>OY720451.1:52593809-52793809 GCA_963082715.1 Harpalus rubripes
AATGCGAGTACACAGACATTGTAATTACTTACCTATGGTTTATTTATTTATTTTTTACTCGTATCTGTACTACATGTTACTTGACATCATGGTTCTCATAAAGACAGTGTCATGGAGTTGCCAACGCATTTACACGGAGCGTTTCCAAATCATCACCAAATCATTCTGTTCTTAATATTCGCACATTTGTTAATCTTGTACATCTGTATCCATACCATGTGCAAAAAGTTCAATGTTTTCAGCACATAACAGACTTCAATTTTGGGAATGGCTCATAATGTTCATTCATGAGACTGAATTTACTTGGGAAGGTGTATTTATTATGCACAATACACATCTTGACAGACGAAAATGCTGTAAAAATTTTCATTAAAAAATGTTTAGGGAACAATAAATGGATGACTAATTATTGGTACTCATGTACCTCTTTTAAATGGACAAAAGTTTGTACTTACATTTTGTGAATAACGTATTTAAACTATTATTATTATTATCGACGATAAATAATCATCTCATAACCTAATAACTATGCTTTTTCTCTTCCTCTAGTTACCCCGTCACTCCTTGTCTTCCTCTATTCACACTATTCACAGGTAAAGATAAAAAGCCTGTTTCAATAAACAACTTTATAATTTTGTTATCCAAAATTTAAATTTATTTATTTTAAAAATTGTATTATTACGTATTAATTAATAATAATGTTATTTCCCTTGATTCGTTTATTAATTACTGTGAATGTAAGTGTAACCGATAACCGACAATTTTTGAGCTGCTTGTATCCCACTTGAATGGCAGCTGCTCATTTGTTCTCCATGAGCGGGTAACGAAATATGCAGCAAATCTTTAAAGAATTTTAACTCAAAATCTAAAAGACTTAGAAAAAAAAGTTATTAAGAAATATTGTTGCTCTCATCGAGTTACATTACTGGTTAAAATTAATGCACTTATTTCATTTACACCCTGTATAACAACTTTTTCATCATAACGATACGTTATGGTATAACGACATTCTTACAGAATAAGCCAGTAAATCTATATACAGGTATTTTATAATTAGCTTCAAATTTGAAATGTATTTTTACTACCGATAAAGTTCTTAAATTTACTTCTACGTATTTAGTATGAAAACAAACAAATGTTAAACACTGTAGGCATTTTTATTCAGACTATCAAGATATTCCAGAAAATAACAACTAGTTCTCAAGAAATATATTTAACCAGTTGTACAAGTCGCGCTGTTGCTATCACCCGTGAATAGTTGTACAAAATTATATCTGTATTCCTTTAACTATTACACCGTGTAAAACGCAAAAGCAATCACTTTTTACATTTAGAAAGCAACATCGTCGATCACCTGGCGATTGCAATATGAGCTTCCCCTCCGGGATTTTTTACTACACGTGTAATTTCTCTGGGTAGACGAGATCATCGCTGCAGGATGTGCTAAATCCAATAATCCGGCAGACGTTGACGAGCAAAAAACAGCCAGGAAGTGAAAAAATCTACACCGGACGAGGCTGCAAGAACTAGCAGGGGAAAGGTTTACCTTATCAACTTCTGCCCTTCGATATCATCACGCTAGCATTTTTATGCCCGGAGGAAATATAGTGACGAAAAATGGTGACAGGTGTAAATTAATTTAGCTTTTGACAAATATGATTTTTTCATACCATTGGCGTGTATTTTTAGGGTACCTTTATAACCAGGGTATGGACATGGGCCAAGATCGCCGCCATTGAGAACTGACATTACCGATAGAGGCAGCATTATCTGATGTCGAAAGAGTACTGTTGTGAGTTTAACATGTAAACATAAATTTAAAGAAACGAAATAAAACTAAGTGTAGTTGAACATTTTCGGTTTTTAAATGCTACGGCAAGCTCACGGTGCATAATAGAAGGTAATAAATGTATTGAGACTAATGTTTTACAGTTTAAATGTGTATTTTTTTCAATTTATATGTGAAACGGTTATGAATACTCACCATATAATTAAGTGTGGAATTATGAACAAAACATGCCTCGAGTACAAAATAAAATGCCCAGATGGGATAAATATGCCCGCGCAAGAACTAAGAAATAAATTGCAATTTTTAAATAAAAACGACACTTTAAAACAAAAACACAAATTGTATGGTGGCAGTTAGGAATGGCTGTACTAAATGAAACAGAAACAGATTTTGGGATATATTCGTCCATTGACGATTCTATTTATAAAGTAGAGGTGGTTTTTGATAAAAAAAAATATCACATACTACTTTAAAAATATCGTCAAAACATTCAGCTAGATTGAGTATCTACAAATAGGTTAATTTATAGGTTACAATTGTAAGCACGTTGATTTCGCGGTGTATTAAAAACGCACCCTTATCCTGGAAATACCTAAACTTTCAAAATTACAATTCGCTGTCTACTCCTCAACAGATAGCAGACGACTGATCATAACTTAATGTTTGTGAAGATTATAATACTTGGCTAGTATTGCATAACTGTTGCATCACACCCTCAATTACTCGCACAATAAATTTTATAATTAATAAACCTCGTGTTACCTCACACCACGACCATTAATACGTCACCCAAGTAGTAGTACTGACGTCACAGATGAGACGAGCGTAATCTCTGCAGCATCTCTACGACGCGGTAGCTTCAGAGACATCCAAAGACTCATTAACAGTTCCATCTTGCGAGCGTCGCTGTAACTCAAACAAATCATTAAAATTCATTCTTTAATTACTCTCAGTCAATACATAGGTTTACCTGTAGCCCATTTATCTCACAATCGTTCTGCCGGTGATCATAACGAATTCCTGCGCGGGACCCACCTTCGCGCTAACTCCAAACCACGGCACGACCTACGAAGGTGGTGTTTCTCCGACCTTCGCAGACGGCTCTAACTCCAGCACGGGACCCACCTTCGTGCTAACACAAACCACGGAACGACCTACGAAGGTGGTGTTTCTCTGACCTTCGCAGACGGCACTAACTCCAGCACGGGACCCACCTTCGTGCTAACACAAACCACGGCACGACCTACGAAGGTGGTGTTTCTCCGACCTTCGCAGACGGCACTAACTCCAGCACGGGACCCACCTTCGTGCTAACACAAACCACGGCACGACCTACGAAGGTGGTGTTTCTCCGACCTTCGCAGACGGCACTAACTCCAGCACGGGACCCACCTTCGTGCTAACACAAACCACGGCACGACCTACGAAGGTGGTGTTTCTCCGACCTTCGCAGACGGCACTAACTCCAGCACGGGACCCACCTTCGTGCTAACACAAACCACGGCACGACCTACGAAGGTGGTGTTTCTCCGACCTTCGCAGACGGCACTAACTCCAGCACGGGACCCACCTTCGTGCTAACACAAACCACGGCACGACCTACGAAGGTGGTGTTTCTCCGACCTTCGCAGACGGCACTAACTCCAGCACGGGACCCACCTTCGTGCTAACACAAATACTTGTCGTCGCATGAGATCACACAGATATCCAGCGGACACTTCATCACTTTTCAGTAATCTGCCACTCTGAACCTGAAATCACAAACTTCGCACACTAGCACTGCACGCTTGTGAACGTGCCTCAACAGACCGCAAAACTGTACTACTGAAAAATAACGAAAGGTAGGGGTGATGCAACAATATAGGTATTACCTAATATCCTTTAATACCCAACAACGATCAAACACAACAATCACAACTCTTAACCAACAAATAAAGAAACACTCGTAAATTGCTTACACAATTACGATTAAAAAATTCTATACTTCCATTTTTATCAGTTACCTGGAAAGATAAAATCATCTTTCTTAAAATGAAGGGAACATACTTTCATATTATTTATTTTCTTCCCACTCCTAATAATATATTCCCATGCTTGCGTCTGTCCATTCGTTGTTCAATGCCTTGAGTTATTATTACAACAAAAATATCATCTATTTTAGGGAAACTATAAAATCCTAAACCTCTGTCTTTGTCCCTCCTTGAGTAACATTCAAAAACACAAAAATTTGTGCAAGATTTATATGCTTTTCTTGAAATTTATTTAAATCGCTCATGTTGACACATGTAAAAACAAACAAAGAGTACTCTTCCGAGAAAGTTCTGATTTTCGCCGCTAGTGGTCGTGTCGCATCTTGTCAGTTCTCAATTGACGGGCTCATGTCAAACATACTGAGAATTAATTACCCGATTTATTTGTAACAACTGTGATATAAAAGAATACTAAATAATCACACTATTAATTTATAAAGGTAATAAAAATTAATTTATTTAAGAGATACACAATTATTATTATGACGTATATTTAGAGGTTATGTAGAATATAGGATACAGGTTGTTATTACAACATCTAATTAAATTGCTGTAGTTCTTATTTACATAATAATTATATATTCTAAACTTACCCTTTGACAATTTAAATGATTGTGCTTAATATTTGTAATTTTTAGTTGTTTTCAATATTGTCATTAATCGTGGTAAGTATCTTAACAAACTACACAAGTAAATAAAATAAAAATATTACTTACACTTTAAATACATATTAAAATGATATGTAAATGTGTTTTTCATTAAAATAAAACAAACAGCCACGAAAATACATAATAATTTGCGCAAGAACAACACATATGACAGAGGGCCCGACAATGGCGGACGAAACGTGAGCCACGCCATGGCCATACCCTGGTTATAAAGGTACCCTAGTATTTTTTAGGGTACCTTTATAACCAGGGTATGGCCATGGCCCAAGATTGCCGCCATTGTCGGTAATTCATTTCCTTATTTATTTGTAATAAATGTGATATTATATTATAAAAGAATATTAAATTATCACACTGTGAATTTACAAAGGTAATAAAAATTCATTAATTTAAGAGATACACAATTATTATTAATATTTACATTTAGAGGTTATGTAGAATATATGACATGGGTTGTTATTATCACATCCAATTTAATATCTGTAGTTCTTATTTACATAATAATTGTATATTCTAAACTTACCTTTTAAAAATTTAAATGATTGTGCTTAATATTGGTAATTTATAGTTGTTTTCAATATGTCAGTAATCGTGGTGGGAATCTTACCAAAATACACAAGTAAATAAAATAAAATATATTACTTACACTATAAATACGTATTAAAATGATAATTAAATGTGTGTTTCATTAAAATAAAACAAATATCCACGAAAATACATAATAATTTGCGCAAGAACAACACATATAACAGATGTCCCGGTAATGGCGGACGAAACGTGAGCCACGTCATGGCCATACCCTGGTTATAAAGGTACCCTAGTATTTTTAAGATCGCAGCGCTGTGGTGGCAAGTTTTGAACTAGAGATTGAACTAGTTTGAGTTTAACCTACTGTCAAATGGGAAAACACATAATTACAAAATTGTTTATATCTCATAATATTGTATTATTTTTAATTTTCTTATACTATTTTATAATTAGTAGATTTTATGTTATCCGTTAAAAGTAAATTAATGTAAATTTCTGTATTATATAACCACTTCTTTTTCAGATGATATCTTATTTATAAAACTAAACTCTTTTTTTAAACAATATTTTCTTTGAAATATAAATCTTCAAGGAATTCAAGAGAGGTACTCGTATATTCATCTATTTTTAATATAAACAATTAGATACGCAAAAACGTATTTAGCACAAATTATTTAACAAATTTTTAATATTTCACACAATAATAGCAAGTAGACCTGTAGTCATGCCACCAGATATCATCACTTGACAATACATGCCAATGGGCAGCATACACAAACAAATCTACTTATTATGCTGTATAATAATGCTTTTGTGTAACCGCACGCTAACTAAACATTTCGCAGTCGCAATACGGGCTGCGAAATCCAATTTCGCAGCCGTTATTATAGCAACGTCCGTTAAACTAAAAGTCACTTTAACACTTGAGATGATAGATATTAATAATATGCGACAATGACATTGACGTTTGTAAAATATGACAAAAAAGTTTCTTAGTTTGCTTTTTACAATAAATACAATCAACATTGTAAAATATATATTTTATAAATTATTTAATCTCTTTTTAACGATTTTTTACAAGTTAATAATTACTCGAAATCTCAATTAAACAGCATTTGTTCTTTTACAACGCCGACTTTTCGGTGCACTCTTGCATCTTCTTCTGGGTAAGGAAGATATTACACAATATTATACCCAGAAGAAGAGATGGAAGAGTGCACCAAAACATCGGTGTTGTAAGAAAATAATTTCTGTTTGACTGAGATTTCGAGTAATTGTGAACACCTAATCTACACCACAATCGAGAAATTTCCCACTTTTACTAATTGTTTTGTTTATCAAATGTCAATCCTATGAGAGCCGCCTTACTATTTCAATTAAATCGACTGTTTCGAATAAAATTTGTAATTATGCTCTGTTCCATTTAAGCCATTCAGTAGATGGCACTGGCAACAGCGCAAATCTAAAGTAGCCAAAATTAGATTGGGTAAGCTTGTCTCTTGTCTATAATTTCAACCAATCAGAGATGTCAAAACTATTCCCTATGCTCCGCAATACCATTGAATTTATAATACCCCTAAGGGTATTATAAATTCAATGGCAATACTGAATGGCTTAAATGGAACAAGGTGTACATGTTTTCTACGATTGCACAATAATATATTGAAATACAAGTGTTACAATGACCGATATTGTAATACCAGTATTACAATTGGACATTGACATTGTAATACGTGTTTTTCATATTATTTTTCCTACTGCTTTTATTTCAAAATTATTATTGCAACTTCTACAATATTTAAAAAAAAATGACTTTCACTCTTGCAAACATGGATTACTATGGTTCGATTCCATGTAGAAACAAAAAAATAATTCTTTTTTAACGATGCCAAAAATTAGTTTCACTGTCGAGGCCTAACCGAGCCTTTCAATTTAGCTTTGGCAATCAATCTGCATTTTTGCTGTATTAAACACTTAATTTTTTCGCCTATTTTTTAGAATTAATATTAATTTTATGATTATTTTCAGTATTTGAAATGGTATTTGTTATTTTCACTGTAATTGTTATTAGAGATTTTGTGTAGAATGATACTTGGGTGGCGAAAGAAAAAAGTATTACATAAATCCCTATAAACAGTAGAAATCCGGATTCAAATATTTTATTTCAGATTGTCTAGCTCCTCCCCTAAGCGCAAAAGAATGTCTTCTTTCCGGAATATAAGCCGGCATCCGGAATAACTTCTTTGAGTTTTGTTTAGGATTCTATGTTTTTCACTTTTCTTTTCAGTGCGAATTTATTTCGTGCAGCGTTTTCCGCTTATTACGAAATCGCACTCAGTGCACTGACAGCTCGCAATAAGTGCTTAATTTTATTGCACCGAGTACTGTAGCAAGTGCTACAGATTCAGTGCATGTGCATGCATATATGAAAACGCAAAATTTAAAATACGTTATATTTATATCACTTCTTGAACTTTGTTCACCGTCGTCGGCATTTGATAATGATTTAACAAACGCAAATAAAAATAGATTAGTACACCGAGATATATTCGTACATAATAAGCCATGATAATATATTATTATTTTCTATTATTAAGAACATTTAAAATTAAATAACTGTTGATATTTGATCTTTTATTTACAAAATGAAAAAGCTAACCATTAATTTAGTGCTATATTTAGTGGTGTATCAGTACAAGGCTTCAGAGTATGAATTCTAGACACCAACACGAGAAAAAAACCCAATAAACATTGGTGTTATAACAGAGATACCAAGGATTTTTTTTTGGGTTTTGTTGGTTTCGTTTAAAGTCATTAGTTTTTCCAAAAAATCCCTGGTTGTTTTAAGGGAAACACGCTGTATATTTATTCAAATTTGAAAAATACATGAAATCCATATAGAACTTTTTAAAATAAATGTTGTTCCATATGTTTTTCCAAAAGCCAAAAGTCTTCATTGTAATCGATGTTCCATTTGAGCATACCCTGATCCGGTGAATATAGTAGTACTCTGCTTTCAGTTCTGCTAACAATTAGTAAAATAGATATTACAATTAAACTAAACAATGTCAAACGAATATTAATTTATTAAAAAAAAACTTTTTTACCTCCCGCTACCCTCGTAAGGGAGATATAGGGATCGTGCTAAAAATCGCATATCAAGATTTTGGTAAATGACCACATTTTAAGGTCCTAGAATCCAATTTTAACATTTTCACGATGATGTCTGTGTGTATGTAAGTATGTGTTGATCCTCCACTCTAATTCAAATACTATCATTCAGAAAATTTTGAAACCGTGTATTTCGAACTTTTTCTGTAATTGAACGAGCCCATTAGATTTTGGTGAAAATCGGATAACCGGAAATGGCACTTTACTAGAAGCTCAAAATAGTTTTTCTTCGAAAAATACCTTTAAATGTTATTTTTTCAAGATTAATGAATGATATAAAAATTAATGATTATTAAATTTTCTATAGATTTGCGATTTTGAGATTGAATGATATTATAAAAATTAAAGATTATTAAATTTTCTATAGATTTTTTTATATATTTTATAGATAAATTTATAAAATTAACAAAACGCATTATTCAAATGTGACCGATAAATGTCACTATCAAAGAACTAATCTTTTCAAAATAATATTTTAAAAAGAAAAAAGTAAATAGAACAATAGAAAAGGAATTCAATACGGTTTCCAGCATAAGTAAATATGTATGTATTTATTTAGATCAATAAAAATTAACGATTCACAAAAATGTTTAAGCTAATCCTCATTTTTTGATTAGTGAATTCTATTCTATCCCTGTATTCAAAATTTAATCTTCATTTCATTATAGCTCCGGTGGCTCAATGATTCGAATCCCACTAAGCATGGATGTGTGTGAATGTGAACCCACTCTGTAACTGGGATTTAATCCTGTTGAGGGGTTTAAAAAAAAAGTAGTTACTTGGATTAGATTCTACATTTTAAGAAATAAACAATCAAAATTAGAGTAAAATTCGCTAATCCAAAAATAAGGATTAACTTATTCTGTAGACCAGCGCGTTTCTTCAGTGTCTCCCACATAATATAAGTGTTCAACTACAAATGGGCCGGCCTAAAGAACCCCGTACTGCACCACACTTCTCGAACAGAAATGCAGATTCAAAGTTGAAGCAGAAAATAGTTAGCTTATACCCTTGTATGTCATTTTGTTTACTTCATTTGACACAAATGAGAGTATTCCATCCATTTCAATCTGATATTTAATTATTACACCTATTATTTAATATTATCAGAATATTTCTAATTTAAAACATAGTATTGCAAGGCCTTCTGTATTTATTAAAAATCTATGCATTTAATGCAATGGCTTTTATTTTGAACATTTGCAGGAAGATTCTTTTCATAATTAACTATTTATGGCCCAATAAAAAATAAAACTAACAAGCTGTTTCTTGTTTATTATGAAATCCTTGGTGTCCGAAGCCTTGTACTGCTGCATGAAACACTCTGTATATCAAGAAGTTTTTATGTTAACAATCTGTTCGCACCAGAATTAAGGATGTATTGTGCATTTAGTGGTTATCAGTGAGAAAAAAGTTGACCCCGTGAGCGGACAAAAGACATTTAATCACATCTGTGATGAAAAGGCCTGTGCTGTATCTGGCGACGAAGTTCGCGTTAATAAACCTGTCATGCCTTAATATCTCCCCAGATAAGGCGACGAGTGTAAGTAACGACGTTGCAAGAGCTTTAATCAGAAAACCTGGCGTACGGTGAGAAGTTACGAAAAATTAAGATTAGAACGTCGTCAAAGATACGAGATTTTGTTAATATTGTAACGTTTTCAACACGTCTAAATTAAAACAGGTTCAATGAGAACGAAATTAATCGCTAATTTTAATAAAATGAAATGTCTTTAACACTTTATAATGTGAACTTCACAACAGACACGTCTTCGTTTATTTTTCAAGTATATAGCTACTAGTAGGGGATGTACCAAAGTTAAATTACTTTATTATTAGTCCTTGTATAGATATGTACATCTATTTGCACAGAAGTAACTCTGGACTGTATCATGTATCTATTAGTACAAATTTATCGCTATTGGTCATATGACTCAACTAGGGCAGGACTGGCGTATCATTGATGAATATCATTCGTAGCTAATGATGGCAGAGCTGGGCACATTACTTGCAAATTGTAATTGCAATACCATTACATTCTTTTTTTAAAAAAGGCTCAGAATTAAACATTTCTTTTTACCTCCCGCTTCCCTTGGTAAGGGAGGTATAGGGATCGTGCTAAAAGTCGCATATCGAGATTTTGCTAAATGACCACGTTTCAAGGTCCCTAGAATCTAATTTTAACATTTTCACGATGATGTCTGTGTGTATGTATGTGTTTATGTATGTGTGTATATATGTGTGTATGTATGTGTCTATGTGTGTGTGTGTGTGTGTGTGTGTGTGTGTGTGTGTGTGGATCCTTTACTCTAACTCAAATACTATCACTCAGAAAATTTTGAAACCTTGTATTTCGAACTTTTTCTATAATGGAAAGAGCCCATTAGATTTTGGTATAAATCGGATAACCGGAAATGACACTTTACTAAAAGCTCAAAATAGTTTTTCTTCCAAAAATACCTTTAAATGTTATTTTTTCGAGATTAATGTTATTATAAAAATTAAAGATTATTAAATATTCTACAGATTTGCATTAATACTTTTTCTATATATGTTATGGATAAATTTATAAAATTATCTATAAATTTAATCCCGGAGCCTGAGCTTTAAACAAGCAAAACTCCTTGGTTACACAGTTCATAACTTAAATGTATGTAACTGACAGATAAATGTCACTGTCAAAGAACTAATCATAACAAATTAATAACAGTAACGTTATAAAAAGAAAATGTTAAATAGAACCTTAGTTATATGGAATACAGTTTCCGCAATAACTAAATATGTAAGTATATATATATATATACGCTTGTACCGTAACGCTCGAGGCGACGCCAATCGGCCGAAAATGCAATATTTGAGCTGACAGAAATATGTGTATTCAATAGGATTTAGGTGTTATTTAAACTTTAAAAGATTTTATCATCGATAATGATTACTTGGTTCAGTAGATATAATTAAGATAAAAGGAAGGTGAGTATGCTGCGCTCAAAATTTCTCAAATTTTGAAAGTAAAAACCCAGAATTCTGAACTTTGATTAGTTAAATAATATATCAATAAGTAATTTTAATACAAGAAATATTACTTTTATCACTTAAATATTTTAATAAATAAAGAAATATTTTGTAAATAAACTTGAAATTATAATAATTCAATCTTATCCAGAGTTTAATTTAGACTTTTATGGGCCCTAGGCAAAAAATATTTTTCAGGCCATCATCAAAAAACTAGGACCTATAATTTTACAAGACAATGTAGCTGTAAATACATCATAAATTAAATTGCATTAGAATTAAAGAAAAATTCGTGATTAGCTATTTTTATTATTGTAATCAAAGTTCCTTTGTTGTAATTATATAAGTATTCCTTTATTGTAATCAAATAAAATTCATATTTTTTTTAAGAAAACAGGGGCTCTAATCTACGATACAATTATTTTCATAATTTTTCTCGGTGATTAGTCGTTTTCTGAATCAAAGAGATACATATTCACTATTATCTCCAGCCATATGATACACATTAGATATGTGCATTTGCCCCAATTAAACTATAGTTTATAAAAACATAAAACTGTTATAATCAATTTTTTGTATTATTAGTCATGTTCATTATTGAAATCAAATTTTCTTTATTGGGAAACATATATTTTGTATTTTCTGTTTAAAGTTTGTAGACAATGTTAAATTATTAAAACATACTGGTTGGACTTGCATTGTCTTTATTTTTTTAAATATTACAACGTTTCGACTGCTGCAAATCTACAGTCGTCGTCAGGTTACAAAATAATTATAATAATAAAAGTATAAAACATAAAATAAATAATAAATATATAAATTGTAAAATATAGACTTTGAATAGTTTTATCAAAGTCTATATTTTACAATTTATATATTTATTATTTATTTTATGTTTTATAATTTTATTATTATAATTATTTTGTAACCTGACGACGACTGTAGATTTGCAGCAGTCGAAACGTTGTAATTTTTTAAAAAATAAAGACAATGCAAGTCCAACCAGTATGTTTTAATATATTTTGTAAGTTATTTCGTCGATTTAAAATTAAAAAGTTTGTTTTTTGGGAATTACAGGCCCTAGGCAAATCCAGTATAGTTTCCTTGACCTAAATTAGGTTCTGTTCTTATCTCAAATTTAACAAAATTGCACTGAAGTTTCATTCTTATCAGCCATACATGATTCTTTCATCTTTCTTCACCTAACATATTTTGAAATTCATTATTATTTAAACTAGTAATATCTACATTATTTTACCTTAATTTCGACACTATAAAAATGTTTTAATGTGCTCTATTGCCAAGAGCTCCTAAAGTTTCTTTTAAAACAGCACCTTAATTTTCGCAAATTATTTTCAATAATTTCCTTGACTCTAGAAACTTCATAGCTTTCCACTAATTTTTTACCTTTACTTTTACTTTTATTTCGGAAAACATTCAAGTTTACAGCTTGAAAACCACAAGTAATTGTAACTGACATTTTCCGGAATTTGACAATGATCAGCTCAAAGATACTTATCGCTTCCAGTAGTCGGCGCTGCAGTCGCTCAAAAAGGAACGGTACAAGCGTATATATATATTTAAATTAATAAAAATTAAATAGCGGGAAGTTTGGTGTACGCCACATTAGATTTTTACAAGGTATTGTCTTTGGTCAAAAATTTCGGAAGTGAGTTTTTAATGAATAAGCACGTTTTAAGGTCCCTAGAATACGATTTTACTATTTTTACGATGATGTCTGTATGTGTGTGTGTGTGTGTGTGTGTGTGTGTGTGTGTGTTTGTGTGTGTGTATGTATATATATATATATATATATATATATATATATATGTGTGTGTGTGTGTGTGTGTGTGTGTGTGTGTGTGTGTGTAACAAAATTTTCGTCTACGATAACTCGAATACTACAATTACAAAAATTATAATTCTTTCGTATTCCTCTTCGTTGCATCCATATGAAGAGCTGATTATATTTTGTTTATAATTGGTCAACCGGAAGTACCCTCATTTGAGGATTTTTACAGTTTTTCTTAAAAAAAACGATGTTAAATATCATTTTTTCACATTTAATGTTATTATAAATATTAAAGAATATTTCATTCTCTATACGATTTGAATGCATTTTATACTTTATATTAAATGGATATAGTTAAAAAATTATAAAGAAATTAAATTTCATAAATTAGCTAGCTATGCTAGAAACAGCTACTATATTAATAAAATTCTGATTGAAAGGTGTCATTGTCAAGTGCAGTTGTCAGTATGTTTGTATTATAATTTTACTGGAAAAAAAAAGGATCTTTGTATGACATTAGGTACGTTCTATTGGTGTCAGAAATCTTCCTACTTCTTCTAGTAGAACATCAATGGTCGTTCTTTTGCGTCAAAAAAATATTCCTACGAATCATTCCAACTCCAGAGATGGAAGCGTTGGTAGCAAGATATATAGAGTGGAGATAAATTCAAAATTTTACTAGCCGACTGTCGCGCGTACATTTCTGTCACATTTGTGAATATTTAGAGTAGACTGTGCTCAAAAAATATCTCCGTTACGTTTTTATTATTTAATATATTTTTATATAATTATAATCTCTGTAATATTTGCATAACGACATTTTGAAGATCCAAAATAAACATAGAAAGTTATCTTTAGTTGTTAACTAACAATAACACAACCACTGCCTCTGTTCTATTGAATTTATTTTTTTACTTGACAGCACTTGACAGTTATTTGCTACTGAGCGTTCTATTGCTTTAAGAATATTCTTATTCTAGTAGGAATATTTCTGACACCGATAGAACGTACCTATTATTTATACAAAATACATAGAACTGACAGAAGGTAATGTGCTGGCCACATCAGATTTTTTAAATTGTGATAAAAGTAATGTAATTACCATTATGATTTATTTGTAATGCCATTACACATTATATAAGAGTAGAATTTGATTTGATTGTTTACAACTTTTATATATGTGTAATGAAAGTATTTAAACAAAAAAATACCACTGTTTTAAAATGTAACAGCTAGTTGGTTCGGTGTGATTATGATGATAGTAATGTGTATGTTATGTATATGAATTTAAAATACAATGGTGCTAATGCTATTTACCACAAGAAGAAAAAAACAAATAAAATATTAGGTACCTTTAAATAAATGAGTTGTAAAATTTGTTGTGATTCTCAAACTTAGTACTCGATAATATTAACTTGGGCTAAACTTAATATGCTAGAAGTTAGAAGTAAAATCATCAAAAATAGCATCGGATTTATTTAAAAAGTAATATTCAAAAACTTACGTTGTATCCATAAAAATGTTTTACATTTAAAAGCTTCATCTACACGTTGGGCCAACTATCGCCAATAAACCAATATAAACAAATACAGGCGAGGCGAAGAAAGGCGAGTCGACGTAACTATTTTGCGTCTATATGCACGTTGGTGAGTATTTGGCCCAGACCATCAGGCACTAGTATCAGACGTTTCTCGTTTGTTTGACTCGGGCTCCAAAAACCGACACTAAGGCGAGCGTCGGCAAAAGGCGAGTGGCCAATGCGAGTCGCTACGAAGTTAGACAAAAAGCCTTTCCACACGTTGGTGTAAATTCGGCATTGGCTTTCATTCGCCTAACCTCGGCCAACGTGTTGATGAGGCATAACTAGATATGAAGAATGGTAAAAACAACACAACAGTAGAAAAATAATATAAAAACATGGAGAGATGACGCTGACTTGAATGGACAGCACCTACCAAATATTGTATTTCTGCTGAGTTCTTGTTCGTACAAAATCTTTTACAATCAGATAAGTCAAATAAGTTATTTCTTATCTAGAATATGCACGTACGTATTTTTAGTAATTGTAATGTACAATTACAAATTACTGTGAAAAATTAATGCAATACATAACAAATTACTAGCTTATGAATGTAATGAAAATAGCATTATAAAATTACTTATTACAATGCATTACTGCCCACCTTTGAATGATGGTGTATTATTTATGTTATAGGCGATCCAGGGTTACAAGGAAGGGCTGGAGGACAGCGCGTTGGTGCTACTGCAGACGTTCCTGGGGTTCGCGCTGGCACTCGGCTGCGTCGGTTTCGGCCTTGTCACCGTCCGCCCGTCCACCCAGTGCCTCATCTCTCGACAGTATCTCTGTCAAGCGGCCATGGCTGGCATCAGTAAGTCACTATATTTATTTTTCTATCATCTTTTCATTTAGTTGAGAAATCACCTATTTAATCCTATCTTAGGCGCGCCAACTTTTGTGCCGAATTTAGTCACGCGGTCTACAAAAGTAGACCGTTTAAACATTGCTTAACATTTGTTTTATAAAATATAATAAATAAAACATCATTACCTACAACATATTTACATTTTGCATGTCTGGAAAATAAAACAGTTGTATACTTCTTGTATTTTTAAGGTACAGTAAAATTTTTGAAAGATGTCCGATCAAGGTCTTCTGTATCATGAACGAATTAACAAATTGGTATATATTTATCTCTCACAAGAAGTGTGTGAGATAAGGATGGATATAACAAACTTGTCTTTCAAAAATTCATATTGTTTCAACTAATTTTGGACAATCCATTTCAATACGATGCTCGTTGTTGACAATACTTTCGCTGCAACGTAAGTTTATTTATTAGAGAGTTTTTGCATGACGTACAAGAAGATTCCGTCAACGCTAACGTAACGTCTTTAATAACGGACGTACAAAGTAACGGGTTTTCAAAAGTTTGGATTTTGCATTACGTTTTAATCACACGTACGTTGATTTTGACTTTCGAGTGACAGTTGTTTAAATACATGTCATTTTCATTGTATTTTAGTAAAGAAATCAAACACTACTGGAAGAACTATTTAATGTTTGTTAAATAGCTTTAACAGGTGTTCTACATGTTCACCATGTTCACTGACAGCTCTGAAAGAAAAAAAATCCTATAATCCATTCAGGTTATTTTTAATGATATTTCAACTAAAGTATTATTCACGAAAGATGACTATTCAAGGTCATTTATGACCTGTCTGATATAATATTACTTGCATATAACTTCACTGCATTTCGCGCCCATAAGCGCGCAACGCGAAATATTTATCGGTACATTTTAACTGAAAAAATAAATGTATTTTATTTGAAAATTTTATTTCTTTTTAAATAACACTTTTCTCAAAGTTTTCTCTTCTTCATCTACGTTTTTGCATAAAACAAAAATATATACTTGACGTAAACCATAAAATAATAATTTGATTTGAATGTCAACGCCACTGGATAAAAATCATTGCAGAGGGCAGTATAGTAGATAATTACATGTCTGTAACTCTACGACATACATCACTGCTATTTTTAGTGTGTTAGAAAGAAATGACACTATTTACATACATCTGTCACACCACACAAATTTAATAGACATACGTTAAATCATCTTTCTTTTTCTAATACAAAATGTTGCTAAGCTACTGCTATAAAATGTTGTTTATTCTTTCTTCGAATAAATGACCTTGAATAGTCATCTTTCGTGAATAATAGTTTACATATTTTCATGAAGGCTCATCTTTGTTACATTTCTTAGCAACTTCAAATTATTGTCGATGATAAATACTCTCAATTTTAAACATTTTATCTAATTTAAGGAATAAATAAGAAAGTGTCGAATTTTTATGACAGTTCTCATTGCAAAACAAAAAGGTTCTGACGTTTTAAAATAAATGCTGGACCTACTAGGCTGTAGTAGACGTACGTCAACTTGCCCGTCTTTTACCCCTGACGGACATATTACGTCTTCAAATTTCACGTACGAGAAGTAACAAATATGATATTGCCTAGCAACCAAGACGTTAGCGTATACGTCTTTCGGCAAAACGCTATGCAAAAACTCCCTTTTTGCACGATCGGGTTATTTTTTATATTTACCGATAGTGTTCCCAAGACAGTAGGTCTTATTTACAAATTACTGAACGGTAAGTGATGTGACTCACGTCGGTAAGTGATGTGCTTCACTTACCGTTCAGGAGGCGAGACGGTAAATAAATAAAAACAAAAATCAAAGCTTACTTCAAAAATGACAAATAAATTTTTTTAATATGTCAAAATAATTTTCAAATCTTATTTTTCTTTTAAATTTTGTGCGTCGAGCGTGCAAAAAATAGTATAAGCATCATGAACGTTAAGGAATTACCGATCTTAATACTTAATATACTATAATTCAGATATATTACGTTGATTCATAGCCGTACGAATAACGTTATTTTTTGTCAGTGTCACTCAAGGAGGATCGTGTAACTGGTGTAACTAACACGGACAATGTGTCAGTATCTTATTTTTCACATATTTGGTTTTACATTTGTTAATAAACTTGCCAGTTGACTTAGGTTTGAATATTGAATACTTTTATTGTAACATATACTTGTATAATAATAAAATACCAGTAGTATCTTATGTACCCTCATAAAAAGTAACCAAACGACACTACTGAATTTGACACAACAAAATCTTAGTTCATACAATTCGCAAAAGATCTTGATCGGATCTTTTAAAAATTTTACTGTACCTATGTTTAATATAAATAATTACATATTATACAAAACACCATATTTCATGGTAAGGATTTCTGTCCAACATTATTTGTTAGCCTACGTGGTAGGCTCTTCAGGATCGTTACTTATCTCGATACGATTTTTTTTTATTGTAGATATCTATAAACATGTTTATATCTAAAACGGACAAACAATAATAGGCGCCCGAATAAAATTAATAAATAATATTTACAAAAAAAAATATCAACTAGGAATAAATTATAACACGATTAGTCGCGCGGTTTTGAAATTACGCAAACGCAAAGTGCTACCCTTATAGAATGCATTTAATATGATCATGATAAAATGATAGTAGGACGTATAGCCAACGGACTCGAAACCATATCTGCACAATTTATATTTTATTTGAATTATTAATTTTTAAAAAGCGTGGTCTACATTGCGCGACTAAAGAAGGGTTTGTTATATTTTACGTAAAGAATGGAACTAGTAACCTTTCTAAATAGCAGATCTGACAAAACTAAATCCAAGTACAGTACATCCTCTTTAATTCAATTACCTTGGGACTACACCATTGCAGGACTATAGAAAATACAATAGAAATTTACTCCTACATGTATACAATTCTTGGTTTCTTATTGCCTAGAACAGGCTACATTACAACCATTCATAAATTAATTAACAAGATTCTTATAGTTTCCTGTAACATAAACATAATATCAGAAATAATAAAACCTGCCCCGCCAGTGGCAGCTAGTGCGAAATACAAATGAAAATTTTATAAAATGGTTGGCAAGTTTCTTGACAGCTTAAAAAACGTAAGAAGACTATGAGGGTTAGAAAGCGTATTCACATTATTATTGTATTAACTCGTAACTCGTGTTCACATGCTAACATTAGCACTTCTCACTAGCCCTAGCCAGACTGTCTTAGACCCACTTTTACAATTGATGGATAAACTATGGTATAGCTATCGGAGGTATAACTTTATCCTAGTAATTATACCTTCGATAAACAAGACTGTCTTTTACAATGCATTTTTATCTATCAGATGACAAAAGTGGTTACTCATTGAATCATAGCAAGGTTATGTTTTATGTCAGAATAATTTTGCAATTTCTATTTTATATAATATTTGCAATAAATGTGAATGATAGGACGTCAAATATTATGTAATGCAGTGAGGGATGTAATAATTCTGACAAAATTACCGATTGAAGTATCAAATTTTATAAATTTCCTAGAAGATTATGAGGAACAGATGTATAAGAAATTAACTTTTCATCAGATATCTTCTACTAATATGAAAAATTCTTTTAGTTATACATATTTTCTCATTGTAAAAGATACTTATCGTATGAATAAAATTCCAACAATGGTCGTCTGATTGCAATAATGAATTATATAAAAATGTGTTTCTTGAGTTACTATTTGAACAAGATATAATACAAGAAGCAGAAAATTGTCTTAAAATTGTATAATACTTGCAGTTGTATGAAATAGAAGTCTATTTTTGACATAATTCGTCTATTTATTATAGATTTTGTACATGTAATGTTAATGTTAAAGATAGAAATTCACATGCTTCGTATTTTTCGTGTATTCTCCTTTCCGAGCTTGTGCAACTGATTCCACTTAGAGCCTGGTATATTTTCAATGAAGAATCTTCTTCATTTATTGCGAATAGAAAAGAAAGATGCTAACATCATACACTCATATTGTGATATGTAGAAATTTTCTTCTTTCCAACCATCAAGTTTTCCAACTTTTTAATCTCAATTTCCATGTATTGTGCATCTTGTAACATTTAACTAATATTATATTTTATAATATAAATTTAAACATGATAAAATAGTTTACAGAAATCACACATATTATAAGAAAAATTATATTTTCAGCCACAGTACCTTCGCTGGTATTTTGACTTTTTTGATTGTCACATCACCTATATAGCATTTTAAATATTTTCTTTATTCATTTCAATATACTATGATGTATAATATTCATACACAGTAGCAACAACTCAAAATAAAATTGTAAATTGTATCACTTTCTCGAAATGTCAAAATTGATTCGGTAACCAAAAATGCCAACGTAGGAATTTCAATTTCGGTTGTTTAATATGTACTTTATGAAACTCATTTGGATGTCATAAAATACTTCTTTATGACATCCAAATTAAACAACCAAAATAAAAAATACAATTTTCAATTTTATACCTCGTATAGCGTTATACGAGGTTTATTTAATGATTGTAAAAGTGGCCGTTAGCCACAGCTATTATATCAGCTATTTAGAATTTTATTTAAAAGAGAATCTTCCGCAGTAGCAGTAGTGGTGCGTCAGATGAGGCAGGTGAGGCCAGGCCTCACCTCTTAAATTCAAAACATTTGTAATATTTTATATATTTTCTTTTATAAAAATGTATTGAAATAATATAAATCTACAATAGATATATGAACTTACAAAAAATGATTGTTACTATAATATGCCAAATAACCATTCAAATAGCCTCATTTTCACGCGAATTTACACAAAGAGGCCAATTTGTGCTGTCCTCATCGGGGAATATGTAAGTGCGAGTGAGACGAAACAATTTTCACGCCCTACACTCCCTTCACCATTGCCGGTGAGCCATGCGGTGACTTGGCCTCTCTCGTTCCGAGCAAATCGCAGGGCAAGCACTATATAGCAGAAAATACTTGCTTCATACAATTACCTATATATTATTTTCAAATAGTTTTTGTATAAACGATTTAGTAATTACTATTTATTGTTACTGTTGTTATTTATTTATGATTTCATAAATTTAAAACTATTATTTATTTGCATTTCAATTGTATTGTTACTTGTCACAGTTTTTAAACGAAACTTTAATAAATATAAACAATGTATGGCTGTTAATAAATCATGAATTGTAGAATTGTACAAATACCAACAACCACGAAAAGACAAATTAAACAACAATACGAACTTTTTACAACAATGGGAATAATTTAACTAGACTGATATATCTTAAGAAAGAAATTAAATAAATTCCATTGTAAAAAAATAAATTTTGATCAAATTTCTATTGTTATTTGTCTTACAAAATAAATCATTCATAATGGCACTAGTGCTATTATGAAACTTATAATGACATTCAAGTTAGTGTACTAATTACTTATTAGCGCACTGTCGTAGACAAATATATTAAATATATATGCGTTGTATTGTTGAAATACAATAAAAAATATGTTTACCAGTATTTTATATAAAATGGTTATTTATGTTATAAGGATCATATAACGTCAATTATTATGGCACTAGTCGTGAAGATTATAAAGAAGGGCGAAGCCGAGTTTGATAACACAACGTGTACCATATGATTGGCTACGATCTGCATTACATACATTATTTTTTTTGCTGGCCTAAATCAATGAAAAATTATAATAAATTATTTGGTATTGAGCAAAAAAAATTAATCCGAAAAATCAGGTACGCTGTTTTTGATTTGGTTGTAAACAAGTACCTTGTTACCATAGCTGATTGTATTACTGAGTACTATATTGAATTCATTATGGTCCTTGGCCTATAATGAAAGACATTAGAGTACTCAAATTGAGGAGTATAATGTTGTTATTATGACACGGCAACATATAAAGAATATTTTGTAATTTTGAACTTTCACATTGTATTGCTGATATTGACTAATTTTATTGCATATTTAACTATTTAATATAGTTCAAATTATAAATTATTTATTGTAAAAACTTCCATTTGTAGGCAAAATAAATCATTTAAAAAACAAAAATATAAATAATAAAGGATATAACTGGAACTGAAATAATACCCACTTATTGAACTATGCAATCACAAAAAAATAAGTCATAAATATTTTTCTATAAAAAATTTAACGAGAAAATGTGGCTCGAATATTATCCCAATCCGACAAATAGAACGATGTGTTTCTATCCGCGAGGTAGCACTGGCGGATTTAACGGTAAGCAAAGGGACACTTGCTCCCTGGGCCTTCGTCCGAAAGTGCCCTCAGGCTATTGTCTGAAAGGGCCTCAGGTTGATATTACTCGTTAAAAGTAAAATAATATTAATGAAATTTCATCATAAATAGAGGCGATCATCGAGTCGGCCTACTTTCATTTTCGGACCGATCATTTGGCAAAGTTTAGCCGAGTCGGACTTACCATCTTGGCCCGACTATAAAAATAAAATAAAAAAATATAGGTAGTTAAATCACATGTATAGTTTACTTAATATTTTAATGAAAATGGATGGTTTTAAACAGGATCATAATGATTTTATAATATTCTAGTAAAAAAGAAAACTTCAAAAATTCAAGGATCGCTCTTTACAACTATTTCAAGTTCAATTAAAAGTCTAAACGAACGCCAATAGGTTGTTTTTTGGTTGAAGCATAATTATTTCTTATCTTATTTTTAAGTAGAAACAGAAGATAAAATAATCCATTACATACAAGACTTTTTTTACTCTTCGGTAAACAAGGTGTATTTATAAAGAAAAATTTTTGCAAAAAAATTTACACTAGAAGCGTCTTTTTTAACAATTTTTGACACGAAAAAAGTTAAACATATGGTCTTATATCAAAATCAAAATTAAGAATGCCAAATGTTATCAATTTTGAGCTTTGGCCTAGCCCGGCCTAAAGCCAGACCGATTTCGAGTCAATTTTCGAGCCAGGACTGTTTATTTATTGTTGAGTCGATCTTCGAGTCTGGTTGCCGATTTTTTTCTCGAATCGAGTCGAGCCAAATGCCATACCTCAAAGTCCGACCCGATTTGGTCCGAATACATCCCTATTGAGGGCAGTAATCCAGTAAATGCTGAAAACCAAATAGGCACTTTTAAATTTCTAAGAACATTTAAAAATCAAGAACTTAAAGAATATTATTTCTAACCACGAAAATTGTTTAATCTTACTTCTTTCATTGTTCAATGAAAAATGTTTCTTATTTCGATAGAATTTTTCGCTAACCTATTATATAAATCAGTTAAACAAGATAATAAAAAATTAGGCATGGGCCTCTGAAATACTTTGCGCCCTGGAGACTTTTCCTTAAATCCACATTCTCTCGCTATTGCGAATGGACTATAGAGCGTAATTTTTGTTATGTAGCTCTTGTGCTTTTGTTTCTTATGAAATAGGTATTAGGGCCAACAGAACATATATCTTGAAGCAAATTACCATTTACAGATTCAAAAAGCTCTTGGCCTTAGAAAACTTATCCTCGAAACCCTGATTAGAATGGTTCATCCACATTGATTTCAAACATTTAATACAAATTCATCGTTTCGTATTTTTATAACTACTGCATTAAACTCATTAGCTTATAGCCTTAGAAAGTAATAATGTTTTACAATAATGAAATTAAACTGCTTTACTTCCCTGAAAAGTTACGAACATGCTGTAAATATTTAGATTTATATCTGCTACAAATCGCTTTCATAAACCCAGAATAAGTATGTTTAAAACGAAAAATAAATCCCAAGTTAATGGCGCGTATTGGAAGTATCACAAAAAGTAATGCAAAATCAATATCAGATACTAGTTCAGCAACTCGATAAAAGGTGGCAGAACATGTAGGAAACAGGAACAGCAGGAAACTAGACTACTTGTTGCATTCATGAAAGATTTGGATTTACAACTTTCAAACAAAATTCATTTACTTTGTCATACGAGGGTAACGATAGAATTATTGAGAATAAAACACGTGGTTTATATTTTTATAATTTTATTTTAAATATGTTCAAAGTAGTTACCTTCATCATTAATACACTTCACCATTCTTTACTTACACTTCTTAAAAACTTCGAATCGATCTTCTTTTTAAATGCTTTCAAGCCAATTTCTGAAGGACTTAAAAAATGTCAAAGCTGTCGAATTAGTTTATAGTGACTTAAAAACCGCGGTAAAACTAAATTCGGATGGATTTAAAAACTATTAAATTACAAATCGTGATTCGAAAATTCTCTCTGGTTTTTACTTACAATTACTGAGTCTACATGCAGTTTTGAAACTAGTTTCAAAACTACTCATGTAAACACTTAAAATTCAGTTTCGATTTTGCGCATGCGTACAGAGCATAACGTTTCTGTCGCTTTGTGTTATTAACCTTCAAATATACTGAGAGTTATGTAGTTTTAGTGCGTAGTGTTACGAAGTATAAAAATAATTAGAATAATAGCAAAACGAAGTATTTGAAGTGAAGAGGATCTGTCACTTACATCAGCTAAATTCGCATGCGCCGAAACTGATTTCAAATCAATTTTTAAACTTGTTTTGAAAACTGCATGTAAACAGTTTTGCATAATTTTGACTGAAAACTGAAACCATTTTCAAAACTGCATGGAAACCTAGTAAATAATAGGTATCTAAGTAGGTAAACTATTATTCACGAAAGATGACTATTCAAGGTCATTTGTGATCCGTCTGATATAATATTAATTGCAGATAACTTCATTGCATTTCGTTTGCATAGGCGTGCAACATGAAATAGTTATGGACACATTTTAACTGAAAACATAAGAATAATTCATTTGAAAATTATGTTTCTTTCTAAATAATGCCTTTCTGAAAGATTTATGTACTTCACTTATATTTTTGAAAAATACAAAAACATAGACTTAACTTGTAAACCAAGGAATAATAATTTGATTTAAATGTCAACGCCACTGGGTAAATATTAGCACAGAGGGCAGTGCAGTAAATAATTAGGTATCTGTAAGTCTACGACATATGTCATTATTATTTATAGTGTGTTATAAAGTAATGCCACTATTTACGCATATCTGTCACACCACATAAATGAAATAGACTTAGGTCAAATAATATTTCTCTTTCTAATATAAAATGTTGCTAAGCTACTTCTATAAAGTGATGTGTATGTGTAACTAACTTAACTTTAAATTTATTGGTATTACTGGACTGTTAGTATGATTGTAGGGATGATGAGAAATAATTGGAGATGCAGTCGTGGTAAACAGTGTTTATTAAATAGTAATTTAATTAACTTTCCTACGTTTCGATTCCAAATGAATCATCAGAAATAGTTAAAGTACAGTTGGAAAATAAGATCATTACATTACAAAATCAAAAATATAATGAATGTAAATGATTTCTCATAAACCGTGAAAATTAAATTATTCTGTTCAAGTACCTACTAATCTTCCAGAAGATAATTAAATTTTCTTTTTTATTATTTTTAAGTCTTTCAAGAAATTGAACGAGTTAATAAATCTAATATGTATTAAGAATAAAAGTGTGTATGAAAGTAGAATAACAAAAGGATAATATAAAATGCATTTTGTAGCACAAAGTTTATTTAACTTGATTAAAGTCTTTGTATCATGTAATCTACGAGAATAAAATTAAAAATAAGAGCAATTTTCTTTCTTGAAGATTTCAATTCAATTGGTACAATATTATGGCGTAGTATACAGCTGTACCAACGTACTGAAAAATAAATGAGAAATTATAAGAGTATACATAAATTTTAATATACTCTGTTGTTCAAAAGTCTCCGTACATAATATGAGTATCGGGTGGCGCTCGAAATCCGTTGCATAGTTATTTAACATGGGAAAACAGTTTTTCCTTGCGCGTTGCTTCCCAAATTATTTTAGAAAAAAAATCCTTCAAATATGAGTTGTAGAACACAAAATTCTGAATATAAATCAGTCCATTTTTTTTCTTATATTTAGTAATACTAGAAATTAAATATGAAAATTTCATAAATTTCAGTTTAATAAGCGCTATCCATGAAATTAAAACAAAAAGACAAACAAATGTGTGATGTTTTAACTGTCAGATATTGTAAAGTTTTGAAATGCATAAAACCTAAATTATTTTTGTGCTAAGATTTTACGTTATGATAATTTTATTAAAATAAAATGTAAATTAAATGTTATGACAGATTTTCATACCTAATATTCGCCGCTCCAAAGCATGCAAAATAAATTTTTCGTACCTCCGTCCAATGGACCTTTTCAATTTAGCGGCTATCTCTTTCTATCGCTGCAAATAGTAAGAAAATGGCGCGAACAACTGCCAGTTGGGCTATCAAACGAAACGTAAAAAATACTGCAGTCATTAAAATACCTGTATTCTCAGTGAAACTTTGCATCGTTAGACATTTTAACTTCAATTAAGCTTTTGTAACTTATTTCGATAAGATTTTTTAAAGTTATCTAACATATTCTCACATTTTACGTCTAAATTTTTTAGAAACAAACGCCATAGATCTCAGTTGTTCTTATTATGCGCAGATCCACATTGCGCATATCTTCTATCTCTTTAAATTGCAAAGGTCTATTTGACTAGTATTACAGAACTCAAAATCGTCCAGAAGTTGACATTACTATTCTGGTGACATGTCAATTTAAGATTATTTTCAACACAAGAATTAACTAAATGTTTACAAATACTAGGGATAAATCTTTAATTATTGTAACTTAAATAACTAAATTTTGCCATAAAAATAATAATATGCTGTTATTGCTGTCGTCTCGTATAAGGCGCGCGCAGACACGTGATTCGAGCGACCTTGACATGCTTGGAATCAGCTGATTTGTGTGCGCATGTCATTTCGACAAGAACAATGTCACGTTGACAAGACCAATGTTTTGATATATTTAGATTTTTAACTGTTAAAATATTATTTTTAATTTCATATGTTTTACTGCCTAAAAATTATAAAATAATAACATTAAAGCTGTTCAAAATCAAAATAAATCAAAACATTGGCATTGTCAACGTGACATTGTTCTTGTCAAAATGACATGCGCACACAAATCAACTGATTTCAAGCACGTCAAGGTCGCTCGACTAGTTTGTTTTGTAACTATAAACTACAACTAACTTCACGTGATACAGTTATGAGTTTCCGCCATCCGTCATTAAAAATATACGAAAGTATATAAAATATATATAACTAATGTTTTATGATATATTTTCAATAAATATAAAATAATTACGCATTTGTAAGTAATTATATAATTAAACTTGCAACGCAAAACCAATAAAAATATTTGTTCATTTTTTAGTCGGCACAAAAAATCTTGTGTGACGCCCAGAAACTGTTTTGCGAGACCTCGTATTTGCAGGCCTCACTTTTCGTTCTCGCAAATTTTTCAAAATATTACACAAATATCAATAATTAATTGTAAAATATCTAATGGATATTTCGTGATATTTTCAAATTTGAGGCTTTTTAAAGAACAATAAGGTTTGTAAGTTTGCCCCAAGTGTCAAACACGTGTTATAATCCTCTGTTATAAAAGTGCAATCTATCCAGATCAAAACGAAACCTGACCAGCAGATGAAGCAGATATCAAAACTAAGGTAGAGCTCAGTCTGTACAATTAATATCTATACCTATCCCTCTCCTTTCCTACCCCTAACCACACTAACTAAATAAAATAAAATCTCAAATCAGTACCCTATGCCAACACTAACAGCCATCTAGCAATAAACAAACAAAATAAATACGCAAACAGGCACCGCTGAGTACACGGGCGCCATCTGAATTCAACATGACTACTCACCCACTCACACAAACCACCGAACAAGCAAGTCAAAACTCCAACCTAAACAAAACATTTGCGGACATGACTCGCAAAGAAACAAAAGAAATCTTTCCACATAAAGATCAAGCTATAGTCATAAACTCAATAGATGGAGTAAAAATCAAAGATTTTATTATCAACGTTGGAAATATTGTCGGCCCAGTAAATATTCTTTTTGCATCGCGAATTTCAAATAATCGTATATGCATCTACTTAACATCCAAAAACCTTGTAGATGATATAGTTAAAAACCACAACGAAATAAAAATAAACGAACATACTACTAACATTAGAAGACTAATTACCCCGGCAAAGAGACTAATTCTGTCAAATGTATGCCCCTCCATACCCCATTCTATAATAGAGAACACCCTTAAAACCACAGGGCTAAAACTTGTATCACCCGTTAACTTCCTACGAGTAGGAATGCAAGAAACGGAATATCAACATGTACTAAGTTTCAGACGCCAAGTGTATGTTACCCCAGACGAAAATACACAAATACCTGAAAATATCCTAATAAAATATGAACAAACAGATTATAGAATATTTATCACCACAGATGAAAATATGACCTGCTTTATTTGCAAAAAACCGGGACATAGCAGCAAACAGTGCCAAAACAACAATGCTTCAGAAATGATATCCCTAACAGAAATGAGCTCAAAATCCGGAAAAAGACCCAGATCACAAATATCCGACAACACAGAAGCATACACTGACGAACAACACATAGCCAGCAAATCTAAAAATAACACAAACACGGAAGAAAAACTCTCGACCAGCTCAACAAACAACATCTCAAATACAAAAAAACCACCCACATCTAGTCAATCCATCATGAATACAAACGAATTTAATGAACAAACACTATTCGTAAAACCTATAACCAAAAAAACTCCGATCATCCAGTCCTGGTGAAGAGGCCCAAATAGAAGCAATGCTCAAGCCAATTGAACAGGAAATAAAAGAAAACGAAGACAAATATATCCTAAAATATGACGAATTCAAAGAATTTATAGAAAATGTGCAAGGAAACACTAATCCTATCTTAATAGCTAGAGACTTTACAAATTATACCCTCTCGTACAACATAGAGCCCTTAAAAATCGACTTTCCAGACTCCAAAAAAAATTAAAATTACAACTACGACTAGAGAAATCCACATCTCTCAACTCTAGTCAAGAATCTCTAACACCGGACCCTTCTCAATCGGAATGATAATCCAGTGGAATTGCAACGGATTGCAATCCCACAGAGGAGAACTACAATTACTAATTACTGAACACAACCCAGAATACATATGTATCCAAGAAACTAGAATGAAAGAAAATCAAAATTTTAACTTAACCAATTTCAGCACACGTAGAAAAGATAGGTTGAATACAAATATTGCCAGCGGCGGCGTTGCAATCCTCGCAAAAAACAACAATCACGTAGAAGAAGTAGACCTAAACACAAACCTGGAGGCCGTAGCTATCAAAATATTCACACCATTGAAAATGACACCACTATGTTACATATACTTACCACCAAACACAAATATTACAGAATCACAACTAGAAAATTTAATAAACCAGCTACCAAAACCATTCGTATTATTAGCAGACTGTAATGCATATAACTTTATATGGGGCTCCAATAATACCAACCAACGTGGAAAAATAATAGAAAACGTAACAGACAACCAAGATCTCACCATACTAAATGACGGCTCTCCAACACATTTTTGTAGCCAGTCAGGTAACTTTTCATCAATCGATTTAACAATATGTGACCCACAAATAACACCAAACCTCTCATGGGAAACCATCCAAACACTCTTCAGCAGCAATCATTTCCCAATCAAAATAACAACATACACACAAAGCCCACCAACATTCCACCCCATATACTCTCGATGGAACCTAGAAAAAGCAGATTGGAATCTTTTCACCGAATTAGCAAAGATTAAGGAAGAGAATATAAACCAAAACGACGAAATAGACAATATAATTAAAGACTTAATACAACACATTACCACTGCAGCAAACATAGCTATAGGAAAAAAGAAAACAAGAAAAGGAAACAAAACAGTACCATGGTGGAACAATGAATGCAACGAAACTGTAAAAGAAAATAAAAAAACATTGTACAACTATAGGCGAAACAAAACCCAGGAGAATTTGATAATGCTGAAAAGATCACAAGCAAAACTCAGAAGAATTATCCTAAAAAGCAAAAAAGAATCATGGCAGAAATTTGTATCCAACATGAACCCAAACACACCAGTCCAAACAGTTTGGAATAATATAAGAAAAATAAAAGCAGGCAAAACTATCCAACAGACAACTGCATTAAAACTACAAAATAAAATTATTACGAATGACCAAGATATAACAAACATTCTAGCGGAGACATTTGAAAATAACTCATCAGACGCAAACTACACACAACAATTCCTAAACTACAAAAATGAAAACGAAAATAAAGAAACAATAATAGACGAAGACAATAGCAACCCCATAAATATACCCTTCACATACAATGAACTACAACAGGCATTACAAAACACCAAAAAGAAAAGCAGCCCAGGCCCTGACGGAATACCATATGAAGTAATCGCACACCTTCCACAAGAAACTCTTATGTACATACTCCAAATCTATAATTTCATATGGGAAAAACACGTATACCCAAGTATGTGGAGCCAAGTCATAACAATACCTATCCCAAAACCCAACAAAAACAAAACAGATCCAACAAATTACCGTCCTATATCGCTAGCCAACTGTTTAAGTAAGCTACTCCAAAAGATGGTAAACAAAAGACTAACATGGCAACTAGAAAAAAATAAAATATTAACCAAAGAACAAAGCGGTTTCCGAGAAGAACGATCCACGCTAGACCAAATAATAAATCTAGAAACGGCAGTTCAAAATGCCTTTAACAAAAAACAACACCTCATAGCAGTATGTCTCGATATACAGAAAGCATACAATACAACTTGGAAACACCACATAACAGAAACACTCAAATCTAACATTAATGGAAACATATTATACTTTGTACAAAAATTTTTAAAAGATAGAAAGTTTAACGTTAAGAGCAACGGATGCCTATCAGCTGAGAAAAAACAAAAAAATGGCGTTCCTCAAGGCGAAATCCTAAGTGTGACACTCTTTTTAATAGCAATAAACAGTATTACTAAACACATACCAAACGCTGTCAAAACATCTCTATTTGCAGACGATCTGGTAATTTATTACAGTGGTAAAAACATTAACACCATAAAAACAAAACTCCAAGAAGCAATCCAAAAATTAGAAGAATGGTCACTTAAAACCGGATTTCAATTCTCTGAAACGAAAACAAACGCAATACACTTCTGCAAAATGCGAAAACCACACGAACATGCCGCGCTCAAAATAAAAAATCACAACATTAAATATACAAACACAGTAAAAATCTTAGGAGTGACCTTTGATACTAAACTAAGCTGGACACCGCACTTACAAAACCTTAAGAAAGACTGCATCCAGAGAATGAACATAATTAAAGCAATCAGCCACACAAAATGGGGTGCACACAGAGATACTACAATAAATGTGTATCGCACGTTAATCAGATCAAAAATAGAATACGCATGTATGATCTACTCCACAGCATGCCACACAAAACTAAAAACAATAGAAACTATTCAAAACACAGCCTTAAGATTAGCTACAGGAGCTTTTAGAACGATCCCAATTAAAAGCATACTCATGGAAGCAGGAGAACAACCACTCGCGTATAGAAGAAAAATACAAACACTTAGCTACACATTAAAACTTGCCAGGAACCCTGATAACCCAACTTACAACAGTATATTCCGACCCAATGCCACTATAAAAACAGATACCCCCCTCCAACAAAAAATACTCGAATACCTAAGTACAACCCAAAAAAGCATCCCCGCCCTACAAAAGAAAACATTCCATAAATATCCACCATGGACAAACATACAACCTGAATATATCCTAGACCTCACAAAACTCCAAAAAGACCAAACTCCTCCTGAGCTCTACAGAAGCACCTATAAAACTATTAAAGACAAACACCCAGGTGCCTTATATATCTATACAGACGGATCGAGACAAAACAATAAAACCGGAGCAAGCATAACAACAAGAGAGATAACCTCCAACTACCGCCTCCCAGACCTGTGCAGCGTATTCACAGCCGAACTATACGCCATGAAGGAAGCAACCAAATATATCTTACAAAACAACCCAAAAGAAAAACAGATTATCATATGCACGGACTCCCTGAGTACAGTACAAAGCATGACAAATATGTACAATAGAAACACCATCATACAACAGGTACAAAAAAACATACACAGAGCAATAAGCCAACACAACAAAGAAGTTAGCATATTTTGGATCCCATCACACCAAGGCATTGGAGGCAACGAAGAAGCCGATAAAGCAGCAAAGAACGCCACTTCAAAAAACACTATAACAAACACACCGATACCAGCAAGTGACATAAAATCCCTTATAAAACAAAAAACAGAACATGAATGGCAAACCGAATGGAATAATACAACTAATAATAAACTCAGAACTATAAAGGAAGACACCCGAGCCTGGACAGCACTGGAAAACAAAAAACATCAAACCATAATGACAAGACTCCGAATTGGCCACACATTACTCACACACAGCCACATCATGCAGAAGACTGATCCACCCATATGCGACAAGTGCAACGTACCCGTAACAGTGAACCATGTAATCTCCGAGTGCCAAAAATTCAACCAACAAAGACTAAAATATAAAATTTCCCGAAATATTAAAACTGCCCTAGCAAACAACCCAACAACACAAAACAATGTTATACAATATTTAATAGACATAGATATCATAAACAAATTGTAACGAAACTCCTATGTAAACATAATGTACCGGGGTACTAGTGACCAAGAAGTCGAAGTACCTGAAAATTTTCTTAAATAAAAAAAAAAGAACAATAAAAAAAAAGAAAAATCGGTGTATATATATCGACAAATTAAAAAATAATTATAAATAAAAAAGTTATTTTGACTGGCCCATTTTTTAGTGTCACCGTGTATATTTTTATATGTAAGTGGTAAAATGTATCAACTAATGTAACTCTAATTATTAACAAACACCACTGTTTGAGACCAAAATGAGATTCCCATCTATGTACATCATAGAATACTAAAAAGTATAATTGACGTTTCCTAGAATTTTTACGTCATTCTATTAGTTCGGTTTCAAAATTATCCTCTTTTAACCAATAAAATTACTTGTATCACAAGAATATATCTGTCAAAAATGCTTTCGATTTTTCAAACAGAGTTTAGTACTACTAGTGTGACCTATGTAACAGATGTACCAATAATTATGTATTGCAATATTGTAACGTTATTTTTAATTTTTAATACCATTTTTCTCATCGAAATCAGAAAAAAACTTTAATAGGCTAAATAAATTGCCGTCTGCTTCCAAGAATAGCCAGCGGAAAACACGATTACAACTAGAGGCAATGGTTACAGCCTCAGAAAACGGTTTGCAATCTTAGATAAAAGTTTTTCGAAACTATTCACATGCCCAACGCAAAATATCAACATCTGATACACAATATTCAATAATTTCTTTTTTCATATCAAAAATAACCTTATTGTCTTTTTGTTTGTTGTACCATTCCAAAACAAAATTGTCGTGCAGAAATAGACATATCATTTACACCATATATTTAGCAGAAGGTAACAAACCAACATAATTTTGATTTTCTTCTTTATTAAAATAATGTGAAAAATAGCTTTTTTTAATATAGGGTACCATTAAAAATATAATTTTGTTCTACCGTTTGAGAACTAGTTGAATTTTTGGTTTGTTATTACTGATAAATTAGCCCCTTAATCTTGATTATATTTTGTATATAACATTAGTTCGCTCAAAAAAGCGCTGGTTGTTCTTTATCTGACTATTTACAGTTTAATGAATAATGTTTACAACGAGCAAATAAATGTAGATAATGACTTCTTACTTGATAACTATGTATGAAGACTTTTTATTTGTAAATGATTAATACTTACAGCATATGCCAAATTCATATCCATTTGTAAAAATCCATTTGCTGTGAATTTTACTTTTTCATGGGAAATTTGCAGCAGATAAAAATTTACCTAAAAATTGACATTTAATTACTTTATAAGTAATATATTTTTATTCATTTACAGTCTATTTTAAGTAAATGAATTAAATTGAAAATTTCTTTTGTACCATAATACAGTGTGTTCAAAAAAATCTAATTCGGAGTAGGCTATGAACAAAGAAACACATGTCTTAATTAGAAAGTATTTAATTAAATGTCAATTTGACACGAGAAATTGTCAAAAATGTTATCTAAAGAAATCAAAGCTTGTCTTCTTGAAACTTATTTTAGAAATGGAAATAAATTAAAAAACGGCGAGTGGCAATATACTGTATCCTTCATTATTGTCTTTTCTCCTTAAAAATACATTTCAAGATCAATTTTGACTACTTGACTTTTGAATTGAATAATGATCAGACATACGTTTCCCTGTTCATAGCCTACCCCGAGTTAGGATTTTTTCTGAACACACTGTATATGCTTTTGAATGGCTGGTGTTCACCCATGTTTACACTAAAAACACATTTTTTCATTTTACTTTTAGTTGTTTCTGATATAACATCTTTTAACAAAAGCAAATATGTTTTGAAAACTAAATATAATATTGAATTTTTTTAAACTGAATAACCTAACGTTTCATTTGATTTTTAATGCTGTAAATTTGACTTTTGAATTTAAGTACTTCGCTTAGTTTAAAAACATGGTACGAGTATACAGTAACAGGTAGAAACGTAAATACTTATTTATGTGTTATTATTACCGTATCTCGAATAACTTTTTGTCTAGATCTTCTAGCTAATTTTCTTAAAACAATTCCAGTTTTTTGAGCCTGAAACAAAGGAAAATAATTAAATAATTGTTATTTTTTTCACTTTAAGAACTATTTGTTTTATATTATTTTATAAACTGCGAAATGAATTTGTTTTTTATTACAATGCCTATACTTGCGAATATGACCTATATTTTACAATATTAGGTTTGTTCGTTTCACTACTTAGCGCCTACGGTTTACTGCCGTGTCTATATAAAGTATATGAAGGCGGCAGTAAACCGTAGACGCAACGCAACTAAACAAACAAACCTATTAACTTAAACAAGCAAACGTATAAATAAAAATTAATATTTCACCATACCACAAATTTATTATGTTCATTATAAGGAGAAAAACTATTGTTTCGGTAGTAGTATATATTAATTTAATAATAAACGTCAAAGTTTTATAACATTGAATATTTTGAAATATTACCAGAAAAAATAACGAAATTGTTGTTAAAATAAAATCAGACAGTATTTTTTGCAACAATACAACATAATGAATTCTGTCTATATTTTTCCCAATTTGTATGTAAATGTAAATGTATTTTTATTTCTTGGGTCATTTTAAATCACTCGTATAAGATAACCAAAATGCGCCGGAAAACGTACAAGAACTTAGGCAGAAAATAGAAAATTCAGCAGAAACAATTTTGAACAGTATTTGTAGTTTTGTGCTTCAGGTATGTGTTTAGTTATATTAGATTTTGGTGTAAGTCGGATAACTGAAAATGGCACTTTACTTGAAGCTCAGAATAATTTTTCTTCGAAAAATACCTTTAAATGTTATTTTTTCGAGATTAATGTTATTATAAAAATTAAAGATTATTAAATTTTCTTCAGATCTGCATTAATACTTTTTCTTTAATCTGAAAATTAAATCCCGGCGCTACGCTTTAAACAAACAAAACGCAGTTTTTCAAATGTATGTACCTGACAGATAAATGTCACTATCAAAGAACTAATCTTTTCAAAATAATATTACTAACGTTTTAAAAAGAAAAAAGTAAATAATACAATAGAAAAGGAATTCAATACAGTTTCCAGCATAAGTATATAATTATGTATGTGTTTAGATTAATAAAAATTAACGATTCCCAAAAACTTTAAGCTAATCCGCATTTTTGGATTGAATTCTATTCTATCCTGGTATTTAAAATGTAATCTTCATTTTATTATAGCTCCGGTGGCCCAATGGTTAGAGCAACGTCTCATAAGTCATGAGTGCGCTCGGGGTTCTGAGTTCGAATCCCACTAAGGCATGGGTGTGTGTGAATGTGAACCCACTCTGTAATTGGGATTTGATCCTGTTGAGGGGTTTAAAAAAAGGTAGTTACTTGGATTAGATTAGACTATTAAATAAAACTGATTTTTGGTCTTCCATTATCTTTATTTAACAAAAACACAAATTTTCACAACGTGATGACGGCAGCAGATATTAGCTACCGAAACGTTGTAAAAATTTGTGTTTTTGTTAAATAAAGATAATGGAAGTCCAAAAATCAGTTTTATTTAATAACGAGACATTATCTTATAAATTCAAAGTTAAAGATTAGACTATATTTTAAAAAATAAACGGTCAAAATTAGAGTAAAATTCGTTAATCCAAAATCGTCCAAAATAAGGATTAACTTAATCTTTTTTGTGACTCGGGCTGTAAATGGCGGGAGTTATTGGGTTGGCCACACCAGATTTTTTTATAATATAAACATAGTTTCTTTTTTAATCAAAATTGCTTTTTTACCTTGTGAATATTTTTTTATGTAAATGCTCCTACCTATACAGTTAAGAGCCGCTACTGCTACTAATTATTGACTGCAAGACGTATTATTTATTTCTATGAGAAATCTTTTTTTTATATCCCTTTAAAAACATTTGAGTCAATAAAGGAAGAGTGTGCTTAACATCAGCATGGGTAAACAAAGAATACTTTTTTGCACCTTACCTCATATTTTATCATGGTCATTAAACAGAGAAAACCCATTGTGTCGCCAGTACTATACATTATTCTAACAATAAGCGTCAAACTTTGGTACCATTGAATTTTTTGAATTATTACCAGAAAAAATAACGAAGTAGTTGTTAAAATAAAATCTAATCGTATTATTTGCAAGAATAAAGAATAATAAATTCTGTCCATACTTTTTCCAATTTTATTTAACTTTTTATATACATCCATACATTCTTTCAAATTTTGTAATATTTTTTTATTGTTTCTTAATTCATTTATATATGAATTTAAACTAACAAAATACTCTTTCAATTCCTTCAAAAGAACAATAATATAAGTTGATAAAATTTGCGTACTAAGATAAATATAAGCTGAACAAATACAAGTCATAATATTATAAGTCAATTCTGATGTATAGTTACTGTATAAATTTTGAACAAATATCAAAACACCAAACGTTAAAATTTTTAACATTAATGATTTGACATATTTTTTTGTACAATGAATATTTTTAACTTTATAATAAATTAGATCAGTTTTAACATTTTGTAAGCCATTTGAAACTTTAAAATATTGTTTTGAATTGAAATGCACGTTTATAAAATTAGTTAAAATAATGAAATATGGAGTTGACAGCATTATAACTACTACAGATATTCCAGTAGTTGTTAATTTTTGTGAATATGTACTAGGCCAATATAATTTTGAGGTAATAATATATAAACACATAAAAGTAATAATTATTATATGAATAATTCCAAATAGAAAATCATATTTTAAAATTTTGTATACGCCATTTGTAAAAGAATATGGCGCACAGCCGAAAAGTTTTTTGGTTATGTATACTGGCCAAATATCATTATAAAATTCAGTTGTATACATTGTAATACGTGTTATGGATGTGGACATAATAAATTTAATAAAGTGTTAAAATTCATATCGTCAATTGGAAAAATGTTTTAATGTTAATTGAAAGTCTACAAAAAATTACTAGAATGTCAATACATTTTATCGGTACATAGTAAATTAATTTAAAATAAAACGTAAAATTTTTAATAACATAATTAATACGAATATCAAATTAACAAAATGTCACTGCCTATTTTATTTAAAAATTTCCACGTGATGTTCATCTAAAACTAAAACCTACTGGAACTTAAATTTTTAAAGTAGCTATATTATTCCCAATTTAGAAAATTCTAATGCTAAAAATTCTACATTTTTTTCTTTTTTAAATTTTTTGCGTATGGTATTACCAATGACAACTGCCACGACCGTTGGTGGCAGCACCGTCGCCAACTACACGTGCGTTTGATTTAGTACTAAAGAACTGTGTAAGATATTTTTAAAAATGAAAGATAAATGAAAATGTGTGTTCAATAAAAATCCTAGCTCGGAGTAGGCTGATAAAGTGTTCCCTTGTCGTACTTCTCTTGCTATATTAAATGTTTCCCCTGGCTTTTCTAGAACTACCCTAGCCTTGCTTTTATTGTATATAGCTTTTATTATTTTTATGCATTTTGGTTCGACCCCGGCTTGATACAACGATTTGATAATGAACTGGTGTTCTCAGTGGCGTACCTAGAGCGGGGCAAACAGGGCAAGTGCCCTGGGCGCCAAAACCAAGGGGGCGCCACTTGGAACCCTTGGTATCCGTATGTGCGTGCCAGAATTTGAAGTGTTAAAACTGTTGATTGCTGTGCGTATTGACATTTTACGGAACTGTTAAAGCTCTCTATTCATTTTTTCATCGTTTACTCAACGCTGGGAAATACTCAAAAATGCTGTACCCATAGTTATTAAATCTGAGTCTAAAACAATATGGAGTGCAAAAGTGGAAGTTGTGAAGTCCATAAACAACTACCTTGACGGCATACTCCACGTTCTCGAGACTATAATGGATGATTCAAAAGAAACGAGTGAAAGAAGAAGTGATGCTACGCAATTGTACAACCGTATGTTGACACTCGATTTTGACTCTACTTGGATTTTGGACGACAGTACTCATTCCTATTGATAGAGTTCAGAAAAGACTGCAAGATGTGAATATGAACCTTCATGATGCCGCCTTAGATTTGAAAGGTTTAAGAGATTATTTTTGCAATGAAAAAGAAACTTTGGCTGAAGCTCTGGAAATTGAACTTAGTCTCTGACAAAATTGGGATGTTGAAACCGAAAAACGCCAACGGCGAAAAATCTTCGAATAGCCATGCAAATAATGTTGACTATTGCAGTTTCCATCGCTAGCTATGAAGGTCTTTCAACAAATTAAAACTGATCTTAAATTATCTGAGAGTCTCCATGGGTCAAGATCGATTAAGTGATCTTTCTTTGATGAGAGTTGAAAGAGAAGAAACTGAAAAGATTTCGAGCACGTTATGAATGCCATTTTTTATCGTAATGACCCCCGGAATATATGGTATAAGTTTGTCGGTCGAGTCGCGGAACATCCATATATTGATAGTTATTTTATTATTGTGCTGATTCATTCATGGTTGAAGTTACTTCATAATATTTATATGGATATTTCAACAACAATACAAATGCCACATATCTCACTACACTAAAGCGAGAAAGAAGTAATCTTGATTTTACATTGTTGACAGGGGGCGCAATTACGACCCTTGCCCTGGGCACCATTTCACTTTGATACGCCACTGGGTGTTCTATACTGTCGAACGCCTTTTGAAAATCTATGAAGGCAACATATAGTCATTTTTTACTCTTTCACTTTCTCCATTATTTGATTAACCGATTGTAAGTGATCTGTTGTAGAGAATCCACTTCTAAATCCCGCTTGTTCAATTGAGTTGAAAACTTCAATTCTCTTATTTATCCTAGAAAGTATTATTTTTGAGAATATTTTGTACGTATATGCATAAGGATAAGCTTATCCATTGAATATGAAGTATAAAATGTAATCAAATCTTATAGAGAATAAAATATGCTTTAATATTTATAATAACATTAAATGTGAAAAAATTATATTTAACAGCGTTTTTACAAGAATAACTTAAAATCTTCAAATTAGGGTACTTCCGGTCGACCAATTGTAACTAAAATCTAATCAGCTCTTCATATAGATGTAAGGAAATGAAATACGCAAAAATTATAATTTTTGGAAAGGTGGCATTGAAGTTATGCGATCCGAAAAAATCGTCACACACACACATACATACAAACATACATATATCCATCCACACATACATACAGACATCGTCGTAAAAATAGTAAAATCCTATTCTAGGGACCCTAAAACGTGCGTATCTATTAAAAACTCATCATCGAATTTTTTGACCAAAGACAATGCCTTCCTTACCTGAAGGTAACCGAAGGTAAAAATTAAAATTTATTGAAATAACCTATCCATATCTTTGGCAATTAGAGCCAGCTTGAGATAGGTGCGAAGGGAGCAATCGCACCAGGCCACGTTTTTTTAGCGTCCTACGGTTTATAAAAACAATACATATATATTTATTGCTGCTAAATCAATTATTAAAATTAATAATTTTATATTTTTTCAATAAATAAATAAAAAATAAAAGTTTTCTCTTAACATTACACGATTTATGCCGTGTATACATTGACTGCAATCCAGAAGTATTATTATTTTATCCTTATTTTTTATTTTAAATAAAATCATTTCAGTTAATCAAGAAAGATTATGGTTAATATCAACATGGATAAACAAAAATATTTGTCGCACCTTACCTCAAATTTTATCATGGTAATTACATAGAGAAAAACCATTGTTTCGGCACTACTATACATTATTATACCAATAAGTTTCAAACTTTGGTACCATTGAATATTTTCATTTTGAAATATTACCAGAAAAAATAACGAAGTAATTGTTAAAATAAAATTAGACAGTATTCTTTGCAACAATACAGCATTATAAATTCTGTCTATGTTTTTCTCAATTTTATTTAACTTTTTGTATATATCCATACATTCTTTCACATTTTGTAATAATTTTTTATTGTTTGTTAATTCATTTATATATAAATTTAAACTAACAAAACACTCTTTTAATTCTTTCAAAAGAACAATAATATAAATTGATAAAATTTGCGTACTAAGAAAAATATAAGTTGCACAAGTATAAAACATAATTTTATAAGGCAATTCTGTTGCGTAGGCACTGTATAAATTTTGAACAAATGTCGCAACACTGATCGTTAGAAATTGTAACATTAATGATTTCACAATTTTTTTTGTACAATGAATATTTTTAACTTTAAGATAAATTAGATCGGTTTTAACATTTTGCAAGCCATTTGTAACTTTAAAATATTGTGTTGAATTTATTTGCAGGTTTATAAAATTAGTCAAAATAATTAGATATGGAGTTAACAACATTACAACTACTACAGATATTCCTGTAGTAGTTAAGTGTGGAGAATATGTACTATGCCAATATAATTTTGAGGCAATAATATACAAAGACATAAAACTAATAATTATTATATGAATAATTCCAATTAGAACATCATATTTTAAAATTTTGTATACGCCATTTGTAAAAGAATATGGCGCACAACCGTAAATTTTTTTGGTTATGTATACTGGCCAAATATCATTACAAAATTCAGCTGTAAACATTGTAATATGTGTTGTGGTTGTGGACATAATAAATTTAATTGATTGCAATTATATAATGATAAATTGTCAATTGGAAAATTGTTTTAACGTTAATAATTGGAAGTCTACAAACAATTACAATACATTTTATCAGTATATAATGAATTAATTTTTACGAATATTAAATTAACAAATTTACATACCTATTTTATTTCAAAAAATATACAGGGTGTTTATCCAAAACCACCCAGAACTAAAAAATGCGGGTTTAGTATTTTATTTTTCTCATTTTCTATTTTGTGACGAGTAGAGTCTAAAAATATGTTGGCTTCTCACATCCCATAAACTGAATGTGAGCCCTATATTCATGTAAAAAGGGTAAAAAAAACTTACTGTCATTCAGTTAGGAAGGAATTGATGGTGGCAAATGCCGGCGGGAAATTTTTCGCGCACCATATTGAGTATGCGCGGCGGGAAAAGTTTTCTAGTCATACGAATTTGCGGAAGCTTTGAGTAAATAAACATTTTCCACACAATGAAGACTTTCAACATTTCACATGACCAGAAAGCATCGTGGATTTTAAAACGAACAAATACCGAAATCACAAAAAATTTGTGCGTTAAGCCTGTATCCCACTGTAATTCTTTTGATAAAAATGGACGTAAATATTTTTATAAAAACCGTTTTGATAGAATTTTCATGAAAACTGTATTTACATGACGTCACGCAAAAGAATGTATGTGACGTCACATAAATACAGCAGTCTGTATTCATTTTGTTGAAAGCTGCGTTATGATTGGATGTTGATGCGGGCGTGCGCAATGGGGTTGCTTGAATGATATGTAAAATCATTTTCTAAAGAGACAGCGTTGTTGTTGTTATTCCCTGACATTATTTGAACAGCGGAGAGCGTTTGTTCATATTGAAATTGGAAATAATTTAAAGTAAAATAATCAAAATGTGTAGTGTGGTTGCCTGAACAGACAGCGTTTTAATTGATATGTATAGAAATGAAGAAGTTTTATACCACACAAAATCGCCTGAATATTATAACAAATACGCCAGACAAAGTGCGATTTTCAACTGCTAAATGTTATTATCTTATAATAATCAGGCAATACAACATCAAAAAATAAGTGATAAAGTTAATTAATATTTACATGCGTTATTCTTTACATATCTTTTTTTTCCTTTTAAATTTCCGTCCGAATCCTATTAGAATACTCATTAATCGTAACCAACAAAGTTTTTCAACCAATAATTTTACGTAGTATTAGTATAAATATCTTGATCTATAATTTTTAATGAGAAGCCCATACAAATCCGCCTCGTTCAAGCATTTTAAGATGGACTTTATTCACCTATATACTCGCATCGTACCCTTTAAGTAGGGACGATAAAAGAATTAATTTTTCAAAATGTATGTGTACACTAGATAGAACAATGACCATCTTTCATGTGTCGAAATACATTCCCTTAGATGAGTGCCACGTTTCTCCTTTAATTTCGAACCATGTCCATGATTTTTAAAAAATGGTTTTTCATTCGAAGAAAATTTCTGTAATTTAACCATCGATGTTCTGATTTTTTGTATAACTGTGTAACCATTACTTTACCAATTATTGCAGCTAACAATTTTTGATTTGAATTGACGTCATTCATAATGAAATTACAAAACGCAACTATCTCTGCAGAACAACGGCCACAAAATGAAGTTTAGTAGTATCTTTGGCGCCAATTCTCTTTCATGAGTTATGCAACATTTCATAAAAACGCGTAAAAAAATTTACAGCGGGAGGCAGTACTTTTCATGAAACGTTTTTACAAAAAAAAATTATAAAATTTTTTATAATTTTTTTTACAGTGGGATACCGGCTTTATATTATAGGTAGGTAATGTAGGTATGTTTAGAAAACTATCAAATACATACTGACCAAGGTGTGAACTCTTTGTGCACGTAGACTATGCTACTGATTATTTGTAAAAATTAATAAATATTGTTCTTTGTAAGTTTAGAGAAATCCACAACTCGTTTTTTTCTTCTTACATATCATTTTCTATTTTAGAGACAAACATAATTTTATCAGTTCTACAACTAAAATTTGCCGTAAGAAGGAAAATAACTTTTTATCATTATAGCAATATGCCGTTTCCTAATCTTTTAGAGGTTGGAAATTAGTCATTCTCGATCATTTCTATATTCCTAGGTGCAATGACAACCTCATCAATGGGAAATAAATGACTGAAATCCGTAAGTATTATTTATTTCTATGGCCTATATTTTTCAATATGTTAAAATCATTTGGGTCAATCAAGGAAGAGTGTATGGTTAATATCAACATGGGTAAACAAAGATTAATTTTTTGCACCTTACCTCATATTCTACCATGGTCATTAGACAAACAAATAACATTGTTTCACTACTATACATTATTCTAACAATAAACGTCAAACTTTGATACCATTGTATTTGAAATATTACCAGAAAAAATCACGAAGTAGTTGTTAAAATAAAATCACATAGAAATTTTTGCAACCATGCAGCAAAATGAATTCTGTCTATATTTTTCCTAATATTATTTAACTTATGGATGTGGACATAATAAATTTAATAAAGTGTTAAAATTCATATCGTCAATTGGAAAAATGTTTTAATGTTAATTGAAAGTCTACAAAAAATTACTAGAATGTCAATACATTTTATCGGTACATAGTAAATTAATTTAAAATAAAACGTAAAATTTTTAATAACATAATTAATACGAATATCAAATTAACAAAATGTCACTGCCTATTTTATTTAAAAATTTCCACGTGATGTTCATCTAAAACTAAAACCTACTGGAACTTAAATTTTTAAAGTAGCTATATTATTCCCAATTTAGAAAATTCTAATGCTAAAAATTCTACATTTTTTTCTTTTTTAAATTTTTTGCGTATGGTATTACCAATGACAACTGCCACGACCGTTGGTGGCAGCACCGTCGCCAACTACACGTGCGTTTGATTTAGTACTAAAGAACTGTGTAAGATATTTTTAAAAATGAAAGATAAATGAAAATGTGTGTTCAATAAAAATCCTAGCTCGGAGTAGGCTGATAAAGTGTTCCCTTGTCGTACTTCTCTTGCTATATTAAATGTTTCCCCTGGCTTTTCTAGAACTACCCTAGCCTTGCTTTTATTGTATATAGCTTTTATTATTTTTATGCATTTTGGTTCGACCCCGGCTTGATACAACGATTTGATAATGAACTGGTGTTCTCAGTGGCGTACCTAGAGCGGGGCAAACAGGGCAAGTGCCCTGGGCGCCAAAACCAAGGGGGCGCCACTTGGAACCCTTGGTATCCGTATGTGCGTGCCAGAATTTGAAGTGTTAAAACTGTTGATTGCTGTGCGTATTGACATTTTACGGAACTGTTAAAGCTCTCTATTCATTTTTTCATCGTTTACTCAACGCTGGGAAATACTCAAAAATGCAGTACCCATAGTTATTAAATCTGAGTCTAAAACAATATGGAGTGCAAAAGTGGAAGTTGTGAAGTCCATAAACAACTACCTTGACGGCATACTCCACGTTCTCGAGACTATAATGGATGATTCAAAAGAAACGAGTGAAAGAAGAAGTGATGCTACGCAATTGTACAACCGTATGTTGACACTCGATTTTGACTCTACTTGGATTTTGGACGACAGTACTCATTCCTATTGATAGAGTTCAGAAAAGACTGCAAGATGTGAATATGAACCTTCATGATGCCGCCTTAGATTTGAAAGGTTTAAGAGATTATTTTTGCAATGAAAAAGAAACTTTGGCTGAAGCTCTGGAAATTGAACTTAGTCTCTGACAAAATTGGGATGTTGAAACCGAAAAACGCCAACGGCGAAAAATCTTCGAATAGCCATGCAAATAATGTTGACTATTGCAGTTTCCATCGCTAGCTATGAAGGTCTTTCAACAAATTAAAACTGATCTTAAATTATCTGAGAGTCTCCATGGGTCAAGATCGATTAAGTGATCTTTCTTTGATGAGAGTTGAAAGAGAAGAAACTGAAAAGATTTCGAGCACGTTATGAATGCCATTTTTTATCGTAATGACCCCCGGAATATATGGTATAAGTTTGTCGGTCGAGTCGCGGAACATCCATATATTGATAGTTATTTTATTATTGTGCTGATTCATTCATGGTTGAAGTTACTTCATAATATTTATATGGATATTTCAACAACAATACAAATGCCACATATCTCACTACACTAAAGCGAGAAAGAAGTAATCTTGATTTTACATTGTTGACAGGGGGCGCAATTACGACCCTTGCCCTGGGCACCATTTCACTTTGATACGCCACTGGGTGTTCTATACTGTCGAACGCCTTTTGAAAATCTATGAAGGCAACATATAGTCATTTTTTACTCTTTCACTTTCTCCATTATTTGATTAACCGATTGTAAGTGATCTGTTGTAGAGAATCCACTTCTAAATCCCGCTTGTTCAATTGAGTTGAAAACTTCAATTCTCTTATTTATCCTAGAAAGTATTATTTTTGAGAATATTTTGTACGTATATGCATAAGGATAAGCTTATCCATTGAATATGAAGTATAAAATGTAATCAAATCTTATAGAGAATAAAATATGCTTTAATATTTATAATAACATTAAATGTGAAAAAATTATATTTAACAGCGTTTTTACAAGAATAACTTAAAATCTTCAAATTAGGGTACTTCCGGTCGACCAATTGTAACTAAAATCTAATCAGCTCTTCATATAGATGTAAGGAAATGAAATACGCAAAAATTATAATTTTTGGAAAGGTGGCATTGAAGTTATGCGATCCGAAAAAATCGTCACACACACACATACATACAAACATACATATATCCATCCACACATACATACAGACATCGTCGTAAAAATAGTAAAATCCTATTCTAGGGACCCTAAAACGTGCGTATCTATTAAAAACTCATCATCGAATTTTTTGACCAAAGACAATGCCTTCCTTACCTGAAGGTAACCGAAGGTAAAAATTAAAATTTATTGAAATAACCTATCCATATCTTTGGCAATTAGAGCCAGCTTGAGATAGGTGCGAAGGGAGCAATCGCACCAGGCCACGTTTTTTTAGCGTCCTACGGTTTATAAAAACAATACATATATATTTATTGCTGCTAAATCAATTATTAAAATTAATAATTTTATATTTTTTCAATAAATAAATAAAAAATAAAAGTTTTCTCTTAACATTACACGATTTATGCCGTGTATACATTGACTGCAATCCAGAAGTATTATTATTTTATCCTTATTTTTTATTTTAAATAAAATCATTTCAGTTAATCAAGAAAGATTATGGTTAATATCAACATGGATAAACAAAAATATTTGTCGCACCTTACCTCAAATTTTATCATGGTAATTACATAGAGAAAAACCATTGTTTCGGCACTACTATACATTATTATACCAATAAGTTTCAAACTTTGGTACCATTGAATATTTTCATTTTGAAATATTACCAGAAAAAATAACGAAGTAATTGTTAAAATAAAATTAGACAGTATTCTTTGCAACAATACAGCATTATAAATTCTGTCTATGTTTTTCTCAATTTTATTTAACTTTTTGTATATATCCATACATTCTTTCACATTTTGTAATAATTTTTTATTGTTTGTTAATTCATTTATATATAAATTTAAACTAACAAAACACTCTTTTAATTCTTTCAAAAGAACAATAATATAAATTGATAAAATTTGCGTACTAAGAAAAATATAAGTTGCACAAGTATAAAACATAATTTTATAAGGCAATTCTGTTGCGTAGGCACTGTATAAATTTTGAACAAATGTCGCAACACTGATCGTTAGAAATTGTAACATTAATGATTTCACAATTTTTTTTGTACAATGAATATTTTTAACTTTAAGATAAATTAGATCGGTTTTAACATTTTGCAAGCCATTTGTAACTTTAAAATATTGTGTTGAATTTATTTGCAGGTTTATAAAATTAGTCAAAATAATTAGATATGGAGTTAACAACATTACAACTACTACAGATATTCCTGTAGTAGTTAAGTGTGGAGAATATGTACTATGCCAATATAATTTTGAGGCAATAATATACAAAGACATAAAACTAATAATTATTATATGAATAATTCCAATTAGAACATCATATTTTAAAATTTTGTATACGCCATTTGTAAAAGAATATGGCGCACAACCGTAAATTTTTTTGGTTATGTATACTGGCCAAATATCATTACAAAATTCAGCTGTAAACATTGTAATATGTGTTGTGGTTGTGGACATAATAAATTTAATTGATTGCAATTATATAATGATAAATTGTCAATTGGAAAATTGTTTTAACGTTAATAATTGGAAGTCTACAAACAATTACAATACATTTTATCAGTATATAATGAATTAATTTTTACGAATATTAAATTAACAAATTTACATACCTATTTTATTTCAAAAAATATACAGGGTGTTTATCCAAAACCACCCAGAACTAAAAAATGCGGGTTTAGTATTTTATTTTTCTCATTTTCTATTTTGTGACGAGTAGAGTCTAAAAATATGTTGGCTTCTCACATCCCATAAACTGAATGTGAGCCCTATATTCATGTAAAAAGGGTAAAAAAAACTTACTGTCATTCAGTTAGGAAGGAATTGATGGTGGCAAATGCCGGCGGGAAATTTTTCGCGCACCATATTGAGTATGCGCGGCGGGAAAAGTTTTCTAGTCATACGAATTTGCGGAAGCTTTGAGTAAATAAACATTTTCCACACAATGAAGACTTTCAACATTTCACATGACCAGAAAGCATCGTGGATTTTAAAACGAACAAATACCGAAATCACAAAAAATTTGTGCGTTAAGCCTGTATCCCACTGTAATTCTTTTGATAAAAATGGACGTAAATATTTTTATAAAAACCGTTTTGATAGAATTTTCATGAAAACTGTATTTACATGACGTCACGCAAAAGAATGTATGTGACGTCACATAAATACAGCAGTCTGTATTCATTTTGTTGAAAGCTGCGTTATGATTGGATGTTGATGCGGGCGTGCGCAATGGGGTTGCTTGAATGATATGTAAAATCATTTTCTAAAGAGACAGCGTTGTTGTTGTTATTCCCTGACATTATTTGAACAGCGGAGAGCGTTTGTTCATATTGAAATTGGAAATAATTTAAAGTAAAATAATCAAAATGTGTAGTGTGGTTGCCTGAACAGACAGCGTTTTAATTGATATGTATAGAAATGAAGAAGTTTTATACCACACAAAATCGCCTGAATATTATAACAAATACGCCAGACAAAGTGCGATTTTCAACTGCTAAATGTTATTATCTTATAATAATCAGGCAATACAACATCAAAAAATAAGTGATAAAGTTAATTAATATTTACATGCGTTATTCTTTACATATCTTTTTTTTCCTTTTAAATTTCCGTCCGAATCCTATTAGAATACTCATTAATCGTAACCAACAAAGTTTTTCAACCAATAATTTTACGTAGTATTAGTATAAATATCTTGATCTATAATTTTTAATGAGAAGCCCATACAAATCCGCCTCGTTCAAGCATTTTAAGATGGACTTTATTCACCTATATACTCGCATCGTACCCTTTAAGTAGGGACGATAAAAGAATTAATTTTTCAAAATGTATGTGTACACTAGATAGAACAATGCCCATCTTTCATGTGTCGAAATACATTCCCTTAGATGAGTGCCACGTTTCTCCTTTAATTTCGAACCATGTCCATGATTTTTAAAAAATGGTTTTTCATTCGAAGAAAATTTCTGTAATTTAACCATCGATGTTCTGATTTTTTGTATAACTGTGTAACCATTACTTTACCAATTATTGCAGCTAACAATTTTTGATTTGAATTGACGTCATTCATAATGAAATTACAAAACGCAACTATCTCTGCAGAACAACGGCCACAAAATGAAGTTTAGTAGTATCTTTGGCGCCAATTCTCTTTCATGAGTTATGCAACATTTCATAAAAACGCGTAAAAAAATTTACAGCGGGAGGCAGTACTTTTCATGAAACGTTTTTACAAAAAAAAATTATAAAATTTTTTATAAATTTTTTTACAGTGGGATACCGGCTTTATATTATAGGTAGGTAATGTAGGTATGTTTAGAAAACTATCAAATACATACTGACCAAGGTGTGAACTCTTTGTGCACGTAGACTATGCTACTGATTATTTGTAAAAATTAATAAATATTGTTCTTTGTAAGTTTAGAGAAATCCACAACTCGTTTTTTTCTTCTTACATATCATTTTCTATTTTAGAGACAAACATAATTTTATCAGTTCTACAACTAAAATTTGCCGTAAGAAGGAAAATAACTTTTTATCATTATAGCAATATGCCGTTTCCTAATCTTTTAGAGGTTGGAAATTAGTCATTCTCGATCATTTCTATATTCCTAGGTGCAATGACAACCTCATCAATGGGAAATAAATGACTGAAATCCGTAAGTATTATTTATTTCTATGGCCTATATTTTTCAATATGTTAAAATCATTTGGGTCAATCAAGGAAGAGTGTATGGTTAATATCAACATGGGTAAACAAAGATTAATTTTTTGCACCTTACCTCATATTCTACCATGGTCATTAGACAAACAAATAACATTGTTTCACTACTATACATTATTCTAACAATAAACGTCAAACTTTGATACCATTGTATTTGAAATATTACCAGAAAAAATCACGAAGTAGTTGTTAAAATAAAATCACATAGAAATTTTTGCAACCATGCAGCAAAATGAATTCTGTCTATATTTTTCCTAATATTATTTAACTTTTTATATACGGCCATACATTGCTTCAAGTTCTGTAATATTTTTTCATTGTTTGTTAATTTATATATATATATATATATATATATATATATATATATATATATATATATATATATATATATATATATATATATTGTAACGAACGTGGGTTTAGCAAATCTTAACCATTTATTTATTAAAACATACAGAATAAGAAGATACAAAATATAAATTACAAATCATCAAAAATGTCAGACGTCAATCCAAAACTTCTATCAACTGTCTTCTCCCGAAAAATACATGGCTACATACGATGCTCGTTTCACTATTCCCTCCTTTAGGTCGTTTCGTCCCGGAACGATCTGGAATATATCCGTGTACGTCCTTTGTAGGTTTTCTCGAGTTCATCTTCCTCACTTGACGGATTAGTCCCTTCGTAGGGTGCTAATCTATTGGAGTGGACTACTTTAGGTTTTCCTCGAGGGAGTTTGCGAATTCGGTAAATTACATCGTTTATGCGCTTTATTATTTCATACGGTCCCTCCCATGATCGTTGGAGTTTTGGTGATATTCCAGGTTGTCTTCTTGGATTGAAAAACCACACCAAATCTTTTGCTTGGAATCTACCCTCCTGCGCCCGCACATCGTATGCTGTTTTCATTCTGTCACTGGCATTTCTTATATTTTTTCGAATAAGGTCGTGAATTTGGTCCATTTTCTCCTTCAACCGGGTAACATAGTCATCACCAGCTACCTTCTGTTCGTGTGGTTTACTACCAAACTTCAGGTCACACGGTAAACGTATTTCTCTTCCAAAAAGCACGCATGCCGGAGTTTGCCCTGTTGTCTCATGGACTGAAGACCGATAGGCCATTAGAAACAGTGGAAGATGTTCGTCCCAGTCACGTTGGTTTTCTGCTATGACTTTTGTAAGGAATTTCTTTAAAGTTCTATTCACCCGTTCAACCATTCCATTTGACTGAGGATGTAGTGGTGTCGTTCTGGTTTTCCGTATACCCAATACTTTACAAACTCTCTGAAAAACATCGGATTCAAAATTCCTTCCTTGGTCCGAGTGCATCTCTAAAGGAACGCCAAAACGTGAAATCAGTTCTTGTATTAAAATACTGGCGATTGTAACAGTTTCCTGATTAGGAAGTGCGTAAGCTTCGACCCATTTAGAGAAATAATCAACGATGACTAGAATATATTTATTTCCATCTTTTGTTTGTGGGAATGGACCCGCTACGTCTATACCTATTCTCTCAAATGGACTTCCTACAATGTATTGGTGCATGGGTGCCTTTTTCGTCCCTCTTGGTCCATTTCCTGCGGCACAAATTTTGCATTTCCTGCACCATGTTCTGACATCTTCTCTACAGTTAAACCAGTAGAATCTGTCTCTAACTTTTGATAGTGTTCTCTTTATTCCAAGATGTCCTCCCGAACTTCCGTCATGCAAGTGGCGCAGGATTTCCGGAATGTTTTTATTAGGAACAACGGTCTGTGTTCTAGAAGATTTCCCATCTGCACTTTCAATGATTCGCTTCAAGACTCCATCTTCCAATTGCAAAGAGTCCCACTGTACCCAATATGACTTAATCTTAGTACCTAGTGGAGCAATATCTTCCCAAGTGGGTCGACGGTCTGTTTCTTTCCAGTGAATAATTTTACAGAGATCTGGGTCTTCGCACTGATTCTTACGGATTTCACTTGGCTGCCACGCATCATCAATTACTATTATTCGTCTTGCCTGTCCAGCTTTTGTCTCAAGTCGAGTACAGTGAGTGCAATCTAATGGGCACGGTCTTCTTGAGAGAGCGTCTGCATTTTTATGGCTGGTTCCTGGTCGATGTTCAATATGGAAATCATATTCCTGCAGACGTTCTATCCAGCGAGCTGTCTGTCCTTCTGGATTTTTAAACCGCAAAAGCCATTTCAGAGCCCCATGATCTGTTCGAAGTAAAAACCTTCGTCCATACAAATACTTGTAAAAATGTTCAGTGGCTTTAACTGCAGCTAAAAGTTCCCTTCTTGTAACACAATAATTTTGCTCCGGCTTAGACAGTACTTTACTGAAATAGGCTATCACTTTCTCTTGTCCATCCTGAACCTGGGACAGTACTCCGCCTATTCCCACATTGCTAGCATCTGTGTCTAATACGAACATACCATTGGTACAGGGATAACTCAAAATAGGGGTCGTGGTTAGCAATGTTTTTAGCCGTTCAAAGGCAGATTGACTGCAGTCATCCCAGGAAAAATCTCGTCCTCCTTCGGTAAGCCTGGTTAAAGGTTTTGCTACATTAGCGAATCCAGGTACAAAGCGTCTGTAGTAGGTACATAAACCTAAGAAACTACGGAGTTCTTGAACATTCTTGGGGACCGGCCATTCTTTAACTGCATGCGTCTTTTCGGTATCTACAGCCACGCCGTCTTTGCTTACAATGTGGCCCAAGTATTTGACCTTTTCCTGAAAAAGTTGACATTTTTTGGAATTCAGTTTTAAATTTGCACCTTGTAATCTCTTAAAAACTTCTTCTAGGTTGGACAAGTGCTCATCGAAAGACTTTCCAAGTACTATGACATCATCTAAATAAACAAGACATGTTTTCCATGTGAGACCTCGTAGTACTGTCTCCATTAGTCTCTCAAACGTAGCTGGTGCGTTGCACAAACCAAAAGGCATAACTGTGAAATGCCAAAGTCCTGTACCAACGGAAAATGCAGTCTTCTCTTTATCTTTTGGCTCCATTTCCACTTGCCAATAACCATTTTTTAAGTCTAAAGTGGAGAACACTTGAGATCCAGACAATGTATCCAAGGTGTCATCGATTCTTGGCAAAGGATAGCTGTCCTTGACAGTCATGTTGTTCAGCTGTCGATAATCAACACAAAATCTGGTCGATCCGTCCTTTTTCCTAACTAAAACGACTGGCGATGTCCAAGGACTATTTGAGGGTTCGATGACACCTTGCTTGTGCATGTCAGAAATCATTTTCTCAGCTTCTTCTCTTTTAGAAAGCGGCAATCTTCGAGGACGTTGGCGAATTGGTTGTGTGTTGCCAGTATTTATTTTATGTCTTACTACACTTGTCTTTCCATAAGAAGAAGTCTCAGTTGCGAAGATATTTTGATATTTAGCTAATAATGTTTCGACCTTAGTTTTCTGTCTGGGAGTCAGATTAGTCCTTGCAAGCTGTAATGTTTCAGTTAATTTCGAAATATCACTAGAATCCTTCAAAATATTCCTCGAAGTCTCCCCGCAAACTATTGTTGAAACTGAATTAAACCAGGCCACCTGTGTTCCTTTCTTTAAGGTCACTGGGAAATCATTCAAATTCATTATTCTGACTGGTGTGGATCCATTACCAGTTACAGCAGCTCTGCCTACTATTACTCCTCTACTAATTTCTACGTTGGCTGCTGGTTCAACGATCCCCGTTTCTTCTCGATCCATATCAACTAATTGCGCTACCAGAAAATTGTCGCTTCTGGGAGGAAGAATTTCATCGGTATTTAACACTATTCTAATTGCATCATTACTTCGTCCACGAAGAATAATTTCTTCGTTTTCGAATATCAAGCATTTTCGCTTCAGATCTATAGTGAACCCAAATTTAGTCATTACATCCATTCCAAGAATAACATCCTCCATAATATCTGCTATAATTACTCGGTGTTTAATTTTCTTGCTCCCTAAACCAACGTTAACAATCATTTCGCCATAGATGTTTACCGGTTCGCCTGTTGCAGTTTTTAGTAAAAGCCGTGTACGTTGCAAATCTCCCGCCACGGCACCTTTCTTGACAACAGTGGTCGTAGCCCCAGTGTCCAAAAGCATGACAAGAACTTTGTGATTTATGGACCCGTCGACAAAGAGACTGTCCGACTTTCTTTTGGACGAACTAACTCGAACAATATTCATCGGGGCACTAGGGCCACTCCACGATGCTCGCCCCTTAGCACCGGGCCTTTCTAGTTTTCCTGCGTTTTGGAATTCTTTTCGCAATGTCTCCTGATATGCCCAGGCTCACCACAGTCCCAACAATATATCTCTCGTTTTCGAGATAGTTCATTTTTGTTGGGTAGAAATTTTGATACGATTCTTTCTACCTTTTCATCTAGAGACTCCTCATCTTCCAACCGTCGAAGTCTGGCGTGTATTTGTGAAGTCTGGGTAGCCGCTTTTGAACTCTAGTGCACGAGCTAACGCATCATCAAGAGTCTTTGGATGTGCTAAACGAAGAGCTCTTTGCAATTCTGAGTCGGTTATCCCCACAACAAAGGATTCCACAGATAACCGCTCAATGAAATCTGTTGGGGCTGACGAGTATGCCATGCGAACAAGACGAGAGATGTCTGCCTCGAATTCTTGAAGCGTTTCTCCTCGTTTCTGTCGTCTGCTGAGAAGTTGGCTGTGGTAAACTTGTTGGAGATGCTTATCACCATACCTCATCTCCATTCTAGCCACCAAAGAATCATAAATGTTTTGGTCACAATCCGGAATTGTCTGAAGGATATTTAAAGCGTCTCGCCGACCCAGGTGGAGTAGCGGTAGCGCTATCGCTTCACGCTCCAAGGGTCCTGGGTTCGAATCCCGGATAAGGCATGGCTGGTGTGTGCGTCTTTCATAATTTCATCCTCATCAACTACGTATATAATGTTAGAAAAATATGAACCTTATAAAGAAAAACTGTTTCATTGTCATCGAATCACCACTTATATACAAAAATGTATGAAAAAGTGTGTATAATAAATAAAAAAATAAAATTTAAAGCGTCTCCTCTAAGAGAAACCACCAAACCAGTGGCTTTATCATTTGTGGTCCATCCATTAGCGATTGCCGCAGCCTCAAACTGTTTTCGATAGGTAGACCACGGAATTTTGCCGTCGAAAGTGGGTGGTTTCACGCGCGCACCCCTTGTGTTAATCTCTACATCTGGACTACTGAATTCTTTCTTCAGCGATTCAAATCTCTCTTCAATCGCTAGTATTTTACCTTCAACCTCTATCTCTACTTTATTTAACTCCTGTTTTACATTGTCAATGTCATTTTTTAGTTCTTCTTTCACTTCATTAATTTTTTTATTTAACTGAGATTTAATTCCTGCGGCGAGGGTTCTACAGTTGGCAGTCAATTTCTCTTCTAAAATTACTGAATTTTCGGCCTGTTTATTCGAGCATTCTTCAATCTTTTCTCCCAATAATTTAAAATTTACTGCGAATTTCTCTTCCAGCGACTGCATTATATCTTTAACACCGCCCGCTATTTCGAACAAGAAATTTTCTGGGTCTTGCCCTTCCGCCTCTAGTGCTGCCCGAAGCCGAGACTGTAATATAGATTTAGTTCCAGTCGTATCTAGCTCGCGATCCTCCAATTCGCGCTTCAAATCGGCCACTTTCAAATCATCTATCTTTCTCAAAGCCATTTTTTAACTATCCCACTTCTGACACCAGTTGTAACGAACGTGGGTTTAGCAAATCAACGATCCCCGTTTCTTCTCGATCCATATCAACTAATTGCGCTACCAGAAAATTGTCGCTTCTGGGAGGAAGAATTTCATCGGTATTTAACACTATTCTAATTGCATCATTACTTCGTCCACGAAGAATAATTTCTTCGTTTTCGAATATCAAGCATTTTCGCTTCAGATCTATAGTGAACCCAAATTTAGTCATTACATCCATTCCAAGAATAACATCCTCCATAATATCTGCTATAATTACTCGGTGTTTAATTTTCTTGCTCCCTAAACCAACGTTAACAATCATTTCGCCATAGATGTTTACCGGTTCGCCTGTTGCAGTTTTTAGTAAAAGCCGTGTACGTTGCAAATCTCCCGCCACGGCACCTTTCTTGACAACAGTGGTCGTAGCCCCAGTGTCCAAAAGCATGACAAGAACTTTGTGATTTATGGACCCGTCGACAAAGAGACTGTCCGACTTTCTTTTGGACGAACTAACTCGAACAATATTCATCGGGGCACTAGGGCCACTCCACGATGCTCGCCCCTTAGCACCGGGCCTTTCTAGTTTTCCTGCGTTTTGGAATTCTTTTCGCAATGTCTCCTGATATGCCCAGGCTCACCACAGTCCCAACAATATATCTCTCGTTTTCGAGATAGTTCATTTTTGTTGGGTAGAAATTTTGATACGATTCTTTCTACCTTTTCATCTAGAGACTCCTCATCTTCCAACCGTCGAAGTCTGGCGTGTATTTGTGAAGTCTGGGTAGCCGCTTTTGAACTCTAGTGCACGAGCTAACGCATCATCAAGAGTCTTTGGATGTGCTAAACGAAGAGCTCTTTGCAATTCTGAGTCGGTTATCCCCACAACAAAGGATTCCACAGATAACCGCTCAATGAAATCTGTTGGGGCTGACGAGTATGCCATGCGAACAAGACGAGAGATGTCTGCCTCGAATTCTTGAAGCGTTTCTCCTCGTTTCTGTCGTCTGCTGAGAAGTTGGCTGTGGTAAACTTGTTGGAGATGCTTATCACCATACCTCATCTCCATTCTAGCCACCAAAGAATCATAAATGTTTTGGTCACAATCCGGAATTGTCTGAAGGATATTTAAAGCGTCTCGCCGACCCAGGTGGAGTAGCGGTAGCGCTATCGCTTCACGCTCCAAGGGTCCTGGGTTCGAATCCCGGATAAGGCATGGCTGGTGTGTGCGTCTTTCATAATTTCATCCTCATCAACTACGTATATAATGTTAGAAAAATATGAACCTTATAAAGAAAAACTGTTTCATTGTCATCGAATCACCACTTATATACAAAAATGTATGAAAAAGTGTGTATAATAAATAAAAAAATAAAATTTAAAGCGTCTCCTCTAAGAGAAACCACCAAACCAGTGGCTTTATCATTTGTGGTCCATCCATTAGCGATTGCCGCAGCCTCAAACTGTTTTCGATAGGTAGACCACGGAATTTTGCCGTCGAAAGTGGGTGGTTTCACGCGCGCACCCCTTGTGTTAATCTCTACATCTGGACTACTGAATTCTTTCTTCAGCGATTCAAATCTCTCTTCAATCGCTAGTATTTTACCTTCAACCTCTATCTCTACTTTATTTAACTCCTGTTTTACATTGTCAATGTCATTTTTTAGTTCTTCTTTCACTTCATTAATTTTTTTATTTAACTGAGATTTAATTCCTGCGGCGAGGGTTCTACAGTTGGCAGTCAATTTCTCTTCTAAAATTACTGAATTTTCGGCCTGTTTATTCGAGCATTCTTCAATCTTTTCTCCCAATAATTTAAAATTTACTGCGAATTTCTCTTCCAGCGACTGCATTATATCTTTAACACCGCCCGCTATTTCGAACAAGAAATTTTCTGGGTCTTGCCCTTCCGCCTCTAGTGCTGCCCGAAGCCGAGACTGTAATATAGATTTAGTTCCAGTCGTATCTAGCTCGCGATCCTCCAATTCGCGCTTCAAATCGGCCACTTTCAAATCATCTATCTTTCTCAAAGCCATTTTTTAACTATCCCACTTCTGACACCAGTTGTAACGAACGTGGGTTTAGCAAATCTTAACCATTTATTTATTAAAACATACAGAATAAGAAGATACAAAATATAAATTACAAATCATCAAAAATGTCAGACGTCAATCCAAAACTTCTATCAACTGTCTTCTCCCGAAAAATACATGGCTACATACGATGCTCGTTTCAATATACAAATTTAAACTAACAAAACATTCTTTTAATTCTTTCAATAGTACAATAATATAAATTCGTAAAATAGTGTACTAACATAAATATAAGCTGCACAAATATAAAATAAAAATTTATTATTCAATTCTGTTGCATGGTCATTGTATAAATTTTGAACAAATATAAAAACACCAAATATTAGAAAGACCGACGCCAAATATTTCCAATTTTAAATGGCACAAAATTGACCCCTGTGGTGCACTCTCCACACCAGGAATGAGTGCCCGTGAGGTGACGCCTGGTAAGCGCCCGCACGGTGCAAATATTTTATCATTACCGATATCTGTGTACAAACAGATTGGCATACCCAGCAATGGATAATAAGCCGTGATGATATACTTATTTATTTATTTATTTATTTAACAATAATGATTTGACATACTAGTTGTACAATGAATATTTTTAAATTTAAAATAAATTATATTTGTTTTAACTTTCTCCAAATCAGTAATAATTTTGAAATGTTTTGAATTTATTTGCAAGTTTATAAAATTAGTTAAAATAGTTAAATATGGAGTAAACAATATTGCAACTATTACAGACACTCCCGTAGTTGTTCATTTTTGCAAATATGTTCTAGGTCAATATAATTTTAAAGAAATATTATAAGAACACATAATAGTAAAAATAATTATGTGAATAATTCCAAATAGAAAATCATATTTTAAAATTTTGTATTCACCATTTGTAAATGAATATGGCGCACAGACGAATTTTTTTTGATTATGTATACTGGCCAAATATCTTCACAAAATTCAGAGTTATACATTGCAATTTACGGTAGTATACGTTATGAAACATAATAAATTTAATGGGTTACAGTTGAACGTGTCTAATTCGTCTTCAAAATTATAATAAATTGTAGAAAACCATAATTAATATTATCATTGGAAAGTTTTTTAATGTTCATAATTAGAGGTCTACAAAAAATTATTGGAATAATACATTTTATCGGTACATAATAAATTAATTTTAAAAAATTAATAAGGTTATTAGCCCTTGACATCAGTGTCAAATTAACAAAATTACGGAATATATTAAAACAACTACAGTGTGTTTTTTCATAAATAGAGCAAATGGTTTTAACATGGGAATTCGTTTATTGAATAGTATATTATGTCTGAAATTAATAAATCTCGATTATTAATGACTCTTATTAACGATATACTCCATTCACGATAGTGAGAGAATTTGGAACTAATTCTTGAACAGAGACAAAGTCAGTATTTGTTGAATGAAGATAATTTTGGAGCCGAATCAATAGAATTACTATTCTCTGTTCAAGAATTACTTCAAAATTCTTTCTAGCGTGAATGGAGTATAGGTAAATAACTATTTTTTTCAATCGTCATGGAAATGGCATTTTTGTGGCTTGATTCACAAGGTAGAAGTTTCATTTCTACGCCGCTGGAAATTTCTCCGCCGGCGGCGTAGAAATAAAATAAATAAATATCCATAGAAACTACATAGAATGAGCGAATAAAAAGAAAAGTAGTGCGTTTGAAAAAAAATTTAATGTGTCATTAGGAATAAGTGTCTTTGTGTGTCTCACATGCAATTGTCCGACTCGCTTCTCTCGTCGTGCAAACTTCCATGCTCGCCACACAATGTATCACTTTTACTCCTAATAACACAATATGCTATTATTTATAACTTGTTTTAATCTCTTTATTTTCATTTCATCATCATTACCGATATCTGTGTGAATAGCAGATTGTCACTCCCCAGCAATAATGATAAATGTTTTAATATATTTTTTAATGTTCAATAACCTAATATTTATGTTCATTTTTATAGTTATCAGCGCAAATTTGGTTTGTTTCTACTTATACGGCATTTACTTAGGACTTCGGGCCGATTTTATAAAGAAATTTAATCTTCACTTAAAATTTACTTCCATTGTAATTTAATGAAATGAATATAATGTTATAAAAACAGAGTAACTGATTCGAATTTCAATACATTTACTTGACAGCCAAATTTTACGTGAAGATTAAATTTCTTTATAAAACCGACACTAGTGAGTATAGAAATTTTTATTCATCCTAATCATTAAATTTTCACTTTCCCAAGTAAACACATATTTATATTATAATTTGTAACTCATTATACCTCCCGGTACCCTTGGTAAGGAAGGTACAGGGATCGTGCTAAAAATCGTATATCGGGATTTTGGTAAATGAGCACTTTTTAAGGTCCCTAGAATCCAATTTTAACATTTTCACGATGATGTCTGTGTGTATGTGTGTGTGTGTATGTGGATCCTCCACTCTAATTCACATACTATTACTCAGAAAAATTTGAAACCTTGTATTTCGACCTTTTTCTATTATGGAAAGAGCCCATTAGATTTTGGTGTAAATCTGATAACCGAAAATGACACTTTACTTGAAACTCAAAATAGTTTTTTTTCCGAAAAATACCTTTAAATGTTATTTTTTTGAGATTAATGTCATTATAAAAAAAACAGATAAATTATAAAATTATCTATAATTTAAATTTCGGAGCGTACGCTTTAAACAAACAAAACTTCTTGGTTACGCAGTTATTTAAATGTATGTAACTGACAGACAAATGTCACTGTCAAAGAACTAAGTATTTCAAATTAATAATAATAAAATACCTTTAAATGTTATTTTTTTTGAGATTAATGTTATTATAAAAATTAAAGATTATTAAATTATCTACAGATTTGCATTAATACTTTTTGTACATATTTTATGGATTAATTATAAAATTATCTATAATTTAAATTTCGGAGCATACGCTTTAAACAAACAAAACTTCTTGGTTACGCAGTTATTTAAATGTATGTAACTGACAGACAAATGTCACTGTCAAAGAACTAAGCATTTCAAATTAATAATAGTTTTAAAAAGAAAAAGTAAATAGAACAATAGGAAAGGAAATCAATACAGTTTACAGCATAAGTAAATATGTAGCTGTGCATTTAGATTAATAAAAATAAAAGATTCGCAAAAAAGTTTAAGCTAATCCTCATTTTTGTATTAGTGAATTCATTCTATCCTGGTATTTAAAATTTAATCTTCATTTTATTATCAAAAAAGGTAGTTATTTGGATTAGATTATACTATATTTTAAGAAATAAACTTCTAAAATTAGATAAAAATTCGCTAATCCAAAAAGTAAGGATCCGCTTAATCTTTTTTGTGACTCGGGCTGTAAATGGCGGGAGGTATTGTGTTGGCCACACCAGATTTTTTATTTGTAAAAATCTTACCTCTTTCATAATTTCATCCATTTCGTACAAAATTGTTAGTGCTTCAAATATACAGTACAAAAATCTATACGCCAGTATTAGAATCATATAAGTATAAGATAGATCTGTAATCGCTATAAAAAATAATGCAGTACTACTCAAAATAAAATTGGAAAATAGATTTTGTAGGAACATAGCGCAGTACACATTATCTATATCATTTCCTATTTTTATTAATCGGCTGTATATGTTCATAGTATTTTGTATTTTTTGCAAAAGTAGATTAATATTAAAATCATCAATATTATCCATATATTCATTAAGTATTTTAAAAGATTCTTGCAGTTCTTTTAAAAATACTAAATATTTTTCATGGAAAAATATCCTTCCCCAAAATGAATACATTAGTACAGCATAATACTGTAATTTTAGTACTAATTGTTTAGTCATGTCGTCATTTGTTATTAATGTTACATAAGTTATAGAAAAATTTAAAAAATTATATCCGGCATATAGATTAGTATACATTTTTGTATTATATACTCTTTTATTATATATTTTGTATAAATCTTCCTTGGTACTTTCCAACTCTTTGAAAATTCCCAAATATTTTCTCTGTTTCAAATGTAGAAAAACATAATTTAACAAAGCTTGCACTGCTGGACTTGATAAAATAGAAATCAATACAATTAAGGTTACAGATGTAGTCTGATACCCATATATGTTCTTTATGTGGTATTTTACATAAACGACTAAAAAGAACATGAAAAAGTAGAAAATTAAATGTAGAGTACCAAAAATTAAATCTCTTTTCAAAATTTTGAATTCTTTTTTATGGTATGAATATGGCGCATACCCAAAAAGTTTTAATATTATATGCAAAGTGTATATTGCCTCACAGAAATTTATAAACTTCATTATTAATGATCTAATGGTAAAAACTGGTTTTTCCATTTATATATGAAATATATCTGCAGTAATAACTATAAATTATTGATGATACATTGAAAATATTTTAATTTGCCCATAATTGAAAATAAATTCTATGTATAATTAATATTTGAATGTATTGTACATCATACAAGTACCTACTATAGATGGTTTTAGTTATATAAATTATTTTGCAATGACAATAACATATAATAGTTATTTATGTTATAAGGATCGTAACGTCAATTATTATGTGTATATACTAGTGTATATTATGGTTACACTAAATTTTATATATCATTGTTAATGAGTTTTATTAATTTAGAACAATTATTATATTTTTATATTTATCAAATGGACATTTAAATTTAAATTAGGTTTTACGTATTATCTGTATGTTTACATTTTAATTGAAACCGGAAAAGATTTTAAACGAATGTTATTTAAAAAAAATTCATAGTACTAACATTGATATCAAATTAAATAATCTTTCCTCCTAGATACCTAGACAGACATCTTATGTACGCCTATGCTAGCACGTAAAGCGAACCTGTTGAAGGTCACCAAATTCAAATACACACGAATAGGGTAGTGTCTTATCAGTGACTTAATTTCATTTACATTTCTAGGAAAATAATAACAGTAAGGTAATAAATAAATTCAACACAGTAACCCTTGTGGCTTCATCAATATCCATTTTTCTTTCCACAAGGCACAAATCAGGCATAAAAATGAATTTTAAATGACACAAAATTGATCCCCTTTGGTGCAATCTCCACGCCAGAAATGAGTGCCCGTAAGGTGACGCCTGGTAAACGCCCGCGCGGTATAATTATGTCATCATTACCAAAACCTGTGTACAAAGCAGATTGGCACACCCAGCAATGAGTCATATGCCGTGATGATATATTAATTTATTTAGTACTAAATAAATGATAAATATCAACAGTATTGCAAGAATGGAAAATAATTGGATACGCAGTCATAATATTTTTTTTTTTCATTCTGCCATTCTGTAACCAGTCGATCATCGTTTTCAACCATTCTCAACAGTATTTAGAGTAAGATCCCAGGGCCCCCAGACGTAACTTATTTTCTCAAAGATGAAATGTGTGGAATAGAGTATTATTCCTATGTACATTGAACGCACGCATACCTGCTAAGTTGGGTAGACGGCCAATTTACAGGTATCAGGTGCGAAAGGTAAGCAAAAATTGGACATACTTCACTTAAATTCTGAAAGCTGATTTTTATGTATGGGTTATAGAATATTAGTACAAAATAATATTCAACACTTCCAGACACTTCCGGTCGGCCTTAACTTCCGACAGACGCTTTAAAGCTCACACAAAAATACATGAACTTTACTTATTTTCTGATGCTTGATTTTTATATATGTTACTTACGGGACTATTTCAAACCTATATGTACACAGCCAGACAAATGCTAAGGGCCAAACATCCCCCCAGACACAAAAAAAACATTCTGCTATGAGTATGAGCACATGAACTGTTCATGTATTCTTGTGTGAGCTTTAAAGCGTCTGTCGGAAGTTAAGGCCAACCGGAAGTGTCTAGGAGTATTGAATATTATTTTGTACTAATATTCTATAAGCCATACATAAAAATCAGCTTTCAGAATTTAAGTGAAGTAAGTCCAATTTCTACTTACCTTTCGCACCTGATACCTGTAAATTGGCCGTCTACCCAACTTAGCAGGTATGCGTGTGTTCAATGTACATAGGAATACTACTCTATTCCACACATTTCATCTTTGAGAAAATAAGTTACGTCTGGGGGCCCTGGGATCTTGGACTAATTGTTGGATTAAATTTATTTCCCTGTTTTTGGTGTCATAACATAAGCTGAAATTACATTGGTTAACTTTGGTTGATGGAAACTGGCAATCTTGGTCGAGGCAACTTCTTCAACGAAAGTTGCAAAAATTAATTACATTTGTCAACTTATATCTACGATCAGAAAAACTCAGATATTTATTCAGGAACTTGGTAGTGTGGGAATAAAGTATGGAATATTAAAAAAACACTAAACTCAACCGGTTTTTTACAAAACGCTAAAACACGTCGATTTTAGTTTTTAAAAATATACATTAATATGTGCGATTCACCTTCCGGCTTTGATTTGTTTTTAAGTTATAATCAGAAAAAATTAAATGGCATTATAGGTTTTTAGTAGTAGAATCCGATAGTGATTTTTCTTCCCTTTATGATCATGCAAATAAATCATATGGTTACATAACAAAAATTCTAATAATAAAGAATAATCAAGATATCTAGATTCCAATTTTTCGTTTTAAGTATAGGAGAAAAAATGAACTGTAGATGGCAGGTCGGACGACGACACATACCCCATTTGGCCGCCATTTTGTCTAGTAAAATAGTTATATCATTTATTGTTTTTATTTCAACGTGTAAACATTGAAACGATTTATCATTTATATTCAAAATAAACATTTTTTCACTCACCAACAAATGATAAAAAGTGATATTTTCCCCATTTGCTAGGTTCACAAATCTCTCACTAGATGTCAGCTACTTTGTTTCTTTTCTCCAATTATTCACGAAAGATGACTATTCAAGATCATTTATGAACCGTCTGATTCTGATGTAATATTACTTGCAGAAAATTTCATTGCATTTCGTACCGATAGGCTGTGCGATAGGCGTGCAACGCGAAATATTCCAGGATACATTTTAAATGAAAAAATAAATGTACTTTATTTGAAAATTTTGTTTTTTTAAAAATAATATATTTCTCAAAGTTTTATCTTCTTTTCCCAAGTTAGAAAAATATAGTAACGTGTAAATATCAATGGATGATATACTGGTACTGGTACACGGTAAAACCAAAGAAGAAGTAGAACTAACAACTCAACTAATAATGAAAACTCTAGAAGAAGCAGGTGTTAAATTAAATCAAGAAAAAGGTATTTTTAACACACAATAATTAAATTTTTGGCTCATATACTTAGACCCAAAGGTTATAAACTGATGAAGATAAAATTCAAGAAATAAAACAATTCAAAACAGCAGGAGTGCTCGGAATGGTCACGTATATAAGTAAGAAATGTAACTTGTCCTTTTTTCACAAAATGTTTATTTTTACAAAATGTACATTTCGGCTACACTATAGCCATTATCAGTTGTACAGTAATCATAAAATTAAAAACAGCCAGTATTTATACAAAAGAAACGGTAGCGGTACATGATTGGGGGATGTATCAACCAATGGGTTTCACAAATTTCAGTAGGGAATTATCTGAAGGATAAACGTCGGTGTTTAACATTTGTTTCCAATTTTTCTTCATGACTATGGCATCTATCATATTTAGTTTATAATTATTACATGATTTTTCACATTTTACATCATGTAAACTGAAATTATGGCCTGTGTTATGATGATGTAATGATAGCGCTAAATTAAATATGTTTTTGTTCTTTAGATGGTACATGTATTCCTTGAAAGGTATTTTGATTTTACGTTTGGTTTGCCCTATGTATTTAGATTTACAAATTTTACACTCTATGGTATATATACCTGATGACTCTAATCAATTTTCTGTTTCAAATTTTGTGTTCAAGAAGTTTTTTTGTGGTAAAATTGTTGCAGTATGCTAAATCAATATCTATTTTCTTGAAAATGTTGGAGAATTGTAAATCTAAATACATAGGGCAAACCAAACGTAAAATCAAAACACGTTTCAAGGAACACATGTACCATCTAAAGAACAAAAACATATTTAATTCAGCGCTATCATTACATCATCATAACACAGGCCAAAATTTCAATTTAGATGAACGCCGGGTAAATACCCAGGTAAATGCCCATTATTTATTTACCTACCTATGGGTATTTACCCATTTCCCATCATTATATGTAATAGTCTTGTTATCATAATGAAATTCTAGTGTGGCAATAATTTCTATAACAAGGCTATTACATATCCAAAATGAGTGCGATATGGTATACGATAATAGATAAAATTTTGTATGATATTCGTAGAATACTACATTATTAACGCACTATGTGATTACCCTAAAGCCCTGTGGGCTCGTAAGGTAATTCGCAACGCATGTGTCAATAATGTCTATATCACTTATATCGTAAATAACGAATAAACAAATAAATTATAATATTTGAAATCACAGAAAATCATAAATAAATAAATATTAATATATCATCACTAGGGTTTCACGGGCTTGGCTTGAAGCTTGAAAGCTTGGCTTGGCTTGGTTTGAAAAAGCTTGAAAAATCAAGCCAAGCCTGCCGTTCAAAAAAGCTTGACTTTTCAAGCCAAGCCAAGCTTCTCTTCCACCAAGCCCAAGCCAAACCAAGCCTAACATTTAAAAAAGCTTGAATTTTCAAGCCAAACCAAGCCTTCGACTGTCAAGTAGCTTGGTTGAAAACAAGCTTTTTCAAGCTTCTCTTTAGAAATGTTGTCGAGGCCGACAAATCCGTAATTTTATGGTGGTAACGTACTTTCTCATTGCTTCGGCACATTTTTGCGAACTTCTAAGAATTGAAGTTTCCAAAAGGACTAGCCTTCATTACCTGCCAGTCCAGTAAGCTACAAAACTTTGTAAATAGGAAACTATACCCTTCATCATTCTTATTATGCAAAGACCACTTATTTTCTCAATCTGAACCAACTAGTCGCACATTGTAGAACGCGCACACAATCAAGTATACAAAATAAATTTATAAGATGTTGAAAAAGTTTCACAAATTTCGGTAATAACGACATATTTTTATCGTTGACGGTATTTCCTTGTGTATTATTTGAATTTGCACATGATTACTGTAATTATATTTATGTATTTGACTTAGTACTCAAAAATCAATAGAAATTTAATAAAAAGAGGCGAGTAGGTATTTATGTCACGAACAAACAAAATTTCGGGGAAATTTCCGTCTATAGGGTTTTATGATTTCCAGATGTATTTGAAGTAGGTATAAAAGTCTCAGGTTATTTTCTTTCCATTGTACATTCCAAAATATATTTGTGTATTTATTTGAACACTGTTGTTGCGAGTTTGGAATCTTGAGTTTTTTTTTTTTTATTTATACAGGATGAATTTAAACTGTATAGTATGACAAACAGTTTGTTGGGAGGTCATTTGGAGTAAAAATGAACTTAAGTCCTATTCATTTTACTTATTAAAATAAATAAAGTCCAACTAATGCATATGCTTAGTTGAATAGATGCAGTCAACGAAAATAATAAAAGACATAAAAATTGAAGGGTAAATATAATAATAATAAAAGATAATAAATTTATGTTGATTGTTTATCTTAAAAATAAAATAAATGAATAAAATATACATTTCAATATTTTTATATTTTAATAATTACAAAGAAAAAACACTTCGTGTAAGTTTCATAAATTTTATTGTATCGTTTTGTTTATCTTTACGCATAAGAAGATATTTTTCAATTGTACCACAATAAATTTATGTAAAACAAAACGTGATTTATACAATGAAACATCGACATAACATATCGATATATTGATACATCAATATTCCAATACATCGATATATCGAATTTATCGGTTTATCGATATATTTATTTTAATTCACATCGAATATTTATATTAAAATCTTGATACCGAAGAACTACTAATGGTTTTCAAGACCTTATATACCTACTGTGCGCATGAGCATTTATAAAGCTTGAAAGCTTGAAATAGCTTGAAAAGGCTTGAAAAAGCTTGATAAAGCTTGAAAATCAAGCCAAGCCTAAAATATTTAAAGCTTGAAGTTTTCAAGCCAAGCCAAGCTCTGTGTTCATCAAGCCCAAGCCAAGCCAAGCCTAACATTAAAAAAAGCTTGAAGTTTCAAGCCAAGCCAAGCTTTTTTATTTCAAGCCAAGTAGCTTGGCTTGGTGAATCCCTAATCATCACGGCATATTACCCATTGCTGATGACATATTTGTACCATGCGGGCGTTTACCAAGCGTCACCTCACGGGCACTCATTGCTGGCGCGGAGAGTGCACCACAGGGGTCATTTTTCTGCCATTTAAACTTCGAAATATTTGGCGTCGGTCGGGACCGAACCCGGTTCCCCAGATTCGCGACCTGACACTCAGGCAAGCGGCCACGAGACCCCAGAAAATCATTATATAAAATTTTTAACCTGTTTGCAAACTGTCAATACCAGAGATAACATTTGAATTTTCCCAAAATTTTGACAATTTTAATTTAATTTTTACATCATTTTAAAAAATATATAAAATTTATTAAATTAAAACGCATTTTTTGCTCCTTATATTTTAGGAACATGCGGATATACTTTGCCTACCTACAAATAAACATCAATATTTGGTATTTGTGTTACTTACTGTTTTGCGACAAATAGTTAGATTAATAAGGGCTAAAATTATGATATCTTACCTCATCCTGAACATCACTTATTTTTTTTAGCATTCCTCCTATTTCAAAACACACAAAAAAGATTCTTCCAACCATAGTTAACATAGTTTCCCAATAACTGTCACTTTTTAAATCCTTAAGTGTGAGCATAATGAAAAAAATTGAAGAAGACATAATTGAAAAACAATAGAATAATTTTATGACTGAAATTGGCCAAAAGACATCATCTACATTATTACAAATTTTAAACAAAGTTGAATAGTACTTCATGCATTTTTCTATGTTTCCTTTAATTATTTTGCTATTAATATTAATTTTATCTATAAATTTGTTTAAGATACAGAACGAATATTTAATTTCGTTTACAATTACCATTACGTAAAAATGTAAAAAAACCCTTGAACATTGTTCATAGTTTTGAAATAATAAATAAAATAATTGTTTTTTATTTCCAGTCAAATATTCAAGAGACAAATTTTGTATTATAGCAATTATACAAAAAGTAATTAAAACTAGTAACAACTTATTTACATATCTATTTGTGTTATATTCGTTTGTTGTTAGAAATCTTATATCATTTTTAATTTTCTTTATATCTGCAGATATTCCAAAATATTTCTCTGAATTCAAATACACTATTATAAAATTTGTTATAACTGTTAACGTTGGCATTAACATTAACAATGTAATAACACTTAAATTCGTGGTTGTAAGTTTATAAACATATACATGTGGATTTATGTATTTTACATAAATGCTATATGTGCATAGTACACTAAATATTATTAAATATACAAATCCGTACAGAAAATCATTTTTTAAAATTTTATATTCTCTATTATTTTTCTTTCCACAACAACTATATGGTGCAAAACAAGATATTTTTTTGGTGACATAAATAACATAAATAGAATCACAAAAATCTATAGGTTTTATATTTTTCATATTTCTAAATAGCAATGTTCATTATTTATAGTTTCACACTAAATTTAAAACGTTATAAATTTATCTTTAATTCATTATTGATTTGAAGTAGTTATTAACGATAAAACAACAATAATACTAGTGAATAAGTATTGAAATAATATCAAGAAAATTAAATGTTTGTACTTTGTATTTAATTTACTAATAATTTTATGTTTTCAATTAATTTAGTACAGTTAACTTTTTCACTAAGTAATTAATATGTATTTCAATAAATATAGAATATTTTTATCTGTGTGTTTCGGGCCCCCCATTGTTTTGTGATAAATAAATAATGTTGTATCCCTTCATTAATGATTCTATCACAACTCTTTTGTTTAAAAATAATTAGTTATAACGATTTTTTCCCACTCCCAATATCGTAAGTAGGCTATTAAGACATTGTTTGTAGAATGTATGTGTATTTTACTGTCAAGATATCGGTTTCTATTAGCGACGGGAAGAAAGGATTGTCCTTACTTCCCTACAGCTGAACTTACCTCCCTCTTTGTGAAATACCAACAGTTAGATATTTTAAACTTGTGTCAAATATTTATTCATTCTTATAATTTATAATTTTGAATTTAATTTCTACCAAATTATCCTCATTTCATAAATATTTCCTTTCAAAAGTTACCGTTGACGTGACAAATGTGACAGATGACAGCGTTTTTCTTCTGAAATTTTCCATTCAATACTTAGATTCTTTTTTATGTATCAATATTCAACTGTATTTCTTGACAGCATTGACATATATGGCAATGAAAATGAACAGATAAAAAATAAACCATCAGGAGTGGAAAAAATCTTATATACATCACGAGATGTAGGTACATTTGACCACTCTCGACCTTATTTGCTAGTTTGAAGTTCAAATGCAAATTAAGCAGGTTATAAAATGATTATCAATGTACATTTTACAGAAGGTACCCAGATTTTTGGAATGGGCCCGTCCAACTTTTTAAATAAAATTTATATGTTACGAAGAATTTAAAAATAGAAATTCCCTATTTTTTGTTTACTTGAAATTATGCTTAATAACGCCTAAAATAATTATTAACGTTTTGGCGCGAAACTTGTGATGTTAGCGTCATTCCGTCATAAGTAGAGAGAACTGACCATTAATAATGGTAATATATTATACTCATTGCAATAAGTGCCCGTGAGGTGACGCCTGGTAAACGCCCGCACGGTGCAAATATTTCATCATTACCGATATCTGTGTACAAGCAGATTGGCACAACCAGCAATGGGTAATAAGCCATGATGATATATTTATTTATTTATTTATATATATTATACAATAAATGTTGCAAGAATAAAAATACATATCCATTACAAACTGTGATCAAAAATGTTTAGAGCTAATGGTAATAAACAAACGATATAGGTAGTTATTATATCATTTCAAAATATATATTTGTGTGATTTACTTAAATGAGTAGGTATAGACAACGGTATAGGCGATAGAAAATAAGATCATAGCGTCAAAATGGCTTTTAAAGGAACTAATGTTAACGGGATAATTTGACATTTACTAATTTAATTTATGCATTACGTGTGAAATATTAAGACATATTATATACCTAAAGGCATATATTAGGAACATAATAGATAACACTTGTGTTTATACAGTCAAACAAATGTCACATGTGTTATAAATGACGATTAAATGTTAGCGCTGAAAATTAGAATATTAAAACATTTATCACCCAAACCGGTATATACAGTATTAACACAAAAATAATAACAAATCTAGATGACCGTCGCCTGGCCGAACCCGGTCACGCGGAATCCTCCTTCACGCCGTGATTATTTCTGTAAAAGAATCAACACATGAGAAATACTCAGTGAGGAGGCAATCATTTACATAAGGTTCAGGCATTCACACACCGTACACACATGTTGGCAACTACGGGCAGTACCGCTAGTTACTACGGACCCTCTGCCGCTTCGGTGGTGATCCGGGAACACATCCACAGGGATCACTACAGCCCAAACTGCTGCTAACGTTGGCGACCCAGAAGCGGGTCACTACAGCCTTTCCCTGCTGCTGCCGCTGGCGACCCCCGGGTCCACACGGGCGGCCACTACGGAACCTCTGCCGCTTCGGTGGTGATCCGGGAACACATCCACAGGGATCACTACAGCCCTAACTGCTGCTACCGTTGGCGACCCAGAAGCGGGTCACTACAGCCTTTCCCTGCTGCTGCCGCTGGCGACCCCCGGGTCCACACGGGCGGCCACTACGGAACCTCTGCCGCTTCGGTGGTGATCCGGGAACACATCCACAGGGATCACTACAGCCCTAACTGCTGCTACGCTGGCGACCACAGAAGCGGGTCACTACAGCCTTTCCCTGCTGCTGCCGCTGGCGACCCCCGGGTCCACACGGGCGGCCACTACGGAACCTCTGCCGCTTCGGTGGTGATCCGGGAACACATCCACAGGGATCACTACAGCCCTAACTGCTGCTACCGTTGGCGACCCAGAAGCGGGTCACTACAGGTCTCCCTTCTGCTACCGTTGGCGACCCCCGGGTCCACACGGGCCTGGCCACTACAGTACCCAGTACTGCTAACACACACACTCACAATCATACACACGCTAGATTAACTCTCTCACCTGAACCACTATAATATCGATGTTCTCACACTGAAATCTCGAAATAAACTGAAATAAAATACGTGAATACCAGTATCATTAAATGTAGCTCTTATCCAACAGCATCGGTTACGTACCTAAATAGCTAATTAGAGACAAAACATAATAAATTTAATAAAAATAATCTTACGCAAAATAATATCTGTGACACATGTATAAATTATCCCGTCAACTATAGTTCCTCAAAATACCACCAGATGTCACATTGCTTATTTCACCGACATGGCGGCCATCTTGGCCTTAAAAAGCAACAGCAATGATTTTTCGTGTCGCTAGAGGCGCTTTTGTCGCAGGTGTAAATTGTCATTGTCAAACGTCAGATTATCCGTGGTGTGGTATTAAGCAGTATTAAGAAATTTACATTGTGTAAGAGAAACTGAGAATTTAAAAAACAAGTATCCGCAAACTGTACGTACCTTATTCTGAGGTTATTATTATACGAATGCATGTATTTATGTTATTGCAGGGTTCTGTAAGGTTGGTAATGTCACTGGTTATCTACAAAATGTTTCTGTAATAATAGAAAATGTTAATTTCAACAACACTATTCAAATTAAGTGTTCTTACTTCACAATGCATTACATGTTTCGATTAAATATGGGATCTTCCAATGTTTACAAACCACTGATGACACCTCTCTTCAACATTTTATATGCAAAAAAATGTATTCTATTTTTATTATGATGACAATTAATTGCACAGCAACAAAGCTTTATCTGTGGTAAATTCTCAGTTTATTTTATTTTTTTTAACACACCAAAATTAAAACTGGTGAATGTGACATTTGACACCTGCAACAGCAGCGCCTCTACCGACACGAAAAATCATTACTGTTGCTTTTTAAGACCAAGATGGCCGCCATGTCGGTACTTTAGTATATCTACTGGCTTTGTTCCTATCGTCTATAGGAGTAGTGTTAAATGATAATTTATGAAAAATTTCCAAAGTACATATTATACATAAAAAAAATCAGGTAAGTAAAATTAATAATTTTTGCTCGTTTTCGTAATCAAGTTAATCTTTCGCTTTAATTAATGTGACTTTAAGACTTTCTTTAATATAATATTGAAGGTTATTATACTCACCAAGGGCCATTATTATAATTCAAATAGTATTTAAACTATTTTCTATTTATAATTAAATACAACAATGACAGTATTTATTACAATAATTAAAGCATAGTTCATAATAAAAAGTAATCCAAGATTTACATTCCTATTTACTAACTAAATGATTACAACAATGACAAGTATTGAGATTACAATAATTAAAGCATAAATTATATTATAACTTTATTTAATAAGTAAATTTTCTTTTGATCTTAATAAAAAATTACTCGGATATATTAATTATGTGTATGTTACAGTATGTGTGAAACCAATCGCGAATTTATGAGCAAAATATGCATGGTCCACTGTATAGTGACATTTTCACAGGGTAACTGGACGACTGTAATAACGTTGACGTCACAACATGGCGAAGATTTTACGCTAAAAACTTTAATTACATTATTATGGGTATAAAAATACAAAATATATAGCAATTTTTATTTCGTTTTCATTTATTTATATTCAAAATTCATATGCGACATGTAATTTCTAAAAAATCGAAGACTTGGACGAGCCCATTGAAACTTTACTTTACTTAAATAAGAATTAAAATCAAAATATCTTACCTCATCCTGAACATCATTTAAATATTTTAGCATTCCTCCTATTTCAAAACACACTATAACGATTCTTCCAACCATAGTGAACATTGTCTCCCAACAAAAACTGTTTAAATCCTTAAATGTAATCATAATGAAAAAAATTGAAGAAGCCATAATTGAAAAACAATAAAATAATTTTATCACTGAAATTGGCCAGAATACATCATCCACGTCGTTACAAACTTTACACAATATTGAATAGTATTTCATACATTTTTCTAAATTTCGTATAACTGTTTTTTTATTAATATTATAGTTTTTTTCTATAAACTTATTTAAAATACAGAACGAATTTTTCATTTCGTTTATAATAACCATAACATAAATATGTAAAGAAACCTTTGAACAATGTTCATAAACTTGAAATAATGAATAAAGGAGTTGTTTTTCATTTCCCGTCAAATATTCGAAAGACATATTTTGTATTGCAGCTACACGTAATGATTAAAAGTAATAACAACATATTAACATATCTATTTGTGTTGTATTCGTTTGTAGTTAGAAATCTTATATCGTTTTTAATTTTCTTTAAATCTGTAATTATTCCAAAATATTTTTCTGAATTCATATTCACTGTTACGAAATTTGTTGTAACTACTAATGTTGGTAATACCAATAATAGTGAAAGAACACTTAAATTCGTGGTTGTAAGTTTGTAAATATATACATGTGGATTTGTATATTTTACATAAATACTATATGTGCATAATATACTAAATATTATTAAAAATAAAAGTCCGCACAAAAAATCATTTTTTAAAATTTTGTATTCCCTATTATTTTTTGTTCCACAACAACTATATGGTGCAAAACAAAATATTTTTTTGACGATATAAATAACATAAATAGAATCACAAAAATCTATAGGTTTCGTATTTTTCATATTTCTAAATATTAATGTGATTACCTATAGTTTCACAATAAACTGAAAACGAAATTAATTTTTCTTTAATTTATTTTTCTTTAATCTATTTTTGGTATAAAGTATTACGAAATGAATAAATATTGATATAATGTCAAGAAAATTAAAAGTCGCGTTTGTAGTTTTATATAATTTGCTAATAATTTTACATTCGTTTAATTGGCTTTTTAGAATTAACCAAACTACTGAATTAATATTTTACAAAATAAAGATTATTTTTCATGTTCATTGTGTTCACACATATTACTTCAAAGGTAGCATAAATACGTAGATATTTAATTTTTCACAGCTTTGCACCAAGTGGTGAAATAAAAGATGAAGTTTTATATAGTGTTGCCACAAGACGAGACGAGACAAGACTTGAGGTCGGTCTTGTCTTGGTCTTGACATAGTCTCGATTACATTGGTCTTGTCTTGGTATTGTCGAAACGAGACTTGAAGTCAATCTCGTCTTGTCTCGAGTCTCGACAAGACTCTCGACTTTGCGACTATCAACAAATTGTTTATAATAATTGTAGGTAATAGTGCATGAATATCTAATAAAAACCGTACAATCGCGATTAAAAATTCCAAAGAATGAGATATTAATTTTAAAAGTATTCTATGATTATAATTAAATTAATATGAAAATGAGCATGCATAGGTACATATGTATATACCGGGTGTTTTATTTTTCTTTCTTATTTTATTCTTACATAGAATATAATTTTATTTCAATTAGTTACATAACTAAGTACCAAATTATAATTGACAGCAATGCGTTTTTCTTAAAAGCACTAGGTAAACAGTAAAATCTAGAGATTAAAAATATGGAACAACAATGAAGTTGCATAATATTACATTATTTGGGAATACATTATTTTCATGTTATTTTATGCGTGTTTCGATGTGAAGGCATAATATTACCACATGAAAATAAAGAAAATTATATTACAATTTGTAATAAAATAAAGTGAGAAATATTTATTCATATAATTATTATAGCTCTGAGAGATTCAAAATGTAAAGATTGCTGCAGACAGAGCCGTAACTAGGGTTTTGAGCGCCTGTGGCAAAAAAATGCGCCCCTACATATCAAGAAAATAAAAGCGAAATAAAGTTCTGATGAGCGGTTCGCGAGTTACTAGCAACTTAAACTTACATGAACATTTTCTAAAATTTAAAACATCTGCAAATCGGCGTATTTCTCATATTTTCATCTAAAATTTTGACACGATTAAAGAATTACGTATTTAATATGTGTCGAAATTTCTGATGAAATGAGATCTAAACCGACTCGCAGATGTATAAAACTTTAGAGAAATTTCATATATGTTAAAGTTGTCAGTAACTCGCGAACCGCTCATCGGCAAAAATCGTCTATACTCTGTTCCATTTAAGCCATTCAGCAGATAAAGCTCGCATCAGTGTCTGTTTTAAGTAGCCGAAATTACATTAGGTAACCTTGTTTCTTGTCTCCAATTTCAGCCAATCAGAGAGGTCAAAACTATTCCCTATTCTCTATAACACTAAATGACTAAAATGGAACAAAATGATTCAAAAAGCATCAATAATAAACTGTTATAAATAGTAAAATCTATTATACTCTGTTTTATTTAAGCCATTCAGTAGATGGCGCTGGCATCAAAACTATGTCCAATTCTCTACAATACTGAATGGTTTAAATGGAACAAGATATATACTAAGTATTAAATACCTAAGATTGTTTATTTTTTGGGTAATTCAAATTTCTATCATAAATTGTTATTCTGGTTAACTATATTTTAACATAACTCTTTGAGAGTTCATCCTAGGAAGAAAATGTAAGAATCCTTTTATTTACTGGAAACTACGAGCTTTAATTTTGTATTCTTGAAAATTTTTGATATGGGTCACTGTTTTCAAGAAAATGACCAAAAACTCATTTTTTGTAACTTTGACCCAAGATGGCGGTAAAATCCGGAGTCGCTAGAGGGTGCAATATTAGTATGTCTTGTCACCAATTATTTCCACAATAAACACATTGCCGACTGGCCTATCAGTAGATAATTATTTGCTAAATTTAGAAAATAGATTTTAGAAATATTTGATATTGACCATATAAATGATTAAAATTTTGCGCCCCTACGAATTTTGCGCCCGTGGCGTGTGCCACCTTTGCCACGCCCTAGTTACGGCACTGACGGCAGAATGTATAATATGGTATAAATGAAAATCTTGGAAATATCCATTGCTTTGTCCTCCATCCGTTCCCCTTTAGTTTTATGGACACTATGGTCATACCCAGACAGTTAACTCAAGGTTAAACTTTTTAAATAAAGCATTGGTGAAAATTGAAAATATAAAACGAAACTGACAGTGTCCAGTAATATACACAAATATGCGCAATTCGCTATATTATGGGGTTACATTTTTAAGAATCCTTGCGTTTTGTATAATAAAATAATAACTATTTTCAATTTTAAATGAATTATTTAGGTGAAGTAAGGAAGACATCTGTTGAAAATTTACAATATGGGTGTTTTAGAACGGGTTTCCCTAAGGGCTTAAGGTCGTAAAATCTTTGTCGGCATTTTTCATTGCAACACAATTATAAGAATCACAACAGATGTTTTTTTGTAAATTTATGAAAAATACTATACAGAGTGATTTTTTTCAAGGTGTACGTAGGAGATTAACATAGGAAATCAGTTTTTTGCAAACCATTGCCCCCCGCTTGAACTTACGGCAATGGTTATGGCGTCAATACAAAGATAAAAAATTCCTTATCCGAAAATACCAAATACATGGAAATTATCCAGTATTTTAGGCCCATAAATTAATTTAAATATTTTTCATTTTCGTGTTAATAGTAATAACCATGCCAAATTTCAACAAAAAAAATAAACAAATGCTTAACATTGTATCTGTCAGAATAGGTTGATGCCTGATGTCTGATATATAATAGGTGTGCTCGTTTCGCTACTTTGCGTCTATGGTTTACTGCCGCCTCCATACAAAGTATATGGGCGCGGCAGTAAACCGTAGACGCAAGGTAGCGAAACGAACAAACCTAATGCCAATTAGCCTATTCTGACAATTTTATTCAATAAAATGTCAAGCATTTCTTTACCTTTTTGTTCAAATTTTGCATTGCTATTGCTAGGAAAATGAATAATTTTGAAAATTAATTTATGGGTCTAAAATATTGGATAAATTCCATATATTTGGTATTTTTGGATGGCGAAATTTTTTGTCTTTGTATTGACACCATTGCCGTACGTTAAAACGGGGGGCAACGGTTTGCAAAAAACTGATTTCCCGTGTTAATCTCCTTTGTACACCTTGAAAAAAAATCATCCAGTATATTTGAAGTGAACATTACATGTTTCAATACATCAGCACTAGGTCGCAATTACAGTAGGTGTAGTATTAAATTATATAAAACAAAAATAAAATTACAATAAAATAAATAAATCCGATATTCATTGCTGTAATTGACACCTTACGAGATTATGTTTATTTTCAAATATGATATTTTTCATTGTAGGTAGGTATAACTTTTGTGCTGATTGAAAAATGGAAATAATTTTAGTCAATTTGAAAATTCAGTTTTTTAGAACATTTCATAGGATATAAATAAAATTACAAATTTTTAAACATTCTGTTTATACCGGGTAGTTTTTAACCTACGTAACATTGTAAAGTAACGGTTTATGAATTTGTTTATTATATACTAAAATCTAAGCTGTAAATATGCTTTTATTTCATTATTTGTGTAGATGTAACATGAATACGAGTATTATGCCTATTTTGTAATGTTTACAATTTTTTTAAATTTATCCCTAGCTTCCAGCCTGATCTGCGAGTTTCTAATCGCATTTGAATTTTTGTATTTACATAAATTAATGTTTGGGAACACAAGATTAAAAATTAATGTCTCTTGTTTTTATGAATTTTCAAATAGTATTAATAGCATTGCTATTGCTCTTAATTTTTTAAGCACTTTTAGAAAAATATTTTTAAAAAAATACCAAATAACTGAAGTCGACAGTCTTGTCGAGACTTCAAGATTTTTTCGACAAGACTCGATACTGGTCTCGTTTCGTCTTGACTTTTTAGTCGAAACCAAAATGATGATCTTGTCGAGGCAAGACCAAGACGAGACGAAACAAGACCAAGACTGGTCTTGCGTACTGGCAATACGGTCAGTAAATACACAAATATTGAATTTATACTTTAAAAAGACTTCATTTACTGTTGGTTATGAAAGAGTTCATGTTCTTGTCGTTGTAGACATGGACTAAGGGCCGGTATTTTCAATTTAGATAAATTTATTCTTCGGATAAATATTTTTGTTGTCTTTTGCAAATAAATTTATTCGAAAGAATAACGTCTGTTATTCGCGGAATAAATTATTCCGTAGTTGAATAGCGAATAACTTATAACCTGTTTATTCGTAAGTTTATTACATTTCCACATAGTGCAGATTTATTAACAAATGAATATAGTAAATATATGATGACATGATCACACGCCATCAGACAGTGACATAACCACATACCTATATGAAGGAAGTTTTTGACAGATTCCGTTTATGAAAACAAACTATTTTCAATTTATTATTACATATTGGGGATCGTATTTAATCTCAAACAGTGAATAGGCAAATCATTATAAAGATCCTGACATTCGACGCTGGCAAAATAATTTTTGAATTTTGTATATTTTTGTTGAATACAACGACAAACATTTACTTTTCCTGAAAGGAATATACCTACAAAAATGTACAAGGATAATTTTACAATATACATATCTCGTTTATCGCATATGATTTCTACATTAGATGGTATACTTTTTACGTTATACTGAATCGTAAACCTCTTATAACAGAACTCCAGTGGTTAGGAAGGTTTTTACGGGCTCCGCCCGTTAGAAAATTTACAGGCTGTTGAAACCATAGCAACATATATACAGTTCTATATTTATTCGTTATTTCGCTATATATTTTAAAGACGATTTCGATCAAATAGTTTAATGTATTGTGGTATTTCAATAATTTTTTTCACGTTACCCAAAATTTACGTGTTGGGTACCGTGCTCGCCTGTAAAGTTCTAAGTAACGGTCGTGCAATGTAAATTACTATTAAATTACAGTCTCCCGGGGCTGAAAATGCAGAAGAATATAATATAGCTGACATTCAATATGTCAAACAAAATTTTATCAACTACGGATTTAAAAGAAGTTGACACATTTCATCCTTGTCTGCTTAACGTGGCTATGCCAAACGCTATCTTTCTCTACTGACACAAATTCATTCAAAGCTCCCAATTCACGAACGTTATATTTATTCGACAGATAGCTATTTGTTTCCGACACATGTGTGAAAAAACGCAATGGAATTATTCGTTGGATATATATATATATATGTCGCGGGGTAGTATCACTGGCAAACTCTATGTCGACCAACACTATTTCAAATCACAGCGATAATATAAACGTGATGATCTCAGCGAGGCGGACCTGCACTCACACCTGAGCGCCGCTACACACTGATTTCATCCAAGCATTGTAACCAAGAATGCTTGACGTTTCGATTACGACAATACAATTAAAAGATTATAACTGATTCATGTAATACTTAATTCATTAAATGATCGTTACGACATGCTTTGATATTACAATCTCCGACACGGCCATTCTGACGTTTCACACGTCCTCGTGTGAACTATCTGAAAAGAATTTATCCACAGTATTTTCGCTCGGCTATCTCTGACCAATAAGTGCTCAAATAGTTACAACTTTGTTCACATTTATATTAAGCTCAAAATTTAGCTATAGTACACTAAATTATTTAATGGACGCCTTTTTTACAAGACGTCAAACAAAACATAATTCTGTGACAATACATTTCACCAGTAAATACATGACTACCAATATCAGTATTCAAGCATTGTTATAGCTTGTCAAACAGCGACAGACCATCATTGCTTAACCAGCAATCGATCGCTATTCCATCTTCGCTTAACCAGCGCAAGAAAACCATACCGTCATTGCTTACCCAGCAATGGTACACCATTCCGTCATCGCTTAACCAGCTCGGAAAACCACAGCGTCATTGCTTACCCAGCAATGGAACACTATTCCGTCATCGCTTAACCAGCTCGGAAAACCACAGCGTCATTGCTTACCCAGCAATGAAACACTATTCCGTCATCGCTTAACCAGCTCGGAAAACCACAGCGTCATTGCTTACCCAGCAATGGAACACTATTCCGTCATCGCTTAACCAGCTCGGAAAACCACACGACAGAGGCACCTACTTAGCATGTTACCTTCGGCAGAGGTATCACAGTAGCCTACCGAAACACCATGACAGAGGCATCCAGTAGCATGTCATCTTCCATCACGGTTAATAATTCTAAAGAATTTAACGAAAATGTCCAATGTCCAGACCAACGCTTGTCGGCTCTTCAAAGTTTTAGTCACCCCTGTGGATTTTCAACGATCCACTCGATTAGCCTAACTAAATTGTGGTCTCAACCTCCAGAAGGTTCATTATTGTACGCATGAACCGCTCTACTTAAAAATTAGAACATGGATTCATGTGTTATGTAAATAATACTAAAAGCTATCAAAATGGTCTAAATTTGTTAAATAATTCAAACAGATAGTTCTTCTTTTCGTTTTCCTAACTGTATTTTGGCTTAGTGTTTTTTAGTTTAATTTTTTGACAAGTTGGTTTTTGCTCTTATTGGAGGTTAGTAAGTTTTAGTCAGTTGATCTTACACTGTCACAGGTGATGCTGTCCTTTATAATGTTTCTCGTTTGGCCTACATATCACAGGTATTTTATAAAAAAAAAATTGTTGTTTATTTAAACTTGTTGTTTATTATTGCTTGATTATACTCTGGAAAACGATTGTTGATAATTTGTGTCAAATATTTTTATTGTAGCACTTGATGAAGGTAAAATAATATACCGAAACGTTTGCAACAGGAGATGTAGAAACAATTTTTTTTTATCTTCCTTTATATCCATCATCCGATGAACTTTCTTCAATTAAATTTATCCTTGGATACGATCAAAATATTTTAAAGCAATTTGTTCCAGCGTCCATCACGCTGCACTTAGGCGTCCCAAACATTAAGACAAACATTTGAAAAGCAAGTCCCGTCTTGTCAGACTTCTCTGCTTCCAATGGCTGACAGATTTCTGTTGCTCAATTGTTTTTCAGGTAAAACAGTCGGCTTCGCAACCGTGGCAGGCACCATTCCGGGCACCAGCAGTCCTGTGCAACTCCTCTGCGGATGATCTAGCTTGCCACAATTTAAACATTCAACAAATTCACAATTTGACAAAACTGGCATGGTCACTCCGAAAACGGCCACGAGGAACCTGATCGGCCACAGCCCCATCAAAACCAAAAGTTTTTTAGCTACGACCATGCTCACCGGAAATTTAATAAAGTCATATAGTATGTTCTGGGAATAGACTCAGGGACTATTTCAAACCACTACCATATTTGTACCAAAATTTCAATATTCATGAAAGTTCCATCCGTAACGACTCAGGGTTTTGGAACATGGACGTGCAGGAACTTGAATAACTTCATACAAATTATACCATGAACAATTGATAAAAGTTCACTCAGATTTGAACTGTCTGCACAGCGCTATATTATTCACGCTAACACGGTACATCCAATACATTCTCTCACTATCAGTGCTACACATCGCCTCATTCGTAGATCTTGGGCAGGATGCTCGCCCATTCTGGCTTATTATTTCGAGACAGACTGGTACAGACTTCTTCCATAATTACAGCTCTCCCGCCACTGTCAACAATATTTTTCCCAAATAGCATCATCGTACGGTAACTGATCGAATGCATCGATCTCTCACTTCAATCACATTACCCTTAATGTCAACGCAGATACCTGAAACCTGAATACTCAAAAGTTCACATGCACAATTTGTACATTAACAAAATCATCAAAACAAATCCCGTAGCAGCCTCGGACACTAGCCGATGTCCTTCTAGCAAAAACTAGAGATTGCAGGCAGAAACGAACCACTGGCCATACATCGCCGTATTTGGACCAATGATCACTCATGCATCGTTAGTATGGCGGCCAAAATGTAATAAAACACAGCACAAGCGTCTTTGCGGAAGCGCAACGATAGTTTTTCTTTATATCACATACCACAGGCGCTATGAATACCTGTCCAAGTGCAGTAATGGAATTGATACTGGGGCCAACGTCTTTGCACTCTGCAAGACAAAACACTTTAAGTTTGGAGATCTCGTAGGCCACTCATAATTTCTAAAACAAAAAGCTACACAAGAGAGTTTTTGGTAATCGCCTTCGGTGGACAGTAGTAAGGCCACTCTTCCAAATAGACTCTCTGTCCTGGTTTACGGATATTTCTAAACTAGAGTCAGCAGAAACTGGATCGATTTTATTTGGTCCGTGCTGCCAAATAAAGAATCCATACACAACGGTTTCATTATATCTCAAGCAATAAATCTGTGTGCTCAATAAACTTAAACAAGCTCTCAAAGGAGAAGCAATCTACATAACGTCAGATAACCAGGCTGCTTTCACTTGTGAATCAAAGCTAAAATGGGTACCGTAGTATAAGTGAGTCTTAAGCACTTCCTGTGGATACTTGAAAAGCCATAATTCAAAGCCTGGAGATATTCATTTCACCCTCGACGGTAAACGTTAAACTGCTATTAGCTCTCAACAAAAGGGACTTTGAATTATGACAAGTATCTTTACTAGTCATTGTTCTATAAAATACCAAATTTCAGTTCATCAAAACTTTGGAGTGGCTTCCAGACATTCAGTCAAAACACGCTATAGCAGATCTTACTGGTCGCGGTGACAAAAGTCACCAGCGTTTAAAGCCCTCAATCTAATAATGATAATAACAATATCATCTATCTACAATTTGTAGCTCAGTAAACTTTATCTGCAGTTAATAAAATATTAATCTTTAGCATAGTTTTCCAACATATTTCCACCATTAACAATCTTCCCTGAAGATCTCCAGTGAAATTTTCATGTTATAGTTTCTATTTCGGTACATCATGGTTCTGCACCCGCATCGGTCATATCTGGATAAAAAGTAAGTAACGATATCAGGTGCCTCAAGGTTGCAGTGTACCTACTCAACGTGTCTGTTAGTTTGCGAAACTTATACAATGAAAACATTTTACAATCTTTCTTGACATACCGAAACGCTTTAAGGAATTTGTATTAGTTCGTTTGTTATTTCACAAATAACTAACTCAATCGCAAACTGGTTGATACCCCCGATCTGTGACTACTTGACCTACATTCAGTTTAATAATATTGTCACGTCGCAGACGATGTAAAGGAGTAGAATCAAGCTACCAAAAATGAAATACTTATTACGTCACACAAGCTCAATGACAAAACATCAATCAAAATATAACAACTGCCATGAACACCTACTGTAATGAATAATATCTTAAATAACATATATGGAGATCGGCAATCCGGATCATCGGCCATCACAATATCATAAACAACAAACTCGACTTCGTCTCTCGTTTCTCAGCAAGCAACTGACCGAATTGCTTTTATTACAACAGCAACCCAATTGACACCAACATAGCTCACAACGATATCTTGAGCTTTGTAATAAAATCTCTTACCAGTATTGGAAGACATAAATTCAGTACTCATTACTCACGGTTCTACTTAACCAGCCCTTGTAATTACGTCACCACTCTCCGGGTGGGACACAGACGGAATCCTTGTTACTGGTCAATACCCTAGGATGAAAACCTGCAAAAATTGCTAGACGGCCTTTCCATCTTAATCTGCTTGGCCCTACACTTCACTTTATAATTCACCAACAGAACACAAACCCACATACAATATTGTGGATCGCAGGCGAATCCCACTTCTGATGTCGCGGGGTAGTATCACTGGCAAACTCTATGTCGACCAACACTATTTCAAATCACAGCGATAATATAAACGTGATGATCTCAGCGAGGCGGACCTGCACTCACACCTGAGCGCCGCTACACACTGATTCCATCCAAGCATTGTAACCAAGAATGCTTGACGTTTCGATTACGACAATACAATTAAAAGATTATAACTGATTCATGTAATACTTGATTCATTAAATGATCGTTACGACATGCTTTGATATTACAATCTTCGACATATATATATATATATATATATATATATATATATATATATATATATATATATATATATATATATATATATATATATATATATATATATATATTTATAGAATAAATTTATTTAGCGAACACTTATTTGAAACTTTATTCAGAAGTGAAAATATCGGGCCTAAGTAGAGTAAATAATGTACTGTAAAATTCTCTCTACTTAATTCATTTACACTGCTATTCATAATTAAAATAATTATACAGAAATAAAATATCTTTAATTATTTTATTGTTTCCTCGTACAACCTTTAACACAGCACTTTTTGATGTAGTCACATTAACCCGTATTCCGAGCGCACTTTTATAATAAAGACGCTTTTAAGGAGCACAATCCTCATAAGAATATAATGTAAAAGAGCGCTCCATAAAAGCGCTTTTATTATAAAAGTGTGCTCGAAATACGGGCCATTATGTTTATTTTCTTTACATACATTTTTAAATAAAAAGAAAACCAAATCGCGAGGATTTCTGTTTCTGGTTAAAGAAACATTTACATCTTTGACAGGTCCACTGTTTTCGTATGCTTTCTTGCAGGTGCAAGTGCCCACTTGTGTAGTGCACGGTACATACATACATAATACGCATTTTATTCTATTATCTCTAAAAGAGTAGTCAGATTTGTCGAATGATGTCATCAGATGTTTTAGATTGTTCAGAGTATTTGTGTAATATAAGAACGGACAATAGCGTTTATACCTCCCGCTACCCTTGGCAAGGGAGCTATAGGAATCGTCCTAAAAATCCCATATCGAGATTTTGGTAAATGATTACGTTTTAAGGTCCCTAGAATCCAATTTTAACATTTTCACGATGATGTGTGTGTGTGTGTGAGCGTGTGCGTGTGCGTGTGTGTGTGTGTGTATGCGGATCCTCCACTCTAACTCAAATACTATCATTCAGAAAATTTTGAAACCTTGTATTTCTACCTTATTCTTAGATTTTGGTCTAGATCAGATGACCGGAAATGGTACTTTGCTTAAAGCTCAAAATAGTTTTTCTTCGAAAATACCTTCATATGATATTTTTTCGAGATTTGTGTTATAAAAATTATCAAATTTTCTACAGATTTGCGTAAATACCTTTTCTGTATACTTTATGGATAAATTTATAAAATCTATAATTTAAATCCCGGAGCCTATGCTTTATACAAGCACAACTCCTTGGTTACACAGTTCATATCACAAATTAACGTAACTGACAGATAAATGTCACTGTCAATGAAGTGATCGTTTTAAATTAATAATAGTAACGTTTTAAAAAGAAAATAGTAAATAGAACCATAGTTATAATGAATGGAACTTATACAGTTTCCAGCATAACTAAATATGTATGTATGTATATTTAAATTAATAAAAATTAAATAGCGGGAGATATAGGCGGTGTGCACAGAAGTAGTCAGCGCCGACAGTGGACAAAAATGACAAAATTGGTTACTCATTGAAAGATAGCAAGGTTATGTTTTATGTCAGAATAATTTTGCAATTTCTATTTTATAAATTATTTGCAATGAACGCGAATGATAAGACGTTAAATATTATGTGATGCAGTGGTGGATCTAATAATTCTTACAAAATTACCGATTGAAGTATCAAATTTCATAAATTTCTTAGAAGATTATATGAGGAACAGATGTATAAAAAAATAACTTTTCAACAGATATCTTCTACTAATATGAAAAATTCTTTTAGGTATGCATATTTTCTCATTGTAAAAGAAACTTATCGTATGAATATAATTTCAACAATGGTCGTCTGATTGCAATAATGAATTATATAAAAATGTGTTTCTTAAGTTAATATTTGAACAAGATATAATACAAGAAGCAGAAAATTGCCTTAAAATTATATAATACTTGCAGTTGTATGAAATAGAAGTCTATTTTTGACATAATTCGTCTATTTATTATAGATTTTGTACATGTAATGTTAATGTTAAAGTTAGAAATTCACATTGTTCGTATTTTTCGTGTATTTTCTTTTTCGAGCTAGTGCAATTGATTCCACTTAGAGCCTGGTATATTTTCAATGAAGAATCTTCTTCATTTATTGCGAATATAAAAGAAAGATGCTAACATCATACACTGATATCGTGATATGTAGAAATTTTCTTCTTTCCAATCATTCAAGTTTTCCAACTTTTTAATCTTAATTTCCATGTATTGTTCATCTTGTAACATTTAACTAATATTATAAATTATAATATAAATTTAAATATGATAAAATGGTTTATAGAAGTCACACATATTATGAGAAAAATTATATTTTCTGCCATAGTACCTTCGCTGGTATTTTGACTTTTTTCATTGTCACAAAACATATATAGCATTTTAAATATTTTCTTTATTTATTTCAATATACTATGATGTATAATATTCATGCACAATAGTAAAAACTCAAAATAAAATTGGAAATTGTATCACTTTCTCGAAATGTCAAAATTGATTAGATAACCAAAAATGTCAATGTAATCGTTAGAGGCGCTGACGCTCAAAATGTGCACATCGCGACATCGCCTATAGTGCTGGTCACATCAGATTTTTACCTCTCGCTAAGAGAGGTATTGGATTCATGCTAAAAATCACATTTCCAGATTTTGGTGAATAAGCACGTTTTAAGAATCCAATTATAACATTTTTACGATGATGTCCGTATGTGGATGTGTGTGTGTGGATGTGTGGATGTTGGATCCACGATTTCTCAAATTCTATAAGACTTAAGACATTTTTAACTACGGATTCCTCAATCTAACAATAATGGGAAGAGTTGATTAAGTTTTGGTAACAATTGGACAACCGGAAGTAGTAGTTACAAGAAAAAAATCATCTAAATATTATTTATCGAAAATTTATGTAAATACTTATATTAAACAACGTTAAATTCTTTATTCGATAAATATAAATTCATTATTATATCTTCTATAGATTTAGAGGTAAAGAAATGCATATAAAATAATTTGATGTAATATATCTCAGATCAAACTACTTCAAGGCAAGAAATTCAAATGTTTGTAATTGACACATAAATGTCACTGTCAAAAATATTTGTATGCCAGTGTCAAAAATATTTATACATCATTATGAAGATTATGAAAATAAAAAAAGTCAACAACGCAAAAGAATATAGATACGTAAAAAAGAATATAAAAGGAATTTGCGAAAAAATGACGAATATAAAGAAAAAGAAAGTAGAAAAAGAAAATTTCAGGATATTGAATATAAAGAAAATGTATGTATTGTATACAATTTATCTCGCAATTTATATTAAAATATCCCATAGATTTTGCAAATATATGTGAGAATTATTTTGTAGTGAGCCTTGAATATATGTATTTTTGTATTTAAAAATATTTTTCGTTTAATGCGTACAACTAAGTAAAATATCTGGCGAGAGGTTATGTGTTGGCCACATCAGATTTTTTAGAGGGAATTTCAATATTCTAATATTTATTTTATTTTTGATATCAACGATTAAATATCAAATTATCATGTCTTTTTCAAATAAATATAAGGAAATAGTACCTGTAATTGTAAAAAATTATTAAGAAGATTTCAATGAGAAAATAGAATAAATCATTTTGAAAGAAATTTTAGATGAATCTACTAAAAGAAATAGAGTGAAACGTATTATTAAAATACATAATATAGAAAAAAATTGTTTACGATATCATTACTTTCGCAATTATAATATTGCAGTTTTTAAATCCCACTTCTGATATCTTAGATGCCTGCGTAATTCGTACACTAATCCTACAAATTTGTCAGAGCGCTTGAAGGTTCTCGGAGCGTCACGAGATAAAAAAAAACCGAACGCAGATAGGTACGCTCTGAAACAATTATCGAACGTTTGCAAACCTTCAAAGTTCTTCGAGGGTTCGAGACAATAAATGAAGACGCCTAATATCTAACTTGTAATAAATAAAAATCATATCTTACCTCATCCTGAACATCGCTTAAGTTTTTTAGCATTCCTCCCAACTCAAAACTCACATAAATGATTCTTCCAACCATAGTCAACATAGTCTCCCAAATATCACTTTTTAAATCCTTAAGTGTGATCATAATGAAAAAAATTGACGAAGCCAGAATTGAAAAGCAACAAAATAATTCTATTATTGAAATTGGCCAGAAAACATTAGTCACGTTTATGCAAATTTTATACAGAATTGTATAGTATTTCATACATTTTTGTAAGTTTTGAATAATTGTTTTGTTATTAGCATTATAGTTTTTTTCTATGAATTTATTTAAGATACAGAACAAATTTCTAATTTCGTTCACAATTACCATAACAAAAAAATATAAAAAACCTCTTCCACAATGTTCATAACATTGAAACGATAAAAAAAGGAATTGATTTTTGTTTTCCGTCGTATATTCGAGAGACAAATTTTGTATTGTAGCAATTATACAAAAAGTAATTAAAACTAGTAACAACTTATTTACATATCTATTAGTGTTGTATTCGTTTGTTGTTAAAAATCTTAAATCGTTTTTAATTTTCTTTACATCTGTTGATAATCCGAAATATTTTTCTGAATTCAAATTCACTATTACGAAATTTGTTATAACTATTACCGTTGGCATTAACATTAATAATGTAAGAACACTTAAATTTGTGGTTGTAAGTTTATAAACATACACATGTGGGTTTATATATTTTAAATAAATGCTATATATACAAAGTATATTAAATATTATTAAATGAAGAAATCCATAAAGAAAATCATTTTTAGAAATTTTGTATTCCTTATTATTTTTCGTGCCACAACAACTATACGGAGCTAGACAAAATGTTTTTTTAATGATATAAATAATATAAATTGAATCACAAAAATCTATATGTTTTGTATTTTTCATATTTTTAAATATTGATGTTAATTATTTATAGTTTTACAGTGAACTGAAAACGAAATGAAGTTTTATTTAATTCATTAACGAAATAATAACACTAATGAATAAATATTGATTTAATGTTAAGAAAATTAAATTTTACTGTTTTTTACATTTGATAAAATGACTCATTACAATAATTAAGATTCCTTTTCAATCATTTTTATTCCTTCTAATACTCTGGCCTTTTTAAAACTAAAAAGAGTAAATTAAACTGTCCTAATATACAAACAAATACATTTTTTTGGTATTTGATTTGGTCATTTTGAAATAACCTATTTTAACAATTTTTTTTTCAAATAGATTTCTTTTTTCTATAGCTGATGTTAAAGTGTGCTTTTATCTACTAAAAATAGTAGATAAAGTAGCAGTTTTTAACCGCAAGGGACAATAAAATAGCATTTTAACAGCACGGGTAGATAAAATACTTTATTCGCTACTAGCCTATAAACATATCATTATTAACACATTATTGTTCCGTGAAATTGGTTTTCTATACCTAGCAATCAGTTATTGACTAACGTCAATAATAGTGTCCAAATTATTGATTTTGTTTTCATTCCATTATTTTTCCTAAATAATAATAAATAGAGGGAAACAGCCTTAATGAAATGCTAAAGCAAACTTATTTTATAGCATATTTAACCTAAAAATAGTTTTAAACTAATAAAATGTTATTACATGTTTTACAGGTTATGTCATTTTGACATTTCATAATGTCCTATTGTATAGATTACGTTCTGAGCATAGTAATTTAATATCACAAAACAACAAATTATATTGAAATGAACTATAAACAAATCATTATTGACTGATTATTATTCCGTAAAATTGTACTCTATACTTACCTAGCGATCAGTTATTGACTAAGGTCAATAATAGTGTCAAAATTATTGACCTCGTTTTCATTCCATTATTTTTCCTAAATAATAATAAATGAAGGGAAACAGTATTAATGAAATGCTAAAGCAAACTTCATTCATAACATTTTTAACCTGAAAATCGTTTTAAACTAATAAAATATTATTACATATTTTCCAGGTTATGTCATTTTGACATTTCATATTATCATATTGTACAGACGTTGTGAGCCTAGTAATTTAATATCACAAAACAACAAATTATATTGAAATGAACTTAAAAAAAATAGCTTGCGAAGAAAGTTTTATTTTATTATATAAGTACATAAATGGATAACATTGCATTATATTATTAGATATGCCTATTTTTTCTCATAATTCTATGGTCGATTTTATTGAATATGTTACTTGAAGTTTCCGAAATTTTGGGAAATTTTGGGAACGTTCTTGTTCTTACCAATACACCAATTTTTAAAGTCAGTGTACACTTTCAAATATAAGGCTTTGGATTTCTCCGGCAATAATCCATCTGCCACATTCTGAGCTATTTCTCTCATTTCAGGAGGCGTTAAATTTTCAGAATTCAACATTAGCCCGCATTCCGAGCGCACTTTTATAATAACAGCGCTTTTATGGAGCAAACTCCTCATAAGAATATAATGTAAAAGCGCGCTCCATAAAAGCGTTTTTGTTATAAAAGTGCGCTCAGAATACGGGCCATTGTCTTTATAATAACTATTTGCGAGGTAAACACAAACACGTGGCAGCTTTGAACTTTTTAATTTTTACAGATTTTGTTTTGATAAACAATTTTACTAGGCCAACTGTATAGCAGTAGAGATTCACGGGCTTGGCTTGAAGCTTGAAAGCTTGGCTTGGATTGGCTTGCAAAAGCTTGAAAAATCAAGCCAATCTTACCGTTCAAATACCTTGATTTTTCAAGCCAAGCCAAGCTACTGTTTCATCAAGTCCAAGCTAAGCCAAGCCTAACTTTTAAAAAAGCTTGAATTTTGAAGCCAAGCCAAGCTTTCGACTGTCAAGTAGCCTGATTGAAAATAAGCTTTTTCAAGCTTTTCATAAGAATTGTTGACGAGATCGACAAAACCGTAATTTTATGGTATATATATTTTATTTTGCTTCGGTCGGCATAGTTTTGCGATTATCTAAGAACTAAAGTTCCAACAGATTAGTTGGCTTCAAAAATTTGTAAATAGGAAAGTATGACTTCATCATCCTTATGCACAGACTACTTAAAATAAATAAATTTATAGTTATTGAAATTGTTTTTAAAATACACAATGCTAATTTAATTGTATTGTTTTATCGTTCACATTAATCTAAAATATATGATGAAAAATGATAACATCATTACATAGATATAAAACTTTGATTTCCAAACTAAAAGAACTATATTTAAATTTATCTGATTATATTTCGCACAAAAATAATTAATATTCATTAAAAAATTTAAGTTTCCTGAGTTTTAATACTAAGCACCATCATGCTTCAATAAATATTTTTTTTATTTATAGCACTGCTACAAAAATAATTTTGGTGCATTTATAAAAAATAATAATATAGTCAACATCGCAAGGTAAATTAAGTGACAGGCTATGTATGATGATGTTGATGATAAATATCATAGTTGCACTTTATTGAATGGTTCGTAAATATTTAATTATTTTTTTTGTCTTTGTCAGCAATGGATTTACAAGTTTTGTTATTTAAATATTTCCGAAGTATAGAGACGAGAAAGTTTCTGTTTATGTATATTTACAAATATTTCAATACTATTTTTAGCACAATTGGTCACTGGCTCAGTCCCTAATCTCCTCTTAATAAAACGACTCTGTTTGAAGCAGGTATAATATACAATAAAAATGTAATTCGACAAAGAGAGTATTCACTTTTAAATATTTTCTTGATTCAAGCTTTCATTCTTTATATAAATGAAATAATAACAAATAAATAGCTACATAATCACGGTTTATTAATTAGTTTTGAGGATGCCAATCTGCTTTTATTCCCAAATTTCGTTAATGACGACATGTTCGTATCGTTGAGTATATTTACTTTTGTGCTGTTTAAGAATCGAAAATAATGTACTTTTCTAACATGATTCCGTAGAGTTTTATAGCGTTAAAAATAGTAAGACATAAGTATTTATCTCACGAACAAACAAAATTTCGAGGAAATTCTCTTCTCTAGGGTTTTACGATTTCCAGCTGTGAAATACAAAAGGGATAACAGAATAACAGGTCAATTTCATCTCGTATATTCCAAAATTATGTATTATATATATACCAAGAACATCAAAATATCGGATTTATCGGTTTAAATCGATATACCTATTTAATATAATTCACATCGAATATTGACATTCAAATCTTGTTACCGAACAGCCCTATTATATACTGGTTTACTTAATTTAAATTTTCAAGGCCCATATATTATATATCTACTGTGAAACTAAAAGAAATAAAATTAAAATAATTATATGTGCGTGCGAAAATGAGTTGACGCATGGGCATTATAAGGCTTGAAAAAGCTTGAAAAGGCTTGATACAGCTTGACAAAGCTTGAAAATCAAGCCAAGCCTAAAATTTTTAAAGCTTGGAGTTTTCAAGCCAAGCCAAGCTTTGTTTCCAAGTCAAGCCTACAATTTAAAAAAGCTTGACTTTTCAAGCCAAGCCAAGCTTTTTCATTTCAAACCAAGTAACTTGGCTTGGTGAATCTCTATGTAGCATCACACGTAAACTTAAAATGACAATATAACGAAATAAATTTCCTAACTAATTCTTATAATTATGTGCTAGTAGTGAAAAAAAATAATATATACACAACGGTTATGAAAAGTATTATTGACCTCGCGAATTAAACCCTCGGTTTCCTCGGGATTTTAATCTTTTCGCTCGCTCAATATACACTCTCTTCATAACCTTGGAGTATAATATCCAACACCGAATAATAACGCTATAACTATGGTGATTTGCAATAAATAAAGCTGTTCATAAATCGCTAATGAGCTACAAATCATAAAGTCACGGTGCTATTAGCAACGTGAGATAAACATTCATATTTTAACATTGTGGTTACTGTTCATGCCTTCGCGCTTTTTTTTTGCCGAATGTCATTTCGAAATGTCAAATTAGAAAATCTTTTAAATACATCTTATACAGGGTAGCGCGCACGCGCAGGTACCGGCATTTTAAAATGGCGATCACTAGACACCTTCCCTTGGCTTAGGTTGGCTATGAAGAGGTAGTGGTCCAGGGGTGGGATCCCAAGACTACGCTATTATAGCGTAGCGACAAATAACACGTCGTTTCCATAATAATAATAGAAGTTAATAGGGAAAGGAAGGTAAAACGTAAGGGGTATTTTTCGCTACGCTATCATAGCGTAGTATTGGGATCCCACCTCAGAAGGTTCGTTGCTTTGGCTTGGTCAGGAAACCTTGTCGGTATGCGGCCTGATTTGTGGGTTATGGGTCTGCGCTGGGCAGAACGAAGTTAGCTCGCGTTTCGCTGCCTCTGGGACTGCTGTTCGCCTTGGTACGTATGCTCGTGGCCAGCGATAACACGGAGAGCTGCTGCCCCTGGTGCGTTTGCTGGTGACCAGCGATAACTCGTAGACCTTCACCATCAAATGAACCCGGACGTCCAAACCGGAAGGACCGCATAAACGGAAAGGACAAAGTAAATGCAAATAACCGTATAAAATACCAGTGTTATCTTTGCAACCATAAATTCGTTTTTTTTTACAAAAAACTAAGAAAAGTTTCATAAATGACCACCAAAATAATTAAGATGGACGACCTTTTATGGTTGCAAGTATAAAGCAAACCAAGATGTAAGATAAAACCAAAAATAAATGCACGGCAAATAAAGAATACACACAAAACTCTTATATCCAAACCAGTATAAAAATAGAAAAGCCTTAACTAAATGATATGAAAATATAAAAATACGCAGTTCTAGACTGCCCAAACAGTACAAAGTTTAGCTAAAGTTAAATGGTGATGATTAACTGAATTATGAGGACACAAAAAAAAAAATTATCTCAAAACGTGACGCATAAATTATTAATAAAATTCCCATTCGCTCACCACTTATACTAAAATAGGATGTAGGTAGTTGGTAAATGGTCTGTACGTCTGTGTAAAAAAAAATGATTGGAAAGTGTGATACCTAAATATTGTCAGAATGACACTCAATGAATTATGACCACGAAAAAGATAGAGGAACCGAAAGAATGACAAAAACAAATTTATCTAAGGAAGTACGAAATAATAGCAAAGAAAGAGGAAAGTATTTTAAAATGAATTACTGAAAAGGTTAAAGTATGAACAATAGCAAAAGTTAAAAAAGGGAGTTTAAACAGAATTACTACAAGGTTAAAATAAATAACAATTATCAAAAATGTATTAAAAAATAAAAGAGAAAAATACTAAAGGTACCAAAAAGTTATATGAATTTTTAACTAGTAACAAATTGTAGAAAAAGAATAAGAATTTTTATTTAATGTACTCCCGTCTTGTCACAAAAAAATAATTAAAAGTACCAACAAATTATGCCAAAAGTTGTAAACCGAATCAGTAAATACTTACTAAACAGTACTTGATATCCTATGAAACTATTAGAGCCTAGAACGCGTGACCTCCGCCACAGACAAACATACATATGTTTGTCTGTGCCTCCGCACGCTTTCACATTCACAAAACAAGAGAACGATCGCCGGTGAAACTTTTTTCATCCGCTCACAAGAACTACGTTTCTCGAAAAGGTAGCAGTAAGGCAATCAGGGGTGTACAAAACAAAGAAAAAAATAGCCGTTACACCTTTTTACACAGTATTCTTTTTAAAAGGGTTCTAAATTTTTAATTTCATTTGCATGATTTTAGTTTTTGATTCTCTATTGTGTTCAAATAGCTTGAATTTTGATAACTATATTTAGTGGGTATGAACGTCATTAAATTTCATTTTATAAAAAGTAAAAATGACCTTACATATTTAAGTACTTGTACCAGTATGTACTATAAACATTATTTTACATATTTTTTTAATTATATTCAAATTGATGCAGTATTACCGAATAATACAAAGCAGTAGTAATTAGCTGTAAAAAAAAATGTTTAATTATAGAGTAAATTTACGCTTTAAAATAACACTTACAGATAATCCAAGGGTACAATCTAATATAACAAATCCTTTTGCAGAAAAATGTACCTTTTCTTGGTACAATGGAAATGAGTTTACCTAAAATACGAATTATTTAACAATGATGATTTATGTTTATGTAAGTTCGAATGTTGAGCAACTTCGGTGCGAGTCGTGCCTAGAAATTTAACTAAATTAATTTTAAAACATATGTCATACAATATTTTATCTGCAAATACTGTTTATTCACTTAAATTTATATTTCAATTAATTTATTAATATACGAGTAGGTACTAAAAATATCAATTCAAATTAAAGACTGGTATGTTACTTTTAATACTGTTGCCATAAAATAACACTTATGCTCTGTTCCATTTAAGCCATTCAGTTATTCAGTAGCTGGCACTGGCAACAGCGCAAATCTGAAGTAGCCGAAATTACATTGCATGGGTAAACTTGTCTCTTGTATATAATTTCAGCCAATCAGAGATGTCAAAACTATTCCCTATGCTCCGCAATACTGAATGGCTTAAATGGATCAAGGTATAAGACCTACATTAAAAACAAACATTAAAAAGCCTACTTTTAATATAGTGTTTATAGATAATAGATAGTTATACTTAAAGAATTTAACCCACTCGACTACGGGCTCGTGTCTTAAACTTTCTTGTCATGAATAAACATTATCTTAACTCATGTAGTTTATACAATATTTTATTTTATTTTGTAATCATAAATTTGTTTATTCGCCCTCAAAAGCGGGTGCAATTTGGCTTTTATCGCCCGAGGGCATATAAAGTTGCCAAGCAACAGCTATTCAAATAAATCAAATTGTGATTTGTGGTTAAATGTCACAAAATATAATAAATTCATTTTTTGATTACCGCCACTCGCAAAACTTTTCGTATTTCCTCGTATACGTTTTTTGACTTCTGTAGAGCAACTTACCGTATGCAGTCTCAAATTCATCCGATATTTCTTTTGAGAAATTGATATCTATCATTTTCATTTGACATAAAATTATATATTTTTTATAAACAAACAATCTACACAGAAGCCACAGCATACTTACAATTCACAACGCCATTACAACAAATGTAGGTATCGTATAGGTACCTACCTACTGAATCATTGAATTTTGAGAACCAAAATAAAATAAAACGTATGTTGCGTCCCTCCGGTGCGAAGGACTAAGTAATAAGGACCTAATGGCTCGAAGAACCAAATGTTCAAACCCTAAACCAGCGAATCCGGTCTAGAAGAACCAAAATGTTTTGATCCTGCTCGCAAGCCCAAATGCGATGTCTCTAGATCAGCGAATCCGGTCTAGAAGCATCAACAATGTGTTTGATGTTAAATTCAATGAATAAAACAAAACTATATGTAAACCAAAATAATTACAACCTTCGATAGCTGGTTCACATCACTGGACTTGGCCAATAAACGGGATAATACTAATTTGTGAAACGTACTAATTAACAACGACCGAAGGACCAGATAGTTTTACGAACTAACAAACGTGCTAAATATAATTGCACCAAAATAACAAACAACTGAAAACCAATTCTGAGAGATATGTGATAGCGTATTGAATATAAGTGACATAAACAATAATAAACCAAAGATAAAACGAATACGATATTTGTATAAATTAACTAAATCATTTAATAAATGTATGACCACACAAACTTAGTTAAACAATATTAAGAATTCTAAATGAATTTAATAACAACCAACTAGAATGCAAACTTGGTGCCTTGACTGTACCTAGTCGACAATAACAGCAGATGCGCTGTGGATGACGTCACTCGAAGGTGAACGTGTGTAAACAGGTTTACAAAGAAATAATAATAATTTCACCCAAGGAAATATGAATCAAATCCCTAACAACACGAGTTCCGTGAGAAATCAAATTGTACAGTTCGATTTTACAATTGATTCCTGAGATGTGTCTATTAGCTGCATAAATTGGCGCCGGAAAGTATTCACGGATTATAAAGTACCAAATTAAATGAAAACCGAACGATACTCCTTGAATTAGTCGTGCTAGGCTAATCAAGCTACGCGTACGATAATTAAACAACCAATTACTTTACTGACCATATGAAAATCAGAAAGTTTATGCAAAATGGTGGAAAACCACTCTCGCGGACGACGACGCGATACTTGTTTACCGTTTGCAAGCCAGAGACACTCTGAGTCGGTCGCAGTCGGTCAGTGCTGTAGCAGCTGCACTTGGCGTGGGGTTGCGCGCGCACTCGCGTGAAACTAGACGCAGTAATATTAATATTAATAATTAGTTTAAGATACTACAGCTATTTCAAACAATTCTAAAATTAAACTTAAACACGTAAAAACATATAACTAATTTTTCCAAGTAACAGAAACAGTTATTTCTATTTATTTATTGACTTATTTAAATAAAGTCAGGGCGGGTTAACCGTTCTATTCCCATGTGCAGCGGGTTGCTACCTCAAGGGGTTAATATTTTTCAAATTCCTTTCATTTAAAACATGTTAGTTTTAAACAACGTACTTATAGATTATAGCACTTGGGAAATTAAAAACTCTCCGCTACGCGTCGTGCTTTAAACATTCCCTCGTGCTATAATATTTTAATTATGCCCTTAATACATAAAAAACTATTATTCAATTTTGACGAAATAATAATAAGCCAGTCGTTCGGGAGTTCAGCAGATAAATATGGTTTTAAATCGGGAAAAAGATTTATCTATTGGAATCGGTTTATTGTAGGCCTCTTTTAGATATACTCATTTTCCCCCTCGCGTACCCCCCCCCCCTATAACACCTCCAATTTTGCCTAAATATGGCTCAAAAATCGTTTTTACCTCCCGTCATACCGTAGGTAAGGGAGGTAACGTAATCGTGCCAAAAATTCGATGGTGAGTTTTCAGTAAATAAGCACGAATTAGGGTCCCCACAACACGTTTTTACTATTTTTACGATGATGTCTGTGTGGTGACGATTTTTTTCGTCCGCGATAACTCTTATCACAAACTTCTAAATATTTCTCTTTTCCGTATATAAGCTGCAGTCATATAAAGAGTTGATTAGATTTTGGGTAAAATCGGATGACCGTGATACTTTACATGAAGCCCATAACAGTTTTTAATGAAAAACTATATTAAAATATAATCCAAAACGTTTCAATTTTAGTATTTAAGACTTTTATATCAAGAGGAACAACATATTAGATTTTGGCTAAATTTAATAAACCAGAAGTCATACTAGTTGTTTTCTAAAATTGTAAACTACTTTACAGGAAGCTAAAAACAGATTTTCTTGAAAAAATATATTAAAACATGATTCAAAACTTCTCAAATTTGGTATTTAAAATTCGTGTATAATTTGAAACATTATATTTTGACTATACCTATATAATAAACCGGAAGTGGTACTTAATTTGGAGGTCTTAAGAGATTTTTGAGGAAAAACATAATAAAATATAATCCAAAATTTGGTATTACAGACTTTTCTATTTATTGGAACAACAAATTAGATTTTGTTTACGAACGATCAACCGGAAGTGATACTTAAAGTTCATTGCTATTTCAAACATGGAATTGACGAGAGGTCATGTGTTGGCCACAGCAGATTTTTTTGCTAATATCTCGATTCTGGATGGTCCTGCGACAAATAAGGTGAATATCAAAATTAAACATAAATAAATTCTCTATTATACACACTTTTACGTAATATCAATATCCCACGAGCTACAGGCGGGGGAATTCGCATGTCGAATCTAGTCTGGATGTTAAGAGCGAAAATTTGCCTCCACCATGCATTTTGTGATGCAAGCAAGCCGTTTGGTTGATATATTACTGAAACCATACCCTACCGATAAAGAGATGTAGCCACCGGGAAATGCCCCGCAGGCAATGTTTATTTATTGCGGGTTTTATACTTCATTGGCGCGGTCTCAGTGGTACGCAAACCATTGAATCTACAGAGCTGTTTTTTTTTTTGTAATGTAGAGTGGTACGATATTTGATGATGCAGTGCACAAAAGGACTTTGGTTACATATAACGTATCCATTTTTATCTTGAACACAGCATTTTATGGTTTTTTGGACAAAATTTTGGCAACATTTCCAAGTGGGTACACCTCAGTATCGATAGAGTATGGTCCCTGCAAAGGTTGCAGTGAAACCAGAGCTGGGCAATACTTGCAAGAAAAGTACTTTATTAGGCTTGCAAGTACTTTCAGTACTTCAAGTACTGTACTTGAAGTACTTTCTATTTATAGTACTTTGTACTTGACAAAGTAAGTCTATTCACATGTACTTGGTACTTAATACTTGAAGTACAATAAAAAGTACTTGAAGTATTTTTAAATACTTGAAGTACTTTAAATGTACTTGAAGTATTTTAAATGTATTTGAAGTATTTTAAATGTACTTGAATTACTTTAAATGTACTTGAAGTGCGATGAATAATTTAAAAATTAACAATGTTATAAGTATTGTTTGTCTGTCAGTGTTTATTTTGCAGTGGTGTGGGTGTTATTCCTGTAGTACATAATCATGCGAATTTCATTAATAAATATATTTACAGCGATACTATGAAAGTAAAGATATATTTGCAAATTTTTTGCCATAAATAAATTAATTCTAATCTGCATACTGTATATACCATATAATGTTCGTATTACCTAACAACAGTGCTGGGACTTTGACGTATCGCCTGGCGATCACATGACGTAAAATGACGTCATTCTAACATCTTGGTGCAGCTTCTCGTATAGCTTGGCGATCATATGACGTCAATTTTACGTCATGCGATCGCTAGGTGATACGGCAGTCCCAGAAAGGAACTCTTGTATTAAATAACCAAATAAATATCGCATATTGAAATTTTTGTCAATAATCACCTTTTAAGGTCCATATAATCAAAAAAATATCAATTATCTGAAAAAGTACTTGCACCCAAATTTACAAGTACTTTTTCAAGTACTTGGTACTTTCAAGTACTTTAGAAACTAAAAAAGTACTTGTACTTCAAGTACATTTAGAAACATCAAGATACTTGGTACTTGTACTTCAAGTACTATTTTCCGGTACTTTGCCCAGCTCTGAGTGAAACTAAAGGGCTTGCTCTAATTAACGTAACAATGATCTCTCTGGAGCAGGGCGGCTCCCTTTAGACATTTCCGTGTCGATAGGCCTCTGATAACCATAGACACGCCGCTGAGCCCTCTTTCGATAGTTCTTTGAACGCGCAATAACTTTATTAGGGTTATTTTCCGGTATCGTTCTTGCGCAATCGGTCAAGGAAGCTAAAATTTTCTCCAAAAATCACAAATTGCTGTGTTCAAAAGAATAATGGATACATTATATGCAACTAAAATCCTTTTTGCACTCCATTATCAAATACCTTATCATTACATTATGATGGAAAAAACAGCCCTATAGATTCAATGGTTTGCGCACCACTGCGACATAAAAAAAAACCGCGCCAAAGAAGTATACAACCCGCCTGCAGGGCATTTCCCGGTGGCTACATCTCTTCGTCGGTAGGGTATGGTCTAAGCAACTTCTCGTAGAAAATATGTACCTTTTCGATAGAAAATTTATTTATCTTTCATTTTGATATTTACCTAATTTGTCGCGTGACCATCCAGACCCGAGATATTAGCAAAATTACGATTTTTGCGCCATATTTAGGCAAATTGGAGGTGTACGAGAGCAGAGCTGGGCAATACTTGCAAAATAGTACTTTATTAGGCCTGCAAATACTTTCAGTACTTCAAGTACTGTACTTGGAGTACTTTCTATTTATAGTACTTTGCATTTGACAAAGTAAGTCTATTCACATGTACTTGGTACTTAATACTTGGTAAAATACTTGAAGTACAATGAAAAATGAAGTATTTTTAAATGTACTTGAATTACTTTAAATGCACTTAAAGTGCGATGAATAATTTAAAAGTTAACAATGTTATGAGGATTGTTTATCTGTCAATGTTCCTTTTGCAATGGTGTGGTGTAATTCCTGTAGCATATAATTATGTGAATTTCATTAATAAATATTTTCAGCGATAATATGAAACTAAAGATAAATATGCAAATTTTTTGGTATGAATAAATTAATTCTAATCTGCATACTGCATATACAGGGTGTCTCACAACTCGCGCCTCAGACGAAACTGACACTTGCCGACGACAAAAGGTTGCCAACAAACAGAAGAAAATAATTTGCGACTGCTTGAATAACGGAGTTACAAGACTTTTTAATCCACCAATCCCGAACGGAGTTACAAGACTTTTTAATCCACCAATCCCGGAAGGATATCTTGAGGTGTGATGATATTATTACAAAATAAAACTGGTTGCTAGGTTTTAAAAATACTACTAGTGGGTTACAAAATTTGTTTGACTTACTGTCATTTTGACACTTTAGAGTTGATTTTTCACTGTCAACAAATTTAGGTTAGCGAAGGTGTCATCCGAGATCAGCATTTATATCGTACAGTGCAACGTGTTGTAGCAGCTGTGTAAAATGTATTAAACGAAAATATTATTGTTATTTGATCTGGCATAACTTGGCCGGTCTTAGGCGTCCTTGCGATGACTCTCAATATCACTTTATGATCTACAAGATTTCTATCCAAAAAACGTTCCGAATAGACTCGTGCTGCCTCTCTGGCGTTACGTTCACATTCTCCGAAAATTATAATCATTTCTAAGTAATCAGCGGCTGAATACATGGTAAGAATTTGCCTTTTTTATTCACCTTGTCAAATTTAATTTGACACTGACATTTTTCGAAAAATACAGTCGCCCACACATTTTAAAGAAGATTTGATTTGTATAAAACCCTAGTAACGTAAAATTCCGGCAAACACACGTTAAAGGTGTGGGTCTCTGATTGGTCAATTTTACGACGTCTTTTCTCGAATATCTTTTAAGCTAGATTTTTTTCTTCGAAATTACACATCCGAATGCAATCTCGTGTTTCCTCATTCGCTCTGCAGCGCGAGTTGTGAGACAGCCTGTATAATGTTTATATTACCTAACTACAGTGTTGGAACTTTTCCGTATCGCCTGGCGATCGCATGACGTCAATTTTACGTCATTCGATAGCTAGGTGATACGGCAGTCCCAGCGAGGAACTCTTGTTTTCAATAACCCAATAAATGTCGCATATTGAAATGTTTGTCAATAATCAACTTTTAAGGTCACTATAATCAGCAAAATATAAATTATCTGAAAAAGTACTTGCATCCAAATTTACAAGTACTTTTTCAAGTACTTTCAATTCTCGTTTCAAGTACTTTAGAAACTAATAAAAGTACTTGTTCTTCAAGTACATTTAGAAACATTAAGATACTTGGTACTTTGCCCAGCTCTGTACGAGGGAAGAAAATGGATATGTCTAAAAGAGGCCTACAATAAACCGATTCCAATAGTTAAATCTTTTTCCGAATTTAAAACCATGTTAATCTTCCTGACGACTGGCCTATCATAAAAACCATTATAATATTTAATTTTGACAAAATAACAACTAATCAATTAATGGACTGTGCATGACAATCGTTGTTGATAGACGTCAAGTTGTTTATTTATAGCTTACAGACAAGCTTTATTTTCATTTTCTGTCATTTGTCTGATAAAGACTGGTGAATGTTCAGTAAATGCATTATTTTTAGCAGAGTGAGTTAGAATTCTGTGAGAGTGACTTCAAAATTTTTAAATTGACTAGCAAATAAGCACTTACTTATAGTTGTTGCTATAATTACAGTTTAAAACGTCAAAATTGAATAAAATATATTATGTATAAATAAATGTATAAGTAATCCTTATACTTACGTATGGTTTCACAGATATAAAATATTTATTTTGGCCAAATTTTCTAATAATGGAACAAAAAATTTTACTCTAAAACAATAATTGGCCATTAGTAACGTCATGAAGATGTTTGCTTAACAATATTGACTATACTTCATTTCACGTAAAAAAAATAGTAGATGGCGCTTGAGAGCCTACCATTTTTACATGCATCAAATAAATAATTTAAATTCGTGAAACCAAACTTTGTCAATAATAAATATTGCTATCTGTAAAAATGTACAGAACCTGAATATTAATAATTACAAGAAAACATGGTTAAACATCACTTAATTCTGTAGATTGTATTTGATAACTGACAATAGTATATTAAAGAACGTGTTTTATAAGACATGTTTTTATCGCACGCGTCAAAATTTCTAATTGATAAGTGCGAAAGAAAGTCATAAAATGAGTTCTTTATACTATTTTTTATATTTTGCGACTTCTACAATAACATTTACTTACTCAATTTGTGATTATATTTGTAACCATTTGTACATTTTCATGTAAATAATCTTCCCTAAATAAAAAAATAATAATAATAATTTCGACATTATATTATTAAAATGAATTGTCAATTAACTAAAAATAAATTAGGTAAAAATGGGTTAAAGAAACGTCATCTAGTACCACCCGTCTAAAACAAAAAATTGCATATCGAAATGAAGGTCATTACGCTACGCAATTGCGTATCGTAATGACTTCATTATGAACGCAAAATATAAAAATGTTTTTTCGTTTTTGTGAATTAGGTTTGCTTTTTGACCAATCAAAGGGTACAATTTATATCCTTATCTAAACCAACGCTATTTTCTTACGTGAAACGAAGTATAGTAATATTTACACAAAATTTTACTCAAACTATAGTAGTTTGTACAACAAGAGTGGATATGATATCGCATGAGGATGGAGCTCATTCATCCGAAGGCGATATGGACATTCCACTCGAGTTCTACAGCATACTTTTTCTACGACCACCGACAAGAAGGAAATTACGAACTGTAGAAATTTATTGAATTTTCTTTTTATGAACTTGTTATCTTAGGCCTACTTTCATAATGGCATTTGTCATTAAGATTATATTTTATTTTATATACAGTAAAATTTTTGAAAGATATCCGATCAAGGTCATCTACGAATTGTATGAATTAAGATTTAGTTCTGTCATTTTCAGTAGTGTCGTTTACTTAGTTTTTATGAGGGTACATATTCAAAATTCCAGGGAATAATCTCTGTAGCTTTTGTTTTTGTTGAGTATATCTGATAGCAATCAACGCATAAGTAAAATGAGCGAAAGAGACCAATTTCGTGCCATTTCTGATCATGAAATAAACAAAAAAAAATTATAGAAACCACCATAATTAGTAATTATATATTTTTATTATTTATTTTGCATTGTCAAAATGTGTTCTAGTTGTCAAAACAGACTTACCAACTGAGCCATATAAATGAATGAAGCTAGTTAATTACGACAGTAGATACCCTGATTCCGTTGTATGAAACTTATGGATCAAAAAATAATCTAATTAAACATAATTCGAGAGTTCGATAAATTAGAAAATAATTTTCCAGAATTTTCTCAAACTTGTTCTCATTTGGCAATAGCCACTCAAACCCAACGGGCTTTCGTGACTATTGACTGGCAATAAGTTTTTGAAAAATTGGGTTTCCTAACGACTTCATTATGAACGCAAAATTCACAATATTAAAATAAATTGTATACTTTTCACAATTTTTAATAATATTGCTAAGCTCAAAATTATATCAGTTAAAGTTTTCGTTACTTCCTGCTTGTCAGATTTTTTAGAAATATCGATATATAGAACGAACGTAGAAAAAATAATGTGTAAAGTACGAGCGTAAAGTATCATTATCGCTTTCGCAAGATTGCCGCGCTCCGACAAAAAATGTCCAGTTACAGAAACGTTCATCTACTATTTGTTTAATTAACGAATCACCCAAACGAACAAATGCAACGCGATTTTTTGACAGCAATGATTTAAATGGTATAATAACGAGGAAATTGCTTCGAATTTGTCATTTTGACGGTAATTAAACATAAAGATAATGAACGTTTCAACAACTGGGCAAAAATATCACTGGATTATCACTTAGCGCTCGTAACACACAAATAACTATTTTGTTATACCTGCATCATAATCCTTTCCTTATTTACTTACGATTACATACAGGATGAATACTTGAAAGCCGAACATAGCACGGAAACCGCGTTTTTCGCATACTCCCCGTTTGAACTGACAACAATGGTTGTGGTATCAATTCAGTAGAAAGATAAAAAAATCTGCATCAAATGACACCAAATACAATGTAAATTATGTAATATTTCAATCCCATATATTAAGTATTAAATTTATTCAATTTCGTATTAATATAAAATATGAAAATAAATAACTTTCTCCGTTTTGGAATTAGAATATCACATTCTAGCATGCATATTGATATTAGAAGGAGCTTCATTCTTAAACGATTTTTGGTGATATTTTGTTATTTGAGATTGGCATGACTGTAATAAATACATTACCTGTCTAGACTCTAGGCAATGGATAGTATAAAAAGAACAAATCACTGTCAACAACCTAATAATTGTACCAAAAATTTCCCTTAATAGATTTTGTCAAATTTTTTTTATAAAAAAATAATGTAAATGAAAGCCTCAACAGAGAAAATAGTATAAAAAATACGTTCAAGAAGGCAGTTCAAGCACTCGTTTGTAACGTGCTAGAATACGTTCCCTTCTGAAGAAGAAAGGCCTTTGATTTCGTAAGATAACATTTTTGAAATTATCTCGTGTCAAAATGACATTTAATTAAATACTTTTAAATTGACGTACGTTCCTTTGTTCATAGCCTTGCCCGAGTTAGGATTTTTATGAACACACTGTACTGAATATTTGTTTTAATATTTTATACATTTACCATCACGTAACTCAAAAGTCATATTCGTATTAAGTAGCAATAGCTATACCATAATTTATAATCTGTGCAAATTTTATTGTTATAATTTTATTAATTTAATTTTTGCCAAACATTATCTGATATATTATAAAACATTCAAAGAAAAATAACACAAAAAATCGTAGCTAACAAATTATGACAGATAATAGATAAATTTAAAAGTCAATATAATGCTTCGTAACAAAACGAACCGTGATAATTTAACATTTGTTAAATATAACAGAGTATTAGTATTCACAAAATTTAGAAAAAAAATATAACGCTTCGTTTTGTAACGACAGATTTCAATAATTCCTAGTGATATTAAATACTAACATCAGGTTAAACAAATACAATAGTTATTTATGATATGTGTTAAAAGTGACATTTTATTTTGTGGGAAGGAAGTTTGGAACACGACGCGAAGCGGAGTGATCCAAAACTTCGAACAAAATAAAATCACTTTTAACACGTATATCATACACTATTTTTTCTACAAACACATTTATTTCATTTAAATTTGTATTTGTAAAAAAAAATTGACATATGTCCAACATGTCGATTTTTTGTTGCATTCGTCATTACCAAGGTAATTTACTTTTAACACTAGAATTAAAATACCGCATTTTTAATTTAAGTATGCCGCGTTAAAAATTCAATTTTTAATAGTGTTTGTAGAAAAAAAATTGTGTGAAAATTTCAAATATGACACTGACGTTTGTTTAAGTGCACAGGGTTTTTGTGTGAAAACTGATGCAGAAAATATGAAACTGTAAAATGATGCCTGGAAAAAAATTCACGTAAAAATTCAATGTTGAAAAAAGTAAAGTTATGGTGATGTGAGGTAATAATATTGAAGAAGCAGATGATGATGATGATGATGATGATGATGATGATGATGATGATGATGATGATGATGATGATGATGATGATGATGATGATGATGATGATGATGATGATGATGATGATGATGATGATGATGATGATGATGATGATGATGATGATGATGATGATGATGATGATGATGATGATGATGATGATGATGATGATGATGATGATGATGATGATGATGATGATGATGATGATGATGATGATGATGATGATGATGATGATGATGATGATGATGATGATGATGATGATGATGATGATGATGATGATGATGATGATGATGATGATGATGATGATGATGATGATGATGATGATGATGATGATGATGATGATGATGATGATGATGATGATGATGATGATGATGATGATGATGATGATGATGATGATGATGATGATGATGATGATGATGATGATGATGATGATGATGATGATGATGATGATGATGATGATGATGATGATGATGATGATGATGATGATGATGATGATGATGATGATGATGATGATGATGATGATGATGATGATGATGATGATGATGATGATGATGATGATGATGATGATGATGATGATGATGATGATGATGATGATGATGATGATGATGATGATGATGATGATGATGATGATGATGATGATGATGATGATGATGATGATGATGATGATGATGATGATGATGATGATGATGATGATGATGATGATGATGATGATGATGATGATGATGATGATGATGATGATGATGATGATGATGATGATGATGATGATGATGATGATGATGATGATGATGATGATGATGATGATGATGATGATGATGATGATGATGATGATGATGATGATGATGATGATGATGATGATGATGATGATGATGATGATGATGATGATGATGATGATGATGATGATGATGATGATGATGATGATGATGATGATGATGATGATGATGATGATGATGATGATGATGATGATGATGATGATGATGATGATGATGATGATGATATCAATAAGAAAGACTACATTTTCCAGTAGTTTAGTAATATCCTTAAAATCATTATAACTAAACGTATCTTATGACAATTGTAATAAATTAAAATGTACACTTGACATATTAATGTCAAAATTACATGCATCGAATTTCAACAAATGAAAAATTCTTATTTAACGCGGTGTTATACGTATTACAGCCGAAATTCGAGTTGTTAAATATTACGATGGATTTTACGGATAACAAATAATGTTTATGAATAAAAAATTTGCTATATTACAGGCGTTTTGAATATAACGAAGCGTTACCCTTGTTACGGACTGTTATGAATACTGGCAAAAATGTTTAACATTTGTTTATCTATTTGTGATCTATTTGTTCAAATGCCATGGCTATTGGTATTAATACCAAATTGCATAAATTAAAAAATTAATTTACAGGACTAAAATATGACAAAATTCACATGTATTTGATGTCCTTTGATGCAATTTTTATAATGTTTTTTTAATACCACAAACCACAACCATTTGTTTTCAGTTGAAACGGAGAGCAACAGTTTGTGAAAAATGATTTTCCCATGTTAACGGGCTATGTTCGCATTTTGTATTCACCCTGTATCGATTAATGGGATTTGGGATATAGACTTTGGGTCTCGTGAAAAACAGTAAAAGAGCACTGCACGGGCTAAAATTTAGAGGCCCGGCCCACCCGAAGCCCGATAACTTGTCAGCCCGGCCCGATTAAGCCTGAGTTTTTTTTAAATATAAAGTCCGGCCCGACTCGGCCGACCCATTTAAAAAGCCCGGCCCGACACGGACCGACTTTTTCAAGATTAATATGAAGTCCGGCCCAACCCGGTCCATTCACTTTAAGAGCCCGACCCGGCCAGGCCCGTTTACTAATGAGCCCGGCCCGGTCAGAACCGTTCGTTTAAAAACTCGGTCCGCACAAACCCGTTCATTTACAAAGCCCGGTTCGGCCAGGCCCGTATATTTTAAAAAACCCGATCCAGCCAGGCCTGTTCATCTAAAAGCCCGGTCTGGCCCAGGCCGACCAGACCCGTTCATTTACATAACTTGACTCTACTCAGTACAAAAATTATTTAAATCGCGCAAGCCAAAGTATCTAATCAATTTTTCCTATACATATCAGTCTTTAATGTCAAAATTGAAAATTTGGATTAATTTTTTCCATAAATTTGTTAAGGGCTATTTTATTTATTAATTAATAATAAGTAATTATAGTAATAATTAGTAAATTCATTATAATGTGCCATATCACACATTATCACAATAACTTATTGTCATACTCGCAACTAAACGTGTGAAGAACACGTGTTTACGCTATTTATAAAAAAAATGCGGTTAGCCATCTGTATTATATGCATTATTATGCAAATCTACATTTTCTTTAAAAATAATATTTATCAATATAAATAAGCGGTAAATTATAATCGTATTTGGAAAACTAAAATTTTATTGAAAATAATCATCCTTCTCAAAAATTTTCGTTGAGATGGACAACACTGTAATTAAATCACTTGTTTTATTTTGGGTAATGGCGACTAATGGTGCGATTATGGTCACTTCTGTAAATATTGATAAATTTAAATTTGAAACTTAAATTATTTATCTTTGTGTTATTATGGTCAAACAAATTTAAAAAATTTAGTTAAAGAATGAAAGGTAGCTATGCAACTAACTTCACTATTTACGAACTGTCAAAAATTTAAATATTTTGTTAGGTTAGAATTTTTTATAAGACGGAGATACGAATGAAATAACATGTGTGTAAGTTTTCATATAAATAAAATGAATAGTTGTGTTATTCATTTAATATTAATTTTCATGTAGAACTAGTAGTGCGTCAAAAAAACATCGAGCCGTCAATACATCAAATGAACAATATGAAGAATATGTTTAATTCATTGAAAAATATTTTGTCTTTAGAGCAAGAATTATAAATCCTACATTTCCAAATGGTTACATAGACAAAAAATGGGAGGAATTAACAATTGCTAAATGGAAACAATTCAGTTTATATTTCTTTAAATGAATGATTACTTTTAAATATACAGGGCTGACTTGAGGTCGCGATTTGTAAACAGTTCATATTTATTTACTCCAAAATCAAATTATTGTAGTTCAATATTTTTGTATTTTTTATAATATTAAGCCAGAAGTTATATCTTATAACTTATTTTATAGAACGAAAACTTTAATTACAACAATAAAACAAAATTGAATAGATGAAAATGACTAATAACATAAATAATTCTGTATGGATTTTAGTTATCAATTTTTGACGCTCTTCTTAATTTGCCATCCGTATGAAATGTTTAAGTTGTGGTCATTTAATCTCAAAATCCCATGTAACATAAAATGACAATGTTCAGAAACTGAGAGACGTTGTACTAGTCACATTTTTTTTTTATATGATAAATTAGAAACTGTCAATTCGATGGCGCAGGTGCTTAGATGTTCAGGGAAACTTGAAACTATATACAGAAATAACCTTTAACTGAATAAAGAGTTTTTAAAAAAGTCGGTTTATATTTGATTGACCCTCGAAAAATTTGATTTTCAAATGTCCCGCTGTAAAATTATCGAATATCATCTTCTTTCCCAATCATTTGTTGAATTATTGGTATGAATTCCATATTAAACAATTTTTTCATTGAAGTAAACATTTAATATAACCTCAAATTTAGTGTTACGGCGAACATTTTGGGGATGTATGGTGCGATTATGGTCAATAAATTTAAAAATTTAACGCTGTAAGTACCAAGGTAACATAATTTAAATCTCAAAGTTATTATGGTCACAATTTAAAATTAAATTTTACTGTAAATTCCTCTGTAACTTTACATCCCCAAAATGTTCGCCGTAACATTAAATTTGAGGTTATATTAAATGTTTACTTTACTCAAAAAATTGTTTTAATGTGGAATTCATACCAATAATTCAACAAATGATTGGCGAAGAAGATGATATTCGATAATTTTACAGCGGGGCATTTGAAAATCAAATTTTTCGAGGGTCAATCTAATATAAACCGACTTTTTTAAAAACTCTTTATTCAGTTGAAGGTTATTTCTGTATATAGTTTCAAGTTTCCCTGAACATCTAAGCACCTGCGCCATCGAATTGACAGTTTCTAATTTATCATATAAAAAAAATGTGGCTAGTACAATGTCTCTCAGTCTCTGAACATTTTAATTTTATGTTGCATGGGATTTTGAGATTAAATGACCACAACTTAAACATTTCCTACGGATGGCAAATTAAGAAGAGCGTCAAAAATTGATAACTAAAATCTATACAGAATTATTTATGTTATTAGTCATTTTCATGTATTCAATTTTATTTTATTGTTGTAATCAAATTTTTTCGTTTTATAAAATAAGTTATAAGATATAACTTCTGGCTTAACATTATAAAGAATACAAAAATATTGAACTACAATAATTTGATTTTGGAGTAAATAAATATGAACTGTTTACAAATCGCGGGATCTAGTGCGGCCTCAAGTCGGCCCTGTATATTTAAAAGTAGTCATTCATTTAAAGAAATAGAAACTGAGTTGTTTCCATTTAGCAATTGTTAATTCCTCCGATTTTTTGTCTATATAACCATTTGGAAATGTAGGATTTATAATTCCTGCTCTAAAGACAAAATATTTTTCAATTAATTAAACATATTCTTCATATTGTTCATTTGAAGTATTGGCGGCTCCGCGTTTTTTTTTTTTTTTTGACGCAATACTAGTTCTACATGAAAATTAATATTAAATAAATAAACAACTATTTATTTTATTTATATGAAAACACATGTTATTTCATTCGTATCTCCGTCTTGTAAAAAATTCTAACCTAACATAATATTTAAATTTTTGACAGTTTGTAAATAGTGAAGTTAGTTGCATAGCTACCTTTCATTCTTTAAATAAACTTTTTAAATTTGTTTGACCATAATAACACAAAGATAAATAATTTAAGTTTCAAATTTAAAGAGCTATTTAAATTTAAATTTAGCAATATTTACAGAAGTGACCATAATCGCACCAGTAAAGTTACAAAGGAATTTACAGTAAAATTTAATTTTAAATTGTGACCATAATAACTTTGAGATTTAAATTATGTTACGTTGGTACTTACAGCGTTAAATTTTTAAATTTATTGACCATAATCGCATACCATAAGGCGGCAAATTTAAAAAAGAAGCATCTGTGATTCACTGCTCCACATTAGTTAAATTAAAAATTAACGCTTGAGTTACAGAATAGGCTGCTAAGAATATGAAATGAGAAGTGAATCACAGAATCACTATTACCTGACACTTGCCGCGGTTCTCGACATTGACTGGAATGAAACTTGTGACAAGTAATATGATCGTTTGTTCTCCACAAAAATGTATTTTTTAGAGTTAGTACATCACGTTCACGCAAATTTTTCTTTCTTATAATGTTTTATTCAGTAAAAAAAAAACAGGTCGGTCCGGTCCAATCCGTCAAAAAGAAAAAAAAACAACCCGGCCCGATATAAGCCCGCCACAATTGAGGCCCTGCCCGACTCGAGCCCATCACACTTGTAGCTCGGCCCGACCCAAGCTCATCACAATTTAGGTCCGGCTCGACTCGAGCTCGTAACAATTCAAGCTCGGCCCGACTCGAAGATCGATAATAATCACGAAAATTTGTCCCGGTAGCTTGCAGCCCACTCGAGCCGAGCCGGGCCTTGCAGTGCTCTACAGTAAATATTTTTAACAATTTTTAAGTAATTTTCAGTTAATAAAACAAATTATAATTTTTGAGTTTTTCAGTTTGACGGATGTAAAATAATTGTTATTTGCAAATAAATGTTAGTGCTTTAAAGCAGATCTCGTGCTCACTCGTTACACATGCTTTACTAATTTACTTATACAGTAGTATCAACATACTGTTGTCTGTTTTCCACGAGCAGAAAGAGAAAAATTGAAGATATCAATTATTGTAAATTACAGTTGACATTTACTCGTATTTATTTTTTAGACGACCACTTCAGAAAATAATAGATATTCCGACAGTAGCCTATTTAAAAAGTTGAAAATATCGTACACCAGCATCATATGAATTCGAGTATTGTACTAGCACGCTATGGTTATATCCAGGCCCGATCCTAGCGGGTGTTCATTTTGTTTCCAGAACAAAGGCGGCCAAGCATGGGTGCGGCAACGCCATCTTACCTTTTTATAAAAAAAAATAATTTAAGTATTTTAAAAATATCAACAATTTATGAAATAAACATATTAATAAAGCATTATTCTTTTAAATACTTGGTTTGGCTAACTGGTAAAAATATCTGTCCTAATAGGTATATGTATAAATTATTTTATTAAAAGACTGCGTATACTTATGATGTCAATTAGTGGCGTAACTAGAAATCTTTCGCCCCTATGAGAAAATTTTCTGGGTCGCCTTAACTTACAACGCTCCAAGAAAAAATTTAAAGGCCAAAAAATATTAATTTTTACATTATACGGTGATAGTATATTATAATCAATTTTTTTACGTAATTATTAATTCAACTTTTTTATTATTCTAATCAAATTTTCTTTGTTTTAATCAAGCTTTTCTTTGTTGTAATCAAAAATCTTTAGAAAAAACCCTAAGGAATATAATCAGAGGAACATATTTTTATTAAATTACCCCACTCTTGATACAGATATATATAGGTACAGGGTGTTAATCAAAAAGTTGGCAATAGGCGTTTGTAGATAACTAAATTCAACGCCTAATTCACTAAACTTGTTTTTACCTTCCGTCACCTTTAGGTAAGGAAGGTATTGTCTTTGGTCAAAAAATTCGGTGGTGAGTTTTTGATGAATAAGCACGTTTTAGGGTCCCTAGAATACGATTTTACTATTTTTACGATGATGTCTGTATGTGTGTGTGTCTATGTATGTGTGTGTGCGTGTGTGTGTGTGTGTGTGTGTGTGTGTGTCTGTGTGACAAAATTTTTTAATGCGATAACTCAAATACTACAATTCCAAAAATTATAATTCTTTCGTATTCCTCTTCGTTACAGCCATGTGAAGAGCTGATTAGATTTTAGTTATAATTGGTCAACCGGAAGTACCCTCATTTGAAGATTTTAACAGTTTTTCTTGAAAAAACGATGTTAAATATCATTTTTTCACATTGAATGTTATTATAAATATTAAAGAATTATTTATTCTCTATACAATTTGAATGCATTTTATACTTCATATTCAATGGACATAGAGTTAAAAAATTATAAAGACATTAAATATCATGTATATTAGTCAGCTTTGCTATAACTCTGGAAACAGCTGCTACATTAAGAAAATAGAAAATTCTGATTGAAAGGTGTCAGTGTCAAGTGCAGTTGACAGAATGTTTATGTTATAATTTTAGTGGAAATATAGGATCTTTTGTTAGAAACTTTCTGTTTGGAATTTGTTTAAAATACTGCCTTAAGGTAATGTACAAGAAATATAATCTTTTTCAGGCAACTTTCTGTATGACATTTATACAAAATACATAGAACTGACGGAAGGTAATGTGCTGGCCACATCAGATTTTTTAACATAGTATTAGATAAATGATTTTATTTCTAATTCATTGTGTGCTATTGTTTGGAACTACGCTCTGGTCCATTTAAGCCATTCAGCAAATAGTGCTCGCATCATCGCCAGTTTTAAATAAAATTGTCTTTTGTCTCCAATTTTAGCCAATCAGAGAGTTCAAAACTATTCCCTATTCTATATAAAATGGGGGGGGGGCATTTTTATATAAGAATAAAGGCGGCTGATAGGTTAGGATCGGCCCTGATTATATCGTAATGATATGAGACCAAATAAACATAACCAGGCAGCTCTGCTTTGTTTGAAAAAACAGTACGTGGTATTGTCATTTGAAATAAAATTCTTGAAAATACTTGTTAATCTTTGTGGTCGTCTAAATAATAGTGTCCATAACTCGCTCGAAAGTAATATCGTATGCTCGAGTGTTTACTCACTCGGTTGCACCTCGTTTATCATACTTCAACATACTCGCACGATATTTCTCATTCGATACTCGTTATGAAATATACTATTTTATAATTTACTAATATTAACTACTTACATTATTTCGAACATTTCCAAACTGATATAAAAATATAAAAGTCTCTGAAATTTTCAGTAAAATTATCCACACAAAGTTTTTGTACATATCCCATGATTCAATTCCTCTTATTTTTACTATAGAACATACAAAATACGTAGGACCTAGTATATTCACAAAAGCTACCAATAAGAAGAATATCAACATTACTGAGAAGAAATCATCCATCATTTTAGCTGTTCTTATTAATATTCTATGAAGTTTCCAACATTTTTTAATTGTACTCAAGATATTTGCAGAATTTTTATTTTTTATACAATTTTCATATGAGTAAGACAAATAATTATTTATTTCTTTAAACATATTTGACATTTCATATAATAAACAAATAATATAAAATTTTAATGCCGATGTACCCCATGACAAAACCATTCTTGAAAGACCATATATCGTAGTTACAACTGATAGTTTGTATTTAATTACATCCCATATAAATTTTATTCCAATAATTACATAACAAATATAAAATATAAAAACAGAAGCTATTTGAAAATACTTCACTTTTTTTGAATCCATATCATTGATTCTTCTCAATTCACTTCTAACTTGAACTAAATTCCTTATAATTTGTAAATAATATTCGTAATATTTTCTAAACCAAATGCTTGATATCAACAATAATAACGTCGGAAAAATATTTTCAGCCCAAATTACATATTTTATTATTGTCGGCGGAAAACTAGCATAACTTTCGAAAATTGAAACCCATATACACCGTATTAGAAATATCAAGATAGGAAAATTGTATATCAGTTTGCATTTTACATATTTTCTTTCAAATTTCGGGCCAGTTATTGAAAAACAGAAAATTCCATATAGTCTACACATTATGTATAATATTTTCATTGCATCGTGAAAATCAACAGAAATCATTTCAAAGTCGTATTGAACTCAAAAATATTCTGTTATATAAAGGCTTCGATAAAAGCAATATACATACATAATATGAAATATTTTGATTGATTGTTTCATTCAATTATTATATTTCAATTTTCTGATAAAAGTACATATTTATAGTAATTACATTTTTTTTATTATACACCTAATTGATTATTTTACATTTTTTACATATAAATTCTCTAACTTTATGTTTATTAAATTCGATTGGTTTTTAATTTCAACCTAAATTAGTACTTGAAATCAATATTATTGAATTTTATTTAAAATTTCATAATTTGATACGAATACAAGTTATTGCTTCCATATAATTTATTTTACATGATAAAAGATTTCATTGCTATAAAAATGATTAAAAAGAGGTGATGACTTAAACTACACAGCATAGGGGTTTCAATGGTGAAACGTTAATATGCAGTTATTTACTCCCCTAATTATTTTAGAGCAAATTTGTATTAAGGTTTTTGTTACAGAAAAAAATACTGCATCCGAATATGCTATTGTTTATAATTTCTCAATTTCCGGAACCGTAAAAATAGTCTAAAACAAAAATAACATTTTTGCAAAAATCATTGATGACATGGAACAAAAATTTAAACAAAAGTCCATACATCTATCACAGATTCTTAACGTTGAAACTTCCTTAAAAACATTTAAATTTTGTTATTGTTGAAATCATTAAACTACATTGTTGTTCTCAACTATTGCATTGTTGTTATCAAGTCCAATAAAGGTGTTCTCATTTTCCTCGTTTAGAAAATAAGTCAAGAATCTATGACAGATGTTTACGGTTTTGTTTACATTTTTTTCCACGGCATCAATGATTTTTGGAAAAATGTCAGTATTGTTTGAAATTGAAAAATTATAAACAATAGCATATTCGAATGCAATATTTTTTTTCTGTAGCAAAAACCTAAATAAAATTTTGCTCTAAAATAATTAGGGGAGCAAATATCTGCACATTAAGATATTATCATTGAAACCCCTATGCTACGCGTCGTCCAAGTCACCACCTTGTATATTATATACAGGATGTTAATTAAAAAGCGGGCCATAGGCGTTTAACATGGGAAATCAGTTTTTCCTTGCGCAAAAGTTCCCAATTAATTTTAGACAAAAATGTTTCAAATAAAAGTTGTAGATAATTAAATTATACACCAGCATCACCAAACATATTTTATTTTGCGTGTTTAGTAACCTGTAAAATCCAAATTGAAATTCTACAACCAAGGTCTACAACTATTGCTCATTTGTAGTGATAGCCATGGAATTTAAACAAAATTACAAAGAAATGCATATCGTTTGAACTGTCAGAAATTCGATTTTCAAATAAAAATTACTGATAATTATATTCCATCGTAAGTCCTTAAAAATATTTTGTTTTTATAATCTACATCTAAATTATTGCTTAGATTTAATTTATTTTTATTTTGTAACCTGCAAAATCGAAATTCTGACAATTCAAACGAAATGCATTGCTTTGTAATTTTGTTTAAATTTCATGGCTATCACTACAAATGAGTAATATTTATAAAAATTTAAATTGGATTTTACAGGTTATTAAACATAAAAAAAAAATCTGTGTAGTGATGCTGGTGTAGAATTTAATTCTCTACAATATTTATTTGAAACATTTTTGTTTAAAATTAAATGGGAAGTTTTGCGCAAGGAAAAACAGATTTTCCATGTTTAACGCCTATGGCCCGCTTTTTAATTAACACCATGTATATATATATATATATATATATATATATATATATATATATATATATATATATACCACTTGTCGACTATCTGTTTATATCACCAACTATTCAATATGCGACGCTTATTTATATCAGATTGTCCAATGCTTTCGCTAACATTGCTTATATACTCCGGCGTTTGTATTCGAGAAATTACTAGAACACTATTCCAGATAAAAATTTAAACACTATCACCCGAGCAATTAAGCAGGTTCGGATTGTGTTTAAATTTTTATCTGGAATGGTGTTCTAGTAATTTCTCGAATACAAACGCCGGAGTATATAAGCAATGTTAGCGAAAGCATTGGACAATCTGATATAAATAAGCGTCGCATATTGAATAGTTGGTGATATAAACAGATAGTCGACAAGTGGTGAACATAAATATAGTTATATGAATAATAAATGTTCAAATAAATAATCTAAGTGTTTAAGTGTTTTATAGTATTCTTGGTCTTAATTACTGTTTAATATTTGTTTAATCGTAGTGTTCACTATATTTATTATCTTTTAATATCTTTTTATCGTTATACTACCCTTTTATTTTAATTAATAATAATTGTCTAATATTTACACTTCACCCAAATAAATAAAAACGTTACAATCGGTGTCAGGTGTGCAAATAAAAATAAATAAAATGGCAACTAAACAAATAAAATTAAGTGAGTTAAAAATAAGTGATCTCAGGAAAGAACTGGACGAGCGAGATTTGGATACAAGGCTAAAAATCGTTATACAATCTCGTCTGCGACAAGCATTAATCGATGCTTGTGAAAATCCTGACGATTACTTATTCGAAATTCAGTGTGACATTAGTAAACTGTTAGAACAAAAATTGACAGAACAGTTTAGAACATTAAAAGAAGAATTGACAGAAAATTCTAGAACATTAGAACAAAAATTCAAACAAAAATTTGAGGTAAGTTCTAGAAAATCAGAAGAAAGTTCCAGAGCACGAAAAGAATTATTGGAACAGTCTAGAACATTAGAAGAAAAAGTAATGGAAAGTTCTAGAAAAGCAGAAGAAAATTCCAGAATATTAAAAGAAGAATTAATGGAATATTCTAGAAGTTTAGAACAAAAGTTAGAAGAAATTTCTGAAGAAACTTCCCGAAAATTCGAAGAGTATGACAAGAAGATTGACGAATTACAAGAAAAATTCACTAGAATTACATTGTCGCCAGTGCCAAAATATGATGTAATTGATGTAGCGAATTCAGGTTTACAAGATAAAAGGAAAATAGTAAAACCTGATAGTACTAGAACAATGCACATAAAAACACCGGAACTATTTAAAACAATTTGAAACGGCTGCGAAAGCACATAACTGGATGTCTACAGAGAAGGCTACAGCGTTGACTGTCTCATTGTGTGGGGAAGCCATCGACATCCTACAAACGCTAAAGAAAGAAGAACAAGAGGACTACGACCAACTAGTCAAGTGATTGAACATGCGGTATGGCAATGCGCACCTGGAGCAGGCGTACCAGACGCAACTGAGGAACCGCTATCACAGTTCAAAACAAAGCCTTCAATGATTTGAAGCCGACATAGCTCGTTTAGTTCATCTCGCATATCCTACAGCTCCTGACAGCGTTTTGGAGTGCCTGGCCATTCAAACATTCATCTACGGAGTCCGAGACAGCGAAATTCAGCAAGCACTGCTATTGGCTCAACCAAAAACTGTAAGGCTGTTCGACCCTAAAGAAAAATTTCGTTTCTCGATTTGAAATATTCGCCAAGATCTATACAACCAGTGCAGCACTGTCGACTAACTACAGAATTTTATTGTACTGGAATTATTCACAAAAGGATCATAAATCATAAAATTTAGACCCTAATCCCTGCAGGTAAAACTGAGTTTCACAACTTTTCAAGCGACACAGTCTTCACTGTAAAATCTTCAAACTTAGGAAAATAAAATATAAATGAAAAGATCTGATGTTGCTAACACAAAACCTCCCGCCTTTGATTTTTATTAATTTAAATACATACTGCTAGAAACTATATTAATTTATTTTCCAAATAACTATTGTTATTTATACCATTTTCTTTTTAAAGCGTCACCATTATTAATTTGAAATGATTATTTTTTTTGATAATGACATTTATCTGTCATCTACATATATTTGCGATCATAAACTGTGTAACCAAGGAGATACATATTTGCAAAAAGAAAGCTACAACACCCATGGGAAAGAAGGTATTTAATATACACTATAATAGCTTTAAAGGAAACTTAAATACCTTGTACGGAATTCAAAATGAAAAATTGCAATTCAATCATTTGAAGCGAAATTTAATCCAAAAGTTGAACCAAGTGGATTGGTTATTGATGAAATGTTACCGATCCAGACGACATGGCAAATGTGAACCAATGTTTACATTTATATAGTTGGCCATGTCGTGTGTACGGGTAACCAATGACCAACCATCACAAATTTTGGCATTGGTCGACGTTCGCTTCAGAGGCGGTAAACTGTACACACATCAAAGGAATAACCAACGTTGGCAGCTCTATCCAGACGACTGGAACGAACTTGTCTTCTAAAGTATTATTTTCATTGCATTTTGCATTCATTCAGTGGTGCAACAAGCAACAAGACAAAATCATCGAAATTAAATGCCCAGTAAAAGCAAAAGCCTCCACCGTAAAGAACGCGATAGAAAATAATGAAATTGACTTTCTTAGAATAAATGATGGCGAAATTGGGTTAAAAGAAAATCATAATTATATGTACCAAATACAAAGACAACTCCATGTACCAAAAAGAAAATCATGTTATTTTGTTGTTTGGACTCCACAGGATATGTTTGTCATCGCGACGATTTGTTTTGGCAAGAAAAAATGGAGAGTTAGCTAAGGAAATTTTACTTTGACGGAATTTTGCCAGAATTAATTGATTCCAGATATGTACGAAACTTATCTCCCCGCGTATGTATGTATGTATGCATTTATATATGTTTTTAAACTTAATTTTATTATTTTATGTAACTTTATTAACAAATTATATATGTATGTATGCATTTATTTATGTTTTTAAACTTAATTTTATTATTTTATGTAACTTTATTGACAAATTATATATGTATGTAAATATTTATTTATGTTTTTAAACTTAATATAATATTATATGGCAATTATAAAATTTAAAACTATTTTGACTTATGTACGGCAATTGAGACAAGAAAATAAATTAATTGTATTGTTGTACAATTTCGCACAACATATAACAAATAAATTTATTCATTTATTTATTGCAACCATTTGTTTTTTCTTGCATGTGATACGTATTTATCCAAAATTTTCAGTAAACTGTTTTGCATACATAACAATCTATTTGGTACCACAAACAAGTAGTATTAAAATATTTGATAAATTAGATAATGTAAATTATCATTGTAAAAGCCAAATCCTTCTGTTCAGTTTACAAAACATTGCATGTGTTTTATATGAAGGGATAAGATTTCCTCTCTATACCTGTACGTCATTTTGTTGAGAGATTACTACCTACTGTTTTTATTACGGTCGGGATTCTTCAAAGATTAAAATAGAAAAGTTTGAGTTAAATAAGTTGCCTACAAACCGGCGTAAGTAGCAAAAATGTGTCTGAGAAATTGGATTTGCTCTGCACATTTTTCCAGTTTTTTAGAGAACAGATAATTTATTAATTTCGCAATTAAGTTTTTCGAGAATAATTAAAACAATGCTATCAAATGTCAAAGAGCAATTTTTGATTAAAACATCGTAACGGAAAATATGAACATGTTTAATATGTAACTTGTAGTAGCTGTATTTCTTTTTATAATTACATATTTAAAATTATAAGCCTGACAGTTTGTTTATAAAGTATTCAACAACATGTATATTTTTTTTTAAATCTTACAATCTTCTCAGTCATGAGAAAAAACGTATTAAAGTTAGGCATAAATGATAGTATTGAGAGGCTAGGGTCGAACAGCCTTAACGCACTCTCGTATGCATTAGAACATGAAGCTGCCAAACAAGCTTCACGTAACTAATCTCGAGTGCGAAATATTGATGCCGAGAGAAAAGAAGTTACGGAAGATCTAGAAGAGAAAATGCGACGAACTGTAAATAAAGTGTTTGCTGAAAGAAAGAAACTTAGTTGTTGGAAAAATGCAAAAGAAGATGGAATCGACAAAAGATGAAAAGAAGTTGGAAAACTAAGTCGGGTTGATGAAAAGGGGCACTCGTCAACTAGTAATCTGGTAGCCCCACAATCCATCAGTTATGTCGCATCCCTTCATCATCAAGCCAGTAGCATTTACGTGAATGGCTATGTTAATGGAAGGCCACTGAAAATGTTACTAGATACGAGTGCGACAATGATTATAATTAGACCCGATTTAGTAAAGAACACAGGCAAGATGCATTTTCAACCAACCAAGTGGAGAATACGCACAGCAACGGGAGAACAAGCTACCACATTAGGAGAAATAGATGTGACCATCACTATTGGTAACATCCTTTAAACATCGTGCGCTGGTATAGCTGACGTTGAAGATGAATTAATACTCGGTAGGGACGTAATGAAAAAGCACGGTTTTAAACTTGTAGGTGATTCACCCGCAACCTTTTAACTTTGGAAGGGATCCTTAGAATAAAAAGTTTGAGCACAGACAAACAGCAAGCAAGCTGTTTGTCTGTGGTTTGAGTAACGGTAGTATATACATGTTAGAGACTCTAGGTCTAGAGTGAACTCTGTCTGTACTATAGAGTTCACTGCAGATAACAGTCTAGTGTGAAGACAGTATTTCCTCTGAGACCTGCCCTTACCCAAAGACGGAATTCACAAATGACATACTAAAAACTTTAAATTCGTACGCCTATTAGATTTACTAATATGTTTCTTAAATTATTTCAGTATGCTGAAAACAAAAAGTTTAAATTTAAAAGTTTTTCTCAATAACATATAATGTGTTTATTAGCTCCAAAGTAAATACTATATTTTTTTACACTCTATTCTATTATAAAAGGGTTCTACATTTTCATTTTCATTCTCATACATATTATAAACATTATTTTACATATTTATATATTTTTTTAATTATGTTCAAATTGATGCAGTATTACCGTATAATACAAAGCAGTAGTTATTAGCTATGAAAAAATATATAATTATAGAGTAGAGTATGTATGCTTTATTTAAAATAATAAGACTTACAGATAATCCAAGGGTAAAGTCTAATATAACGAATCCTTTTGCAGAAAATTGTACTTTTTCTTGGTATAATGTAAATAGAAATGAGTTTACCTAAAATACAAATCTTCTAACAGTTATTTATGATATACAGATCAAACTGCACCTATCTTCCCACCACTGTATAGTTAAAACGGATAGAGTATAATATACTTTATGTGTTTATGATATAAGTTCGAAGGATTGAGTCACTCAGCAGCGCGTCGTGTCCAAACGTATAAAATGTATAAACACTATTTTTACCTTCCGTCACCTTTAGGTAAGGAAGATATGGTCTTTGGTGAGTTTTTAATGAATAAGCACGTTTAAGTGTCCCTAGAATACGATTTTACTATTTTGACGATGATGTCTGCATGTATATATATATATATATATATATATATATATATATATATATATATATATATATATATATATATATATATACATGCAGACATCATCGTCAAAATAGTAAAATCGTATTCTATATATATATATATATATATATATATATATATATATATATATATATATATATATATATATATATATATATATATATACAGGGTGTTTTTTTTCAAGGTGTACATAGGAGATTAACATGGGAAATCAGTTTTTTGCAGGCTGTTGCCCCCCGTTTTAACTGACAATAATCGTTTTGGTATCATTAGAAAGATAAAAAAATTCTGCATCAAATGATACATGTACATTAGTCATTATTTTAATTGTAGAAATTAATTTTTAAATATATTCAATTTCTTAATAATAGCGATAGCCATGGCAAGTGAACAAAAAAATAAACAAATGTTTGACGTTTGACTTTTTATCTGTCACAATTCGGTAGATGATTTTTTTGATTTTATCCTTTTAATATTTTAAAACAGAGCAGAAATTGTTTGAAAGAAATTTAATTCATTAAATTATTACATAATAAAACTTACACAAGAATTTTTTATCTAATTTTTTTTTATAAATGTACATAAATAATACTGAATAAACTAATAAACTTATTTACAATAAATATTCAAAGACAGTGCCATTTTGTGCAAGACAATAGCCCAGTCTGTTATAAAATGAACTCCGTACATTAAATAAATTTCTTGGCGTTATGCGGAGACATTCATTAAAAATTGCATCTCGCAATGACTGTAAGTTTTGGTGTCTTATTTTGTAAATTTGGCTTTTTAAGTGGCCCCATAAATAAAAATCGCAAGGAGTAAGATCAGGAGATCTAGCTGGCCAATTAATAGCACCTCCTCGTCCAATCCAACGTTCAGGAAATGCCAGATCTAAAAATTCTTTAACTCTCCTTCCATTGTGAGCAGGGCATCCATCATGTTGGAACCAAACTTCCTGCTCTGGATGCGCAACATTATCTATTGCAGGGCCAATTTCGTTCTGCAGCAAATCCAAATAATTTTCGGTATTTAAATTACCACCAATTTCAAAAGGGCCAATGATATGGTGACCAAAAATACCGGCCCACAAATTAATTTTTTGTGGATATTGCGTCCTAGTCGATACACTTTTTCTTGGGTTATCTACAGCCCAATAACGGGTATTTTGTACATTTGGTTCGTTATTAAGGGTAAAAGTACATTCGTCTGTGAAGCAAATCCTTGATAAAAAGGTACGATCGGTATTGGCCCTGTTCTGCATCTCTTCACAAAATACTATTCGGTTTTCTTCATCAAAAGGAAAAAGTTCTTGATGCCGCTGAATTTTATAAGAGTAGTAGCCATGTTTTTTTAAAACCTTGTAAACAAAGGTGGATGTGCAATCCAATTCATTTGCAATACGTCTAATGCTCGAAGATGGGTCCAAATTTATCATTGCTAATATCCTTTCTTCTAATAAATCGTGTTCCGGTCTATTTATATTCTCATTAGCAGGTACAGGAATACTTTTTGTAGACACATTTGCTGTCCTTTCAAACTTTTGCACCAATTTGCTTATTGTTGATACACTTGGAATATGACGGTTTATAAATTTTATAGAAAATAAATCTCGTACTCTACGATAACTATTACCTCCATAAAAACTTTTGATAATGAAAACACGCTCTTCATTAGTATAAAGATTATACATTTTTACACAAATTTCAAAGTAATAATGACAAAACAGTATAAATGTCAAAGTCAAAGTTATTATTTAAAACAAATTAAAACAAAACATTCATAGGTACCTATATTTTTTATGAATAATGAATATATCAATTAATTTCCAATATTCAAAAATTAATATATGCCATTTAAATACGATATAATGTACATGTGTTTGGTGTCATTTGATGCTGAATTTTTTTATCTTTCTATTTAGATCACAACCATCGTTCTAAGTTAAAACGGGGGGCAACAGCCTGCAAAAAACTGATTTCCCATGTTAATCTCCTATGTACACCTTGAAAAAAAACACCCTGTATATATATATATATATATATATATATATATATATATATATGTGTGTGTGTGTGTGTGCGTGTGTGTGTGTGTGTGTGCGTGTGTGTGTGTGTGTGTGTGTGTGTGTGTGTGTGTGTGTGCGTGTGTATCTGTGTGTGCCAAAATTTTCACCTGCGATGAATAAGCACGTTTAAGTGTCCCTAGAATACGATTTTACTATTTTGACGATGATGTCTGCCTGTATATATATATATATATATATATATATATATATATATATATATATATATATATATATATATATATATATATATATATATATATATATATATATATATATATACCGTGTGTCTGTCTTAAAGGTGTACGTAGGAGATTAACATGGGAAATCAGTTCTTTGCAATTTCCTGCTCGCCTAATTATTTTTAGCAAAAACGCGTCAATAAATAAATGCTTAACGTTTTATCTGTCACAACGTAAGTTAACTCATTTGACGTTTCTGACAATTTGATAAAACGTCAAGCATTTATTTATTTTTTGTTCAATTCCATGGCTGTTGATATTTTCAACGTAATTTTCGACATTTTCATATTTAATTTCTGTCGTTATAAAGCATGCAAAGGTAATTCTGTTTATTGATTTAGATGCAGAATTTTATGCCCTAAAACTTTTGTTTGACGCGTTTTTGCTTAAAATAATTAGGCGAGCAGGAAATTGCAAAAAACTGATTTCCCATGTTAATCTCCTATGTAAACCTTTAAGATAGACACACGGTATATGTATGTGTGTGTGTATCTGTGTGTGACAAAATTTTCACCTGCGATGCGATAACTCTATTACTACAATTCCAAAAATTATAATAATTCTTGCATATTATTCTTCCTTACATCCATATGAAGAGCTGATTAGATTTTGGTTATAATTGGTCTACCGGAAGTACCCTTATTTGAAGATTTTAACAGTTTTTCTTGAAAAAACGATATTAAACATCATTTTTTTCACATTTAATATTATTATAAATATTAAAGAATATTTTATTCTCTATACGATTTGACTGAATTTTATACTTCATATTAAATTGATATAAGAGTTGAAAAATTATAAATTAAATTTCATAAATTAGCTAGCTATGCTATAACTTTGTAAACAGCTGCCATATTATAAGAAAATTCAGATTGAAATGTGTCCGTGTTAAGTGCGATTGACATAGTATGTTTGTGTTATAATTTCACTGGAAATGTAGGATCTTTTGCTAGAAACTTTCTGTATGAAATTTGTATAAAATACATATAGCTGACGGAAGGTAATGTCGAGGGTAATGTGCTGGCCACATCAAATTTTTTCATTTAAATTTCAATTCTTAATAATTTTAGACGTTAAAAATATTTATCTACCAAGATTACTAATCATTCACTTTTCAGATTAGTATATTACTTGGTGCTTAAAAATGGCATTTTTACCTCTTAAAACAAACGCTGATAAGCCTATTTTTAATAGTGTTTATATAAATAAAATAAATATTCTTAACTCACGTGCTTTATACAATATTTTATTTAATTTTCTGACAAAATAAAAAAACTATTTATTTAGTAGGCTATGCATGACAATCGTCGTTGATAGACGTTAATTCGTTAATTAATAAATTATAAACAAGCTTTATTTTCTGTCATTTGTGTCATAAAAAATAATGAAAATGGCTGATCTGTCTGATAAAGTCTGTGGTGAGTGTTATTTTCGTGCCTGGTGTTATTTTAAATGCATTATTTGTTGCAGAGTGAGTTAAAATGATGTGACAGTCTGTTTTCAATTCACTAGCAAATAAACAGTTTTTTATATTTGTTGCTATGGACTTAATAATGACAGTTTAAATCGTCAAAATTGGATAAAATATAGTAATTAAAAATAAATATATAATACTTATACTTACATATGGTTTCACAGATAGAAAATATTTATTTTGGCCAAATTTTCTAATAATGCAACAAAAATATTTACTCTAAAACAATAAATTGCCATTAATATAATTATAAATTATAATGAGAAAGAAAAACTATAGTGGTTAATTTTTATATTTTGTGACACATTATTGGAACTCCATTATAATCATATACCCCATGTAAATTTCTGTATATGTATATATATATATATATACACCTACATATATAAAATCACGCATTTCCCACTTAGTGGGTTAGCACAAACCCGAAAGAATAACAATAATCAGTCTCTCTTTCAACAACATTGGTACTAACCTGACATCATAGGTACAACATATATTCCTCACTCTTAACATATTAAAGTGACCGATTTTCGGTAGCGAAATACCGCAACCGGACCACAATAATAGTTACGAAACAATCATCCTTCGCCACACATTCCTGTCTATGCACACTTCTTTCGCCTCGGCCACATTCCTAATCGTATTCATACACGCTCTTCTTCTCTTCCCACTCGGAAACTTTCTCTCTTTTAGTACCTTATCAATCACATCCAGCCACTTACACACTGGTCGGCTACGCAATCGAACACCCTCAATTTCACCAAGATATATACGCTTTACAAGCCGTTCACTCTTCATTCTCTCCACATGACCAAACCATCTCAACTGGCTCATTCCTACTCTCTTAACAACATTCTTCCTAACCATACATTCTTCATACACCAAATTATTCCTCACGCGATCCCGTCTTACATATCCACATACTCCACGTAAATACCTCATTTCCACGGCAGTCACTCTCTTTTTATGCTTTCAAGTCCATGCCCAACATTCGCTTCCAAACATCAAAGCAGGCACTAGCACTCCATTATACACACTTAAACGAGCTTCTCTAGATACGTTTACGTTTCGAGCAAACGTACCCAGAGCACCCATTACCTTACACTCCGCACTCACTCTCCTTTCAATTTCGCTATCAATTCGACCATCCCTTGACATCATACTACCCAAATATACAAACTCATTCACTTGCTCCAGTTTCACTCCATCCACCAACACATTGCACATAGTCACCAATTTACACCTTTCAAATACTAACACCTTGGATTTATCAACATTCAACTCCAGATTTATACTTCTTCCAACTACATGTATTCTCTCTATCATTCTTCTGAGTTGCTCTTCATTTTCAGCTAAAACAACTACATCATCGGCATACGCTAACGCAGGCACAATACTTTCACCAATTTGTACACCATCCATTTCACTCAATGCTCTCCGCAACAACACATCCATATACAAATTAAACAACCACGGAGACATACCACAGCCCTGTTTCACACCAACATTTATATGAAACCAATCACTCAACCTACCATCTATTCTTACAGCAACCTCACTACCCTTATAAAATGCACGAATCGCTCCCAGCAAGATTCCATTCACGCCGTACTCCCTGAGTACATCCCACAAAGTATCTCGAAGAACACTATCATACGCTTTTTTTAGATCGAGAAAGCCAAAGAACACCTTCTTGTTCTTGTCAAGTGACTTCTCAACAATCGTACGAAGAGCAAACAATTATTATGCTGTTTGACTTTTACCACAATTTTTATTTGTTTGAAAATCTGTTTCTTGACAACTTTATAAGCCCTTGGGCAATAAAAGCCAAATTGCATTCGGTTTTGAGGGCAAATGAACATGTTTATGATTCCAAAATAAAATAAAAAATATTTTTGTATTAAGTTACTGAAGTTCTACTTTTTATCAAGAATACGGAATTTATTTGCCGATGCCCGTAGGGCCGAGGAAAATAAACCATATGAGTGATAAAAAGGAATTTCAATGCCGAGGTGCATATTAAAATTTATTTGATATCGACAAATTGTGAAAATGAGAGGAATATTTATTTTTATAGATCATGTTTGCATATCTGTCAGGTTGACACTCAATGATGCTAATTTCGGATATTGAGGTTATTGTAAAGTACACCCAAAATTATATGTTTTATATCAAACTTCTTCATCTAAATAATTTAGCTCGATCTTCTTGCACATATTATACGTACAAATTTGCTATTGTACATCGTACACCTACCCAAATTATCTTTGATGTACAATTATTATCATAAGGTTGGCAACACTGCATTTGCATGAAATCGTCGTATACCTAATGGATTACTCTAGCGCCGATTTCTTAAATTTTAATGACGATTTCAAATAATATATATTATTCTTTCTATAGCAGATTTTAAAGTATGTTCTTACTTCTCAAAACATTGGATCAAGAAGCACTTTAACCCCAAGTGTAGATAACATAATAATTTAATTAATTACTTAATTTTTGTTTAATAAAATTAAATACGCTCTACACTTTGACGCTTTGTGTTATAACAACTTTAATTGTGCATTAAATGTTACTTAAAGATCTCTTCAAATAGAACCACAATTTGTATTAAACTTTAAAATTATGATTAAATGATAAATTAATTTATATTTGTTTTTTACCTTCCGTCACCTTTAGGTAAGGAAGGTATTGTCTTTGGTCAAAAAATTCGGTGGTGAGTTTTTGATGAATAAGCACGTTTTAGGGTCCCTAGAATACGATTTTACTATTTTTACGATGATGTCTGTATGTGTGTGTGTGTGTATGTATGTATGTGTGTGTGTGTGTGTGTGTGTGTGTGTGTGTGTGTGTGTGTGTGTGTATCTGTGTGTGACAAAAATTTCTAATGCGATAACTCTAATACCACAATACCAAAAATTATAATTCTTTCGTATTCCTCTTCGTTACATCCATGTGAAGAGCTGATTAGATTTTGGTTATAATTGGTCAACCGGAAGTACCCTCATTTGAAGATTTTAACAGTTTTTCTTGAAAAAACGATGTTAAATATCATTTTTTCACATTTAATGTTATTATAAATATTAAAGAATTATTTATTCTCTATACGATTTGAATGCATTTTATACTTCATATTAAATGGACATAGAGTTAAAAAATTATAAAGAAATTAAATACCATATATATTAGTCAGCTTTGCTATAACTCTGGAAACAGCTGCTACATTAAGAAAATTCTGATTGAAAGGTGTCAGTGTCAAGTGCAGTTGACAGTATGTTTATGTTATAATTTTACTGGAAATATAGGAACTTTTGTTAGAAACTTTCTGTATGGAATTTGTATAAAATACATACAACCGCCTTAAGGTAATGTACAAGAAATATAATCTTTTGCAAGGAACTTTCTGTATGACATTTATACAAAATACATGGAACTGACGGAAGGTAATGTGCTGGTCACATCAGATTTTTTTTTCTTGCAAATCTGTTATAGAAAAATATATAATTTTATATGCTGCCGTGTCATAATGACACCGTTATAGTCCTCAATTTGAGTACTCCAATGTCTTTCAGTATAGGCCAAGGACTATAATGATTCCATTAGAGTACTTAGAGTAACTAGATAACTTGTTTACAAACAAATCAAAAACAACATACCTGATTTTTCAGATTAATTTTTTTTGTTCAATACCAAATAGTTCATTTTAATTTTTCATTGATTTACGCCACCAAATAAAAGTTTGTGTGTAATACGGATCGTAACTAGTCATATGACACACGTCGTGTTATCAGACTCGGCTTCGCCTCGCTTGATAATCTTGACGACTATATTATAGTACCATAATAATTGACGTTACGATCCTTATAACATAAATAACTATTATACACGTCGATAAAATAGAATTTTATCATCCTGTATAAAAAATAACTATTATGCATTAGAAACTAACTTTAACTACTTACATTATTTTGAACATTTCCGAACTGGTACAAAAAGATAAAAGTTTCTGAAATATTAAGAAAAGTTAACCCCAAAAAGCCTTTATATAAATGCCACGACTCTGGTCCAGCAATTTTTACAATAGAACATAGAAAATACATAGGAGTTACTATATTCATAAATGATACCAACAAAAAGAATATGAACATTAATGAGAAAAAATTATTCATCATTTTAGCTGTTATTATTAATATTTTATGAAGTTTTCAACATTTTTTAATTGTACTCAAGATATTTGCAGAATTTTTATTGCCTATACAATTTTCATATGAATATAACAAATAATTATTTATTTCTTCAAACATATTTGACATTTCATATAATAAACAAATAATATAAAATTTTAAAGTGCAGATACAAGAATCAACAACTAATTTCGAAATACCAAGCCATGTTTTTGTAGGCGATTGTCTGTATTTTACACCATCGCATACAAATTTTGTTCCAAAAATTACAAAACAAATGAAAACTATAACAACAGTAGCTAATTGAAAATACTTCACTTTTTTCGAATCCATGTTATTGATTCTTCTCAATTCATTTCTAACTTGAACTAAATTCCTTATAATTTGTAAGTAATATTCATAATATTTTCTAAACCAGATGCTTGATACTAGCAATACTAACGTTGAAATAATATTTGAAGCAAAAACTACATATTTTATTAATGACGATTGAAGAGTATCATAGTTTTCGAAAATTGAAGTCCATAAACCCCATATTAAAAATATCAAGATGGGAAAATTGTATATCAATTTGCATTTTATATATTTTCTTTGAAATTTCGGACCAGTTATTGAAAAACAAAAAATTCCATATAGTCTACATATTTTATATAATATTTTCGTTGCATCGTGAAAATCAGCAGTAGGCATTTTGAAGTAGAATATTCTATTCTATTTTCCATTATATAAATGCAATATATAAATTATGAAATTTTTTGATTAATTGTTTCATATAATTTTTATATTTCAATTGTCCAATGAAAATACTTATTTATAGTAATTACACTTTTTAAGACATTAGCCAATTGTAATTAATCAAATTCAAACTAATGCAATATAACCGTATAACCTAAAGCAGTGGTTATACCTATAAACAAAAAAAAGTATTAAGAAAAGTAAATGTATAATTTAAAATAAGACATACAATAATCCAAGAGTAAAATCTAACGTAACAAATCCTTCTGCAAAAATATTAAATTTTTCTTAACAAATTATGAATAGATTTGAATTTACCTAATATATATATATATATATATATATATATATATATATATATATATATATATATATATATATATATATATATACAGGCCCGGATTACCCATAAAGCCAACCTAGGCCATGGCTTAGGGCGCAGGCACGGAGGGGGCGCACATCGAATAGTTGGATAAATGGGAAAACGGCGAGAGAAGTGCCTGCAGTTATAGCTGTGCCAAATCTCAAGAGCTGTTGCGCAGAAAGCAAAACTCTATATTTCTCTTTCAGTCTCCCCTATTGTCTGACCTTTCTATAGCTGTCTCTCTTCTTGATCTGCGCATGTCATAGCTCATGACATTTGGCACAATCTCTACTAGTCTACCTAAACATTCACATTTGCTTTAATTATACAAAATCAGTATAGTAGAGTTATTGGTAAATCCTGTTGAGCTATGACAGTTGTCAAGATTTTAAATAATTCCAATATTTCTATACTGGGTGTCTACTTATGGATCTTCGCAAATACAATGGTAAAATTTTCATGACTGTAATTTCTGCTTTATGAATTTTAGAATAAAAGTATTGTAACGTTTTTATTTATCTGGGTGAAGTGTAAATATAAGACAATTATTAATAATTAAAATTAAGTGTTTATTAAACTATAATGAAAGTTACTATTACTAATATTAAACAATTATTAAAAACTAATTAAGACTAAAACTATAATTAACTAGATAATACTAATACTAACACTATTTATTTAACCAATTAACACTACTATTTATTTCCACGATAATATTTATTTCATTACGCGTTCCAATCTTAGACTGCCTGTCTGTTGCAGATTCTTGTAGACTGTTTACGCGATATTTATATCACTATATACTTATAGCATGTTCAACTGTCCGCCTACCGACCTCCACAGCGTCTATATACTCAACTGACTCAACAGCGTCTGTATATTCAACTGCTCGGACAGAAGTCACACCTTTCACCTCACTATCTGTCTATTTATGTAACCCTCTCTCTTCCACAGCCTCCGTATCACCAATGCCGAGTATTAGCTTCCACTGGCCGTTACTGTCCCCATATACCTAGCTTCCCAATACCCTTCAACACTACCGAGTATTCTCTTTAACAGCTATCCCGGTATACCAGTAACTTTCCGACTCGCCGTTACTGTTCTTGTACATTATAGCTTCCCAATACTCGTCAACACTACCGAGTATTTACATCCACAGCTATCCCAATATACCAGTAACTTCCCGAGTACCTACTCGACACCAACTGCATACGCTCACTACGATACTGCTGTGCTTCTCAAACTCACTAACTCTCTAACACTCCATGTCAATGTCTCTATAACTGTATGTAAGTAACTGTCTCTCGAGCATAGCTACGTCCCTTATATACAGCTCCCATTATTTTCTAGAACAGTCTAGAATATTCGAACACGTAATAACAATGAACACAAAAGGTTCAGGCGACCGGAAGTAATTAAACACGTCGCGACCAGTCTGTTTACATCGGCCGGCTACTAGCGCGATTACGTCACCGCTATAAATAGACACTCGCTTACATTGGCAACGACGGCGGGCGTCCCATGTTACAGTATAAATACGAAAACTGTTCAGAATTCAAAACTGCATCTAATAAGTCCAAAATTATTATTTACATGTGTTTCATTTGGGAGATAGAGAAGCAAAATAAAAGTTGTAATATTTAGTTAGTTATAAAAAGATGGTAAATGTATCTTTGATGACTGATAATAGTAGGTATATTGAAAATAAATTTCATAAGACAATCTGTTAACCCACGCGTCCAACTTTGGAAAACGAACCGCTTCGCGGTGAGTGTTAACAATATCGATTAGTGATTTATTATTACATGTATGTAAAATTGGCAAAAATTTTCATATGTGAGTACCTAGCTACTAATTTTAAAATAAGATTAATTAATAAAATTGAAGTTTAAAGTTTTAAGCAAGTATTTTCTGCTATAGCGCTTGCCGTGCGCCATACGATCTCCTCGAAACGAGAGAGACGAAGTCACCACTTTGCTCACGGGAGTAGTATAGGGCGTAGAGATAGGAAAATCGTTCCGTCTCAATCGCACTTGCATATTCCCCATAACGTTCTTAGTTCAACATTTCTTGCAAAAACGTCTTGACATTTTGTAAAGTTACTATACTATGCTATATCCGTTTTAACTATAGAGTGGCGTGAAGATAGATACAGTTTCATCTTGTTGTTTGATTGGATAATATCGGGATATTAACCAATCAAAAACTAAAATCAAATTGCAACTATCTTCCCACCACTGTATAGTTAAAACGGATAGAGTTATATATTTAGCATTTGTGTACTACTTTACTCCGATGTATTGATAATTGTTTATTTCATGTTATTATGTACTATTTTTAATAGTCCTCTGTAAATGGAATTTTTAATCCTGTTGAAGTCATAATAAATAAATAAAATTTATTTTTTATTTTTACATTTTTTTATAATTAAAGACAAAAAAATACATTTTTATAAAACTAACAAAATTTGTGTTTATGGTATACAATAATGAAATATTATTTACAAATGTCATATTTAAATATTAATCAAAAAATGTGTACGTAGGAAAAATATATGCCACTTGAGAGGAAATAAAGATTTATCCACTAGTTAGCACTAAAATTTCCGCTTGTGTATCATAATACATATTTACGTATAGAGGGTCGAAAGAAAAGTTTTACGCTTGTGGACGAAATTTGAAACCCGACGCGTAGCGGAAGCCTTTTATTCGTCCAAGGGTACAAACTTCTTTCGGCCTGAGTTATGTACAACGTTTTACGCACTATTGCAATCAAATACATGTTTTTAAATTATTTTTAAAATACATTTCCAATTGTAGTTTTGACGTTTTGTTTGCCAGTCACCAGGCTTTTTCTTTACTTTACCGCCCGCAGGGTGTAATCTTTCAGTTTCCGTCATGATAACGAAGATGTAAACAAACGATTTTAATGCAGTTGTGCGTAAAAGTTTTAAAAAGTACAATAAAAAAAAAACCAAAATCCAGTATTAATTCCTACTTATAAAGATTTGCAAACAAAACTACAAAAATTATAATTTCGATTAAATATCCGTATCTAAAATCTAGTGACCCATGATTTTTTCCGGACAAGCAAAATGGCCTCCCTCAGTTAACGGACTTTGTATCTAGTTTTCTATGTTGGACACGTTATCCTGGACTTCCTGTATAATAAGATTTTTCAACTTCTGTACTGTTCTGTAAATCATTTAGTTGACTTTCAATGAGTTTTGACAGTGTAACAAAATTGGACGAATGATTTTCTTCCGTGAACTATAATATTAACGATTATATTTTTAGTGGTAACCAATATTGAACTCATATAATAATATGGCATAATTTATTGCAGTAGCAAATATCTATAACAAAAAATCAGAAATTATCTTTTGCTCATTTTAACGTCATAGAATTTCATACCTAAACTATGCTTAATGCGCTAAGCCAGATTTATAGTTTACGTAGCACATTTCATAATATAGATTGATCAAAAATGGATGAAGTGTGCCGCTCCATATGATTTTAACATTTGCCGCTTACTTAATATGATAGCATTACTATTTTCAAGGGCGTACCTTTTGAATTTTGCTAGCTGTCATAAAAATAATCCCAAGAACCGTTTTTTGTACGTTCACCGAACGAAAGTATTGTACAAGAAGAAATCTATCACACTCTTCATTGAAAGCCATAATGAAATTAAATTACTAGGTAGCTAATGATTTTTCAAGGTGTGCAAAACAATCAATTGAATCAGCGTACGGCAATAATATTAATCAAATGTCATGCATCTGTCATCATTTGTCATATGGAATATAGTTTTGATGAATTTTGGAATATTGAAATATAATTTTGACCATATTTTGGAACAAAATTGTCACGTGACCTTCAACCGTTTTTGATCACTCTGTATAACATAACATGAGATTTTTTATTATTCATAGTGTTAAATTATTGCTATATTCGGTAAACCAACTATATCTATTATTTTTAAATATACATACATATTTTATACAAAATAATGCTGGAATTCTAAGCATTTCTATAATGTCTATAAACGTTTCTATAGTGACTTACTGACCTTATAGAAAAAAGCAATTCTGAGATCGTCTATACTTTATAGATTTCTATAAATACCTTATAGACTCCTATACCTTTAGCGTTGTCATACAGTTGACATAGGTACTTACAGAAATCGAAAAATCAGTGTTTTTCTCTTTTTACCTCCCGCTACCCTTGGTAAGGGAGGTATAGGGATCGTGCTAAAAATCGCATATCGAGATTTTGCTAAATGACCACGTTTTAAGGTCCCTAGAATCCAATTTTAACATTTTCACGGTGATGCCTGTGTGTATGTATGTGTGTGTGTGGATCCTTTACTTTAACTCAAATACTATCATTCAGAAAATTTTGAAACCTTGTATTTCGAACTTTTTCTGTAATGGAAAGGGCCCATTAGATTTTAGTGTAAATCGGATAACCGGAAATGGCATTTTACTAGAAGCTCATAATAGTTTTTCTTCGAAAAATACCTTTAAATGTTATTTTTTCGAGATTAATGTTATTATAAAAATTAAAGATTACTAAATTTTCTACAGATTTGCATTAATACTTTTTCTATATATTTTATGGATAAATTCATAAAATTATCTGTAAATTTAATCCCGGAGCCTACGCTTTAAATAAGCAAATCTCCTTGGTTAGTTCATATCTTAAATGTATGTAACTGACAGATAAATGTCACTCTAAGAACTAATCATTTCAAATTAATAGCAGTAACGTTTTAATAACAAAATAGTAAATAGATCCCTAGTTATATGGAATAATAATAATAATAATAATAATAATAATATATATATATATATATATATATATATATATATATATATATATATATATTTAAATTAATAAAAATTAAATAGCGGGAGGTTTGGTGTTGGCCACACCAGATTTTTTAGTATTAGAACGAAGAGTATTACACAAGTGTTACATTTTGTACTTGGTTTAGTGAACGAGAATTACAAAAATTAAGAATTTATGCACATTTATTGCATATTGACTAGTGACATTTGTCAAATTTGTTAAGCTTTATTTTATATATGTTTGCATCAGCACGAGTTATCTAAAATAATGTATCTCAACAGAATAAAAACGGGAGACATACTGCATAAAGTATTCTGCAGGAATATCAAACTTATGAATATAATAATTATTATACTTACTGTTTCATATAAAAGTAAGTATTTAATATTTAAAATAACTCCGATATTGTTCATAACATTAATATTATTTTAGTTCCTGCAGTTCGTATATGCATTTGGATCTTTTAAAATTGCATGAATGTGAAAAGTAAAATTTTAAGGATACTAATGACAACCCTTTTGATAAAAAATAAAATAAATAAATATATCATCACGGCTTATTACCCTTTTGATGACATTATAATTATAATATTTTAAAGAATTAAAATGTCTTAGAAAGTATTTCTTCAAGTAACATGCTTGTAATATTGTATTTAAATAAGAAGATATAAATTCAAATAAATCCATGTTTTTCAATAAAATAAAAAATAAATAAATCATATTACCCATTGCTGGGTGTGCCAATCTGCTTTGTTCGCATGCATTTCACAGAATACCGTTTTATGGAAATCTATATGGCGTTCAAGACATTCTACAAGCTACAGTTCTATAAGTTTATAGAAATTTAAAAGAATGTCTAGAATCCCGGCATAAATTATTTTTATTGAAACATATATATATATATATATATATATATATATATATATATATATATATATATATATATATATATATATACAGGGTGTTAATTAAAAAGCGGGCCATAGGCGTATAACATTGGAAATCAGTTTTTCCTTGCGCAAAACTTCCCATTTAATTTTAAACAAAAATGTTTCAAATAAATGTTGTAAAGAATTAAATTCTACACCAGTATTACTAAACAGATTTTATTTTGGATGTTTAGTAACCAGTAAAATCCAATTTGAAATTTTATAAATATTACTCAATTGTAGTGATAGCCATGAAATTTAAACAAAATTACAAAGAAATGCATGCCGTTTGAATTGTCAGAATTTCGATTTTGCAGGTTACAAAATAAAAATTAATTAAATCTAAGCAATAATTTAGATGTAGATATTAAAAACAAAATAATTTTAAGAACTTAGGGCAGAATATATTTATCAGTAATTTTTATTTGAAAAGCGAATTTCTGACAGTTAAAACGATATGCATTTCTTTGTAATTTTGTTTATATTCCATGGCTATCAATACAAATGAACAATATTTAAAAAAATTCAATTTGAATTTTACAGGTTAGTAAACATGCAAAATAAAATCTGTTTAGTGATGCTTGTGTATAATTTCATTATCTACAACTTTTATTTGAAACACTTTTATCTAAAATTAATTGGGAACTTTTGCGCAAGGAAAAACTGATTTCCCATGTTAAACGCCTATGGCCCGCTTTTTAATTAACACCCTGTATATATATATATATATATATATATATATATATATATATATATATATATATATATATATATAAAACTAGATCAATATTATCATTATCGTCTTAATTAAATTTAAATATGTACGTAGTTGCGATATTTACCTTCAAAATTATGAAAAATAAATAAAGGGGAAAACAATATAGAAAGAACATAGCATAGCATATGAAATGGAATATTGTCATGTCTTATGATATGCTACGTTAGTAAATTATAAAGTGGTATAAATATTGGCTTGACTGTGTGTATTTATATTTTTGTAATGTTATGTTATGCTATGTAAACTACATAAATCTAGCTTTATAGGTAATATATTATGTTAATGCAGTTTCACCAAATTTATAAATACATATAGGTATGTTACGCCCAAACATCGAAGATGCTCAGTGATCGAAAAAAAAACAGTCACACGTTGCTGGCGGTGCTGAATAACCAAATATCGAAATCTGATCATTTTTCGCCTTGTAGATAATGTTGAAACGGCCAGGACACGTTCCGGATTATTCAGAACGCCCACTACCTACCAATTTTGAATTGTCAGATAGGTACTGCAATAGTTTTTTTTTTTTTTTTTTAAACTATAACAATACCTACCTGAATTTGAGAACTGGCTGCCAAAATTAGCCGCTAGATGCCGTCTAATCCATATCTGCTCTAGGGTACCTTTATAACCAGGGTATGGCCATGGACCAAGATCGCCGCCATTGTCGGTAATTGATTTTCCTATTTATTTGTAATAAATGTGATATTATATTATAAAATAATATTAAATAATCACACTGTGAATTTAAAAAGGTAATAAAAATGAATTTATTTGAAGATATATACAATTATTATTAAGACATACATTTATAGGTTATGTGGAATATATGATATGTGTTGTTATTATCACATCTAATTTAATATCACTAGTTCTTAATTACATATTAATTATATATTCTAAACTTACCTTTTAAAAATTTAAATGATTGTGCTTAATATTGGTAATTTTTAGTTGTTTTCAGTGACAGTAATCGTGGTGGGTATCTTAACAAACTGCACAAGTAAATAAGATAAAATATATTACTTACACTTTAAATACATATTAAAATGATAATTAAATGTGTGTTTCATTAAAATAAAACAAATAGCGACGAAAATACATAATACTTTGCGCAAGAACAACACATATAACAGATGTCCCGGTAATGGCGGACGAAACGTGAGCCACGCCATGGCCATACCCTGGTTATAAAGGTACCCTAATCTGCGCATGTGCGACAGTTCACTAATTTTTTCAGCATTATCCACAACTCGTCTTGATCAAAAACACGACCATAATACGAGAAATGATCAAGATCAGATTTCAGGATTTGCTTGTTCAGCACCATCCGCAACGCGGTGTGGCTGTTTTTTCACTCACTAATAATATGTTCCGTAACGCAACTGGTTCGACCAGATTTACGGTTTAGTGTTCCGTAAGTCCTGAAATTATTTACCGATTTCTAATCGGAACGTGGTTCCTGAAAAAGGTTGGTAAAAAGTCGGAACACGGCAACCACGAAAGATCCCCACTACCGCTACTTTCAAACATCATCATAACAAAATCAAACGATATACGTCAATGTCAAGTTTCTAAACCGCATTAGTGGTGTTACTAATAATTGTTATAGAATATGAAAACATTATTTATATATGTTATTTTGTTGGTTTTGTTATTATTATTGGTATTAAATGTAATAAAATGCTCAATTTCGTTGTCATATCGACGTTATCATTCATTTGGTTAATTTTATTTTTGTTAGGTAGTGTCAATTTTAAATGTCATATAATTCAATCTCAATCTGTCCCGAAATAGATGAAAATTTTACAGAAACCATGGTGTACCAGGAATCAAGATATTGTTTTTTTTTTCTTTGGTTGACTTACGGAACATAGTATAAGCGTTTTCGATGTTTGGACATAACATACACTTATACATACAATAGAAAAATGAAAAATGTAAATAAATATATCATCACGGCATATTACCCATTGCTGGGTGCCAATAAATATGAGTTGTCAATATTCAAAAGTTGCTGAAATAAAAATAGTGCACCCACATCCAAAATTAATTACGCCTCTGCTTTCCTGTAGAGTCTACAGTCCTGTAGAGTCTACAGTGTAGACTATAAAACTAATAATTACTTTATATCTACTTTGCAATCTTTTTGAATGTAGTTATGTATAAAATACGAGCCCAACTCCAAAAATGTATTTGTACTGGTTGAGTTGTAAAATATAACAAGAATATAAAAAATCATTTACGAAGGTACTATAATTGTCGTTATATCCGAATAAATTTCATTCATCATTATATTTCATTAGAATAATGGGGACCTATGATTTTAGAATTTTACTGTTGTTCTAGAAAAATAATACCATGGCATCTTAAATAGAATTTAAAACAGTATTTAAATGTGGTGTTTGAGCTTCGGTATTATTATTATTATTATTATTTTAGAATTTGTCCTCAGCTAGCAAATCATTGTTATAACAAAACCGATCACGTCAAACAGTACGGCAAAATAAAACAGAGCAAAAATCAAATCTGATTAGGACAATAGACCAGAAAAGTAAGGTTATAATTTGCTTTTGGTGCCAGTTTCTTATGGAAGTATGTTTTACTGACAAAAAAAGATATTTTGTAAAAGAAATTAAGCAGGTCTCGTTAAGAATTCGATAGTTTGTTTATTGCAATCTATTATTGCAACAGTTTAAAATAAAACGCTTGAAAAGGAAGAGTAAGAAAATTATTAGAAATTAATATGCTACGTATAAGTTAAAATACCCCCCCGTAAATAGGTCAAGTGCAAGACAAGCTATGCTGCGTATGGCTGCGTACCGAAGCTGGAGGACCAATCAAGACCTACGTTCATTGAATTTTGTAGTGTTGCATTTTTATTTAAATAATTATAACTATTATTGTACGAATCTGGAGATACAGGATCGGTCTAGATGCTACATATAATGCTTTGCATAAGAAATTTACTTTTATGAGATTTCTCGGCCTTTAAGGTTGAGCAAAAATTTCCTTGGTAAGAAATACACGGGGATTAAAATTATGTTCTCAGCGTTATGAACTAAGTTTGAATTTGGCGCCTATATTTAACCGTTACACTTTTCTGGTCTATACGTAAGAGAAGAGAGGCTATAGTAATACAAGAAGATATCCTTCCGCCTGCCGTCTTCTTTTAAATATTTGTAGTACTGGAGGGGAGAATGTGTGTTGTATAACGTCAATTTCATAAGTCGTTTTTAACACGTTAACTGCGATACATATCGTGGGCGATATATAACCAGATAGTGAGACCATGCAACAGCGAATTTCGCCATTTCATTTTTCAGGTGCGGAGAGTATATAATTTTTATTTGTGGACCGATTTTAACGATTCTTGTAGCATTTTAAATATCCTTTTCAACAGGATTATTAGATTATAATAATATAGTACATATCTCGGGCGTTATGTAACGCACTCAATTAATGGAGGTTTCCACTATTTTTCAATTTATGTTATTCCTCATGAAAACTTATATGTATTACAATAAATAAAACATTTTTATTATAACAGGTTTTTTGTAAAAAAAAAAATATTGAAAATAATATTTTTTATATTTTGCGTTCATAATGAAGTCATTACGGTACGCAATTGCGTATCGTAATGACCTTCATTTCGATACGCAATTTTTTGTTTTAGACGGTTGGTACTAGATGACGTTTCTTTAACCCATTTTTACCTAATTTATTTTTTAGTTAATTGACAATTCATTTTAATAATATAATGTCGTTATTATTATTATTTTTTATTTAGGGAAGATTATTTACATGAAAATGTACAAATATAATCACAAATTGAGTAAGTAAATGTTAATATAATGTTCGAATTAGTCCACATAGATGGACCTAGTAGTACTAAAAATTTGTAGATTGAACCTTTGAACGATAGAAAATTATTTTTAATTAATTTTAAAGCAAGTTTTAATTCAAATATAAGAAAAAATAAAAGTTTCCTGTACACTGAGGCTGAAAGGGTTAAATTGTCAAACGTCAAAGCTGGAAGATAAGAAATTTCAATATAACCTCAAAATTTCTTTTACCTAATTAATCACTATATTTAATGAATATAATAATAATAATAATAATAATACATATTTTCGTCTTACTTTGCATTTCAAAATAAGCAATCAAAACATTCTCTGTTACGCCTTTGACATTATTTTTTTTACACCATGTGTCAAAATTTGCAAATTCTTTCTCATAAATCTCGCGCGATTTTTTAGGAAGTAGATTATTTCCTGTAGTCTGAGCTATATTACGTAGCTCAGGCGGAGTGCAACTGATTTCGTCTTCCATGATTACACTAAATTCACTTAAATTTGTTCGTAAATATTGAAATGACATAAACTTTCAAATAATAATTGAATGTGGTCAATTCAATGTTACCAACTACAACATTTCACTTACAAATTTCCCTAAATCAACTAGGTTTAATATTAACAGTTTTTTTAAAATATTTTAGTTTGTAGAAGGTGCAAAATATAAAAAATAGTATAAAGAACTCATTTTATAAGTCTTTTTTTCGCACTTGTCAATTAGAAAACTCGCTGACGCTCGTTTTCTAAATTTTGACGCGTGCGAAAAAAACATGTCTTATAAAACACGTTCTTTAATATACTATTTTGCATCTCGTTTGAACGGCCAATTTTTACCGCCCCGACAGCGCGTAAAAGGCCGGCTAATGTAGCTAATGCTCAACAGATGGTGCATGATTGGGGGGGTATCTGGTCTCTAGTAACGTCATCTGTTAATTGATGGTGTACTAACACTTTTCTATTACAGTTTTCTTGAACTAACGCATACGGGTGAGGATGGGAGTTTTCACTAAATTACAAACAAATGTTTTATTTCAAACTGAGTTTGTTTGTGACCATACAATTCTTAGAATTAAAGAACTGAACTTCGAATCTTTCGAGCACGACGTCAAGACAATAAGACTTACAAATTATATGGAGAGATAAATTATATCATACAAAAGAAAGTTTTATACTTTGAACCTCAAATGAACAAAAATAACGACATTTGCAATTAATCTAATTAAAAAAATTGACAATACCATCACATAAAAATATATAGATCTGTCTGTTTCTCCGTGTTAAATAGGATTACTCTATAATTATGCCACTTGGCATGGCATCTGTTTGTTCTTTGAGGCTAAACATATGACCAGTAGTATTTACTAAAAAATTTAATTACCCTAACTAACTAATTATCATATATTGGTATGATTAAAAAGCAAGGGAATTTGTTAGTTTATTCATAGCTTAAACAAATCACTCCTGCAAATACTACCAATCATAGATAATTGTATATTAATAATAATAAATTACATGACAACGAAAAATATTTTTACATACAAAATAGATAATTCTCAAAGGAATAAGTTTCAAGTATACTAGCATACATAATTTATAATTTATTTTGTTACGAATCCTATTCAAAAATTGGTGGAATGTTTGTATCCTGGTTTTTCCACAAATATTCTTTTACGGGTGTTTCAACTTGTAAATAACTATAGGCAAAGGCATAACCTCTGGTAATCTCTTGAATACGATGCTGGAGATTTACCAAAGACTTTACAAATATTTAATCCACGAAATACAATAATCTGTAAAATACGTATACCTTAGAAAATGCTTTACCAATATAACATACGGCAAATAATAATAATTGTATTGTATTCATATTTTTAACTAGTTTATAATATCTATTTCATTATTTTTTAAATATAATGTTGCAATTTGAATGTGCTGCCATCTATTTTCACATAGGAAGATATTCAATGTATTTGATGTATGTAGGTAAAATCGAATATTGTAAACTACTCCCATCACACACATATATTGACAGATAACATAGAAACTGTGAAATCGATCCGGCAAATGACGTCATTGGTTGGCAGCGTTTCAAACAGAGTAAATTGTTTTCATTCATTTTAAAAAAATTGGAACCATATTTAACCATTTAATTAGTGTTTTCAGAAATGTTTTATGATATATTTTAGTGTAATAGTGTTATTTTTCACTATTTTGATTACGGTGGAAACCCCCATTATTTATTATTTCTGTGCGATACATATCGCCGGGGATTTGTAGAAACCTGCATGAACTTGTTATAATAACGTGCGTGTTTTCATTGTCAGTCTAACGTCTAACCTCGTGCAATGTACATTAATATAGTTTATTTTTTATAAGATTATCAGACAACAAAAAAAATATTCTTTTAGCAAAAAAATACTTCCGTGAAATGAAGTGGTAAAATAATGTAAATTTACTGTGTTCTTAGTTATTGTTATTACCAAAATATGTCATATGTTATTTTTGTTAAATAAAACAATTAAAATTCTTATATACATAACTTTATCTTCCATGTATTCAATTTAAATTAAATATGTGCAGTTCTAGTCCCTGCAGGTATGTACGGTTTCAGGCTAAATAAGTTCAGATACAAATCTAAAAGATAGATACTTGAAAACAGCTACAAAGTTACTTATCTGTACACAAGATGGAACTAAAGTCAACATCTAGTACATATCCCTGGAGATATGTATCGCACCACAGTAAAAACAAATTACATATCGCCGGCAATATGTGTCGTCAGTAATGCAATACTTATTTTTGCCCCACAGTTAACGTGTTAAACGCAAATAGATTATTTTTTTTATTTAATTGTCCATTATAACAATAATTTAGGCTCAGTTCAATAAAGGTAAATCTAAGCCAAAAGTACGAATACATTTGGGGTTGGGTTTGTATGTGTATCGAGTACATACTGATAATCCAAGGCATAAATTTAAAGACACTGTTCCCTTCGCTGTAAATATTGTTTTTTCTAAATACAGTTTCAACAAAATTGATTTTACCTACGACAATAAGATAGACAATAATTCAAATATTATTTTTAAATATGTTACAAACGATAAAAGTACACACTTTATATACAGTGTGTTCAAAAAAAAATCCTAACTCGGAGTAGGTTATGAACAAAGAAACGTATGGCAATTTGAAAGTACTTATTTAATTCGATGGCGTACCTAGACCTACATTTTTTTAAATTTTGCAATTATTAATCAATCTAGAATTATGAATTCATAATTTTGCTTTAATATACAGGTTATCTCAATAAACTTGCTCACTATTGGTAACTTTTTTATTTGAAGAGATACGATTTTGGTTAAATGAGCAAATTTGTGCCATTTTGAATTACAAAACCACTGTTGTTTGTTTGAAGGTTGTAGACAATGGTTGATTTTGACACATGTATCTCGAACAAACATTGTCTTTATTTTTACAAAAAATATAATACACGACGTTTCGATTGATAATATCTCCAATAGTTATCAAGTGTAAACTGAACAATAATCTTAAAGCTACGACATTTTATACTAGGAGGGATGTGATGAGCTGTGACGATTTCGTTTCAGGTGATGGCGTCCCCTAATTGGTCAACTCCATCACCTGAAACGAAATCATCACATCCCTCCTAGTATAAAATGTCGTAGCTTTAAGATTATTCAGTTTACACTTGATAACGATTGGAGATATTATCAATCGAAAGGTCGTGTATTATATTTTTTGCAAAATTAAAGACATTGGCCCGTATTTATAAAAATTAAGTATTTACTTTGAAGTAAAAGGTAGACGTAGAATGTAGCACTTTGAAGTATAAGGTAAAAGTAAAAGGTTTTGCTTTAATTCGTATTCATAATCTTTACCTTTTCCTTGCGAGGAAATACTTCAGACAAATAAAGTAAAGGGTACAAAAGATTCGCGATGTTACAAGTTCAAACTAATGTTGTCCTTTTCATGACTTCACGCACCGCTGAATTCTTCCATATTCGAGAATCATGAACTGATCCAGGCCATCTTGCATCAATACTAGTTATAGCATAATTCTGGTCGCACGTGACCTAAACATTAATACTAGTAAATCCTTTTCGATTTACATATTCTTCTCCAAATTGGGATGGCTTTTCAATTCGAATATGTGTGCAATCAATAACCCCAATAGCAGTTGGGAAGTGGAACCTGGTCAACCATTTCTCTTTAGCTTGCATGATTTGATTTTCCGTTGTTGGGAACCGAATCCCCTCTCCAGCCTCTCCTACAACACGATCAAGACACTGTGACAGGGCAGCTCCACGAGTTTCTGGATTCTCTCCCAGAATGTGGTGCGCCAACCACACCAAATGGACCTTTTTAAATCGAAATAATGTTTTGAATTCTGATTCACGAGGTGTATGCCTCGGTTTATAAAATTTTCTTGCACGTAAATGCACCACATCAGCCATAGCAAATGTACCACTGTAACCGCGCACACCCAAAATGAAAGTTTATCTCATAAAAACAGCACATACACATCGTATGCGGGCTAGAAAACTAATGAAAAAGTGAGATTTTTGTAAAAAAAGTTGCATGGGGACTAGATACATTTTTTTGGAAGTGAATCCTTTAGTTTGTTAGCAAATGCTTCTTTTTATAAAAACGAAAAAAGTAAAATCTTTTATTATGAAGCAAAACCTCTCGCCTCGAAGCAAAACCATTCCCTTCACTTTTTTTATAAATCTAACCAGAAGCAATTGCTTTACTTTTGGTAAGCAAAAGGTAATGCTTCTTTTTATAAATACGCCTTAATGTCTGTTCGAGATACATGTGTTATTAGTCAAAACTACTGATATCATAAACATAAATTTATATCAGCCGTTCTCAAAATATAGGACCTAACTTTTTTTATTTTAAATAGGGACACATATTTTTTTTTAATTTTTTCGCTAGAGAATTTAATTCTGAATTCGGAAATTTATCGGGGTATCAGTTTTATCAGTATAATATTGTTCCCATTGGTTGGCTTTTCAAGCATTTTGCATCATGATTGGTTAAAAACTAGTCGTTGGAATATATCGTTAATATTTGATCAATTCTAAAATGCATTACTACATTCAATTATTTGGTTCTAAGCTATTTTCTTGTTTAATGTTTCGTAATATTTTTAATGTAACGTTTCTACCTTAATATCATAAAATATCTTTGCTTTTATTGTAAATATAAGAAAATAACTAAATGAAATTATTTATAAAAATATGCGAAAAGTAAATACACAAAAAATATGTACAGAGTGCCCACTTTATTAATTTTCATCTGAAATTTTAAGAATAGGCAAAACAGAATATATTTCATAAGCCACTTGGTAAATTTTAGTACGTTAAATTGAATAATCACAGTAGGTATAAGGGCCAATCTAAATTTTAAAAACCAAATCACTTATGAAATGTAACATGGATTCATACCATGAAATAAATAATTTCATCAGTAGACTGCTAGTCCGATCATTTTTCCTTTTGGAACCCCGCATCCATTCTACAGTCGCCCATCGTGTAACATGGATTGCCTATCCATGAATTTTCAGTCGGGAATAAATAAAATAGGCACCCTAAATATAAATTTCTTCTATATCCATCCCCCCCCCCCTAGACAAAAATCCTGGGGACGCCACTGATTTAATTAATGTCAATTTGACACGAGTTTTTGTCAAAAATGTTATCTAAAAAATTAGAGCTTTTCTTCTGGAATCTTATTTTACAAATAGAAATAAATTAGAAAACGGCGAATAGCATAATATATTCTTCTTTATTATCTTTTCTCCTTAAAATTACATTTCAAGAACAATTTTGACAACTTAAATTTTGAATTGAATAATGATCAGACATACGTTTCTCTGTTGATGGCTTATTCCGAGTTAGGATTTTTTTGAAAACTTACTTGAGATCTCAAAGATGGGTATATATTATTTCGTCCAAATTGTCTTACGATATCCACAAATGTTTGCATCTAGGAAGAAAAACATATTTTATCGTATCAATTAATGAGTTAAAAATAATGTGTTCTTTGCAAAAATAATTGAAAATATTATTTATGGTACAAATAAGTAAAGTTATATTTTATCAGTATTCTACAAAACTATTAAAAATAGGCTTTTTAATATTTGTTTTTAAAGTTAAGAAGGGACAGATTATTGTTACTTTTAATACTTGTGTTAAAAGTGAATTATATTTACACTTTGGTACTGACGAATGGACTAGCAAATCGACATTTTTGACGTATGTCGAAAAATTATTAGATAATACAAAAATGAAAAGTGTTTGTAGAAAAAAATAATGTGTGATATACGTTTTAAAAGAGATTTTATTTTCTTCGAAGGTTTGGACCACTCCGCTTCGCGTCGTTTTCCAAACTTCCTTCTCACAAAATAAAATGTCACCTTTAACACATATCATAAATATAACTATTTCGTTCGCTCGTATAATGATTTTTTTTTATTTAATTGTTTACAATATTAGAATAGATTGTATACAATTTTTATATTAATTAGTGTACTCTTGATCTTGTCTTGAAATCAAGACAAGACCAAGACAAGAAGTATTTTTTATTCCCCAAGACAAGACAAGACAAGAAAGTATCATCAAGAATCAAGATTTCTTGTCAAGAAATCTTGACTTCTTGACAATTAATATTGCAAATCTGTATTTGTATGTTTTATGCGTCTAGATCCTCTTAACGGTCAACTTAAATACTATAATTCAGAAAATTTTGAAACAATGTATTTCTAAAAAATACTGGTTGGACTTGCATTGTCTTTATTATATATGTATTTATACCTTATTCTAATATGAAAAGAAGATATTAATAAAAATGTATGAGGTTTGCACTGTGACCTATCAAAGGGCAGAGTTTATATCCCTCTCTGTACCAACGTTATTTTCTTACGTGAAATTAAGTATGATTAAAATTAAATGACGAGAATTATTGTGCTGTGCCGGCCACAACATATTTTTATTATATTTGAGAGAGAGAAATACTATTTTGGGATAAAACCAATTCCGAGTCTGATTTATTTTTCTTTGAATACTCATTATTTTAAATAAAAAGAACGGAATATTGAAATAACACAAAAAAAAACAATGACCAACAACTAGTAATACAATGCACGTGCAACCAAGATTAAAGTAACATTATTTGATTATTTAACTAAAAGGGGCAAGGGCAGACGCAATCGCCAACGCTACAGTTGAGCGTTCGGATTGGAGAAAGCGATAGAAAAGGGGGATTCCCCTAAAATATCAAGAATTCTTGAAACAAGACAAGAATTACGTCGCCAAGAAATGTGCAAGACAAGAAATTTTTATTTTCTTGTCTTGAAAATCAAGCCAAGACAAGATTTCTTGTCTTGATGAAACACTAATATTAATTCCTGAGCTCAAAATTATATTAAGTAAATTTTTTCTTACTTCCTGCTTGTCGATATATAGAAAGAACGTAGAAAATATCATGTGTGTGTTACGAGCGTACATGTCATTGTCGCTTTCGAAAGATTACCGCGCTCCGCGACAAAGTATCACCGTACGCACTTAATACACAAATAACTACTCTAATAGCATAAGAATTTTTTTCATTATCTACCTTTACGGTGTGTTCAACTAAAATAATCTAAAAATTGCGATTGAAAATATAGAAAATGAATTGATCATGACATTTTTAGCAATAATTAGTAATAAGAATGCATTAAGTTGATGCTATGGTACAACCATGATTTGTAAACCTATTACAAAAAAGAAATATACAATTATATATAAAAAAGTTATTTTGAGTGACCCGTTTTTCAGTGTCACCCGTTATAGCATTCCATTTAAAAAATCAACGATATCGCTTCCGGCGAAATTAAAAGTCCAATTTCCTCACCAAAAAGTGACACGTAAGTTCATCCCTATATTTTCAATTAACCTCTATTGTCTATTTTATACTTACTTTTATATTACAGCTGGAAAACCAATATAATATAGTCCATACTTCAAAGGTTTCTATTATAGCAAGGAGAAATATTCTTAATAATAACATAAATCCAAACCCTAAGATTTTACTATAAACAATAAAGAAAAATACAGGAGACACTATTATTATGAGAGACGTCAATAATATAAACAAAAATATAATAAAAAATGTATCATCTATTAATTTGCACAAATCGCGTAAATGACAATGAATTTTTAAACATTCTTTTATAGATGTTATTGTTACGTCATAATCATTGTTATGCTGCATAAAATCATTGTAAATTTGTTGTAAATAATTGTTAAGATCTTCAAATAAATTTGCAATTTCACAAATTAAAATGCAGAAATAAAATTTTATATTCCATAAAGCTGTAATGAGAACTGCTCTAGTTGCTGTAAAATATAAAGATTCATTTTGTAGCACATTTACTCTAAATGCGTTAATAGTATATATAATTCTTGGTAATACAAAAAATAAAAATACTTTCATACAGAATATTCCTGCTTTCTTTGAATCAACATTGCTTAATTTCAATATTTCTTTTCTGAAATGATCGCACAATTTTAATATTTCAAAATGCGTCTCATGACACTTTCTAAACAAAAAAAATGTTGTCAAAATTTGTAAAATAGGTATAATATTCGTAAATATAATAACAAAATTAATTGTTTTACTCAAACCATGTGTTATTAATTCTATATTCGTTGCGCAAAATGTAACAAATAAAATAACTTGAATATATTTAAAACAATTTGACAATTTGTATGTTCTGTTGAATGTGTTTCCATGTACTGAAAAAGGATAAAAACCGATATAATATCCCAGTATATAAATTGGTTTGATAGCAGTGTGCAGATCTATTTCTATAACCATTTTTTCTTGACTAAATATTTCATGTATTGGGGAAAATAAAATATTTTTGATAAATGATTAATTGTTTTCTTAACATTAAATATTCATTTACAATAACATAAATTGAAATTTTACAATTAATATTTTTTCTAGGGTAATGTTATATTAATTATCACACATTTACTTACACATGTTTTTTGACACTAAAATGGGCCCGTCTAACTTTTTTTGAATTTTTTATATGTTACGAAGAATTTAAAAATAGAAATTCAATATATTTTGTTTTCTTGAAATTACGCTTAATAACGCCTAAAATAATTATTAAAGTTTTGGCGCGAAAGTTCTGACGTTAGCGTCACTCCGTCGTAACTAGAGAGAACCGACATGCGTTACCATTAAATGGCAATATACAATAAATGTTTCATGAATAAAAATACGTACACTGTGATCTAAAATCTTTAGAGCTAATGGTAATAAAGTAAGCCAGATAGTTATTATATCATTTCAAAACATATATATTTGTTTGATTTACTTTCATGAATAGGTACAGGCGGTGTGCACAAAAGTAGTCAGCGCCGACAGCGGACAAAAATGAGAAATGGTTACTCATTGAAACTTAGCAAAGTTATGTTTTGTCACAAAAATTTTGCAATTTCTATTTTATAAAATATTTGCAATAAATGCGAATGATAGGATGTCAAATATTATGTGATGCAGTGGGAAATGTAATAATTCTCACAAAATTACCGATTGAAGTATCAAATTTTATAAATTTTCTAGAAGATTATATGAGGAACAGATGTTTAAGAAAATAACTTTTTCTTCTACTAACATGAAAAATTCTTTTAGGTATACATATTTTCTCATTCTAAAAGATACTTATCGTATGAATAAAATTCCAACAATAGTCGTCTGATTGCAATACTGAATAGTGACCAGACGTCCCAGTTTTCCGGGATTCATCCCTGTTTTGAGTTGTATGTCCCGGTGTCCCGATGAACATCTTTGGGACACGTAATTGTCCCGGTTTTCATACCTAACTCTAAATTTATTGCTTATATCATCTATCGACTGATATATTTATTTCATTACTAAATTTTTAATTGTTGTATATATTCTAATTTTAATTCTTGCATTTTAAAGTAAGTGCGCTTATGCGAAAATCGTAAATTAACGAGTGTCTCGGGTAAGTGTGCAATGTGTACGTGCGTATGATTCACAATTATTGTGTGTAAGTCTGTGGTACTGGTACTGTGCTTACGAAACGTATGGATTTTGGGATGTTTTTAAGTATTATTTTTATTTAAGTCAACAATTCGTTAAATATATTCTCTTTTCTAAAATGTTCTGTGACCTGGCAATTTATTTTTGTATATGAAAAGGGAAAAACATGCAGCTTCACATCCCGTGAAAAAATGTAACTTTTAATTATAAGGCATTTGACTTTGAATGAAAAAAAAGTCGCCTGGAGAGCTTTTTTTTCTAGATATCTTGCCTCGTCAAAGTTTTGGTGCACGATCCACCACTGGTTTTATAATTCTCTGAAAAATGTCCCGGTTTTGCAATTTATAAATCTGGTCACCCTAATAATGAATTATATAAAAATGTGTTTCTTAAGTTAATATTTGAACAAAATATAATACAAGAAGCAGAAAATTGTATAATACTTGCAGTTGTATGAACAGTGGCGGATTTAGAGGGGGGGCACTCGGGCACGTGCCCCCCCCCCTCCCTGTTATTTTTAAAAATAGTAGGCAGCGAAAGAAAGGTAGCACTAATCTGACGTCACAGTGATACTGAATATCTCGCAAAGTAATTATTAAAAAATTGTTTTCTTCATCTTAATCCCTATTTATTGAGTAATACTTTAAGTATAAAGTATACATTTTATTATTTTTTGTTAAAGTGCAGGATCCCAAATAGATCATTAAAAAGACAAAAAAATGGGGGTTTATATTTTAGTAAAATAATTATAGGTAGCTATTTAACAAATATAAGTTCTGACTTTATAAAAAATATTTACATCTGCCATCAAATAGTATTTAAAAATAATAAAACTTGTATATGAACAATTTTTTACAATACACCCTATATATTTAAAATTTGTTTTTCCAAATTTAGTGCCCCCCCCCCCTATTATAATTATCTAAATCCGCCACTGTGTGTGAAATAGAAGTCTATTTTTGACATAATTCGTCTATTTATTATAGATTTTGTACATGTAACGTTAATGTTAAAGGTAGAAATTCACATATTTCGTATTTTTCGTGTATTTTCTTTTCCGAGCTAGTACGACTGATTCCACTTAGAGCCTGGTATATTTTCAATGAAGAATCTTCATTTATTGTGAATATAAAAGAAAGATGCTAACATCATACACTGATATCGTGATATGTAGAAATTTTCTTCTTTCCAATCATTCAAGTTTAATCTTAATTTCCATTTATTGCGCATCTTGTAACATTTAACTAATATTATAAATTATAATATAAATTTAAATATGATAAAATGGTTTACAGAAATAACACATATTATGAGAAAAATTATATTTTCTGCCACAGTACCTTCGCTAGTATTTTGACTTTTTTGATTGTCACATCACATATACAGCATTTTAAATATTTTCTTTATTCATTTCAATATAATCTGATGTATAATATTCATACACAATAGCAACAACTCAAAATAAAATTGTAAATTGTATCACCTTCTCGAAATGTCAAAATTGATTCGGTAACCAGAAATGTCAATGTAGCCGTTAGAGGCGCTGACGCTCAAAATGTGCACGTCGCGTATAGGAGTAGTGTTAAATGTTGATTTATGTAAAATTTCGATTGTACATAATATTATACATAAATAAAAATCAGGTAAGTAAAATTAATAATATTTGTTCGTTTTCATAATCAAGATAATTATTCGCTTTAATTAATGTGACTTTAAGATGTTCTTTAATATAATATTGAAGTTTTCAAACTCACCTAGTGCCATTATTATAATTAAAATAGTATTTAAACTATTTTCTATTTATAGTTAAATACAACAAAGACAGTATTGAATACAATAATCAAAGCATAGTTCCTAATAAAAAGTAATCCAATATTTACATTTCTATGATTACAACAATCACAAGTATTCAGATTACAATAATTAAAACAAATTGTAATATAAATTTATTTAATAAGTAATAAATATATGTGTTTGTTTAGACTAGAGTATGTGTAAAGCCAATGTCGAATTTATGATCAAAATATGCATGGTCCACTTTACAGTGACATTTTCACAGGGAAACTGGACTACTGTAATGGCGTTGATGTCACAACATGGCGACCATTTTACGCTAAAAACTTTAATTACATTTTTATAGGTATAAAAATACAAAATATATTTTATTTCGTTTTCATTTATTTATATCCAAAATTCATATGCGGCATGTAATTTTTAAAAAGTCGAAGATTTGGACGGGCCCATTATGAACAAGAACAATACTTACGAGCTCCTATCCACATAATTTGGCACAATAGAATTTGTAATAAACAAACAGAAAATATAATACAGTCGAACTTCGATAACTCGAATTTTTGATGCCTAGAACAGAATTGGTTGGCAAGAGCACTAACAGTAAAAATTGCATGTAAATTTTATTTGATAACTCGATTATCTCAATAAGTCGAATAGAAAATTGCGCGCGCATATTCGATAAGTCTAATTTTTAGAGAATTTTAGGGGTAAAAAAACACAATAACCCTTACACCAATTGAAAGAGAAAAAATAATTATTTTTTATAGTAAAAATCAAATGAGTTCCATTTAAATAATAAAGTTGCGGAATTTTAATTTTTTCTCAGTCTGAACTAGCACTCAAATCTGCACAACATTGCATATTTAATTGACCTCATACGTATCGTATAAGTATAAATGAAATTATACGAGGTGTGTTCAAAAAATATCGCGAATTTTGTGTTTTTTCAAAAATTATTTATTTATTCATGAATATCTATTTTGTCCCCTTCAAAGTAATCCCCATGAGATATTATACACTTGTGCCAACGGTTTTTCCAATCTTCAAAGCACTTCAAAAAATCATTTTTTTTTTATCTTGTTCAGCTCCTCCTTCGATGCCGTCTTTATCTCGTCAAGCGTAGCGTAACGTCGTCCTTTCATGGGCCTCTTCAGTTTAGGGAACAAGAAAAAGTCACAGGGGGGCAGATCTGGGGAATACGGTGGCTGCGGCATCATTAGTGTGTTGTTTTTGGCTAAAAAGTCGCGCACAAGCAACGATGTGTGAGCAGGGGCGTTATCGTGGTGCAAAAGCCAATTTTTGTTCTTCCACAAATCCGGGCGTTTCTGGCGGATTGCTTCGCGCAAATTGCGCATAACTTGCAGGTAATATTCCTTATTGACCGTTCTACCCTGTGGCAAGAACTCATGATGCACCACGCCCCTGCAATCGAAGAAAACTGTCAGCAAAACTTTCACATTCGACCGAACTTGGCGCGCTTTTTTCGGTCTTGGTTCGTGCGGCAGCTTCCATTGAGATGATTGAACTTTGGTTTCCACGTCATAACCATAAACCCACGATTCGTCACCAGTTATGACCCTCTGGAGCAAATTTGGGTCGTCGCGGACAGAGTCCAACATCTCATTAGCAATGTTCATGCGATGCTGTTTTTGGTCGCAATTGAGCAATTTTGGTACAAATTTCGCGGCGACCCGTCTCATGCCCAAATCATTGATAAAAATCGAATGGCACGAGCCAATCGATATGTTTAGGTCCTCAGCAACTTCTCTAATGGTGATTCGACGATTGGCCAATATCATTTTCTCCACTTCATTAATTTTTTCGTCTGTTGTTGAAGTGCTCGGGCGTCCGGCACGCTTTTCGTCGTTCACATCTTCTCGGCCTTCTGAGAACATTTTGTACCACCGATAAACGTTGCTTTGGTCCAAGGTAGCTTCTCCGTATGCCACAGTCAACATTCGGAATGCATCCGCGCACTTAATTTCGTTTTTCACACAAAATTTGATACAGGTTCTTTGTTCCATTTTTTTGAATAGGTAAAAATCGAAGACGATCCAAAACACGTGCAAGCAAAGCAGCTGTCAACAATTAAGTGAACATTCAAAATGGCCGAGCTTGTCGACATAAGTGAGAGACATGAGTACCAACATAAAGCCACAAAAAGATCGAAATTCGAATATACGTAACCCGCGAAAATTCAAAATTCGCGATAGTTTTTGAACACACCTCGTATTTATAATAATGTAATGTTTTGTTCTATATTTGAGACAAATATGTAGGTATGCAATTTCTTTTTACCTAAATAAATCCATAACATACATAATTTTTGCGTAATTTGATTACTCGAAGAATTGAAAATTAGAACTTTTTTGTGGTTATCGAAATTCGACTGTATAAGTTGCATTAAAATATAAACACATATATTTCTAGAAAACTATATTTAATATTGTCTAATCATAATTAAATTGGTATAATATAATAACGTATATTATAGATGTGCTAACAATCTGTAAATGAAATCATTGCTATTTATTATTATATAATATGTACTCGTAATTCTTTAAATACCGCATATCCTACTGTTAAATTTAAAGGCATTATACCATTTGCTGTAAATACTGGATATTTTAAATATATTTGTAGCAGAGCAGTATTAGCCTATAACAAAATATGTATTATAATGAGAACAATTTCGTAAATACAAATATGTCTATACGATACAAACTAGTTTCCATAGGGGAAAAATTAACCGACCTTTAAAAAATATATTTGATCACTAAAACTTACCATTAAAAATATAGGTTTGACATTCAAAAAACATTAATCTTTTAAATTATGGAATGATCTTCAACTTATTAACAAATTAAGACGATTTAACTAAAGTTACCTTCATTTGACAATGCACCGTTTAGCTAGTATTCTGCTTCAAAGTCCTTCTAATAAAAATTAATTTTGCTTGTAATAACGAAACGCTTTGTTCGATTTAAAAGAAATTTGGTATGATAATCAATATGGATATAGTTCACCTTTTAAATTTGTATTTGTTATTGATAGAGAAGCACTAGTATGAAACTTGGATTGACCATGATTAGACCATAGCTTTTTAATGGCAACATCAATAACGTAAAATTATTATTTTTCGGAAAGATACGTTCATTAGTTAACTTTTGTGTCTCTGCGTAAGTGTTGATATCCTCTGAAATAACTGTGCATCCATTTTCACTGCATGACATTACCATTTTAAAAGAATTCTAAAATATCAATGAAATCACACTTATATGCATTGGATAAATGACATAACATAACCTGAATTACCAGCAAACTACATTAAAATGATTTCTTTTTCACATTAAATCAAAATTACTCACTTTGTAACTAATTCTTATTTAGAGATATAAAAAAGAATATTATTTTTACTAATTTTCCGAGGAAATATATTACACCTTTACTAACTGTCACTGACAGACCAGTAAACAAAACAACAGATTGCAACAATGTACTTGTTTGACGTTGCCCCGCTTATCTATCTTTCCTTTTTTAAGTGTTTCTAAGGTGAGCGTTAATTCCTCTTTTTCTCTCTCTCTCTCTCTCTCTCTCTCTCTCTCTGTCTCTACGTCGGGTCCATTTTGTAATATGTCAATGTAATAAACTTACGTTTCAGCGAAAGTATTGTCAACAACAAGCATCGTATTAAAATGGAATGTGCTAACTTTGTTGAAACAATATAAATTTTGGAAACATAGGCAAGTTGTATCTTTCCTTATCGCACACGCTTCTTGTAAGAGAGATAAATATATGAAAATTTATTAATTCGTTCATGATACAATTGACTTTGTTCGGACATCTTTCAAGAATTTTACTGTATGTGAAAAATAAGATACTGACATAGCGCCAGTGACACTGACAGAAAATAAAGTTATTCGTACGGCTATGAATCAAGGTAATATGTCTGAATTAATAAATAAACTTACATTACAGCGAAAGTATTGTCAACAAAAAATACAATACAACATGAATATTTGTTAAGATAAGCGTCTTATATCCATCCTTATCGCACACGCTTGAAGTCTTTGTAAATGAGACAGATAAATGTATGCCGACTTGTTAATAGACCAGAAAAGTGTAACGGTCAAACTTAGGCGCGAAATTCAAACTCAGTTCATAACGCTGAGAACATAATTTCAATCCCCGTGTATTTCTTACCAAGGAAATTTTTGCTTAACTTTAAAGGCCGAAAAATCTCATAAAAGTAAATCTCTTATACAAAGCATTATATGTAGCATTTAGACCGATCCTTTATCTCCAGATTCGTACAATAATCTTCACATGAACTCTGCACAGTTTATAATTATTTCAATAATAATACAACACTACAAAATTCATTGAACGTATGTCTTAGTTTGATCGTGCATGCTTCATCTTCTATTGGCGACTAAAATTAACGTGAATCCCCCAAGCGGACGACATATGCAACTCTTGAAAATGGTATTCTGTTATTCAACTATACAGTAAATATATATAGTACATTGTATTCCTTGCCGGTTTCTTGTTTGTCTTTTTGTTTTAAAGTATATATAAATTACTTTGCAATATGAGCAAAGAACGAAAAATATTAACGTCAATTGCTGGGTTTATGGCTTTCATTCTCGGGGTAGGAAGAAATTATCTGTTCCAAAAATTGGCGAAAGAAAGAGTGACATTCAAAATAAATTTGGTAAAATGGAGTCTATCGACAAAAGAGAGGGCTGTAGTAGGACAATACGAACTGGAAAACAAGTGACGAATCATAAGAGGATAACAAAAATGAAAAGTATTGTATTATTTCCTGACCAATTCATGAGCAAAATAATACACTTTTCACTTTATGTGTAGCATGCAATATGTTTCTTACACTTGTAATTAAAATAATTTGAAAGATATTTGACATTAGTTCCATTTTAATTTTTTTAACTAAGTACAGTAAATACATATTTATTTAATATCCATAAATAATATATGGTATTATTTCACTATCTTGTACAAAATATAAAGACAGCTGTAATGTGTTTGCACTGGCCACTATGGCCAGCCATACAAGAGCATTTTGTAAATAATCAATTGTAAATTGAAAGTTATTCTAATCTCACGACGATGTGACGTTAAAGCACTTGTTTAAACAGCCCAAATTTTTTTTTTTTAGTCTGTAGCACTATGTTTATTAACGCCACATAAAGATAACAACCCACGATTCAAAAATTCTCCCCCTTCTATAAAACTTCGAAAAGAATTTGTTGCCTCCAAATAAGTAAACATTTTCTTAGAAATAAGTCTAAGATAACTTTCTTCGAATGTCATTATAATTTAAACAAAATTATTACTAACACTATTTATAAAAAGTTTAATGAATTTGTTAGTATACTTCAAAACGAATGTTGGTTATACAAATGTTTCTGTATGTAATCTTATAGCACAATACCATTTTCAGAGCACGTGTATGCTACAACACTAGCGCCGCCATCGGTAGTTTTAGTCGCCAGGTGGGTCAACGACATACGGTATCCTTGCTTGCACCAAGCATTTTAATTTCTAATAATTTTCTTACTTTACCTTTTCTACAGGTTTAAACTGTTGCAATCTATTACTGAATAAACAAACTATCGAATTCTTAGCAAGAGCTGCTTAATTTCTTTTACAAAATATATTTTTTTGTCTGTAAAATTAAACTCCTATATGAAACCTATACTAGGGAATTCAAACTATGAACTCGCGCCAAAGGCAAATTCTAACCTAACTTTTCTGGTCTATTCGTTCATGACACAGATGACCTTGATCGGACATCTTTCAAAAAATTTATTCTACTTTCAATATAACAACAGTATGTCCTAAACTTAAATGCAAATTACAAATTGTAATGAAAGGATTTTTGGTCTTTGCATACCAAATGTTTAAAAAAAACCGTTCCAAAATTTGTGTATACAAAAATGAATGAAAAATGCTTAATCATCACATCACATCACATGATTCCTACCATATACTTACATTATTTCTCAAATCTGGATTTCGTCTACGTCTCCCAACTTTTCTAAAAGCATCTGCCAGTAATTCAGCCTAAAAATCTAGCTTCAATAATTATTCTTTGCATTTCAATTTTGATATACCTCAATTGAGACATTGCCAATCCAGTATAACATAAACAATGTTTCAAATAAATTAATAGATGAAATTGAGGCAAAAGCTATCACCATATTCCATGGTAATGCATTATTTTCTCTCAATATTACTGCTATCATAAATGTACTCACAGACACGTTTGCAAACGTTGCTAATAGCATTAATATGATTAGCAAAAAATAGTATTTATCAATCATTTTAGCGGTGAGATATATATTTGTGTATAGATTTGACATAGTTTTTAGTTGTTGCCAGTCATAATTATTTGAATATGTATGTGTGTTAATATTTAAATTTATTAAATAATTGTTTATATTTTTCAATAAATAACATAATTCATACATTAAAATTGATATATAAAATCGTAATATCCAGCCACAAATACCAGAATAAAACGTTAAAATAAACATCCCCAATTCTTTATAACGTTTCATACTTACTCTAGCATATACAGGGTTGACACAAAATATAATTCTAGATATAATAAAATAAAGAAAAGTTTTCCTCACAAATATTTTAGTTCTAAAACTATCTATTCGTACTAAGCCATAAATAATTTTTCTAACCTCATCTAAATTTGTCAAAATTTTGAAAAATTCTTTATAGTGTAAGTAAAACCAAATATAATTAATAACTACGAGTACAACAGGATCTGAATGAGTAAAATGTTACAATTTGTCGAATAAATGTTTGTTGTGCGCTTTATATAAACCGCCCGCACTATCAATTGTTACTCGAAAATACACTATTGATACTGTTAAAATTAATTGAATAGTATTCATGATATAAGTTTTTTTTATAACACCTTTTGAATGCAGGACCTTGCGTTAAATATGGCGTAAATCCTAAAAATTTTGTTTGAAAATGAAATAATTTCATGGCATCGCTCAAATCTGTAACCGGCATTTTTATAAGATTTGCTGAGTTTAATGTAATGGGCGGCTGTTTAATCAAATAGAGTCCCTTGTTGACAACAATAAATTTTACTTCTGGCTAACAAAATATTCGTTCCTGACGGTTGTAAATTTATGAACTGACAAATTTAACAAATATATGAACAGAGATTTATTGCAGAGTAAAACAAAAATATTGACATGACAAACTTGATAAAAGAAAAATGTAGAACAGCTTACTACTACAATCAACGAAACATGAAACTCTATCTTAAATTGAATGTTGTGTACAATAATTTTCATATTAATGAAATATTACTACTATTAAAATACTTCCTGTATTAACTTTTATTATAAACACTACATTAATTTAATTATATTACATACATTAAAATTTTCAATTATTAACATATTTATTCATTCTAATTTTTTGCCGAGTCAGGAATTTCGAAATGAGTACCGTAAAGGCCGTCGCGCACTTGAGCGAGGCGCAGCGCGGCGAAGCGAAGAGCGGCGAAGAGTCATTTTTAGAACCAACGCGCACTTGCGAGCAGTTTTCAACGAGAAACCTCCGCGTTTGCTTCAAAAGATGGACAGCTCGGAGGAAACGCAACAACGCAGGCACTATCTATATGAGACAAATTTATAAATTATTTTTTCATCCGTAGGTTCAGTGCAGTGGCAAAATTCCATGGTACAGAGAGACCGAAAAAATGTTTAAATTTTTTGATATATTCTACTACATTCTGTAACCAAGTAGTTAATCTCCTTTTTTGTCGAGTCTGCAATACTATTTCGTACAATAGAAATCGTTTAATATGTAAGGAATTTTCAGAACTATTTTTTTGAAAAAATATTCTACATTGTATTACTAAATAGATAATCTCCTTTTTAATTGACTTCATTTTTATTTATAATAATATATTTAGTTTTTTTGTTTTAAGTAGTAGTACATATTCAGTTGTCATATCCATATCTATTGGATCAAATATTTAATGAATTGCTTAAAATTCAACATTTTGTAATGTACATTGTTATATTTACAATTAATAAACTTAATATACATAGCATATCATACCGGTTATATTCATTTCTTCTGCTACTTCTAATCACCAGTTGTCTTTCAATGTCCGATTAAAATACTCGACACATCCAATATCGTACAGATCTTTATATTTTGAAACCAGAAGAACTAATTTCTCTTGTTTGACATTGTCATAGAACCTATACGTCTTGTTTGATATGAAACGTGTGAAATTTAATTCTAAACCGGCTATTTCCAATGTGTCTCGGGCGTATTCGTTTTGATTTAGGTAGCTGCGCTGCGCTGCGCTATCGCACACCTCAGCTCAGCGAAGCGAAGAGCAGAGAAGATCAGAGAAAAATATTCTCCCCGAAGTATTCCGGCAAGTCGCTTCGCTGCTCTGCTCTTCGCTTCGCCAAAGTGCGCGTATACACATAATAATATATTGAATGAAAAAACGGCTCTTCGCCGCGCTTAGCTTCGCCTCGCTTCGCCTCGCCCAAGTGCACGACGGCCTTAATACTACTTTAAAAAATTATATTAATTCATAACATCACCCTTATTCTGTAACTCAATCGATAATAGTATTTGATCGATAATTACTTTTGACAAATAGAAACAAATGTAGCATCTGCCAGTTTCATTTTTCATTCAATGTCTACTATTATTATTGGGTAGAATTTATTATCGATCGATAAAAGTTATCGATTGAATTACAGAATAGGGCCGAATGTCTATATAATTTAGATCACTCCACCTTTATCAGTATCTTATTATTTTTCACATATTGTGTTTTACATTTGCTAATAAACTTACCAGTTCACTTAATTTTGAATGCTTTAACTGTATATTTTTATAATAATAAAATAACAGTAGTATCTTATGTTTTATGTACCCTCATAAATACTAAGTAAACGACACTACTGAATTTGAGAGAATGAGCGGAGATAAAATAATAATTTGTTTTATTTGTATTGTGTGTCTAGATTGTCAAAAATGAATACTTACCGGTTATTTTGAAAGTATACAATTTTTTACTCGTATAAGGCAGCGACTGACTAGAGCCAAAATGTAATATACTATTATGTACCAAGGGCGTTACGATGATAATGCCAAGAGGGCGAGAAGGATCTAGCCCGAGGGGCCTTTGGCCCGATGGATAGATGTCATCCGATGGGCATTATCATCTAGTAACGCTCGTGGTGCATAGAAGATTTTATGCCTCACTAGAATATGTGAAATAAGTTTTCATGTATAATAATTTTGATTACAATAATGCTTAAGCTTTGGCGTTGCTAAGGATGTTGTTTAATTGTTTATTATCAACATTTATTTATTTTTAAAACATCAATATTGAGATGATGGAATGGGTGAATTTGATGTTTCGGGAGATATTTTATCGAAACGGTGTAAAGAAATTATTTTGATTGTTTCTACATACTTTGAGGAAGAGAAACGCATAATTGCCTAATTATTCCATTCTCGTCTGTAGATGATGTAAATATTATATTTTGAGGTTCGTTTTCACATGACAGATCTCAGTTCATTATTTCTTATGCACTTATTTCTGAATATTATTACATTTTAAAGAGTTTGTAATACTTTGGATGCGTCACATGTGACGGTAAGCTAATAATATCAAAAATGAATTCAAACGTGGATATCGTCCCAAAAATTTGTGATCCGTCAAAAATCAATGCGAAACATTGCAGTCTGCAATTCGACGTACTTACTATTTACATGTGTGGTGAAAGTAAATTGCTTTTTAAGGCCTTTTTCATAATCAATTTTAAGTATTATAATTAAATTAAAAATGATTTCTGTGGTGTGTTTTCAAAGCTGTTTTCTTATATTAATTGTTGTAATCAATTAATGTAATAATTGTTGTAATAAATCCTTAGAAAATAATTTTCATTATATACCGTTCATATTATTTCAAATTTAAAGTCCATAAACGATGATCGGATCATAATGACGGCATAATGAACGATTATGCCCTCATATAATGCCCCGGTTGTTATAGATATGTTTATATACACCGTATCCTAGCAATAAACAGTTTATAATACTTTAGTGAGACATAAAAGAATTTAAGGAACTAGTATATTTCAAAACTTATGGGTTTCAAAGCAGAAAAATATACTTTTACTTTTATTTATTTTCATATACATACTACCTATAATAATTTTATTTATTTATACCTACTTCTGTCTCATTCATTTGGTGTAGTATAACAATGTAATTGAAGCAAGTCGAAATGAACTAAAACAAATATAATGGTATTATTTCCACAATCTGCTACGCAATGTATCATACCGAGCAGATAAACGTCATGTCCAATGGCACGAAACCGTTGGCAGTGAAATTCAATTTTTCATGATAAAATTGCAACATAGTGTAGTTTATCTGAAAATATTCTCAAATTTACCTTTTTATGTAGCTATAAATCAATTGTGCTATGTTTTATGAACCCTATTTTCTGTCTAATTGTGAAACGAGCCTATAAACCTGCTGAAATGGATTTGAATACGTACTTCACCTCGTAATTTCTGTCGGCTGATATGCTTGCTGAAATTTTGTAGAGTTGTGATGAACTTTTTTGCCTATAATTAAAATAAAACATCTGGGGTAAAAATGATGCACTACGGCTGCACGCCTTGTTACGGCCGCATCGGGTTCATTTGGTGAACAAGCACGGCCGCATGCCTTGTGCACAATACGGTACATTCACGGCCGCACCACGGCTGCATTGCGGTGCGGCCGTGCTTGTTCACCCGATGTGACAGTGTTACTACAATGTATAAAAATTTATTTTGTTTACGATTTAATTTGCCGTGAATTTACTTATTTGAAGTTTGTGGCTTTTATTATACTCGTACAAGTACAACGTGTAATGTATAGATTTTATTTAGAATTTCGGATATGTTCTCTTAATTTACTGTTTTCTTTGTCATTCATCGAATAAATAGTATCTCTCTTTTTGGGGCTATTACGTCATAAATATATATATATATATATATATATATATATATATATATATATATATATATATATATATATATATATATATATATATATATATATATATTTATATATATATATTCAAAACTTTTTTCTCAGTTGTTAATTTGTTTAAAAAATAAAATAATATATTTAAACATTAGTTATAGAAGAGAATCTATTCTAGCACGAGTTAAAAATTCGGACACAAGCCGCAAAGACTTTGAAATAAGAATAAAATACTCGTTACAAAAGGCTATTGAAGCAAAGCTCTCGTTCGCTCACACGCCGGAATGCGGCTCGTGTCTGAATTTCTGATTCATTCCAGAGTAGGTTGACTTTTGTTACTATGTAATATTTTTTTATCCACAACTCAAATAATATACTCATAATTCAATGGATTTTTATCAATTAATGACCGTCGTTACTGTTACTAATTGAATAATATTGACAGTTCGATGGAATAATATTATTCAATCGTTATGTCAAATTCAAAGAGTACAAACTAAATTACTTTTAATAAATAATTTTTTCTTCAAGCGTATTATAATATTCATATTATGCTACTGTACACACACTATAGAAGTTATTCATTGTCTTACTAGTACAAAAATGTTGTTATTGTTGTACTAGTAACAAAATGTTAGTGTCTTAGTTCACCGCTGGCGGCGGCAGTTGTCACAGCAACACACATTATATTGAAAATTGTTATTTGACAGTTGTATCGTTTTTGTTTTGTAGTGTACAGAGCCAGTTTTGGCTGAAATTGCAAATACTACAATTAAAAAATTCCAAAAAATAAATGTCATAAAATTCTTTGAAACACTAGAAGAAAAAGTAGTATATGTCATTCGGAGTAGAACGCCCTTTTTGTGTTTTACCCAGCTTGCCTAGCCTCGGCTAGCGCCTCGGCCGCAATAACTGGGTTCAACACAAAAAGACCGCTTTCTACTCCTAATAACATAATATACTATTTTCCACATAACATGCCAAAATTACACTAGTTTTGTCATTTTTAATACATTCATTTTCTTCTTTAGCTTAAACTGTATGTAGCTAAATAGTTAATTTTAAGATTTTCTGTTAAATCTCAAATCACTTCATAATTATGTTACAAGAACAAGGATAACTTGATTTGTCTATGTAAACAAAAAATAATAATTTTTACTTTTGTCAGTAAAAAAATTCTACTTATTTTTCAACACAAATATGTTACTGATATGTTAATATTTGACAATTGAGTATAAAGTATAGTATTCTATTCGCATGCAATGGCTGTTACTCATTCGAATGATTTACATCACTCGCCTTAGTAATTGCATACATTACATGCTTATTGAAAAATATACTATTATCAAGATAAACATAATGGAAATCCTCATTACCTAGACAGATTATAGTTTATTTATCAAATCTAGTGTTTAACAACTGATAGGTTTTACTATTTTTAAATAATGTTAATTGGTCATATAAGGGAAATACTATTTAATTTAATTCTTGGTGGAATTATCTATGAATAAATGTTCTTCAAATGAAATTAAGAATTTTATTTTTATTTACAAGAAGTATTAAATTATAATATCGAGAAATAAAATACTGGCTAAATCTAATTTTTATTTTATTTCTTACCTCAAATTGAATAATGGAGACACAATATACGAAGAAAAACATTTCTATAAATGAAAATATAACAAAAGTATACAATCTAGCAACTCTTTGATCTACTAAAGGTTCATTTTTACTTGTAAAAGCGGTTGTAATAATTATTGTATTACTACAAATTGATATAAAAGAGAAACACAACATAGACAAAAATATAATATAGTAATATTTATCCATTTTCTTGACAATACTACAAATTTTGCTGTAAAGTTTTACACATAGTTTATATTTTGCAATAGTAAAGTTATTATTTGTTAAATAATTATTCAACACGATTATAACATCTTTAAGCTCATATATTAAAGTACAAAAGTAAACTTTATATATTACTGAATTAAATGATGTTGAAAATCTAATTAATGTAAATAGAAAATCAGTAATATTATTTAAAAATATATTACCAGATAAAAAACAACTGAACAGAATTAATAGTACGTTCATGCCTAAAATATTTGTATATTTTTTCGTATTTCTACAATCTTTTTCGTAAACGAATACTATTTTCTTCCGTATTTTATCAAAATCGTGAAGTATGTTAAAATATTCATCGCAAAAAACATGAAACCAAATAAAATTCAGCACTAAAAATATTAATGGAGCAAATGTAAATGCCGCAGTTATAACTAAATTTGTATCAGTCTGCTGTCCTTTAGCTCTAATTTTTTTCCGGTACTCAAAACTGCGTGTACACCAAAAACAAATCAGAATAAATGGTATAATTATAAAGTAAGACGATTTTAGATATTTTCTATTGAATGGTACACCACCTACTAAATAAGGAGTGTAACCAAAATATTTAGAAATGGTATAGAATGGTGATATTGCGTTGTGCAAATCGGACATTTTATTAACATTTAATTTAGTATATGCATGTAAATTAATTAAGAGTAAATATTGTTTTATTCATTTTTCACATCAAATTTATAAATTAATAAAAAAGTAATACATTATTTTATAAATCAATATTTATGAGCAGTTTGTGAATGCTTTAATTCAATTTTCACTACACTAACTCATTTTTCTATACTTTTCAGCTTTGCTTATACTATAAGTCAAATTAATTTGCTGAACTAAAGCCCTGTTTCGTAATAGTTATTTATGCAACAAGCAATAAGAGTGTAAACACAGGCTTTATGACAAGAGGTGAAGTATGTCGTCACAAGACTTGCCGAGTCACGAAAATTATTGTCATCTGCTCGTCTGTCAAATTTCTAATTTGTCTCATGTCATGAAAATTATTGACCGAATGTCATAAAGCTTGTTTACACTTGATTTACATACTAGATTTTTATATGAGCTTAAATAACATTCCTGAGACATCTTAGAAATTTGGCAGACCAGCATACTTCAAATAACAGTTATAGAAAAAATAATAGGGTACTATACCATAGTCAAATTTTAAGTATCTTAAATAAGAAGACGAAAATATACATAAATTAATGAGTATTAGTTTTAGTGCAAAAATTTTGTTTCAATATTGATTAGGTCGTAAACTACAAGCGATTAAAGTTTATTACTAATTAGGTACTGTAACGTTTTTATTTATTTGGGTAAAGTTGTAAATGTTAGACAATTATTGTTAATTAAAATAAAAGTTTATTATAACGATAAACAGATATTAAAAGATAATAAATATAATGAATACTACGATTAAACAAACATTAAACACTAATTAAGACTAAGAATATTACAAAACACTTAAACACTAAGATTATTTATTTAAACAATATATAATTCACATATTTATTCATATAACTATATTTATATATGTTCACCACTTGTCTACTATCTGTTTATATCACCAACTATTCAATACGCGACGCTTATTTATATCAGAGTGTCCAATGCCTTCGCTAACATTGCTTATATATTCCGGCGTTTGTATTCGAGAAATTACTAGAACACTATTCCAGATAAAAACTCAAACACAATAGATTACATCACCCGAATAATTAAGCAGGTTTGGACATGTCTGTTAACAACGCACGACCCTCCGTGGCTATTGCGTCATCGCTAAAAATAGACATCCGCTCATCGCTGCGGCGCGACGGCGACAGCGGCGACGATGGCGGGCGCTGCACATTACAGTATAATGCGGTAGGTCCTAAGAATTTGATTGGTCACCTGATTTTAAAAACGAGATTCGCGCGTCTGCTGCGGTCACCTCTTTGAAAGATTATAAACTGTCACGTTGTTGTATAACCTAACAAAAAAATAACAATTTTATGTTTCATGAATTTGTTTAATTTTAATATCTAGTAATATTAACAATAATAATCTATTTATAATTAAATCAATTTGTAATATGTATTAATTAAATTAATAATAATATTAACTAATCAAAACAAACAAACTCTAGCGCCATCCGGCGTTATACTTCGTGTCATAATATTATCAAACTGTTTCAATGTTCTATAATTTATTAAGAAAAAAATGCTTATTGTTTATGTTATTTATGCTTAATAATAATTTCTTCGTGAATATAATGTATAAGTTTTTATATAAAAATATTTCAGCTATGCAAACATGAAAAAATCTGTTCTCTCTAGAACTAACAGTTTGTCGATCACTGGAAGTACCAGCTACGTCACGCAAGAAATTCTTAAATTTAAAAATTCATATCTCGCTTATTACGTACAATTTTTAATTCCCGTTTGCACTAAAATTCTTATTTCACCTGTTCTTACAGAATTTTTTTAAAATGTTATAGGACCCTATTGTACGCATCTTTTATTTGAAATATTTTTCTCTAAAAAACATCCATAAATGATTCACAGAGATAAAACACTGCTAGTCAACTGCTCGCTAATCACCGTTAAGGCCGCCACGCACTTGAGCGACGCGAAGAGCGGCGAAGCGAAGAGAAGTTTTTTCATTCAATGTATTCTTATGTGAATAGTCGCCTCGTTGCTCTGCTCTTCGCTGCTCCAAAATGCGCGTATAAAAATAATTAATCAGTTGTTCATGCTACCAGCAATGGAATCTGATCCGAATTCGTTAACTTTGAAATTAATGTTAATTGGACGTTTATAAAACCGGCCCTGACAGTGTTTGTTACGGAGCCAGTGTACAAGTTTGTTTAAAAAAAACGGACTAGGTAAATGTCACTTTCCAATTTCCAACCGCTCAAATATCAATTTGATATTCAATATGTAATAAAAAATGTAAATAAAATGTATACACACCTCGCGGGAATACTTATTCCAACCTCATGCTCAAAGCTGACTCCGATATAAGTGGGTCATCTGATTTATCGCTCGGTTAGAAAAAATGGAACAAAGTGTTACCTTTAGGCTCAAAATTTTGTAAGCCCAGGGGCGCATTTTGCTTATGGCCCTGTGCAACGTGAGAAAGATCAACTCTTCCATTTTTAGTAGTGCTGTCAAAAACCGTCGAAAATAGTAAGCAGTTAACCCAGACAACAAACTGCGGTTAACCGGCTAACCGCGGTTAATCGGATATTCGCGATTAACTGGCTAATCGCGATTAACCGGCTAATCGCGATTAATGGGCTTACCGCGATTAACCGGCTCATCGCTATTAACCCGGCTACCGCTAGTAAACGGTTAACCGAATAACCGCTAGATAACAACAAAAATATAATTTTATTTCTTATATTTCCCTTTCAGTTTGTGTCACATGTCACATTACGAGGTTGTTATAAACAATAATTAAAAAAATAAGGATAAAAATAAATACAAACACAAGTTAAATTTTTTATAATTTTATTTTATAAATTAAATATTTGGAAATACAATAGCATGCTCTCTAACGAAAAAAATTTGTTCCAAATAATAGACGTGGCATACATGTTTTTAAATTTAAAATTAAGAATGTTTAGAAGTTATAATAATAATAATAATAATAATAATAATAATAATAATAATAATAATAATAATATGTGTATTTTGTGAAAATATATACATATTTGTACAAAAGAGGTTGGTTGGTATTTACTATATACATTTATAATTCAAAAACGGTAACACAGATTGTTAGTATCAATAGTACAAACTGAAATTACATAGTACAAGTATAAACTTACAAGTATGTACATACATGCCAATATTCAAAAATATCCAAAAAATAAATTTACAGATTTATTACATAAATGAAATACTTTGAAATAAGAAATGTTTGAAAACAACATAATAACATAATATGAGCAAAAGTAGTATTAACACTTTAAATTATGTATAAAAATTGTATTCATAATATATTAAAATTTTATCATTTTATGTATGCCAAAATGTGGCAGAATTTCCAAAATTACATAATTCTAACATTAAATTTTGGTCCCCAATGGTACTCAATATTTAAGACTATAGAAAGTTTATCACAGATTTAAGATCTTCATTATCATACAAAGCAGAACTAATAAAACTAAATAAAAGTTTAGAATTCATCTACAAACTTACGTTCCCTTAATGCCAGTGCAGCGTAATGATAAACATCTGTTAATTTTTTATTACTATCTATTATAAATAGAGATTTAAGTAAACTTAATTTATCGCTAAAAAAATCTACATGTTTAATTAAATATTTAGAACGTAGAGCTTTGTGAAGAGGACATTCAAAAAAAAAGTGAAAGACATCGTTTGAATTATTTGTATTGCAAAAGGAGCATACGTTTTCTGTGTCGAATTCATATACTGTTTTCTTGAAATATAAACGAAATTTCGTTGAGTTCGCAATTCTAAATTGACTAATTAGTCTCAAAATATTAATACTGACTTTATATTTTAAATAAGGTTCAGTTCCCCAATGAGTTTTTAAATTTTTGTAAATAGGGTGGTGGGATGAGTTTAGCATTTTACTAGAATCTTGTTCTATAAGTTTTCTTTCAGCAGTTCTAATTACGTTTTCTAAATTTTGCTTAACTTCATTACTATTTTGCGACTCCCAGAGATTTTTAAAATTTAGATCCAAAAGTAGACTTTTAAGATGGTAAACCCAGTTTAATTTTTGATTTTTTTCCTTCTGGTTTGCTAAAGTTAATAAACGAGTATAACATTTCTTTGCCAGTCTATAATCAGGCATATCTAAAAGTTTAATCCACCAACTTAGCATTGATTTGTAAACCAACAAACTTAAGGGATATCTTCCGGTTTCAAATCTTACTAGCCAGTTAGCAGTGTTTATCGGCCAGTTATATATTGTTTTAAAAAATGTTGTCTGGATCATTTCTATTTCTTGCGTATACCGAAACGACCATACTTCTGCTGCATAAAGAAGTATACTTAAAACAGTTGATTCGAATAGAGTGCATTTATCTTCCCATGAGTCCGACTTACTATTAATTAAGGTAAGTCTCAATGAACTTAAAGCTTGAGACGCTTTCTGCTTTGCAAAACAAAGATGTTCTTTAAATGTACCATTACAAGTAAAGAAAAGCCCTAAGTATTGGAATTTTTTAACAATTTCGAGTTTTTCATTGTTATAATAAAAGTTTAAAGAATTGAAATTACAAAATTTACCACCCAAATTAAAAATCATAACTTTAGATTTTTCAGTATTTAAAATAAGGTCATTATTAGCGCAATAGTTCTCTAACGTTCTTAGTTTTCTTTGCATGGTTATAATTTGTGCATCAAATAATCCATATATATATATATATATATATATATATATATATATATATATATATATATATATATATATATATATATATATATATATCCCACTATCTTTTTGGCATCCATTCATTAACAAATTACGGATAATTTGGAACCCACTGTAATCTGACACCCGTATACCGGGTGTCAAATTGCTCATGTGGTATTTCACGTAGCTTACGTCCTCTGGATGCTAGTAACAAAATTACATGGGGGTCTAAAATTGTATGTGAAGTGAAAATATGCGAATATTGGTAGTTTCAACAATTACCAGTTGGTGCGCTGTGATCGCTAGTGTATATAGGAATTGTATATTTTTCGTAGATGTAATAGCTAATAAGACACCCGGACATATTGCAACATTGCATGTCGGCAGTTTTCATTCTACTTGTGTTTTGTGATAGGTACGAATCTGTTTTATGAATTACAAATTTAATAATGGCAAAAAAATTGCGGATTGTACAACTAGCAGGCAGTAAACAATTATTAACTCGTAATAACGAAAAATAAATTATAACAAATTTGAGCATGGAATCTCCCGCCAATTGGGAAAAATGGCGGCATATTTAGGTTTTTGGCCATTTTCTCGAAAACAATTGCCCATATCAAATTTGAATACAAAACTAAAGCTCGAATTTTTTTATACAAAATGGATTATTACATTTTTTAACTAGGATGAACTGTTAGAGAGTTATGTAATATTTAACAAAAAAAAAATATTAAAAATATTGAAATCATTCAAAATATAAACAATATTACGTATTTAATACGTCGTCTAAAAGAAGTAAATTATCGATGATTGTAAATAATTTTTCTTAACGCTTTCTTACAAATTTTCATTTTTTCATCCACCACTCTGATCCTGTTTAAGATAAGATAACGCGGTTGGAAAATTTGAATTCAGCATGAAATTATCTTTCATGTCATGTAATATAAGCTTTCTGCCGATGAGAGGTTCGCGATTTACTAACAACTTAAACTGTCGATTCTGTTCACATCTGTAAGTCTTACAGATCTGTAAAATCCTGACACAAACGCATCTATTTGTTTTGATTAATATAAAAAAAATTTATAAGAGTGCAGGTTTCGCAGCGATTTTGTTCATTATTTACAAATTTACAGATCTGTAAAATTTACAGATGTAAACAGAATCGACCCATTATATGAAGTTCCTCTAAAATTTTAAACATCTGCAAATCGGGTCATTTCTCATTTTTTCATTAACCACTTCAACGCATATTAAGTACGTAGTATTGTTTATTTTTAATCGTGTCGAAATTTGGGATGAAAAAAATTGAGAAATGAGCCGATTTGCAGATGTTTAAAATTTTAGAGGAATTTCATGTAAGTTTAAGTTGTTTGTAACTCGCTCATCGGCAAAAGTCGCGTAACGTGAATAAATGACATGACATATAATTTAATGTTGAATTCAAATTTTCTAACCGCGGTCTTCTATCTTAAATATTTTTAACATAACTCTTTGAGAGTTTAACCTAGTTTAAAAAAGTAAAAATATTTTTTTTATGTGCAAAATATTTGAGCTTTAATTTAGTATTTTTGTAAAATTTTGATACGGGCAATTGTTTTTGAGAAAATGGCTAAAAATCTAAATATGCCGCCATTTTTCCGAATTGGCGGGAGGTTCCCATGCTCCGATTTCCGGAAACTTTTGTTATGTTATTCAACGCATTTTTCTGGGCGGGATTCCGTAAAAAAGCTTTTGTTGCAATTTCTTCGAGGTAAAATCGTAAATTTCCTGGACTATTATCTACTATTGTAAATAAAGAATACTAAAGCATGCTAAATATATTTTACGCCCAATGAAAGAATGATTTAACATGTTCGGTAGTTCCGATATCTGATCACCTATATATAAAAAGTATTTGTATTAAGTCTACCAAGTGGTTCATACTGAATATTTTTTTTTATTTGTGTACTTACACCCTTTTCAAAACACATGGTTCAATGTTGATTTCAGTATTTAATTTAAATATTAAAAGAGTAGTGTACAAAATGTAAACTATTTACGTAAGTTTTTTTTTTGATAATTTAAAGGAAAAATTATCTATATTTATAAGCACTTAATTTTTGTTTCATAGTGTATTTTTTATTTATTTTTATTATTGCCAATAGATTCATTTTATTTGGACACTTTTCTTTAGAAACCCTGTTTTTTACATTTTAAAAACTTTAATTCATTTCTATTCAGGGATCGACATTTCAAAACTACTAATTCTAAATACCAGCGCGAAAATGAAAAACAAAGAAAATTCTGAAAATGGAATTTCTGTTACATCATCTGATGAACCTGATACTCAAAAACAAAAAGAAATTGATAAAATTACCAATCATACACTTAATAATAAAAATAAAATGTCAAATGATGAATCAAAATCAAATTGATGCAGTTCAAATTATAATGGCGAAGTTGATAGACCTCAATAGTAATAATCTTGAAGATGAAATTTGTATGACACCTAATGAATCAGTTGTACAAAATCAAGTTGAAGTTGATGAGAAATCATCCGATTTTTCGATATGTAGTGATTCGTATGGCGAAAATGATATAACGATTTACAATTATTGTCACATATCTAAAAACGAAAATTCTAAAGCATCTAAAATGATATCAAATACAAAATAAATAATTCTAAAAGATAAGGTTCAGTTTGGATTCCCTACTATATATATTATTATTATTTAATTTTTTATTTATTATTGCTTCTCAATCATCAAATTCTCTTAAAACAAATGAAATGGTAAGTATAGAAAAAATGGCAACAATGTCAGAGTTCATATGAACCATTCAATGAAAACTTATATACAGGTAGGATGCAAAATTACCCACTTGATGAATGAAATATATACACCGGGCATCAGTTGCATGGAAAATGAAGGGATGTCATATACGTGTTTTGTGAAAAAAAAATCTAGAATGCCTCTTTCTCTAAATAAATGAATTTTGTGGTGGTTTCTGCATTAAGCAGTGATATATGAGATATATTCACAAAATAAAACCTTTCTAGACCCTTTCTTAAGCATGGGAGCTAAAATACTGGTTCCTAGTAAGGGCGCCATAAAGATAGCAGGATTATATATATATATATATATATATATATATATATATATATATATATATATATATATATATATATATATATATATATATATATATATATATATATATATATATATGTCAAACGTAAGGACAAAATGTACCAATATCGAATTACATTTTCATTAATTTATGGGTTATTGCCGAATAACGCTTAACCAGTTTTTAAAGACTAGTCGGTTAACCTGTTGTTGTCAACTATTCGCGGTTAACTGGTTTTGTTGGCTAACCGCCGTTAACCGTTTTGCGGCTAACCGCGGTAAATCGGACTAATCGGCTTTTAATTTATTAAAAATCGCATTAACCGGTTAACCGGTCAGTCGGTTAACCGAATACTTTTAACATTGTACCTTAATTCATTCATTGATAAACATTTATTACAAATTTGATAAAATTATAAATAAATTGCTACAGAAATACAGACCCACTTAATTCAACAGAATTGTATTTATATTATACATTACACATATGTACACTAAAGTTTTTGAAAGATGTCCTATCAAGGTCATCTGCGAATTGTATAAATTAAGATTTTGTTCGGTCAGATTCAGTAGTGTCGGTACAGCAAAAGTATTATCAACAAGGAGCATCGTTTTAAAATAAAATGTGCTAACTTAATGGAAACAATATGAATTTTTGTAAAACAAGCGTGTTATATCCATCCTTATCGCGCATACTTCTTGTGAGAGAGATAAATATATACTAATTTGGTAATTCGTTCATGATACAAATGACCTTGATCGGACATCTTTCAAAAATGTTGCTCTACATAGTTATAGAGATTTCTATATCTTATTCCATTTAAGCCATTCAGTATTGTAAAAAATAGGGCATAGTTTTGAACTCTCTGATAGGCTGAAATGGGAGACAAGAGACAAGTTTACCCAATGTAATGTCGGCTACATAAAACTGGCGCTGATGTGAGCGCCATCTGCTAAATGGCTTAAATGGAACAGAGTATAAGTGAATTTATGCACAAATACAATAAAACAAATGATAAACTTGGAACAAGTATGATATAGAAAGTACTTTTTTTTATTTTTGAACTATGTCAGTTTCTTCATCATTATTAAACTGGTACAGAATAACTGCATAATTTAAAGCAGTGCTTATTAGCTAAAATAAATTTTTTGTATAACTATTATTTGGATGAAATAAAACTTACAGAATATGCAAAAGTCATATCTAAGGGCACAATTCCATTGAATGTAAATTGTGCTTTTTCATGATAGCTTCTATGTAGAAAAGTTACACCCTAAAAAGATCATATAAAATTATAAATGAATCTGTAAAGGCCTGTGTCCACGATCCTAGAAATCGATCCGAGTTCTCGGATATAGTTCGCAATTCGATATCTCGGATTGTGGACACTACCAACTCGGACGCAAATATCGAATAGAAAACTAGAATGGAAAAATGCGTTCTATCCCATTTTTTCGTACAAGTTGCTAATTTCATTTAACTGTTACCAATTTAAAATCTTGACGTTTGATGTTTGATAAGCTTAAAAATGATAAGGTTATAAAATATTACATAATTCTACTCATTTTTGATATTGATTATAAATAATTACTTATAAATAAATTAATATATTCGTTGTAAAAAATTTATTTACTTACTGCCGGGATAATTTTTATTTTTATTTTTATTAGTATTTAGTATTGGTAGAAATGGCTGAAACTAACTTCATAAATTCAATGTTTATGATCAAAAAATGTGATCGAGAACTTGGAACGATTTCTAGCATCGTGGACACAGGCCTTTAGTATTTTAAAACTATCTCAGTGACTTGACAATACTTCTCATAAATCTCAGACTTTTTAATAGAAAAGGATAACCTATAGATGTGTATAGATAACAATCTTGCTAACTTAGTTGTAATTATATTTGTCGATGAGTAAGTTATGATTAGGTTAGTACAGGATAATTTAGAGTAGATAAAGTTAGGTAAGACTAAGTAAAGTAGATAAGATTAGGTTAGGTTAGTTACTAATTAGTGACCCATTAAGAAGCAGCCATTTAAATATAACTGATTTAAATAGTAATTTTTTCTATAATCGTGCGAGAAATTAATGTTCTCAAAATGAGTGTGAAAAATAATTAAAACTTGATTTTAATGGGATGGGATCTTGTGGTTAACTTTGTTAGAGCGTCTCACTAGATATAAGAAGGTCCAGAATTAAAATCCCTCATACCTGAGAGGTCCATGAATTTTTCACAAATTCTCTCTTCGTTTATTTAAATTCTCCTTGATCTAATAAGCTCATTTCTATATGAATTAAAAAATCTGATGTGGCCAACACATGACCTCCCGTCAATTCCATGTTTGAAATAGCAATGAACTTTAAGTATCATTTCCGGTTGATCGTTCGAAAACAAAATCTAATTTGTTGTTCCAATAAATAGAAAAGTCTGTAATACCAAATTTTGAATTATATTTTTTTGTTTTTCCTCGAATTAAGTATCACTTCCGGTTTATCATATATGTAGGTATAGTCAAAATCTAATGTTGTTTCTAATTATACACGTGTTTTAAATACCAAATTACAAAATTTTTGGTTTATATTTTAATATATTTTTTCAAGAAAATCTATTTATAGCTTCCTGTAAAGTAGTACTTCTGGTTTATCAATTTTAGAAAACATCTAATATGTCGTTCTCATTAATATAAAAATCTAATATGTTGTTCCCCTTTATATAAAAGTCGTAAATACTAAAATTGACAAGTTTTGGAGTATATCATAATATATTTTTCACCAGAATCTGTTTAGAGCTTCAAGTAAAGTATTACTTCTGGTTGATTAATTTTAGCCAAAATGTAATATGATGTTTCCCACGACATAAAAGTCTTAAATACTAAAATTGAAAAGTTTTGGATTATATTTTAATATAGTTTTTCATTAAAAATTGTTATGGGCTTCAAGTAAGCATCACTTCCATTTATCCAATTTTACCCAAAATCTAATCAACACGTTATATGAATGCAGGAAGCTTAAATACGGAAAATAGATATATTTGGAAGTTTGTTATAAGAGTTATCGTGGACGAAATAATCGTCACACACACACACGCGCGCACACACACACACACACACACACACACACACACACACACACACACACACACACACACACACGCACACGCACACGCACACAACACCGTAAAAATAGTAAAAACGTGTTGTGGGGACCAAAATTCGTACTTATTTACTGAAAACTCTCCATCGATTTTTTGGCACGATTACATTACCTCCCTTACCTACTTTATGACGGGAGGTAAAAATAATTAAAACATGATTTTTCTTTCTTCGCATCAAAATACCATGCATATTCTCTTAAGTAGTAGGTGATATGTCAAAAATTTAGAATACTTTACATAATTTTTTACCTCTCGCTACCCTTGGTAAGGGAGGTATAGGGATCGTGCTAAAAATCGCATATCGAGATTTTGGTAAATTACCACGTTTTAAGGCCCCTAGAATCCAATTTTAACATTTTCACGATGATGTCTGTGTGTATGTGTGTGGATCCTCCACTCTAACTCAAATACTATCATTCAAAAAATTTTGAAACCTTGTATTTCGAACTTTTTCTGTAATGGAAAGAACCCATTATATTTTGGTGAAAATCGGATAAGCGGATATGGCACTTTACTAAAAACTCAAAATGATTTTTCTTCGAAAAATTCCTTTAAATGTAATTTTTTCAAGACTAATGTTATTATAAAAATTAAAGATTATTAAATTTTCTATAGATTTGCATTAATACTTTTTCTATATATTTTATAGATAAATTTATAAAATTATCTTCAATTTAAATCCCAAATCCTACAGTTTAAACAAACAAAACGCAGTTATTCAAATATATGTAACTGACAGATAAATGTCACTATCAAAGAACTAGTCATTTCAAAATAATATTAGTAACGTTTTGAAAAGAAAAATTAAATAAAACAATAGAAAAGGAATTCAATACAGTTTCCAGCATAAGTAAATATGTAGGTATGTATTTAGATTAATATAAATTAACGATTCACAAAAATGTTTAAGCTAATCCTCATTTTTGGATTAGTCAATTCTATTCTATCCCGGTATTTAAAATTTAATCTTCATTTTATTATAGCTCCGGTGGCTCAATGGTTAGAGCAACGCCTCATGTTGTGCGTGCTCTCGAAGCTGTGGGTTCGAATCCCACTAAGGCATGGATATGTGTGAATGTGAACCCACTCTGTAACTGGGATTTAATCCTGTTGAGGGGTTTAAAAAAAGGTAGTTACTTAGATTAGATTAGACTATATCTTAAGAAGTAAACTGTCAAAGTTAGAGTAAAATTTGCTGATCCAAAAATAAGGATTAACTTAATCTTTTTTGTGACTCGGGCTGTAAATGGCGGGAGGTATTGTGTTGGCCACGGAAAACATGATTCTGAAATTTTATAAAAATTTCATAATTTACTGTTGTAGTCAGTGTAAAAGTCTAAGCAGTGATTTACCAAAGAATTAAACATTATCAAATTTTGACGTTTCGAGGTGTCAAATATATTGCACGATACATGATTCAGAAAACTAATTCATAAGTTATAACAGGGCCGCTCCGTGGGTATTATGCGCCTTTGTGCTATGTTACATTTTAGCGCCCCTTCCCCTCATGATGTAAAATTTGCAAATTAAAGCTTAAACTATACTTTTTGTTCTTCAAAAATGCTAGATTTAATATATCGATGAAATTTTTTTAGATTCATTCTTGTAATCAGTAGGTTATAATCCAAATCGTTTGTTGTAATCAACAATATTACAACGGATTTCAGAATTGTATATGCATTTGATTCTTTGCAAAATCATAATAGGTATTTAAATATTGGATTCATTGTGGGATTCATTCTTGTAATCAATATTCTTGAGTTATAATCAATATATTCATTGTTGTAATCAACTTTTTAATAGTTATTTTTTCAATAAAACAATGCTAGTATAATAACGAACCGATTGATACGATAATTATTTTACTTATAACTAGAGCTCTAATGCATACAAATTAAAAAATATATTGTTCACTACTTTTGTAAGTTTTATGGTAATTTTGTCTATACGAATAAGAGCATTTTATAAAAATTTACTATTATTTACTTTACTGTCTTGAAACGGCGCCCCTCAAAGTCAGGCGACTTTGTGCGGGGCACAACCTGCCCACCCGCACGGTGCGGCCCTGAGTTATAAGTTCCATATGTGTAAATGACCTGGTTCGTACTTGTTTCAAAAATAACTATTGATGAGACATGATTTTTTAGATATTTTCTATTTTAATAATATTCTAACTAAGCATATTTTAATACATGAGATGTATACGGGTATATACGAGTACTTACTTTTTTTCTTACAGTAATATCTTTTGTACTTCGTACTAGATTTTGAACATTAAATATAAATTTCTTTGTCTGAAACATATGATGTTAATATTTTTAAATTATACACGTATTTACTTATAGTAGGTACATACCTCAATTTCTAATTGGTAAAATATGAACGAAATATATAATATTTCAAACGAACTATAAAATGCTGCAGCAGACATTTTTAAACGTCTTTGCGCTATAAAATGATCATTAAAATTTTGTTTTAAAAATGTAAGACTAACCAGAAATACTGGACTCAGTATACACATAAATGATGATAGAAGTAATAATAATAAAATAATATAATAGTATTTATTTAAATTTTTCGTTATTTCACAAATTTTACTATATAAATTAAGAATTTTCTCAAAATTATATTCATTTTTTAATAAATAATTACTAATACATTTAAATATATTAGTTAACTCAAATATTTTGCAGCAAATATAATATTTAAAACAGATCATATTTACCAAAGAATAATATCTAAGTAAAGTATTTAAAATTTCTAAATAATTTGACATAACAATTCCACTTATAACAACCGGACCAACAAGTATAACAAAAACATAAATTATCAAATTTCTAAAATATATTTTAGTTTTTTTACTGTCGATATTTGTTAAACCTATAATTTCATTTCTTAATAGATCAAGTTCTTCCAATATATGGAATAATTTTTCATAATTCAGTTGAAACCATATAAAATTAATAATAAAAATAAATATTGGATAGAAAATAAAACAAAATGATACAAGATTGCCTGTTACGGTTATATGAAAATCTGATCCTAATTTTAAACGATAATAATAAGTTTTAAAACAGGAATATACACTTAGAGAGAATGAAACAATGCTAAATATACTCCATTTAGAGTATTTTCTATAATGTGGTAAACCATGTACTCTGTATGTCAGAAAACCACAAAATACAACCATATAGTAAAATATTTTTATGGCAATGTGCAGGTCTATAGACGACATGACGATATTACAATACGTTTTATTTGATTAATATTCTGTTAAGAGACCAAAGGCATTAATGACACTATTAGTATATCATTTAAAATATGTATTAGACAATGAAAAATTACAGCAAATAGGTATATCATTACTTTTTAAATGGCTCTTAAACATATTAAACATTATTTAAAAGTGAATACCTATGTTTAAAGTTTAAGTAAATAATTATTATAATAGTACATTATGCAATGAGTTTATAATGATAGCTATCAGAGACGTAACTAGGGTTTTGAGCGCTTTGGCAAAAAAATGCGCTCCTACATATCAAGAAAATAAAAACAAAATAAAGTTCTTACATAAACATTTTCTAAAATTTAAAACATCTGCGAATCGGCTTAGTTCTCATATTTTCATCTAAAATTTTGACACGATTAATGAATTCTATATTTAATATGTGTCGAAATTTCAGATGAAATGAGATCTAAACCGATTTGCAGATGTATAAAATTTTAGATAAATTTCATATAAGTTTAAGTTGTTAGTAACTCAGTAGATGGCCAGTTTTATGTAGCCGAAATTACATTGGGTAAACGTATTTCATGTCTCCAATTTCAGCCAATCAAAGAGTTCAAAACAATGTCCAATTTTCTACAATACTGAATGGCATAAATGGAACAAGATATATATTAAGTATTAAATACCTAATATTGTTTATTTTTTTGGTAATTTAAATTTCTATCATAAATTCTTATTCTGGTTAACTATATTTTAACATAACTCTTTGAGAGTTCATCCTAGGTAAAAAAATGTAAGAATCCTTTTATGTACAGGAAATTATGAGCTTTAATTTTGTATTCGTTAAAAAATTTGATACAGTTCACTGTTTTCAAGAAAATGGTCAAACTCATTTTTTGCACCTTTGACCCAAGATGGCGGCAAAATACGGGGTCGCTAAAGGGTGCAAAATTAATATGGCTTTATGGAGGTCTCAATAAAGAATAAAATTCACGCCAGCTTGACACCAATTATTTCCATAATAAACACCTTGCCGACTGGCCTATCTGTAGATAATTATTTGTTAAATTTAGAAAATAATTTTTAGAAATATTTGATCTAAAACCATATAAATGATTAAAATTTTGCGCCCGTGGCATGTGCCACCTTTGCCACGCCCTAGTTACGGCACTGATAGCTATTAATGCACTCGCAATTCATGCATTAATACTCGTATTCATTTTATTATACATGAATTGCATACCCTATTTTTTCTACGACTATTCATAATAATTAAAAAAATAAAGTATAACCCAATAAATTGGTTATAAAATTCATCTGTATCATAATGATAATCTGTATAGAAATGAAAGTCTGTATCATAATGACTGTCATTCAAGTCCAGATGACACATACTTAATAAGTATATTAAAGCATAGGAGAGGAAAAAAGTTATTTTTCTACTATCATTTGGAAAATCCTGTGTTTCAATTTTCAATATTTATATAAATTAGGAAAAAATTTGAAATATTGTGCAACAAGTGCGGGAAAGCACCTATTGCCCACGAGGAGTGAGAGTTTCAGCACGAGACGAAGTCGAGGGCTGGAATCACACAAGTGGGCAATAAGTGTTTCCGCACGAGTGGCACACTATACTTTTTCTACGACCACACTCTTTGGTAAGATATAAATAATTCATTTTTAATAAAAAACAAATTTTTTCTCAATAATTCATTAATCTTTAAAATAATTACAATAATTACTTTTACTATAAATGGATACGGATAAGTAATTACCAAATTTTTTTGTAATTTATAAATCTAAAAGTACATATAAATATTAATATTATATTACAGTTAGCAACTTGTGTGAGAAATAATTTCTCACACTTTAACCCACGACTGTGGGAAATGAATAACTTTCGGGCTTTGTAAAGCATGGGAAAAATGCAATTTTCTGTAGTGGTCGTAGCAAAAGTATTTTTTGTCCGCTTGCCCATAAAGTGACCTTTTTCCTGTTTTGCGCGCGCAAAGTGGTTTATTTCTTGACAGTTCGACAGACCGTGCGCACGACTCTTTTACTTTGCGCAAGGCCTGTTCGCAGTGTTAAGAAATGAACTTTCGCAAAACAGGCACTCAAAAACTACTTTTTGGGCAAGCTGAATAAAAAATATTGTGTGTTCCACGAGTGCAAAATGACATTGGCGCTCCCGCATCATTGAAACTCTCAACTGCGCTTCAAGCTTCAAACTTCATGCTCGTGCGACAATGTAGCATTTTGCACCCTTAGTACACAAATAACTATAACATTTACCACCTTCACAAGTCAATCTGACATATAACTGCTCTGTCGATATATTACATAACCAAACAAAATGCCGCACTGCTGTGAAAATAAAATAGGGCATTCATCTACAAAAACGAAAGTATAAAATGCTTAGATTAGGTTGAAGCAATAGTTCAAGAAGAATGGAAAATAACTATAAATTAAAATTAAATATAAAATAAATTGTGTGGACAGTTGTGCTGCCACCTGCAAAAGTTTGGCTTGAACGCTCCCAATGGACATCCGCTTTTTCACTGCACTGGTTTAATTTACTTGAAACAAGTGGCCCAGTAGCATAAAACATTGTTAACTTAAGAAATTATTAAGTCAATTTTTTTACCTCGCGATTACAGTAGACCATAGCGCAAAAAAAAATACAAAAAACTACACTATCTCCACGGCTTGAGCCATACTCTAGCCAACGAATTAAAGAAATCTATTATTGTAGCTGGGTTTTACAACTAACGAACTCTCAGAAACATACTCGTTAACAACCAATTAGTTAATAGGAACCCACTTTGCAATTCGGGGGTATACAAAGTAGCATGCTCTAATTGTAATTTCGTTTATATTGGACAAAGAGGTAGAAATTTTAAAATTAGATTTAAGGAACATATGTCGTCTTTCAGAAACAATAAATTTAACTCAAATTTGGCAAAACACTTAATAGAAAATCAACACACATGTGAACAAAATAATTTAACTATCTTACATAAAGAGAGGAAAGGCCTTAGACTGACTTTCTTGGAATCGTTTGAAATTAGTAAACACATCCACAAGGGTCTACCCCTAATGAATGAACAATTAGATCTTCTTGACCACCCGTTCCTAGATTGTGTGATCTCTGGCTTTTCCCGTATACCCTAATTCTTGTAATCCGCTACCTGATTATGTATAAATTTATTCGTTAGTCGCAACCATCCTCAGTACTTCTGAAGATGCCGTAACTGGCGAAATTGTACAATAAAGTTTATCCTTTCTTTATTTTTGTGAAACTAAACCGAGTGTTTTATTTAATAATTTCCAATATGTTTCACCGAGTGCCAACAGCTTCATCCATTGAATTAATTAAAAAGTATATAAGTTTTAAATTTACATATCTCGCTTTTACAAAGGGCTAATTTAATAATAATTTAATGTGCTAGACGCAGAATTTAATTCTCTAAAACTATTATTTGAAGCATTTATTTCTAAAATCAAAATGAAACCATTTTATTCAAGAAAAACTGTTAACAACTTTAGGTAATATATCACTTCCGGTTAGCCTGTTTTAACCAAAATCTACTATGTTATTCCAATTAACATAAAAGTCTAATATACCAAATTTGAAAAGTTTTGGATTATATTTTAATATAGTTTTTAATTAAAATCTATTATAGGCTTCAAATAAAGTACCATTTCTGGAAATTATGTAATGACCAAAAAGGGAGGTGCACAACTAGATGTTATAGAAGTCCTAAATACAAAATTTCAACTTTCTACGGCTTACCGTTTTTGAGTTATGCGAGATACGTACGTACGTACAGATGTCACGACGAAATTAGTCAGAATGGATTCAGGGATGGTCAAAATGGATGTTTCCGTTGAAATCTGAAAACCGAAATTTTTCGCGAATACAATACTTCCTTTATTTTGTACAAAGAAATTTATGTTATTTATGCTTAATAATAATTTCTTCGTGAATATAACGTATAAGTTTTTATATAAAAATATTTCAGCTATGCAAACATGAAAAAATCTGTTCTCTAGAACTAACAGTTTGTCGATCACTGGAAGTACCAGCTACGTCACGCATCAAGAAATAGGGTCCTATACCATTTTTTCTTTAATTTTTTTTCTGTAAGAACAGGATGAAATAAGAATTTTAGTGCAAACGCGACTTAAAAATGTTACGGAATAAGCGAGATATGAATTTTTAAAGTTAAGAATTTCTTGCGTGACGTAGCTGGTACTTCCAATGGTGTTAGTTAGTTAGAGAGAACAGATTTTTTCATGTTTGCATAGCTGAAATATTTTTATATAAAAACTTATACGTTATATTCACAAAGAAATTGTTATTTAACATAAATAATAAGTATTTTTTTCTTAATAAATTATAGAACATTGAAACAGTTTGACATTATTATGACACAAAGTATGACGGCGGATGGCGCTAGTGTTTTTTTGTTTTGATTAGTTAATATTATTATTAATTTAATTAATACATAGGTATTACAAATTGATTTAATTATAAATACATTATTGTTAATAGTACTAGATATTACAATTAAACAAATTCATGAAACATAAAATTGTAAATTCTTTGTTAGGTTATACAACAACGTGACAGTTCATAATCTTTCAAAGGTGACCGCAGCAGACGCGCGAATCTCGTTTTTAAAATCGAGCGACCAATCAAATTCTTAGGACCTACCGCGTCATACCTAATTAGTAATCAATTTTAATCGCTTGTAGTTTGCGACCTAATCAATAATGAAACAAATTTTTTTCACTAATACTCATTAATTTATGTATATTTTCGTTTTCTTATTTAAGATAGTTAAAATTTGACTATGGTATAGTACCCTATTCTAAAGTTTAAAAATTCATATCTCGCTTATTACGTAAAATTTAAGTCGCGTTTGCACTAAAATTCTTATTTCACCTGTTCTTACAGATTTTTTTAATGGTATAGGATCCCATTGTACGCATCTTTTATTTGAAATATTTTTCTCTAAAACACATCCATAAATGATTGACAGAGATAAAACACTGCTAGTCAACTGCTCGCTAATTACCCTAATCACTTGTTCATGCTACCAGCAATGGAAACTGATTCGAATTTGTTAACTTTGAAAATAACAGTGATTGATATGGAGCCAATGTAAAAGTTTGTTGAAAAAAAAAACGGGTAAGGTAAATGTCACTTTCCAACCGCTCAAATATCAATTCAATATATAATAAAAAATGTAAATAAAATAATATACACACCTCGCGGGAATGCTTATTCCAACCTCAAGCTCAAAGCTGACCCCGTTATAAGTGGGTCATCTGATTCATCGCTCGGTTATAAGAAATGGAACATAGTGTTACCTTTAGGCTCAAAATTTTGTAAGCCCAGGGGCGCATTTTGCTTATGGCCCTGTGTAGCGTTTCACAAAAATCAAGATATCTCTTTATTTTGTCCTGAAATCAAGACAAGACCAAGACAAGGAGTATTTTTTATTTCCCAAGACAAGACAAGAAAGTATCATCAAGAATCAAGATTTCTTGTCAAGAAATGTTGATTTCTTGACAATGAATATTGCAAATCTGCATTTATATGCTTTGTGTGTCTGGATCCTCAACGCTCAACTCAAATACTATATTCAGAAAATTTCGAAAACATGTATTTCTATCTGATTCTAAAATGGAAAAAAGAAAGAAGGCATTAGTCAAGGGCAGAATTCAGAATTTATATCCCTATCTAAACCAACGCTATTTTCTTACGTATACTATTATTCACGAAATATGACTATTCAAGATCAAGATATTATATTACTTGCAGATAACTTCACTGCATTTTGTACCCATAGGCGAAATATTAGTATGGCGATACTAGTACAACGAAATATTTATGGATACATTTCAAATAAAAAATAATTGTAATTTATTTCAAAATTTTGTTTCTTTTAAATAATGCCTTTCTCAAAGTTTTATCTTCTGCGACCTATGTATTTTCAAAAAACAAAAATCTAGGCACGACGTAAACAATACAATAATAATTTGATTTCAATGCCCTCGTCACTGGATAAACATTAGTACAGAGGGCAGTGCAGTAGATAATTACGTGTCCGTAACTCTACGACACACGTCATAACTATTTGTGGTGTGTTAGAAAGTAATGCCACCATTTACGTATATCTGTCACATCACATAAATTAGACATACATCAAATAATCTTTCTCTTTCTAATGCAAAATGTTGCTAAACTATTGCTATATAAAGTGTTGTGTATTGTGTTTTCGAACAAATGACATTGAATAGTCATCTTTCGTGAATAATAGTATGTTAGAAAAATTAAATGACGAGAGGTATTGTGCTGTGCTGGCCACGTCATATTTTTATTAGATTTGAGAGGGAGAAATATTATTTTGGGATAAAGCTACTTCCGAATCTGATTTATTTTTCTTTGAACACTCTGTTTTAAATAAAAAGCACGGGATATCGAAATAACACAAAAAATAAATAACCAATAAACAACAAAGTAATCGATAAAAAAGGGGATTCCGCTAAAAATTCAAGAAACAAGCAATATCAAGAATTCTTGAAACAAGACAAAAATTACGTCGCCAAGAAATGAGCAAGACAAGAAATTTTTATTTTCTTGTCTTTGAAAATCAAGCCAAGACAAGAAATGATCATCAAGACAAGATTTCTTGTCTTGATAAAACACTAGCCCTGTGTAACGTGAGAAAGATCAACTCTTCCATTTTTAGGAGTGTTCTCAATAACCGTCGAAAATAGTAACCGGTTAACCGTGACAACAAACTGCGGTTAACCGGCTAACCACGGTTAATCAGATATTCGCGATTAACCGGCACCCCTAGTAAACGGTTAACCGAATAACCGCTAGATAACAACAAAAATATAAATTTATTTTTATTTCATATACGTATACTGCTTCCCTTTCAGTTTGTGTCACATTACGAGGTTGTAATAAACAATAATGAAAAAAATACAGATAAAAATAAATACAAACAAAATTTTTATTATTTTATTTCATAAAGTAAATATGTAGAAATACAATAAAAATACATGCTTTCTAACGAAAGAAAATTATTGTTCCAAATAGACGTGGCATACATATTTTTTAAATTTAAATTAAAAAAGTATTAGAAGTTATAATTTTTACTGAAGTAATTATGTATAAAGTTTATAATAATTGAATTTTGTGCATCAAATAATCCATACAAGGTACATGTCAAACGTAGGGACAAAATGTACCAATATCGAATTATATTTTCATTAATTTATAGGTTATTGCCGAATAACGCTTAACCAGTTTTTGAAGACTATAGTCGGTTAAACGGTTGTTGTCGACTATTCGCGGTTAACTGGTTTTGTTGGCTAACCGCCGTTAACCGATTTATTAGCTGACCGCGGTTAACCGTTTTGCGGACAACCACGGTTAATCGGACTAACGGGCTTTTAATTTTTTTAAATCGCATTAACCGGCTAACCGGTTAAACCTTCAGTTGGTTAACCGAATACTTTTAACAGTAGGTACTAATTTTTAGTTAATTCATTCATGGATAAACATTTAGTACAAATGTGATAAAATTAAAAATAAATTGATACAGAAATACAGATCTGTTATGTTTTTATTTATTTTGGATGGGTTGTCAAAATGATACACATTGTAGATATAAATTTTAATATTCAACTATAAGAACCAGTAACACACGCAAGAGCCGAAACCACAACAATAATAATAATGATGGCGGGAGACAACGACTCTGTTTTTGTACAAATTATCAGTTCCGGAGTTGTAACCAACTGCCCATAAATTTAATAATGAATTTTACTATTACAAATATAACAAGATCCACTTAATTCAATAGAATTGTATTTATATTATACTTTAAACATATGTACAGTAAATTTTTGGACAGATGTCCGATCAAGGTCATCTGCGAATTGTATGAATTTGAGATTTTGTTCTGTCAGATTCAGTAGTGTCGTTACAGCAAAAGTAGTATGAACAAGAAGCATCATTTCAAAATAAAATGTGCAAACTTAATGGAAACAATATGAATTTTTGAAAAACAAGCGTGTTGTATCCATCCTTATTGCACATGCTTCTTGTGACAGAGATAAATATATACCAATTTGGTAATTCGTTCATGATACAAATGACCTTGATCAGACATCTTTCAAAAATGTTGCTGTACATAGTTATAGAGATTTCTATATCTTATTCCATTTAAGCCATTCAGTATTGTAGAAAATAGGGCATAGTTTTGAACTGTCTGATTGGCTGAAATTGGAGACAAGAGACAAGTTTACCCAATGTAATGTCGGCTACATAAAACTGGCGCTGATGTGAGCGCCATCTGCTGAATGGTTTAAATGAAACAGAGTATAAGTGAATTTATGCACAAAAAGAATAAAACAAATGATAAACTTGGAACAAGTATGATATACAGTGGCGGATTTAGAGGGGGGGGGGCACTCGGGCACGTGCACCCCCTGTCATTTAAAAAAAATTAATTATTACATATTATCATTCCCGTATTACACATCATAGATAAATAAACATACTAATAAAAATACAGAATTTCTATTTATTTTTCAAATTGTTTATTATTTTGGAAAAGCCCCCTAACTTTTTTTATTAGAAGTAATAGAACAAATAGTTCATTTAAACGTTTTATTATTTTTATTATACTATTTGATGGCAGATGTAGATATTTTTTATAAAGTCACATTTAAAAGATACGACTATCAATTTTTATTTTTTAAATAAACAATAATTATTTCACTAAAATATAAACCGCCATTTTTTGTCTTATGTTGTTCTTATTACTTAATTTGATGTTTTACCTTGTTTTGTATAACATTGTTGCATTTTATTTATTTTCACATGGCTACTTAGAATATTTGAATAAACATTATTTCTCAAACTCATTTACTTGTTTGGGGTCCTGCACTCTGATTTTTTTTATTATTTTAAATGATAGTTCTTTTAATTTTGAAGCAATCCGTAATATAAAAAAGCCTTAATTGTTTTTGATTTAACTGAATTTGAGTCAATGTGACGTCACCGGCGACACCTATTGTGGCTATATCTTTCTCTCGCACAAGTTCTATAGTAGGCAGCGAGAGAAAGGTAGCACTAATGTGACGTCACAGTGACCCTGACAACAAACCTGAAATCTCGCAAAGTAATTATTAAAAATGGTTTTCTTTATCTTAATCCCTATTTATTGAGTAATACTTTAAGTATAAATGTACATTTTATTATTTTTTGTTATGGTGCAGGACCCTAAATAGATCATTAAAAAGACAAAAAATGGGGGTTTATATTTTAGTAAAATAATTATAGGTTGCTATTTAAAAAATAAATGTTCTGATTTTATAAAAAAATATTTACATCTGCCATTAAATAGTATATTTAAAATAATAAAACTGTTATATAAGCATTTTTTACAATGCAATACAAAAGTTAGAGAGGTGGGGGAGGGGCTCACCCTATATATTTAAAATTAGTTTTTCCGAATTTAGTGCCCCCCCTATTATAATTTTCTAAATCCGCCACTGATGATATAGAAAGTATTTTTTTTTCATTTTTTAACTGTCAGTTTCTTCATCATTATTAAACTGGTACAGAATAACTGCATAATTTAAAGCAGTGCTTATTAGCTAAAATAAATTTTTTGTATAACTATTATTTGGATGAAATAAAACTTACAGAATATGCGAAAGTCATATCTAAGGACACAATTCCATTGAATGTAAATTGTGCTTTTTCATGATAGCTTCTATGTAGAAAAGTTACACCCTAAAAAGATCATATAAAATTAAAAATGAATCTGTAAGTATTTTAAAACTATCTCAGAGACTTGACAATACTTCGCATAAATCTCAGACTTTTTACTAGAAAAGGATAGCCTATAGATGTGTATAGATAACTATCTAGCTAACTTAGTTGGAATTATATTTGTCGATGTGTAAGTTATGATTAGGTTAGTACAGGGTAATTTAGAGTAGATAAAGTTAGGTAAGACTAGGTGAAGTAGATAAGATTAGGTTAGATTAGTTACTAATTAGTGACCCATTAAAAAGCAGCCATTTAAATATAACTGATTTGAATAGTAATTTTTTCTATAATCGTGCGAGAAATTAATGTTCCCAAAATGAGTGTGAAAAATAATTAAAACTTGCCTTCAATGGGATGGGATCTTGTGGCTCACTTTGTTAGAGCGTCTCACTAGATATAAGAAGGTCCAGGGTTCAAATCCCTCATCCCTGAGAGGTCCATGAATTTTTCACAAATTCTTTCTTCGTTTATTTAAATTTTCCATGATCTAATAAGCCCATTTCTATATGAATTAAAAAATCTGATGTGGCCAACACATGACCTCCCGTCAATTCCATGTTTGAAATAGCAAGGAACTTTAAGTATCACATCCGGTTGATCTAATCTAATTTGTTGTTCCAATAAATAGAAAAGTCTGTAATACCAAATTTTGGATTATATTTTGTTATGTTTTTCCTCGAAAATCTGTTAAGAGCTCCAAATTAAGTAGCACTTCCGGTTTATCATATAGGTATAGTCAAAATCTAATGTTATTTCAAATTATACACGTGTTTTAAATATCAAATTTGAAAAGTTTTGGATCATGTTTGAATATATTTTTTCAAGAAAATCTATTTATAGCTTCCAGTAAAGTAGTACTTCGGGTTTATCAATTTTAGAAAACATCTAATATGTCGTTTTCATTAATATAAAAATTTAATATGTTGTTCCCCTTTATATAAAAGTCGTAAATACTAAATTTGACAAGTTTTGGAGTATATCATAATATATTTTTCACCAGAATCTGTTTAGAGCTTCAAGTAAAGTATTACTTCTGGTTGATTAATTTGAGCCAAAATCTAATATGTTATTTCCCATGATATAATAGTCTTAAATAATAAATTTGACAAGTTTTGGATTATATTTTAAAATAGTTTTTCATTAGTTATGGGCTTCAAGTAAAGTATCACTTCCATTTATCCAATTTTACCCAAAATCTAATCAACTCGTAATATGAATGCAGGAAGCTTAAATACGGAAAATAGATATATTTGGAAGTTTGTTATAAGAGTTATCGTGGACGAAATAATCGTCACACACACACACACACACACACACACACACACACACACACACACACACACACATACACACGCACACACGCACGCACGCACGCACGCACGCACACACACACACACACACACACACACACACACACACACACACACACACACACACACACACACACACACACACACACACACACACACACACACACACACACGCACGCATATGCGCCTTTGTGCTATGTTACATTTTAGCGGCCTTCCCCTCATGATGTAAAATTTGCAAATTAAAGCTTAAACTATACTTTTTGTTCTTCAAAATGCTAGATTTAATATATCGATGAATTTTTTTTAGATTCATTCTTGTAATCAATAGGTTGTAATAATAATAATAATAATAATATAATATATATGCTTTATTGAGGTAATCTCAATGGCGAGGTTCAGCCAAGGCTGATCTTCCACCTAACCAGTACAAAAAAATACATGTAAAATATGAAAGAAATACATATGAAATAGAAAAAACGTACATTACAAGTTATACCAAGTAGTTATACTAGTAACCAAGTAAAAAAATAGTAAACATAGTAATAATACCAAAAATAATTAATAATAATAATAATAAGAATAAGAAGTCAGGCAATTTTGATAATGAGAGTGAGTACACAGATTAATATACCGAAAAATGTTTTTTTATATGACATTTGAAACAACTACCTACATGATAGAGATTTTAAATTGCTTAGAATATTATTATACAGAGTAGGAGCTAAATATGAAAAAGATCCTTTATATTTAATTTTGTTGAAGGATGGCACAACATATATATCATTTTCACGTAAATTGTACTTGTGTCTTTTTAATTCAAGTTTTTCATATAAATATTGTGGACATCGGGTAATTATTGTTTTGTGTATGAGACGGAGAAAAAATATTCTTACTCTATCTTCAATAAAATTCAAATTAACCTTAGAACGGTACAGGGAGATATGGTCAAATTTACGTACACCAAATACAAATCTCAAGCAATTTTGCAAAAGATTAATTTTGCATTTGTCACCTTTAGTTAGATTAGGTACGTAAACGCATGAACAATAATCTAGTAGGGGAAATATTAATGAATTGACAAGGCGAAATTTAACATCTGGAGAAAGTAATTGACGGTACTGATACAGTACTTTTAGTTTTAATTTAGCTGCAACTAATTTTTTAGACAAGTGTTCGCGGAAAAGTAAATTTTCATCTATTAACATGCCCAATCTAAATCGTTTGTTGTAATCAACAATATTACAACGTATTTCAGAATTGTATATGCATTTGATTCTTTGCAAAATGATAATAGGTATTTAAACATTGAATTCATTGTGGGATTCATTCTTGTAATCAATATTCTTGAGTTATAATCAATATATTCATTGTTGAAATCAACTTTTTAATAGTTTTCAATAAAACAATGCTAGAATGATAACGAACCGTTTGATACGATAATATATATATATATATATATATATATATATATATATATATATGTGTGTGTGTGTGTGTGTGTGTGTGTGTGTGTGTGTGTGTGTGTGTGTGTATGTGCGTGCGTGTGTGTGCGTGCAATACCCACGGAGCGGCCCTGTTATAACTTATGAATTAGTTTTCTGTATCATGTATCGTGCAATACATATTTGACACCTCGAAACGTTAAAATTTGATAATGTTTAATTCTTTGGTAAATCAGTATCACTGCTTAGACTTGTACACTGACTACAACAGTGAATTATGAAATTTCCATCAAATTTCAGAATCATGTTTTCCGCATGTGTTGCAAATAATATTTTTTTTTGTAATCGTTCAAAAATAAGAAAATCTGGTGTGGCCAACACAATACTTCCCGCCATTTACAGCCCGAGTCACAAAAAAGATTAAGTTAATCCTTATTTTTGGATTAGCAAAATTAGCAAATTAGCAAATTTTACTCTAACTTTGACAGTTTATTTCTTAAAATATAGTCTAATCTAATCCAAGTAACTACCTTTTTTAAACCCCTCAACAGGATTAAATCCCAGTTACAGAGTGTGTTCACATTCACACACATCCATGCCTTAGTGGGATTCACACCCAGAGCTCCGAGAGCACTCACAATATAAGGCGTTGCTCTAACCATTGAGCCACCGGAGCTATAATAAAATGAAGATTAAATTTTAAATACCGGGATAGAATAGAATTCACTAATCCAAAAATGAGGATTAGCTTAAACATTTTTGTGAATCGTTAATTTTTATTAATCTAGATACATACCTACATATTTACTTATGCTGGAAACTGTATTGAATTTCTTTTCTATTGTTCTATTTACTTTTTTCTTTTTAAAACGTTACTAATATTATTTTGAAATGACTAGTTCTTTGATAGTGACATTTATCTGTCAGTTACATACATTTGAATAACTGCGTTTTGTTTGTTTAAACCGTAGGCTTTGGGATTTAAATTGCAGATAATTTTATAAATTTATCCATAAAATATATAGAAAAAGTATTAATGCAAATCTATAGAAATTTTTTATAATAACATTAATCTTGAAATATAACATTTAAAGGTATTTTTTCGAAGAAAAACTATTTTATGCTTCTAGTAAAGTGCCATTTCCGGTTATCCGATTTTCACCAAAACATATGGGTTCTTTCCATTACAGAAAAAGTTCGAAATACAAGGTTTAAAAAATTTCTGGATGGTATTTGAGTTAGAGTAGAGGATCCACACACACACACACACACACACACACACACACACACACACGCCCGCACGCACGCACGCACGCACGCCCGCACACACACACACACACACACACACACACACACACACACACACACACACACACACACACACACACACACACACGACATCATTGTGAAAATGTTAAAATTGGATTCTAGGGACCTTAAAACGTGATCATTTACCAAAATCTCTATATGCGATTTTTAGCACGATCCCTTACCAAGGGGAGCGGGAGGTAAAAAATTATGTAAAGTATTCTAAATTTTTGACATACCACCTACTACTTATGAGGCTGCTGCTCGAAATGTGTCTTTTTCTCCATAGTCCTGTGACTTTATTATAAATAATAAATTATTGAAATTTGGCATGATGAATAATGAAGGTTGACTTTAGTTCGCGACAGAGGCTTTTTAATCATATTCTAACTAAGCATATTTTAATAGTTGAGATGTATACGGGTATATACGAGTACTTACTTTTTTTCTTACAGTAATATCTTTTGTACTTCGTACTAGATTTTGAACATTAAATATAAATTTCTTTGCCTGAAACATATGATGTTAATATTTTTAAATTATACACATATTTACTTATAGTACATACTTCAATTTCTAATTGGTAAAATATGAACGAAATGTATAATATTTCAAACGAACTATAAAATACTGCAACAGACATTTTTAAACGTCTTTGCGCTATAAAGTGATCATTAAAATTTTGTTTTAAAAATGTAATACTAACCAGAAATACTGGACTCAGTATACACATAAATGATGATAGAAGTAATAATAATAAAATAATATAATAGTATTTATTTAAATTTTTCGTTATTTCACAAATTTTACTATATAACTTAATAATTTTCTCAAAATTATATTCATTTTTTAATAAATATTTACTAATACATTTAAATATATTAGTTAACTCAAATATTTTGCAGCAAATATAATATTTAAAACAGACCATATTTACCAAAGAATAATATCTAAGTATAGAATTTAAAATTTCTAAATAATCTGACATGATAATTCCACTTATAACAATCGGAACAAAAAGTATAAAAAAGCAATAAATTATCAAATTTCTAGAATATATTTTAGTTTTTTTACTATCGATATTTGTTAAACCTATAATTTCATTTCTTAATAGATCAAATTCCTCCAATATATGGAATAATTTTTCATAATACAGTTGAAACCATATAAAGTTAATAATGAAAATAAATATTGGATAGAAAATAAAACAAAATGATACAATATTGCCCGTTACGGTTCTATGAAAATCTAATCCTAATTTTAAACGATAATAATAAGTTTTAAAACAGGAATATACACATAGAGAGAATGAGACAATGCTAAATATACTCCATTTAGAGTATTTTCTATAATGTGGTAAACCATGCAGTCTGTATGTCAGAAAACCACAAAATACAACCATATAGTAAAATAGTTTTATGGCAATGTGCAGGTCTAAAGACGACATGACGATATTACCATACGTTTTATTTAATTAATATTCTGTAAGAGACCAAAGGCATTAATGATACTATTAGTACATCATTTAAAATATGTATGTAAAAATTACAGCAAATAGGTATATCATTACTTTTTAAATGGCTCTTAAACATATTAAACATTATTTAAAAGTGAATATGTTTAAAGTTTAAGTAAATAATTATAATAGTAGATACATTATGTAATGAGTTTATAATGATAGCTATTAATATACGCGCAATTCATGCATTAATACTCGTATTCATTTTATTATACATGCATTGCATACCCTATTTTTTCTACGACTATTTATAATAATTAAAAAAATAAAGTATAACCCAATAAATTGGTTATAAAATTCATCTGTATCATAATGATAATCTATATTGAAATGAAAGTCTGTATCATAATGAGTGTCATACAAGTCCAGATGACACATGAAGCATAGGAGAGGAAAATAGTTATTTTTCTACTATCGTTTGGAAAATCCTTTCATTTTTCAATATTCATATAAATTAGGAAAAAAATGAAATATTGGGCAACAAAAGCACCTATTTCCCACAAGGCGTGAGAATTTCAGCACGAGACGAAGTCGAAGGCTGGAATCATACAAGTGGGCAATAAGTGTTTCCGCACGAGTGGCACACTATACTTTTTCTACGACCACACTCTTTGGTAAGATATAAATAATTCATTTTTAATAAAGAACATAAATTTTTTCTCAATAATTCATTAAACTTTCAAATAATTACAATAATTACTTTTACTATAAATGGATACGGATAAGTAATTACCAAAAATTTTGTAATTTATAAATCTAAAAATACATATAAATATTAATATTATATTACAGTTAGCAACTTGTGTGAGAAATAATTTCTCACACTTTAACCCACGACTGTGAAATATTAATCTTTCCGGCTTTATAAAGCATGGAAATGTGTGAGAAATAATTTCTCATACTTTAACCCACGACTGTGGGAAATAAATAACTTTCGGGCTTTGTAAAGCATGGAAAAAATACAATTTTCTGTAGTGGTCGTAGAAAAAGTATTTGTGTCCGCTTGCCCAGAAAGTGACCTTTTTCATGCCTGTTTTGCGTGCGCAAAGTGGTTTATTTCTTAACAGTTCGACAGACCGTGCGCACGACTCTTTTACTTTGCGCACGACCTGTTCGCAGTGTTAAGAAATGAACCACACGCAAAACAGGCACTCAAAAATCATTTTTTGGGCAAGCTGAATAAAAAATATTGTGTGTTCAACGAGTGTAAAATGACATTGCCGCCCTCACATCATTGCTCAACTTCATGCTCGTGCGACAATGTAGCATTTTGCACCCTTAGTACACAACAGAGACAACTATCTAAAGAGAGATTGGAAACTCAATGCTTTTGTATCGTCATAAAGTTGACCACTTATCAACATATGCACCTAACTAAACCACGGTATCTAGATCTTTAAAATGTTGACCGTGTTTTTAAAATTGTTTTTTTTTAATATTTGAAAGAAAAACTCATATTGATATGTATTGTATTTATTTAAAATATATAGTGTACAAATTTTAAATTGCAAAAGTACAATTAGTAGGTATATAAATAATATTAATAACAGACTTTAATAGTATTCATCCAGATAATTATTTTAGCAATAGTAAAAAATCTGATGTGGCCAGCACATTACCTTCCGTCAGTTCTATGTATTTTGTACAAATTTCATACAGAAAGTTCCTTGCTAAAGATTATATTTCTTGTACTTTACCTTCCGGCAGTTGCATGTATTTTATGCAAATTCCATACAGAAAATTTATAGCAAAAGATCCTATATTTCCAGTAAAATTATACGACACACTATGTCAATTTCACTTGACACTGACATCTTTCAATCAAAATTTTCTTAATATAGTAGCTGTTTTCATAGCTATGGCTACTTTATGAAATTTAATTTCTTTATAATTTTTTAACTCTATATCCATTTAATATTAAGTATAAAATGTAGTCAAATCGTATAGAGAATAAAATATTCTTTAATATTTATAATAACATTAAACGTGAAAAAATGATATTT
>OY720451.1:52796309-52838809 GCA_963082715.1 Harpalus rubripes
AAACAGACAATCTGAAAATACAATGTTGCATTAAATTAAAATATTATATTACTGAGTAACAATATAATTATTCTATTGAACTGCTCAAAATAAAATGTATAATAATTAAATGTTAATTAAATCGCGCTCCTCACAAAATACGGCAACCCTAATCATACGTAGGTACTTTTAATATAAATAAATGTGCAATGTCTATTCATTATTTACTTTTCTATTTCTTTATTTCTATATAACAGTAAAACCGATAATTGTGAAAGTTTTGAGAAGAACGTGATCATAAAATGATAAGAATAAACTACGGCATATTAAAGAAAATACAACACCGAAATAGACCATCTAGCTATTAAAATTATAAAAAAATTATAACTTTATTTTTAAAAATGGATACAGTCTATAAATGAAAGGGGGGTCAGTCGACCCTTTCGACCCCCCCTGTAGGCGCCTATGCTCTGAAGAAATATGCATGGAACTATTTTCCCCGTGCTCCGTTTACCCCTCATCGCCTAACACTTTGTTACAAGGCCACCCATCAGTCTGTCCAATCTCTCTTTAGATAGTTGTCTCTGGTACACAAATAACTATTTTCTACAGTCTATATACAAAGTAGCCATTTGCGCTGTCTTTTGTCATCGCAAAATGTCACTTTGCCGCTCATGCGCGACCAAGTAGAAGAAACGCTCGCTGCCCAAATTTTTAACTATACAATGTTAAGAAATGTCACTAGTCTACATTCTTAATAGGAACTAATGGCAATGTAGTTTCACATTTACCACCTTCACAAGTCAATCTGTCATATAACTGCTCTGTCGATATATTACATAATCAAACAAAATGCCGCACTGCTGTGAAAATAAAATAGGGCATTCATTTACAAAAACGAAAGTATAAAATGCTTAGATTAGATTGAAGCAATAGCTCAAGAAGAATGGAAAATAACGATAAATTAAAATTAAATATAAAATAAATTGTGTGAGCAGTTGTGCTGCCACCTGCAAAAGTTTGACGTGAACGCTCCCAATGGACATTCACTTTTTTAATGCACTGGTTTAATGTACTTGAAACTTGAAACAAATAAAATATACAAAAAAAACTTTTTGTTATGGTGGAGGACCACATTGTGAACAAGCGTCTAAGTATAACGATGACGTAATCGGCTAGCAGCCGGGCGACATAAACAGACAAGTCGCGACTTGTTTAATTACATCCGGTCGTCAGAACCTTTTGTGTTCATTGTTATTATGAAGTCGAACATTCTAGAGCTCTCCAAAAGGTAATGGCAGCTATATAAAAGGGACGCAGCTATGCCCGATAGTTATATAGTTACAGTTACATAGTGAAAGAGTTAGTTCCATGGAGACATATAGAGACATTCACATAGAGTGTTAGTGAAACACAGCAGTATCGTGGTGAGTGTAAGTTACTGATATATTGGGATAGTTGTGGAAGTGAATACTCGCGGTAGTGTTGACGAGTATTGTAGAGCTAGGTATACAAGGACAGTAACAGCGAGTTGGAGTGGATACTGGGCATTGGTGTTGAAGTTTGTTACATAAATAGACAGAGAGTGGGGTGAAAGGTGTGACTTCTGTCCGAGCAGTTGAATATACAGACGTTGTTGAGTCAGTTGAGTATATAGAAGCTGGTGACAGTTGAACGTGATACAAACAAACAGTGACATAAATAGTCGAAATAAATAATGAGTAAAATCGTATAAATAAGTAGTCGTGTAGATTGTTAAATAAATAGTGTTAGGCTTAGTTCATTATAGTTTTAGTCTTAATTAGTTTTTTTTTAATTATTGTTTAATATTAGTAATAGTCATTTCATTATAGTTTAATAAACACTTATTTGAATTAATAATAATTGTCCAATTTATTTTAATTATTGAAAATACTTGGTTTTAAATTTCACAATTATTTTATTTTGATAACCAGTTTCGCTACAACATTAGCATCATCAGATCTTCCTTAACCAAGTATTTTCAATAATTAAAACGAATAATAAGTTTCACCATGTATTAAATTAAAGAAATAATTGTCCAATATTTACACTTCACCCAAATAAATAAAAACGTTACAATAATTATTCTTAAATTGTCTGCATTGTATGAATTAATTAATTCGCTAAGCACAACGCACAACAAACTTGTAAACAACTACTGAAATCAAATCAAAGAAATTAATTATAAGAAATAACTTTTGTTCTATATGAAATATTGATGGGTTTATTTTGTTTTAGGTATTAGCCTATTAGCTCTAAGCGCTGTCCAGGGCTACCACGGTTACGTTCTCTTCGTCTGGCTGTACGGCGTATGTCTTGGAGGCTGGAGTTACTCTCTGAAGATGCTCACACTTGAAAGACTCCGCACTAGACATTTTACCCGCGGTTGGGGATGGCTTAGAGGAGCTGAAGCCCTACCAGTCTTACTTGGAGTCCCTGTAACCGGGTATGAAGAAAATAGAGTGCGTGGTTTGCTGTCCTTGAAATCACATACAAATGGAACTATTTTGAACTTATTCTTATTATGAAGTTGTCACGAAACCAAAAATTTTCGAATGATAATTGAACATGTCAATAATGAAAATGTTCTATATCTTCTAAAAAAAATATAAATGAGCATAATAAGAACATAACTGAAATAGGCTCCCATAAAACAAGTTTTCAAGGACAACAAGGTCACATGACAGTTCTGTGCGAGGAGACAAGCTACTCGATCTTGAAATGCTTAGAATCAGTTGTTTTGTGTAAACTTATCAGTTCACAATTTTGTTATTACAAAATATTATTTTTTATACTCTGTGTAAAGGCAGGGTTTTTTGTAATGTAACGCACTGGAACTGCGTTCCGGGACCTATTTTCGATATTTCCAATTTTCTCAATGTTTTTGCCAAAATTATTTACTATTTTATTTATATTGATATTTTTCTTAAATTTTGTAAATGTATATGTATATTGCACCAAAGATACGAGTATATTTACACATTTCAGGTGTTATGTATACTGTTTCATTTTCTTCTTCAAGATAAAGTTAACAAAACGTGCGTTCCGGCACCTTTTTTTCTACAAAAAAGCACTGTGTAAAGGTGTTCTGTTAAATGTGAACTCGGTATTTGGTATGTTCAAATTGTCGTCTGCTCTTTTGACAAATTTTCAATTTGTTTCAGGAATGTTTAAGGTTGTATTAAAAAAATCATGTATGCAACTGAAGTGTAAACAAGCTTTATGACATTCAGTTAATAATTTTCGTGACTCAGCATTGACCTCATGGCATAAAGCTTGTGTTTACACTCTTGTTGCATAAATAACTATACTATTACTACCTCAAATTTTACTACATTAGGATACCCAATTTGCTTCGGGCGCAACTTTAAAACATGAAAAAATAAATGGATAAATAAAGCTTGAGTAATCTATTATTACTAGTTTTTTCTTGAATTTTATTGCCTGGATATTGTAAAATTATCACTTTTTAGCAATTCAATACCAAAGTATAGTTCAAAACATGGTCCTTGCAAAGATGATAAGCGCACATTGATTTCAAGCATTTCAAGGTCGATCGATTCACATGTCAGCTCGCGCCTTATAACCATAACGGAAATGGAAAATAAATATATCATTTCTTTTAGCTACATAAACCAAGCCCACCCGAAGGCAGGCTACTACTTCAGCTTCGCAGCTACGGTGTTGGGTGCAGCATTGTTTTTTCTGGTTCCACAACCGAAAAAGCACGATCCAGTGGGGAACGGCAATGCACCAGCGCCCAGTGAATGTGTTTGTCCTCCAGTCATCGCTTCGCCATATCTCAACCCGTACGGACATGGCTTGTATAGACAGGTAGAGTAGGGTAACACCAAAAATAATAAAAGTGAAATACAGAAAATACCTAAATAATAACATCTGTTTGTTTTAAATGCCGAATAAACTGCGCATGTCTGCTGCTTACAGCTAAATGACTTGGCTAATGGCATGGCTAGCTAATGCAAAATTTAAATTTTTACTAGTTACTTTATAAACCGTAAAACGTTATAATACCATAATAATTAAACACAACTTCTTGATAACTTGAAATGTACTCGTATGCATCACTAAATAATAATTTGATACTAAAAATTACTTTTTAATAATTAATATACATAACATTATATTAAAATATCACATCCACTTTTCATTGGCGTCATAGACTACGTTTATCTCGACGTTTGAAGCCCTTTTCAATCTTCGAAATAAACGATCGAGATTAATATTTCGAGCCGCTTGAAAATGTCAAGTCAAGCCTACAAAATAACAGGCTTGGACTTATGAAGCGGCTTGACTTCTGTTGAAATAAACACTGAAGCTTCAAATAATAGAACTACGCATGCGCACATCCGCAATATGTTGAAGTGTTAATAAATTCATATCATTTGGTTATTTGTATTTTACTTCATTTTATAAAATATAATAAATAAAACTTAATGAAATCGTACAAAAGCAAAATATTTGGAGTGATGATATACCTCTCCCTATCTCTCTGCATAACCTAGTATTTAACTATCTTTTTAGTTGATACGAATTTAAAGAAGATTGAAAATAAGTCAATCCTAATTTTAATCCGCTGAAATAAACCAATAGGATTTTTCAAGTCATAATATATTTGAAGCCGCTTGAATTGTCGAGATAAACGTAGTCATTCTAACTCTAACATAGCTCGTTTTTAACACATCATATCACATCAGTTTCTATTTATCCTGTTCGCCTGTGATATTTCTAGGCCAGTGGTTCTTAAACTATGGGTCGCGACCCAAAACTGGGGGTTGCGTGGGTTTTATGTTGGGTCGCGATAAACGCTGAAAGGTCTCTTAATTATTTTATATTCATATGTACATATAAGTTAAAATAACATTTTTGCTTTTGTTACATTTTAGTTAAATTATGCAAATATATAAGCATCTATAAGTGTGTAAATATGTCTCTTATAATAATTATTAAATTAGTACAAAAAATGGTTTGTTTGCGAAGTGGGTCGCCAAGAAAAAAGTTTAAGAACCACTGTTCTAGACTTATGTTTCCTAGGTATACAGGTTGTCCGGATTTCGAAGAATACCATAGAGATACGACTTCGGTTAAATGGGACATGTCGTCCGTGGTGGTGCGCATATTTGATTTTTACTTTAAAAAAACTTATTTTTTCTCTTTCGATTGGTACTCATATAAAGGTTACTGTATCTTAATTTTTTTATCTTTTAAATCTTAGATTTTTCTGTATTTTTCGTGATATTTCTTATTTTTTTATCGAAGATTTTCATTAGTTTCTCAAAATAGTACTTTATTTACTTAAGTAACTTATTTCATAGCTATCTTGCTTAATAATTTAATTTGAATTTTATATGTTCACCTCCCGCTACCCTTGGTAAAGGAGGTATAAGGATCGTGTTAAAAATCGCATATCGTGATTTTGGTAAATGACCACGTTTTAAGGTCCCTAGAATCCAGTTTTAACATTTTGTGTTTTTTCAGAAAATTTTGAAACCTTGTATTTTTATTTTATTCTAATATGGGAAGAAGCCATTAGATTTTGGTGTGAATCAGATAACCGGAAATGGTACTTTACTTAAAGCTCAAAATAGTTCTTCTTCGAAAATGCTATTTTACGAGATTTGTTTTATTATAGGAATTAAAGACTTTTAATTTTTCTACAGATTTGCATAAATACTTTTTCTATATATTTTACGGATAAATTTATAAAATTATCTGTAATTTAAAGTCGGAGCCTACGCTTTAAACAATTTTTAATACAAATTTGTCATTTGTCTGATATATTTTTGAAGCAAATGAATTTCGTTGACCAAAATATTTTTGTTCACAATAAATTAAGATACAGTAAAATTATTGAAAGATGTCCGATCAAGATCATCTATCATGAACGAATTAACAAATTAGCATATATTTAACTTGCTCACAAGAATCGTGTGCGATAAGGAGGGATTTAACACGGTTGTCTTTCAAAAATTTATATTATTTCGACCAAGTTAGGACATTCCATTTTAAAACGATGCTCGTTGTTGACAATACTTTCGCTGTAGCATAAGTTTATTTATTAATTCGGATATATTACCTTGATTCATAGACGTACGAATAACATTATTTACTGTCAGTGTCACTGACACTTACTAATAAACTTACCAGTTGACTTAGTTTTGAATTTTGAATGCTTAATACTTTAACATATATTTGTATAATACATAATAAAATAACAGCAGTATCTTCTGTACCGTCAAGAACTAAGTGAACGAGACTACTGAATCTGACAGAACAAAATCTTAGTTCATACCGTTCGTAGATGACCTTATCACATCAAAAAGTAGCAATTAATATCGCCACCAACTTTTAAGCTACAGATCTAAAATTAATAATAAAGAAAATGGCTATGTATTTGTCCCTATTTTTTCAATCACCTTGTATGTGTGTACAAGTATATTATGGTAATAGAATGGTGACCGGCATAGCCAAACATAGAACTTTACCATGTAAAATCTGACTTTCCGAATTTCCTGCTTCTCCAATTATTCTGGGTAAAAAAAGCTCAAAATAAAAGTTGTAAAGCATAAAATTTTATCTCGTATAAATCAATAAGCAAAATTAATTTTGCTGGCTTTGTAAGAGCAAAAATTAGGTATGAAAATCACCTCAAAAATAGCAGTACCCAGTGGCGGATTTAGAGGGGGGGCACTCGGGCACGTGCCCCCCCTGTTATTTTTAAAAAGTTAATTATTACGTATTATCATTCACATATTACACATTACAGATAAATAAAAGAATAAACATACTAATAAAAATACACAATTTTTCGAATTGTTTATTATTTTGGAGATGCCCCCCCCCTAACTTTTTTTTTATTATAAGTAATATAACAAATGGTTCATATAAAAGCTTTATTATTTTAATTATACTATTTGAAGGCAGATGTAGATATTTTTTATTAAGTCCCGTTTAAAAGAAACGACTATCAACTTCTATTTTTTAAATAGCAAATAATTATTATTTTACTAAAATATAAACCGCCATTTTTTGTTTTAAGTTATTCTTATTAGGTACTTAATTTGATGTTTTAACTTGTTTTGTATAACATTGTTGCATTTTATTTATTTTCACATGACTACTTAGAATATTTGAATAAACATTATTTCTCAAACTCATTTACTTGTTTGGGGTCCTGCACTCTGATTTTTTTATTTTAAATAAAAATTCTTTTAATTTTGAAGCAATTCGTAGTACTAAAGTCTTAATTGTTTTTGGTTTAACTGAATTTGATTTTTAATGTCAACGTGACGTCACGGCGATTCCTATTGCTATATCTTTCTCTCGCACAAGTTCTATAGTAGGCAGCGAAAGAAAGGTAGGACTATTGTGACGTCACAGTGACACTGACAACATACCTCAAATATCTCAAAAAGTAATCATTAAAAAATTGTTTTCTTCATCTTAATTCCTTTTTATTGACTAATACTTTATGTATAAAGTGTACATTTTATTATTTTTTGTTATGGTGCAGAACCCCAAAAAGATCCTTAAAAAGACAAAAAATGGGGGTTTATATTTTAGTAAAATAATTATAGGTTGCTATTTTAAAATAAAAGTTTTGACTTTATAAAAAAATATTTACATCTGCCATCAAATAGCATACTTAAAATAATAAAACTTTTATATGAGCAATTTATTACAATACAAAAGTTAACGTGGCGGGAGGGGGGGGGGCTCACCCTATATATTTAAAATTTGTTTTTCCGAATTTAGTGCCCCCCCTATTATAATTTTCTAAATCCGCCACTGGCAGTACCTAGCTATAAAATTGAAACAAAACTTACACATTTATTAATTATTTTGTTTCTTTGTCTCAATAGGGTATTCTCGCATATTTTTTTTTTATTTTTTTTTTCTTAAAGAACAAGTATATGTAAGAGTACCTGTGAAAACCCGAGTTAAAAATTCCTTTTAATAAGCGAGATATTAATTTTTAAAATTTGATTTTGTTGTGTCACGTGATAGTGACGTACTAGTTGTACAGTACCAGCGGTGTGCAATCAGTGGTTCTTGGATTTTCGAGAAAATGTTCAGTAAGTATTGAAAAGATGGGAAATAAAACGTATTTAATTGTAATCGTACCTACTATTACAAAAAAACTTAAGAAATTTATAAGAAAAATCATTCTAAGTAATCGTTTACATAATTTTGATTATGCTGCAAAAACATTTTGACATTCTTAAATTATATAGGTGGCGATTGACAACATACTTTTATTGCCATTATTATAACTTGTATAAGAATGTGTAACACAAGAATTTAACGAGGAATTTCATAGTATGGTGGTAACTTTCTTGCTTCTTATGTCAAAGGTGGTATAGGTTCGAATCAACCACGAGATCTACCAAACTTCCTTAGCTTTTTTTATTTTTTCTTTATATTTTTTTAACATAATCAGATAAAATTGGTTGTATTAAATTTGATATTTACTTAAAATTACAATAAAATATACTCGTATATAAAAAAAATAAAAATAAAGAGGTTTTGTGGATTCGAACCCTCGTTCGAACGCAGTACCCTTGACGTAACAAGCAAGAGCATTACCACCATGCAGCACCAATGCCATTCGTCAAATTGATCCATATTGCAAATAACCGAAGTCATCGTGCTTTGAGCGCGATGAGCTTGGTGACTAATCAGACTCACCAATTTCAGGTCACCGCGTTCCATAAATCAAATCTTCTCAGAAATTGAATATTCACGGAACGGAAAAACACAAATTGGTGACTTTCGGGTATTTACGGAACATAGCATAAATTTGCTATAAATTTTATTTATTTTTAAATTATTCCTTATTAATTTTGAACAATTAATTATTAATAAGATGCAATAACTATCCATGAACATGTATACAAAAATTTTCAGTAAATATTAAGAATATTCTAATTTCGCATTTTAAATTCATATATGTAACGGATTTCGAACGCCACCCGTATGTCGATTAGATACACAAATATGTATTTGTACGTAGTATTTAACAAATTTTTAATATTGCACACATTGTTGACATGTAGTTCATTATTTTGTTACCAGATGTCATATCGCTTAACAATACCTGCTAAAACAGTTGTATACGAACACTCCCGAACGATCCGAAGTACATTTGAACATAGAGTAGGGATTTCAACTCGTCTCTCATTGGTAGTACAAGTAGTACAACAGCAAAATTTAGATTTTCCCTCTGTTTTTGAAAATTTTAAATTTGGCTACATTTACAATTTCTCTGATATAACCTACTTATATTTATTCTAAAAATTACATGTCAAATAGTATTTCCGTTCTTACCTGGTGTTGTGTAAACTGTGAAATAAAAAGATCCCCAGAATCGTATTACCAACTGAATTAGTTATTTTTCATCATTATAACCCACGCTATAACCTATGAGAATTTTTTGTTAAACAAAAGCATATCTACGATTGCCTCCCAATGGCACATCACATGTCCCATTTAACCGAAGTCGTATCTCCGAGATCCCAATGGTAGACTTCGAAATCCGGACACCTGTATACAACCGAATTAGATTTTCAAAGATTTTGATCTATTTGGAAAATAATTTCAAAGAAAATTTTAGAAGATTAGCTATTTTTCAGATTGTATAATAACATTAATTGCTAAATATAAATTTTAAAGTTGATTTTCCAAGAAAATTTTAGTAAAGTATCACTTGCTGATTGCCATTGACTCAAATTCTAATTAGTTCTTCCCAATTTAAATTTTTAAAGAATCCCAAATTTTAGCTAATTCAAACAATTTTTTGTCTAAAGGCCCAAATGTAAACGTGTCTAGTAATTATATATTATATTATTTTTAACTTTTAGGGTTCGCATCAGTACGAGAGGGTCCTTCTCACACCCGAGTGGGACCGCGGCAGCCTCCGTCACAGCTACCGGCGCACACACCCTACCCCGCCGTTCTTGCCGAAGAGCGTCTCGTATGCAGCCAACATGGACCGGCAGTGCTCGGGCTCGGTGCGGTGCATCACCCGCGACGCAGATTTCCTGAAATACAGCACCCATCCGCACCCGCACCACCGCCCGGTGCTGCGCCCCAGCAAATCGGTCCCCGAGGGACTCGCACGGTGGGATTACACCTGGGGTAGCTGTAGAGGGAGGCATCGGAGGCCTGTGCAAGTCATAGAGCAGATAACGACGTCTGTCTAGGAAGGAGGGATCACTGCAATTCACTGAATGAATAAAAAAAAATCGGGAGCGCAATTCTAATTCATTTGGAAAGTTCACATTGGTACTGTACATCAGATTTTAGAGATTTAATTTTCTAGGTTTATATAAGTAGGGTGAAATATGACAAGACATTATATTTTTTTCCTTAGATCATATAGCTTATGAAATGGATATGAGAAAGCCTATACCTTACAATGCTATTCTGAGGAACGCTTAGGATCATGTGAGATTTATACAAGTACACAAGAGAGAAAAGGATACAACAACTTTCGGAAGGCTGAAAGCTATGCGAAATGCGCAGACGCCGCGATAGTCCATAGATTTCGGCATGGATTTTCACTTATCAATGAAATGTTGTACCGAACTTCTTTCCATTTAAATAACCACCGTAACAATAAACCATAATTCCTTTTGATTATAGTAAACAAAAAAAAAACCACAAAACGCACTTAATGATTACTCGCCAATGGACCTATTAAATTAAAAGAGAGATATTAAGAAAAGTGAGATGTGCATAGTGCGCAGTTGTCTTTTAGCGCAGGTGGGTGATATGGTAGAGAACATTTAAATTTAAAATATGGCAACAAATACATGTACAACAAAATAAGAAATTTGCACTTCTAACTTGCAAATGTATTATACCAAAACAATCGAAAAGTGACAGTAAATAGCATAGTTGTCAAATAATTTGCTTAAGACCCGATATTATAATCTATGATAAAACATAAATTTTACATAATTTTATTATTAGATACATTTCTGTTTGTAATACAGAAAATATTATTTAATTTTTTTGTCGTTATCTTTATCATTTTTAACAGGCACAATTTTATTTTATTCTCTTCATTTGACAACATGGTGTCACCCACCCATTGATTCAGAAAAATTCTACTAGGTGGCGAATCTAAAATGACGTCACAGAGTCATAATAGTATATTATGTGGCAAGTGTGTGAAGCTGAAGTTTTTACATGTTTTACCACCCGAATGTAAAATAGGCTTCACACACGTGTTACATACTATACTTTTTCTACGACCTTGCAATAAAATATAATTTTTTATTCACATTGTCATTCTTTTAACGTAAAGCCTTTGCATTATCGACTTGTGTAACCATGTTTATCAGCGGTACGGGGGTTTAACAGCTTTGTTTTATTAAAACACAAGTAATTTTGTAATATTTAAAATAATGAACACAATTTTTCATTTCAGAATGTGGTTTAATAACAAGATTGTAATATCATAAAATTTGTATTAGACTGATTAGAAATTTTTTATTTATTGCTTTTGAATGCTTATTGGACTTAGATTTATATTTAACACAAAATTGTGAATTTAGAATTACAACATTTATTTTATTTATATAAATTAATTACACATTTCTCATGAAGTTGTTATTTCTTCGGACCATATACCATCACATGATTTACGTATATATACTGATATTCATTGTGTGTATTTAAACTGAATTATTTACTTCACACACAGTGTGCGTGAAGTGTTACTTCACGCACAGTGTTCAAAAAATCAAACTTCACACATGAAAATTAATACGTGAAGTACACACTTCACGCATGGGAGTAGAAAAAAATTTAATAGGTCCATAACTTGGAATAGAGTAACTGCGAACTATGAAAAAAAAATAAAAATTTCGTCGCCGTTACTGACGCAAGTATTTCTGAGTTTGTGCAGTACGCTTAAGGTACATTTACAAATAAAAATTAGGTTTAGATTTATGGTTTATACTTTAGATTTAAAGCCTTTGGCCATTCACACTTCAGAATTTGGTGCCTCTAAATCCAAATCATAAAACTAAACATTGCAAGGTCCAAACTTTAGGTTTATGATTTAGTTTGACGTCACAAACTTCACCAATGAGAATGAGTCTGAAATCTGAAACGATATAGATATATACACCCATCTTTATTTAGTATTCACTTGGTGGATACGGCTTTTTAAACAAATGCGAGAAGAACATGTAGACTGTCAAAACTTAATTGTTGAAATATAACCAATAATGTCAAGCGAATGACAGTTTCACGGCGCACGGGTATCTGTTAAGTACTGCTCTACCGATATTTTAATCTTGTTTTTGAAGCATATACATAGATGTCATGTCTGTACATACCAAAACTAAATTACAGTTAATTTAAACTTACATTTATGTAAGTGTTCCGTACTTCTTCCATCTAGCTCGTAAGCTATTATGGTTTAAGCATTTTTTCTTCAATCATATACCTTTCGAACTGGATGGAATAAGAAAGAGACAGAAGATTCGTAACGAAACGCGTACCGCGCAAACTCAGGAATACTTGCGCCAGTGACGGCGACGAAACTTTTGTGCTTTTTCATTGTTCGCAGTTACTCTGTTCCAACTTGTTGGCGAGTAATTATGAAGTGCAATACTCTTTTATTCGAGTTTTTCCCTGCCCTTCTTCTATTACTATTTTGCGACATAACAGGCAAATACAATAAATTAATTTTATTCAGAAATGAATTGAAAAATAGTTTTTTATTCGACTTTTTCCTTCTGTTCTTATTATTTTGCATTATAATTTTGCGAAGAAATAAATACAAAATTTATTGAAATGATTTCAAAATAGTTTTTTTTTAGCTTTCTTTCTTCTTCATATTGTATCTTCAGATATGTGCAATAAATTAATTTTATTCAAAAATGAATTTAATATAAAAAAGTTTTTATTGAACTTCTTCCTTGTTCTATTATTTTGCGTTATATTTGACCCTTTCTTGAAAATGCATGCCGACGTGTATGGTCTACCGCGGCATCTGCGCATTTCGCGTTTCGTTACGAAAGTTGTTGTATCCTTTTCTTTCTTCTGTATTTGTATAAAACTTTCTCACTTGATCCTAAGAGTTGTAATAATGCATGTTTTCTCATATGCAGTTCGTAAGCTATATGATCAAAGTATTTTTTGGACCATTTGTCAATAATTCTATTACTAGTGACAGTGTCTTTGATTGTCTCAGTAATTTTTGCCCGTAAGATTACTATTGCTTCTTGCTTCTGCATGAGTGTGGATTTTCCTAAGCAACAAGCAGGAGTGATCACAAAAATTGCCTAAGGAAAATCAGTCACGAATGATATTTAGCTTGGCAATTTACGAAAAATAATGTTTGTCTTTTTCAAAAATCATAATTATTACACTAACGTAAATATCAAAATATTGCTGCGGCAATACTGCAGTGTAATATAACTACGATTGATTCCGAACAACAAAATAAACCGATTTTATAGGATGACAGATCATGAGTAGAATTATTGTCATGTTAATATTATTATTAATAACAATAGTTATAATTTTTCGTATTAATTCATTTTCTTCAGCTATTAAAAGAAATAAAAGTCGGATGTAACATAACAGAAGCATTTACTAAAAAATTTTGAATAACTATATTTTAAATTATTTCTATAAAAGGAAACGTACATATTTACGGGTAATACTTTTCTCAACAAATTAATGGGTTGATTCTGATCACATCTGATCTATAAATCTGTAAAAACCTAACAAGAAAGCATCTACTTTTGTTGTTTATATGCTTGTGTGCCATTTTTTTATTTAATATTTTTACTTTTGACAAAATTTTCATTAATTGGCCAGAAAAAAATTAATGAAATTTGAATATTTAAATTACCGCCATGTATGACGTAGAATTACGCCGCACCAATGAATGTCATCAAGTCTCAACATCGGTACGCCCCATAGCAACGACATGTGCGGGTAATTTAAACATGACAGATCACCTGTTTGACGTTTGAACAATAGTTTGGAGGTTAATATTTTAGTTTGTCATTTTAATCATGTACGAGTATAAGCTAAATTAAAATCCTTCAAAATGATGCTTAACAAATCGAAATACGTAATGAAAGTAATAGAAACCACGCAAAATGCAAATAATAAACAAGAGAGACAGTGAGAGAAAAATGAATTCATGTCAAATTTAAATTAAAACTCGTACTCGCACGCCATTTACAGGTTAAATTCTTAAATATGTTTTCCTTTCTCCACTTCAAAATAATGACGTCACAAAGTTCTTTCTTAATTTACAAAAAAAAAAACATAATTTCTTTTAAATAAAATTTTTATTTTTACAGACGTTTTCAACATAACTTTAGGTATATTGTGACATATCAGATTTTCAGTACTACGCAAGTAGCCCATTATACATAAGAGTGGCAGCGTTCCTTGCAATTTTGATCATTACCTATTTACAAATTTACAGATGTGAACAGAATCGACCCATAAATCACTATACACAATTGTAACTATGGGAACAAGTATGACGCCATACTTGAGACAGTCTCTAAATTGTCTCCAAATGAATTAGAATCGACCCCTGATAATAAAATAAAATAAATTAATATATCATCGCGGGATATTACCCAATGCTGGGTATGCCAATCTGTTTTGAACACAGATTTTGGTAATGACCCCCTGATAATAAGTATCTAATATACTCTGTCCTTATGGTTCATTCTATTATTATAATAAATCATAAATAATTACATTTGATAAATTTATCTTTAAAGATGAGCACTTTAATATATATATTAATAATTTATTAAATCCCAGAAAAGGAAATATAGTAAATCTGCTTAGAGAATGAAAATTTGCATTTAAATTAATTCATAGTTGTAGTGGTTGCAGTTTATTTCTTATCCAGGATGAATATGAGAATTTGTGGTACCTACGCTTCAATTAAATTAACATAAAGTTAGAGAAATAGGAAGATAATTAGACTGAATACTGAAGCATAAATCTAAAATATATACTAGTTTAATACGCGGACATGAATTTGGACCAAATATTAGAGCAAAGAACATTACAATAATTATTGAAAAATAAATTGCAACCATGAATATTGTTTTGTTTTATTATGTTCGAAAAACGTATTTATATTAGAACCAGACATCTTCACCTATATGTAGGCTACAAGTATTTTCAATAAAACAAATATAATGGGACAAAACAATAATAACTAATTGAAGAAGAAGACTATAGACGCTAAATTATTTTGGTATGTGAAATTATATTTTATTTGTTTACACGAAATTCTGAATAACAAATTTATTTTTAATTTTTATACTGATAAACATTTTAATTTATCGTACACGCATACGTTTGCAAAATCAAATAATTTGTATACAATTAAATATTTTATTAGCATTAGGTATGTTTTTAACCAAAAATGACGAATTTTATGGTTAAATATCAGAATGAACTGAAAAAATATTTATTAAAAATAAAATAATAAATGGAATAATCATATAAATGTCAATGAAATTAATGAATAAAAACTAATATAAATATTTTACTTAACTGAAATACAGTTAAATAAAATTATAAATAACATATTTTAGAATTGAAATCTTTCCGTGAATTGTAGTGATAATAATAAATTTTAGAATTCGAATGTAAGAAAATAATATTTTCTGTCATTCAGGGAATCGCTCAATTATTAATACATTACTTTCCAATATTCAATACAAGAAATGATATAACATTTATTGTTAATTGAATCAATTTTACTTTTTGTTGAATAATATTGTAATATTGGAAAACTTATTCTTGTATTATGAATTGAGCAATATAGTAAATATTAATATTAACTAATTTATGAGCAATATAATTATTATATTTAGTTATATTTAACTCTCATTTTCTATGAAATCGAATTTCAATGATTGACCAATTAATTAGGAGTGATTCTCGACCAAAATATCTAATAAAAATAATTTTCTATCCAAACCTACATTTATTAAATTGAAATTATTTATTCTCAGATGCCAAAACAAAAAATTATTAAAAAAATAATCAGTTTTATGAAGAACTGACCAAGTAGGAAATTTCATATCCAGATCTCTGGATGTCTGTGCTTTGTAAATCATCGATATAAAATCGTCTCTATGTGAAAAATATCAATTTTTCTAAATTAGTTATAGTAGGAAATAACAAAATTTCAAGGAATTGTCTAACTGTATAGTGTAAGCTAGTTATCAGTGTGAATTTTCGAGAATTTTTAGAGATATATAAAGATTGAATAAACAGTAATAGTATGAAATGTTTTAGATTTTTGAAAGTTTATTGTGGCAATCAATAAAGTAGGAGAAAACTGGTGCCCTATGATAGTTAATTAAATTACAGCCAAAGTGATTCATAATATCATTTAAAATTTCTGAGCAATGGAATAGTTTCCTAATTTATTAATATTTATTTATGATATTCTGTTACCAGAAATTTTAAAATGATTATTACAATTTGTAAGTTGTAAACTGTTATACACCAATGTACGATAAATCAATTATTATCTACGAAAATAGAAAAATGTGTTGAATTTAATTTGTACATGCACATTCTTTAGATTATTATCCCTCTAGCATGCAATATCTACTAACCTAAACAATGAAGGCCGATTTTAGCTAACACCATGCAATGACAGTTACGGATCAACAAAGTTTAGAAGCCCCGTTATAAAAAAAATCTTTCGAATAATTTTTTTTTTCTACAAATCTATTAAAAGCGGGCTTTTTAATGTTTGTTTTTAGCGTTAAAACTGTCATTTTATGACACCAGTGTTAAAAGTGACAGATCATTGTTACTTTTGACACTAATGTTAAAAGTGAACGTCAAAAAATTATTAGAAATACAAATTTAAATTAAAAATTAGTGTTTGTAGAAAAAATAGTGTATGATATACGTGTTAAAAATGATTTTATTTTGTTCGAAGGTTTGGATCGCTCCGCTTCGCGTCGTGTTCCAAACTTCCTTCTCACAAAATAAAATGTCACTTTTAACACTTATTTCATAAATAACTATTTTTCAATTTTATGATCAAAGAAATATTAAGTTATTTGGTGGTTATTTGACATCCCGCCAATTCCATGTTTCTATTGATATAAAATCTTAAATACTAAATTGAAAAGTTTTGCATTAAAATTGGCACACCCAGCAATAGGTAATATACTATGATGATATATTTATTTTATTTATTTGGATTAAAATGATATGGGATTTTTTTATTATTTTATGGGCGTCAAGTAAAGTTCCGGTTGTCTAATATTACCCAAAATCTAATTAATTCTTTATATAAATGCAGAATGCTTAAATATGGAAAATAGAATTTTTTTGGAAGTTTGATATAATCATCACACACATACAGACATATTAAAAATAGTAAAAACGTGTTGTGGAGACCATAATTTGTGCTTATCCACTGAAAACTCACTATCGGATTTTTGAACTGTAAACTTTACCTCCCTTATGTAAGTACATATGTAGGTTGGCGGGAAGTAAAAATAAGTAACAAAATGTTTATTGTTCAGAAACCTAGTGACAATAACATAAACAAGAATTTTGTTTCAATTTGGTTTCAATCATAATTCAGAAATCATTTTATTAACGACATTATTGAATAATTTTTATGAAAGTAGCAAATATTTATTCCTTATATTATTTAAAGCAATTGTTGAGGCCCCCAAACACAAAACGCCACTGCTAGCAACTCATAAAAGGTGTGTATATTTATATTTATTATTCAATACTGTGCAAAAAGTAAATTCAATTTTAGCGCGCAAACAGAACAAGTCAGGCCACCTACGGCGTCAACAGCAAACGGTTAACCTTGGGCTATAAAAAACACGACCTTCGGGTGACCATGAAATCAATCAGCGACACGCTCTAGGTCATGTGTTCATTCAGTTGAAATCAAACGTTTGTCTATTTAAAATACGTTTAGCGCGTTTGCTGTACAGCTGATCGGCTTTGTTACCAACCTCGAACGTGAACATAGCCTAATATTTTAGGTTAAATACGTTGAAATATAACGAAAATAAAGCATTATTTCAAGGTTTGATTTCCATAGTGCATGAAATTTCATCGGATGCTATGGATAAACAATCCATTGTTAATTGTTTCGTAAATATTTCGCACGTGCATTGACTGTGTCGTCTAGGGGAATTTTGTCGTGTTGTTTACGTCGCGAGAAGCAGAAAAGCACGCCGCACGCGTAGTTTGGTAGTAGTACAGTGAATAGTAACCCGTCAGTCTGTGTTTATGAATGCGCGTGTGCTAGAGTACATAGCCGCACCCAGCCAGTTCATGTCGGGGTTGGTCAGCATCAATTTATCTGAACACGTGTAACTTTACTGAAATGAGCTTAAATGGCTGCGAACATTTGACGAATTTCAAATCTAAAGAAGGTGTACAACCTTATCAAGTAATCCATGCGTATTTCGTGGTGTGCTCAGCGCCAGGATCAAGAAAATATAAGGTTAATATTTAAATTATTGTTAATTGCGCTGTATGAATAGAGTAATAAATAAACAGCTGAAAATTGTTTCTTTGTTTATTATGTATTTTACTAATTGTCACCTGAGGTCTCTGCAGTCGCATTTGACAAATCGTCATAAATTATTTGTATATTTGAATGCAGATGACCTGCTCCCACTAAATTTCCATATATTTTCCAGGCCTTTCATTTCTTTTGTCACGTTTGTGGGAAATCTTTACGCCGGTTACACTCCTGTCTGCACTGCGTGTTCTTTGCATGTATTGATCACATCGAGGATCACTTCGTTGAAACCAAACACTGTCTGTCAGTAGATCTCACGTTCGGCCACGTCTTGTGCCTAGAATGTGGTGATTACGTCTATGATTCTGAGCTGGAGGAGATAAGCAGAGCTAACGAACTGACAGCATCTCAAAGAATTAATAGAACGTTAACATGGGCACCTTGGGATCCGTCGCCTTTGGAGCGGGAGCTCTTGAAATACCATTGGAAAAGAGTTTGTATCACTCCGCAGTCTACTATAGGATTACGAGGGTTGCTAAACTTAGGATCAACATGTTTTATGAACTGTATAGTACAAGTAAGTTTACTGTTTTAATTTTGTGAAATAGACGTGGTATTTTGATATTTTTTATTTGTTGCAGGCCTTAATGCACACTCCACTATTACGTGATTATTTTTTAGCAGAAAGACATCAGTGTAAAAAGACTACGGGATCATGTTTAGTTTGCGAACTTTCAAGACTGTTCCAGGTGAGTCTTTTAACAATTTTATATATTCTATTAAGTAAATATCATATCGTTTTCCTAAAATAACAGTATGCGCCTGTTAAGTGTGTCTCCTGTAAAAATTACTTAAAAATATTTTTTTTTATATTTTCTTCAATAATTTCCACAAATGGACTTAATTTGATGTAGAATATACGTAAATTGATTTTATTAGCTCCATAATACATAAAAAAGTTATTTTATTTGTTCATAAACAAAGAAACAATAGTATTCTAGAATTTATAATTCGTTCCTAAAATATCTAAATAAATTCGAAACTTCCACAAAAGATGTTGGCTATAATTATTTATAAACGTTGATTCTTAGCCAGTACTAAGTCTTTACAATATTAATTTTCTATTTAAGATTGGTATATATAATTTATACCTCGAAAATTACATTTTTTTTATGTCTAACAAAATAATTATTTCCCTTCCAATCTGTTTTTGAAATCTTACAAAATTAAATTTTTGGGAACCTTCTTATACACGGTGTCCGTTTTTCGTGGCGCACCATTGGGATCTCGGGAACTAAGAGATACGAAGTCGGTTAAATTGGGGCAAAGTTGCCCCGTTAGTAGGCCATTTTAAAGATGTATTTGTCTTTCCCGAAAAAATCATAGGCCACTAGATAAATGCAAAAAATCAAATATTGCTGATTTTTACCTCCCGCTACCCTTGGTAAGGGAGGTATAGGGATCGTGCTAAAAATGGCATATCGAGATTTTGGTAAATGACCACGTTTTAAGGTTCCTAGAATCCAATTTTAACGTTTTCACGATGATGTCTGTGTGTTTGTGGATCCTTCACTCTAACTCAAATACTATCATTCAGAAAATTTTGAAACCTTGTATTTCGAACTTTTTCTATAATGGAAAGAGCCCATTAGATTTTGCTCAAAATATTTTTTCTTCGAAAAAACCTATAATGATATTTTTTCGATACTAATTTTATTATAAAAATTAAAGAATATTAAATTTTCTATAGATTTGCATTAATACTTTTTCTATATATTTTATGGATAAATTTATAAAAATATCTTTAATTTACAGCCACGCTTTAAACAAACAAAACGCAGTTATTCAAATGTATGTAACTGACAGATAAATGTCACTATGAAAGAACTAATCATTTCAAAATAATATTAGTAACGTTTTAAAAAGAAAAAAGTAAATAGAACAATAGAAAAGGAATTCAATACAGTTTCCAGCATAAGTAAAATGTAGGTATGATTTAGATTAATAAAAATTAACGATTCACAAAAATGTTTAAGCTAATCCTCATTTTTGGATTAGTGAATTCTATTCTATCCCGGTATTTAAAATTTAATCTCCATTTTATTAAGGCTCGGTTGGCTCAATGGTTAGAGCAACGCCTTATGTCACGAGTGCCCTCGGGGCTCTGGGTTCGAATCCCACTAAGGCATGGATTTGTGTGAATGTGAACCCACTCTGTAATTGGAATTTAATCCTGTTGAGGAGTTTAAAAAAAGGTAGTTACTTGGATTAGATTAGACTAATATTTTAAGAAATAAACTGGCAAAATTAGAGTAAAATTCGCTAATCCAAAAATAAGGATTAACTTAATATTTTTTGTGCCTCGGGCTGTAAATGGCGGGAGGCATTGTGTTGGCCACATCAGATTTTTAATTTAACAAATAATTTCTAAATGTGAAACAATATGGAGTTTTGGTTTGCACTTCTCTAGGACATTTTCTTTCGAACGACTATGCTCATATTTTTTTATCGCTGTTAGATTTCGAGTTTCGAGTTATGAAGTCAAAGTTATGATTTTTATATGGACGGCATGTTGGAAAGTTACCCCATTGAAAGATTTTTTTTAGCTTTCCAACGATGTTTAATTTATTGATGTTCATTTGTTTCAAACAGCAAATATGCTACAATTATTAATTTTATAAGGCAAAAACAATGATTGTGGTATTGAAACAGAAGAAATAAGTTAAGTATTGTCATATGTTAATTTGTATGTTTACGTTCATCATTTTCACTCATATTTTTAACTTATTCAGCCCTGAATCACTTTTCTAATTTCGTTTTAATATGGTCCAAGCCTACTATGAAGTCCATTTAAAAATATCAAAATTAATTGAACTGAATAAAATTTCAGATCTAAATAAATAAAATTAATAATTGTTGCATTTTTGCTGTTTAAAACAAATGAATATCAATAAATTGTACATCGTTGGAAAGATAAAAAATTATTCTTTCAATGGCGTCATTTTCCAATATGGCGTCCATATAAAAATCAGAATTTTGACATAACCCGAAATCTAGCAGTGATAAAAAAATTGAGCATAGTCGTTCGAAAGAAAATAAAAAAGTGTCCTCAAGAAGTGCAAACCAAAATTCCATATTGTTTCACATTTAGATGTTATTTGTTATAATAAAAATCAGCAAAATTTGATTTTTTGCATTTATCTAGTGACCTTTTAATTTTTCGGGAAAAACAAATACATCTTTAAAATAGCCTACTAATGGGACAACTTTGCCCTAATTTAACCGACTTCGTATCTCCGAGATCCCAATGGTGCGCCTCGAAAAACAGACACTCTGTATAGTAAAAATAATGAGCCCTTAAAGTACCAGGTTGTATTTATTATAAACAAATATTTTGGGTAAATATTAGTCTCGGTATTAGTCCATCATTAACGAAGGTAGTAATATAGGTAATTATTGTTGTTATATTTCTTTAGTTTTACATTGTGTTTATTTATGTTTAATTCCAAAAGAGTTTTTTCCGTCGCCAGGAAGACAACATATTTTATTAGTTAGTTCTTGCTGTAATTACAAATTTTTGAATTTAAATTTTAACAATATAAAATAAAGAAATAAACCGTTTTTGCCCGAAATGTCCAATGCACGAGTCGAGCCCCTCATCATAATAGTTCGTCCTAAGAGCAAAAATCAATTTTCATAATTAAGTTAATTTTTGCGTAGTTAAAAATTATATTTTGTTTCAATGTTGATAAATGTAATAAAATAATCACTTGACTATATTCAATAATGATTTTGTCGTATAATAATAAACGTTAATGAAATATATTTTAATTTAAAACTTCGATATTAAAATGTATTTAGGACGAACTATTATGACGAGGGGCTCGAAAATTTGTTTAGACCTCGTTATTCTTACTACTCTTTCAAAATATCATTAACGGTAGACTCTTGCATAGGTACTTCGTTTTTTCATATCATATACCTATATTATTTATTATTCAACATTATTATGATTTATTTTGTATCATAAATAAATATATCTTCCTTGAAGTGAATCATTCTCCTTTAGGAATTCTACAAGGGCGCACGAGGCCCTTTAGCGTTACATCACCTCTTGCATCTTATCTGGACAAACGCTAAGAGTTTAGCGGGATACGAGCAAAAAGACGCGCATGAATTCTTCCTGGCGACTTTGGATGTATTGCACCGACATTGTTTAGGTGCTATGCCCCCTTTGGAACTAACACCTGGGAAGCCATACCACTGTACGTGTATCATAGACCAGATTTTCACTGGCGGGCTGCAGAGTGATGTCGTCTGCCAAAAGTGCAAGTAAGGAGAGAAATAATACTATTTATTCCTGTAAAATAATACAATAATATTTTAATATTAAACAACTAAACTTAAAATTTAAATATATGATTTAAAAATACGTGGACAAGTTCATGTAAGCAAAATTTCGCAAATACTTTGTTTCAGAGATAATTTCATGAGAGAGCTTCTGTCACGGTGCAAATAATTTTGGACGTGGCTAGAGTTCCGAACGGGGGACAGTGTTCAAAAAATTTAAATCTCGAAGTGACGTGGCGGCCCAATTAAATCACGATGAGTTGTGGTTTAGTACTAGAAACGTTCGGGACTTGGGCACAAGTATAGAAAACCCGAACGCGGGGCCGTTGTTGAACACCTTACTTAGCTTATATATTTCTCTATAAATATCAACAAAAATCTGTATCTGACGCACAAAACTCGGCCTTAGTTTTCCAAGCATGAATTTTGTGTATTAGGTTAGATAAACTATTATTCACGAAAGATGACTATTCAAAGTCATTTGTTCGAAGAAAGAATACACAGCATTTTATAGCAGTAGCTTAGCAACCTTTTGTATTAGAAAGAGAAAGAGTATTTGACCTATGTCTATTTAATTTGTGGTGTGACAGATATACGTAAATAGTGGCATTACTTTCTAATACACTAAAAATAATAATGACATATGTCGTAGAATTACAGATATCTAATTATCTACTACACTGCCCTCTGTGCTAATATTTATCCAGTGGCGTTGACGTTTAAGTCAAATTATTATTCCTTGGCTTATAAGTTAAGTCTATGTTTTTTGTATTTTGCAAAAACATAAGTGGAGAACATAAATCATTCAGAAAAACATTATTTAGAAAGAAACATAATTTTCAAATGAATTACTCGTATTTTTTAGTTAAAATGTGTCCATAAATATTTCATGTTGCACGCCTATGCATACTAAATGCAATGAAGTTATCTGCAAGTAATATTATATCAGACGGCTCACAAATGACCTTGAATAGTCATCTTTCGTGAATAATAGTTTAACGTTAAAATGTATTTAAAGAAATTGCCTGAATTATTTTTCTTTTGAGTGGTAAAATATAAATTAGTTCTTCGTAAATTTTTTGTTTAATTGCTACCCATGAAAAAACAAAACATTTGCTACTTTCCAATGCTGATATCTTTGAAGGTTCAAGGACAAAAAAAGGAGATAATTTTGTAAGAAAATATTGTGATTTAATTTTATACAATAATTATTTAATTTATTCATATTTCATTGTTACTGTCTTACTACCTTTACATGTAAATATCTTCGAAATTAAGCATTTGCGAGATTTTGTTTATATAAACTTGTCAACTTGTTTTTATGTACTTTATGTAAATTTTAAGTTTGGTCATACTTTATATTAGATTCTTGATAAATAATGACTTAATTTATGGCATTTCGTCTGTCTATATTTAAGTATTAAAATTCACAAATTTATTCAGATTGAAAAATGCAATTCTTATGAAATAGTCGTAAATAATCATTAAGTTACATAACTCCAATTAAATATGTTATAAACTAAAATGAGAATGTGGAGTTTATTGGGAAAATGGTAACATTTTTTTAAATTAGTTTGTTCGTCTTGTTGGCCGTACAAATATTTTTGTCCTGCGAACAAAGCAAGTTATTATTTGAAATTTAAAATAAATAATAATAAAACATTTTTTTTGAGATGACATGAACTAACTTCATTTCTGTCGACCTATTTTATGATATTCTCTTTATCCATTTTACCTTTTGGACATCCATATCTCAATTTTTTTTTTCATACAAATTAAAGATTTGTCTACCAATCGCATTTGTCCATTTGAGACAAATATGGGAAAGAATCTCGGCGATTTTATATAAAAAATGTCCGTAGAGCCCAGAATGTCAATTTTTATGCGCAACAATAATAGAAGTATTAGATATTTCTTTATTCAAATAAATTAATATTCTTGAAGTCCTTTTACAATAGGAGTCCGGTACTCATTTTAGTTACGTATAAAACTGTCCAGGCTCTGACTTGTACCTTGTGAAAGAAAAAAAATCTTTTGTTATAAAGATTTTGAATAAATGTTTTATTTTAATAAAATTGATGTGTATCATACATTTTCATATAAAATAGAACTACATATAAATATATGGATTTTATTTTCACAAGTTATGAATAATATAAAATTATATTCTTTTCGCTGGGTACTGGAACAAAATTGAAGTTGTGACACCATATCGTTATAGCGCTAATAGTTTTTATTAAAATGATGAATGAAAAGTTTTATATTTAAAAAAAAAATTGGTACAAAATCATTTAAAATTAGTTATATTTTCATAATATAACAAAATATATGCAACTTTTTTTAATTACCGGACCCCATTGCAACAAGCACATTCGAAAATAAATTATTGCAGATTACGATACACAGTAACCTTGTTTATTAAGTGATAACATATGGTACGAGTATTTAATGTACTTATTTGTTTTTCTATAAATATTTTGTATTTAATAAATTTTAATTCTGAAAAATTTTTCTGCTCAAAATTCTTCGATCTTCATCTGCGACAAGGTTCGTATTTATTTGGAAAAAAATCTGATGTGGCCAACACCAAACCTCCCGCTATTTAATTTTTATTAATTTATATATATATATATATATATATATATATACTTACATATTTAGTTATTGCGGAAACTGTATTGAGATCCATTTACTATTTTCTTTTTAAAACGTTACTGTTATTAATTTGAAATGATTATTTCTTTGACTATGACATTTATCTGTCAGTTACATACATTTAAGATATGAACTGTGTAACCAAGGAGTTTTACTTGTTTAAATCGTAGGCTCCGGGTTTAAATCTTTAATTTTTATAATAACATTAATCTCGGAAAAATAACATTTAAAGGTATTTTTCGAAGAAAAACTATTTCGAGCTTCTAGTAAAGTGCCATTTTCGGTTATCCGATTTACACTAAAATCTTATGGTCTCTTTCCATTACGGAAAAAGTTCGAAATACAAGGTTTCAAAATTTTCTGAATGATAGTATTTGAGTTAGAGTAAAGGATCCACACACACATACATACACACAGACATCATCGTGAAAATGTTAAAATTGGATTCTAGGGACCTTAAAACGTGGTCATTTACTACAATCTCGATATGCGATTTTTAGCACGATCCCTATACCTCCCTTACCAAGGGTAGCGGGAGGTAAAAATGGCACACTTGTCTCCATTTTTTTTCAACTTCGTTTGCGCCCATAATCCTATCATAATTATTTATTTCAACAATTTAATAAAACGTTACTCTCAAATAACAATATATTTTCTTTTCAGGGGCGTATCAACGACAATCGACCCTATATCCGTGATATCTTTGGACTTAGCTTGTTCTCAACTAGGTAGTGCTCCCCCTGCGTCTTTAGCAGATTGTTTGGAGCGGTATACCCGGGCAGAACATTTAGGTTCCAGTGCCAAGATTCTTTGCTCCAATTGCGACTCCTATCAGGAGTCTACCAAGCAACTCACAGTTAAAACGCTTCCAGTTGTGGTTAGCTTCCATCTCAAACGGTTCGAACGCTCCAAAAACGTAAGAATAAAAAATAAATTAGTTTCTGTAATATAACTATTATTTCTTTATTAATATTAATTATTAAGTATATACTTTATTTTAATTCGATTGAGCTGGAATCCCCAATTTCCACTTAAAATTAGAATTAAACTGGCTCAAAATTCGTTATGAATGTATTTTTATTAGTTATAGAATAAATTTTACACAGAAATTTTGTAATATTTTGTTTCTCGCAGATTGACAAGAAAATCTCCAGCTTTATTTCATTTCCGGAGATGTTGGACATGTCTCCATTTATGTCCAGCAGTTCTGCGGCTCCAAGCGGTACCTTAGCCACGGATAACCGCTATTCTTTATTTGCTGTAATTAATCACCGTGGACATAAAATTAACGCTGGACACTACATAGCGTACGTGAGGCAACAAAGAGAATATTGGTACAAATGTGACGATGATGTTATTACAAGAGCTAATCTTCAGGAAGTTCTTGAATCAGAAGGGTGAGTAAGAGTGCATTTTGTCTAAAATAATTTAACGCAGGAGTTTAAAATACCTTGGCTGATATTTACCTAAAAATTTTGTCAATTTGTGTTTAAATTGTTCTAAATATTTTTTAGAATTTAAGTGGCTATAAATTATATATTCCAAGTTTAATTGAACTTTCTGTTCAAAATGGTGATTGCTATTTTCTTTTCAGATATTTATTGTTCTACCACAAACACATTTTGGAGTACGAATGAAGAGAAGAGATGATACAGTTTAATTTGATGTTCTTCTGATCAGTTTTAAATGTTTTTACCGTCTGATTTTAAATGAATTTTAATTTCCTATTGTGTTAGATTATTGTATGTCATTCTCAGGTAAAGTGCTTTCTATTTAATTCCTAGTTCTTTTATAATGTCTGACTGATTTAAATTTTATGATGTACAGGGGTACCGGATACGTGTATTATATTTATTATATTATTTTATGTACTCATATGAGGAGACTTTGCTACAATAAAAGACTCATTTTTAAATACTTCTTTCCATAGTAGCTTCTAATAAAGTAGTAGAATATTTGTTTGAGCGTATTTTTTTTTTTTTGTAAGTTATTCATTGAAATTTATTTCCAGCATATCGAAGATAGCAAAACTTTTGTCAATGTTCAGAATATATTTACAGGTAATTTTTAATTGTTATAGAGATCACTGGGTAGAGTATACAAGTGTTATACAAATTAGGTTTTTGCGTTTTTGTATTTACAACAATATATTAATATATTTTTAAATCTAAAGCGTTTTTACCTTTAAATTTTGTAAAAATTTTACATAACATCAAGTATGTGCAAAACACGGCCACCTGTTTATGTTTACATTTGACACTTGACAATTTAATTGCTGCGTTTATATTATTGTCTAGGTTTTACGTTTACATAATCAAATAATATGCTTTTTGCGATTTGACAAATTTGACGTTTTAAATAAATAAATACATACCGGGTGGCGCTGGAAATCCGTTACATAGGCATTTAACGTGGTAAAACAATTTTTACTTGCGCGTTGCTCGCCAAATTGTTTTAGAAAAATATTCTAATAAAAGTTGTAGAGCATAAAATTCTACTTACAAAATAGTACACAAATTACTTTTAGTATGTTTAGTAACTGTAGAGATTAAATATGAAAATTTCAGTTCAATAAGTGGTAGCCGTTGAATTAAAACAAATGTTTGATATTTAACTGTCAAATTATGATTGTATTAAAAAATAAAAAGTAAATTAAATTTTATTACATTTATGCCCAGTTTTATAAAAGATGTATAGGTAAATTACTAGCAAAGTAAAATTTACTCTTAAAGTAAAATAGTTTATTCCAGAGATTTTCGTTATAAAAATACTAGCTAAGTCAATCTACAGAATAAATTACTCGACAGATTTTCGAGGAAGTAAATTTTATTGTGTAGAATAAATTTGACACATCAATATTAAGTAAATTAAATTCATTTTAAGTTTCATGTCTTGCATTATTTTTACATTTCTTTATTTATATCCAATATATTTGCTTTGTCTATTTCTGTGTAATTTATTCCCCGTTCTCTCTTTTTCTATGTTAGTTGACACCTGGCACTTTGACACACTTTATTTTCTATTTTGACTTTTGGATTTATTTCGTGTGAGGAACATACAGAATACAATATTATTAAAACATTCTGCGGCACATTGCTTGGAATAGATCCTTTTCAGTTAGAGATTAACATTATCGTCAGTAGTGGTTTTAAGATATACCGTCTAGTAATGTTTTATCCTGGTTTTATCAATCTCTCATGCCCCAGTAGTGGAAAGATTCGCCGGTATAAGAAACCGTAGCCTAAGTGTACAAAGGTGTTCACACACTCTTCATGGAGGTTCTTTTCCTTGTTCCCAGTTAAAATTGTAGTTGCAAATTCATAAAAAACAATATTAAATATATATAATTATAGAAAATATTAAAATATTTATATGCAAAAATCACAAAATAATGACAGATGTCACGTCTCTGTTGGTAAATCACTAGGATAAAATATTTACTCTGCAAGTAGTTATTTTACTCTGTTTTATAAAACAGACATTTTAATTTACTCATCGATTAAATTTACTTTCAAAGTAATAACTCAACACTTTATTCGATGTTTATAAAACCGGGCAAAAATATCATACATTTATTACGCTTTTTGTTTTAATTCCATGGCTATCACTATTTTTGACGTGATTTACGACATTTTCATATCAAATTTCTGCCGTTACAAAGCATGCAAAATTAATTTTGTTTATTGATTCAAATGCAAAATTTCATGATCTACAACTTTTATTGGAAGAATTTTTTTCTAAAATAATTTGGGAAGCAACGCGCAAAGAAAAACTGTTTTCCAATGTTAAATGCCTATGTAACGGATTTCGAGCGCCACCCGGTATATCATCACGGCATATTACCCATTGCTGGGTGTGCCAATCTACTCGGTACGCAGATATCGGTAATGATGATGATGATATATTTGTACCGTGCGGGCGTTTACCAGGCGTCACCTCACGGACACTCACTGCTGGTGTGGAGAGTGCACCACGGGTCAATTTTATGCCATTTAAAATTCGAAATATTTGGCGTCGGTCGGGATCGAACCCGGTTCCCCAGATTCGCGACCAGACACTCAGTCACGCGGCCACGAGACCCCATGACATTTTAAGGGGCTCATTCAGCAGGCATGTGGTCGCTGAACATGTTCACCATTTTTCTGCTGAATGCACTGTAGTGACAGCACGCACTTAAGAATTTTATCATAGAAAACAGGTAAATGCGATTTTACTTTTACGAATCTTGGTAGCATGCACTTTAGAATTCTATATTCGCTTTTTATTTTGGGAATTTTCGGGTTCTATATTATTAAAATAGGAAATACTATTACAGTTGCATATGATAAATATATAAATTGGATTTGAATTGAATTATGACAAAATAATGACGTTAGTTTAATACTTTCGCCTCGAGTCGGCCGCTTGCAGGCGAATATTTTGAGACATGTATGCTACCAAATTTTCGCTTCGTGGCGAAAAGCGAAAACAAATGCCTCATTTGATAGAATTCTAAAGTACGTGCTGTCACTACTGGTCACTAGAAATTACTAGAAACCGCTCACTGAACGGTGACCGTAAAAAAAGCACGGTCAGATGGTCTTGGTCATTTATTTACGCGCGCTAAAGCGAATGTTATACGTTGTTCCATTTAAGCTTTAAGCCATTCAGTATTGTAGAGAATAGTTTTGAACTTTCTGATTGGTTGAAATTGGAGACAGGAGACAAGTTTACCCAATGTAATTTCGGCTACTTAACACTGGCGCTGTTGGGACCGCCATCTGCTGAATGGCTTAAATGGAACAGAGTATATGCATGGGCGCCCGCAGGAATTTTCGTAAGATGGGGGCTGAAAAATAATTTACTGTCGGCAGGGTTGTTAATCATGCATTTCATTAGTGTACATAATGAAAACAAAGATATCACCACCTCAGTTATTGATTTAGCATTTCCTCATCTTTAGGGACTAAAAGTAAAGAAACATCGCCACAACTCATAGGGCCAGTTGCATAAAACGTTGTTAGCTGATCATGTATTTAACTACACCATGTATACGTATCAAAAATACATTGAAAAAGAAGCCTTGTCAAAGTTAACAACGTGATTAAAGTTAACAATGCTTTATGCAACTGGGTCTTACCCACTCTTGCAGTTTGGTACAAAACGCCATGTCAGCTGTCAGCCACCGCCGGCCATGTTGACCTGCCTCAAACTATCTCTATCTACTCTCTCTGTCTTTCATGTTACATTCTGAGGGACACTTTCAATAGCGACTAGATACGATTTATCCTCTCTTTAGTTATTATTATCATACTTCGTGGTATATACTGATGGATTTACATACACCAACATCCCTTTGAATGTGGGTAGTCCAAGACCTTAAAAATTCCACTTTCCCTAATTTTTCCAAGAATTCGTAGCGATAGCAGTCATTCTGAAAAGATTCTGCTTCAAAAAGAAAATATTGAAAACTCAACTCATGTCCTAGGACCTAGGTGAACATAAAAACTGTGCTGATTATTTTTGCACAAGACGGGATACTAACGATGATAACATTTATCAATCAATTATTGTCAACCATAAAGAAATCCTACTTAGATTAGAACAATTTATTAAAAATTTAGTCTGCCTAATAACATTGTTGAACAATTCAATTCTATTATATCAAAATTTGTGGATGGAAAAAGAATAAATTATTCCACGCTTCATTTCGAAAACACCTTTATCAAAATTACATAAAACTATGTATGAAAAAAGTCCTGTACATTTGGTGAAGAACAGAGAATCTGCAAAATTAAAACGAATAAAGAAAATGAAAGTGAGACATACAAGAAGAAAATTATAACAAAAATATCTGATATGGCCAGCACATTACCTTCCGCCAGTTCAATGTATTTTGTACAAATTTCATACAGAAAGTTCCTTGCAAAATATTCTATTTCTTGTACATTACCTTCCGGCAGTTGTTGTATTTTATACAAATTACTAGCCAAAAACCCTGTATTTCCAGTAAAATTATAAGACAAATATACGATGTCAATTGCACTTGACTATTTTATGAAATTTAATATCTTTATAATTTTTACCTTCCGTCGAAGGAAGGTATTGCCTGGTCAAAAAATTCGATGAGTTTTTTAATGAATAAGCACGTTTTAGAGTCCATAGAATACGATTTTACTATTTTTACGGTGATGTATGTATGTATGCATGTTTGTGTGTCTGTGACGAGTCTTTCGGATCGCATAATTCCACTACCATCTTTGAGAACTTCAAAATACTTATCGAAAGAAGTTACAAAAGCTAAAATGTCTAACGATGCAAATTTTCACGAGAATATCAGGTATTTTAATGACTACAATATTTTTGACGTTTCGTTTGACAACCCAACTGGCAGTTGCTCGCGCCATTTTACTTACTATTTGTAGCGATAGAAAGAGATAGCCATTAAATTGAAAAGTTCCATTAACATTGTGTTATAATTTTACTGGAAATATGGAATCTATCGCATGAAATTTATGTATGGAATTTGTTCAAAAATTCATACTACTCACGGAAGGTAATCTGGAAATATAGAATCTTTCGCAAGAAATTTTCTGTATGGAATTTGTATGAAATACATAGAACTGACGGAAGGTAATGCGCTGGCCACATCAGATTTTTTACCTGTATATCCATTTAATATTAAGTATAAAATGCAGTCAAATCGTATAAAGAATAAAATATTCTTTAATATTTAAAATAACATTAAAATTGAAAAACTGTTAAAATCTTCAAATGAGGGTACTTCCGGTTGCTCAAATGTAACCAAAATCTAATCAGCTCTTCATATGGATGTAATGAAGAATACAAAAGAATTATAATATTTGAAATTGTAGTATTAGAAATTAGAGTTCTCGCAGACGAAATTTTTGTTACACTAGTGATACTGCGAGACGAGAACTGGCGAGAAACAATTCACTCTCGTCTCGAAGTTTCGAGACGTGATTTCTCTGCATTTCGTCTCGTCATATTTTTTCTTGTCTTCTTTCGATGTCGACCCGAGAGTCTCGAATTTATAATTACCAATGGAAAATAAATTAATATTACAAACGACATGGGTATAATAAACGAGTACCACTGATAAAAGCATTATTTTACTGGCGTTTAAATGGTAGGTAAAAAAATATACTCATGACTTATTACCCGTTACTGGGAGTGTCAATCTGTTTTGTGCGCAAATATCGGTATTGATGATTATACAATTCTTAATTAATTCTGCCAATGGCATTTGAGAATTTTACTTAGATACCACGTAAAGATAAGCGAATATACCCTTGACGACGTGGTATAACCGTTTTTGTATATTCGCTGGGCCCCAAATATAATATCGCCAAAGTAATCACCAGTAAACACGTTTTATTTATCAACAAGGGTCAAAAATTTTATTTTACTTTTGTCATCAAATTTATTCATTGTATAATCCAACGAATACCACTTGTGTGTTCAGTATTATCAGAATATATTGTGTTGATACAGTATTTTACCACTCCTTCGGAGTGATATTCCAAAATAATACGTTTCGTGGCAACACAATATATTCGATAATACTTGAATACACGTGTTGTATTATGTATGATTATACTATGTATTTAGTGCGGGCACTTGTAGGGTAGCTGGCGTGAAGAGTATAGCAAAGTGATTTTTGTGCATTTCCTTTTTACTAACCCAATAAATTTAAAATAATTAGTAAAATATGAATATAAATGAAGAGGTAATTCAAATATCTATTTATGCCGATTAATATTTTGTACAATTTTATTACATATAATATAAAAAATCTGATGTGGCCAGCACATTACCTTCCGTCAGTTATATGAGGCATTTACGAAAATTTTACCGGTGAACTGTTACCGGTAAACAGCTGTTTATCAGGTTATAGCCACCGGAATCGATATTTTAAGAACAAGTGGTAAACAAGGTAGATCCATAACATATAAAAAAATTGAAAATTTAAAACAGGTTAGAATTTTTATATAGTTAACAAACTTTTAACGCGCGCGCTTCGCTTTGCATCACTACCTTCTTTTTGAGATTAGATTTTTACCTTCCGTCACCTTTAGGTAAGGAAGGTATTGTCTTTGGTCAAAAAATTCGATGATGAGTTTTTAATCAATAAGCACGTTTTAGGGTCCCTAGAATACGAATTTACTATTTTTACGATGATGTCTGTATGTGTGTGTGTGTGTGTGTGGATGTGTGTGTGTGTGGATGTGTGTGTGTGTGTAACAAAATTTTCGTCTGCGATAACTCTAATACTACAGTTTCAAAAATTATAATTTTTTCGTATACTTCTTCGTTACATCCATATGAAGAGCTGATTAGATTTTGGTTACAATTGGTCAACCGGAAGTACCATCATTTGAAGATTTTAACAGTTTTTCTTGAAAAAACTATGTTAAATATCATTTTTTCACATTTAATGTTATTATAAATATTAAAGAATATTTTATTCTCTATACGATTTGACTGCATTTTATACTTAATATTAAATGGATATAGAGTTAAAAAATTATAAAGAAATTAAATTTCATAAAGTAGCCATAGCTGTGGAAACAGCTACTATATTGAGAAAATTCTGATTGAAAGATGTCAGTGTCAAGTGAAATTAACATAGTGGGTTTGTCTTATAATTTTACTGAAATATAGGATCTTTTGCTTTCTGTATGGAATTTGTATAAAATACATACAACTGCTTTAAGGTAATGTACAAGAAATAATAATAATAATAAATCTTTTATTTCCGCAGATACATTACACTGTAGAAAACGTCACAAAATAATAATTTAAGACATAAATTTTCTGTATGAAATTTGCATAAAATACATACAGCTGCCGGAAGGTAATGTACAAGAAATAGAATATTTAGCAAGGAACTTTCCGTATGAAATTTGTACAAAATATATAGAACTGACGGAAGGTAATGTGCTGGCCACATCAGATTTTTTATAAATCCGGTAGATGGATCTGGTAAATATTATACAATTTTCGAATGCGGTAACTTTTTACCACTCGTGTTTTCGAACACAGTCAGTAGATGCGGTATCTACCGGTAGAATTTTCGTAAATGCCTATGTATTTTCTATAAAATCCATACAAAAAGTCCCTTGCAAAAGATTCAAAATTCCTTGTTACATTACCTTTCGATAGTTGTATGTTTTTATACAAATTCCATACAGAAAGTTTCGAGCAAAAATATCCTATATTTCAAGTAAAATTATAACACATATATACTACGAATATGTCAATTGACACTGACATCTTTCAATCTGCTAGCTAATTTATGAAATTTAATTTCTTTATAATTTTATAAATCTATATCCATTTAATATAAAGTATAAGCTGCAGTCAATTCGTATAGAGAATACAATGTTCTTTAATATTTATAATAACATTAAATGTGAAAAAATGATATTTAACATCGTTTTTTCAAGAAAAACTGTTACAATCTTCAAATGAGGGTACTTCCGGTTGACCAATTATAATCAAAATCTAATCAGCTCTTCTAGATGTAACGAAGAGGAATACGGAAGAATTATAATTTTTGGAATTGTGCTATTAGAGTTATCGTAGACGAAAATTTTGTCACACACACACACGCACACACACACACACACACACACACACACACACACACACACACACACACACACACACACACACACACACACACACACACACATACATACAGTACAGGCATCCTCGTAAAAATAGTAAAATTTTATTCTAGGGACCTTAAAACGTGCTTATTCATTAAAAACTCACCACCGAATTTTTTGACCAAAGACAATACCTTCCTTACCTAAAGGTGACGGAAGGTAAAAATCGTACAATCGCGATCTCTATTTTCTGCTCTCGTGTCAAGGAAATCTCGAGGACATTACTCTCGTATCGTCTCAAAATATCGAGACGACAATAAGGTTAATCGCGTCTCGAAAATTCAAGAAATTCGAAATAGTAAAATCATATTCTAGGGACCCTAAAACGTGCTTATTGGTTAAAAACTCATCATCGATTTTTTTAACTAAAGGCAGTACCTTCCTTACCTAAAGGTGACGGAAGGTAAAAATAATTATTGTAAATGCAAATGTTTTAGAGAACTGAAAGGTCATTCTGAAATATTTTTTCAATAGTTCTCACCAAATCAAAAATTGGAACTAAGAAGTTGTTTGTTTTAATGAGTTCTAACTGCCATTTTCGGATGTAACGACTTAATATTAACACCTTCTATAAAATAAAAATTTGAGAACAAAGTTACCTCACCCTCGCAACAGAATGAAACTTGATATAGTAAAATCCAATCGAATTCGTATGTAGTCCTACTAGTGGGAAACTCAAACTTTTTAAGATAATTTTTTATCGATATGATATCTTTATAGATTAGTAGATTAAGAGTATTTATTATAAGAAGTGAAAATTTAGTAATTGTTAGTTATAAGTAAATAAGACTCAATAAAAGTTACTTTACTTTGTATATTGGTAATACGTACGTATTTCAAATAAAGTTGTCATATACCTACACTTTTTGAATAATGTTTGGAATTATTTTATTGGCTTGTTTGGTATCGGTAGCACAAGGAATAAGTTATGGAGTATTTGCAAGACATTTTGAAATTCCGTATATTGCTCTAATACATTGGTATAGCCCAGGCCACGAGCACATATGTGGCGGAACCGTTCTAAATAATAAATATATTCTAACTTCAGCATTTTGTGCTACAAAGTAAGTATGAGAAATATACCTAATATTAAAAATAGTAAAAATATATGTTCTTAGAATATTAAAACATGGTTTAGGCTCGCTCCTACCACTTCTAGTTAAAGTGATAGTTAGTGATAACCAACAGTTATGTTACAAAATTGTTATTACCACCTTTGGTCGGAGCTAACTGGTAGTTAAAACTGTTGTTCGCATTGCTTCTATCCTTCAGTTTAATTCTTAACTAATAACTAATGGTTAATAAACTGTCACTTTAATTAGAGGTAGTAGGATCACGCCTTAGTCTGTCTATTTTAAATAAAAACAAAAAAATCTGGCGTGGCCAACACAATACCTCCCGCCATTTACAGCCCGAGTCCCAAAAAGATTAAGCTTATTTTTGGATTAGCAAATTTTACTTAATTTTGGGAATTTATTTATTCAAATATAATCTAATATAATCCTAATAACTGCCGTTTTTGATAATAAAATGAAGATTAAATTTTAAATACCGGCATAGAATAAAATTCACTAATCCAAAAATGAAAATTAGCTCAAACTTTTTTGCGAACCGTTAGTTTTTATGAATTTAAATACATACGTATTTACTTAAGTATTGAATTCCTTTCCTAGTGTTGTATTTACTTTTTTCTTTCTAAAACGTTACTATTATTAATTTGAAATGATTAGTTCTTTGACAGTGATATTTATCTGTCAGTTACATACATATGAATAACTGCGTAACCAAGGAGTTTTGTTTGTTTAAAACGTAGGCTCCGGGATTTAAATTATAGATAATTTTATAAATTTATCCATAAAATATGCAGAAAATGTATTAATGCAAAACTGTAGAAAATTTAATAATCTATAATTTTTATAATAATATTAATCTTGAAAAAATAACATTTAAAGGTATTTTTCGAAGAAAAACTATTTGAGCTTGAAGTGAAGTGCCATTTCCGGTTATCCGATTTATACCAAAATCTAATGGGCTCGAAATACAAGGTTTCAAAATTTTCTGAATGATAGTATTTGGGTCCACACATATATACACACACACACACACAAACGCGCGCGCGCGCACGCACGCACGCACACACACACGCGCACACACACACACACACACACACACACACACACACACACGCACACACAGACATCATCGTGAAAATGTTACAATTGGATTCTAGGGACCTTATAACGTGCTCATTTACCAAAATTAACAGATAACTGTTCACTTGAACAAAAATTACAAATAATATCTACTGAAACTAAATTATCCTAAATTGATAGATAAAACGTTCAACATTTGTTATTTTAACTTGAGCGATAAAATTTTATAATTATACTTCATGGGTGTTTGGTACAAATCATTATGTATTTAGACATTTCTTGCTCTGATGAAGACTAATGCAATAGTCGAAACGTTGGCTTGAAATAAATATGTATTTCATCAGTAGACTGACTGCCTGTCCGATTATTCTCCGTGGACCCTGCATTTGTTATTTTATTTTTTTCAATTCCATGCCTAACGCTACTTTTGAGGTAATTTTCGTATCTAATTTCTGCCGTTATAAAGCATGCAAAATTAATTCTGCTTATTGATTCAGATGCAGAATTTTATGCTCTGTATCTTTTATTTTGAGCTTTTCCACCTTAAATAAAATAATTAGGGACGCAGGGAATAACGAAAATATGATTATGATTTTACATATTACATTCGGGAGTCAGTCACCACCCAGGGGATATAATTTGGTGCAGCTCTGGCTTTTTTCTGCAGTTCTAAATTTGAAAAATGCAGCTCTAAATTTAAATTTTGCAGTTGCTCTCACTTCCCTCCGTTTTATTTATTATTCAAAAGTGTATATGAAAGAAAAATTACAAAATATATTTTTATAGCATGTTCCGTAAGTCAACCAAAAAAGCCAGTATCTTGATTCCGGGTACACCATGGTTCCTGAATATTTTCATCTATTTCGGGACAGATTGACATTGAATTATAGCACATTTAAAATTGACACAACTTAAAAATAAAAATTAACCAAATGAATGATAACTTTGAATATGTCAACGAAATTGAACATTCTGTTACATTTAATGCCAATCAACATAACACAATCAACAATATATCAAATATAAATAATGTTTTCATACATACATCTATAATAATTATTAGTAATACCACTAATGCGGTTTAGAAATTTGATATTGACGCATATCGTTTGATTTTGTTGTAGCGGTAGTGGGGGTAAAAATACTAGAGAAACCAGGATTATTTCGTGGTTGTCGTAGTCCGACTTTTTGCCAATTTTTTACAAGAACCGCATTCCAAATAGAAACCGGTAAATAATTTCAGGACTTACGAAACACAAAACCGTAAACCTGGTCGAAACGGTTGCGTTACGGAACATACTATTAATTATTATAACGCTCAACACATCTAGGTACCTATTGTAGTTGTCTTCTAGTTCATAGTTTTAAGTTTTCTGCTTTTGTCGCGGCTTAAATGTACCTATTCTTTTGAATGTAAATAATGTGGACAGATAATATTAATCAAATTAATTTTAATTTATATCTTTACATAAAATGGCGTTAAACATGCAACTGCTTATTACATGAAAAAAATGTAAGTTTTAATGTATCTTGAACTAAAAAAAATTACCCCCACCCCTCCAGTTATCCTTGAACAAAAAAGTGCAGCTCTAAATTTTTCAAACTATATCCCCTGTCACCACCCTGAAGATAATAAAAATTTTAAATAATTTTTCAGAATTTTGGAAGAAGATGAGGAATCCGTTTTAATCTTCTTAGGCTCCATCTATCGTCACGCTACAGGAAGTCACCCTTACCAAGTACAGAAAATCATCAACCACCCCAATTACAACCCGGCCTATTTCCTCAACGATGTAGCTTTAATCCGCGTTTATCCGGACATTTTATTTGATGAGCAAGTTCAACCAATCAACATCTCCACAACTTCCACTCAAGAGGGTTCTAGTTGTAGGGCAAGTGGCTGGGGTCTTACGGAAAAGTTCCTGCCTGCTTACAGACTTAAATATGACAATTATGAAGTGGAAAGCACATATGAATGTAAAAGAAGGAATGACTACTATAATAGCTTTTTCCAGCTGTGTGTGGGATCCAACAAGGTTCTAGAGCTAGGAGCAGGGGATACGGGTGGGCCCCTAGTATGCGGTGATCATCTGGTTGGAGTGTATAGCAAGAACCCGCAGGGTTCATGTTGTGGGGGTCCAAGTAAAGTGTATTTTACTAATGTTACTTATTATGCCGACTGGATACATCAAAATATGGTATAATGTAGTTAGATATGGACAATAAACAATTTTAAATTAGTATCTTGTTTACTCATTAATTGATAACATCAAATCTTAATATTATATATGTTTTCCACAAATCTATTAAAAGTAGGTTTCTAATGTTTGTTTTTAGGGTTAAAAATGTCATTTTATGACACCAGTGTTAAAAACGTGCTAAATAGTAAAATACTCATTTTTACCTTTCGCTAAGACAGGTATTGAATTCATGTTAAAAATCGCATATCCAGATTTTAGTGAATAAGCAGGTTTAATGTCCCTAGAATCCGATTATAACATTTTTACGATGATATATATATATATATATATATATATATATATATATATATATGTGTGTGTGTGTGTGTGTGTGTAACAAAATTTTCGTCTACGATAACTCTAATACTACAATTGGTCAAACGGAAGTACCCTCATTTGAAGATTTTAACAGTTTTTCTTGAAAAAACGATGGTAAATATCATTTTTTCACATTTAATGTTATTATAAATATTAAAGAACATTGTATTCTCTATACTATTTGAATGCAATTTATACGTCATATTAAATTGATATAGAGTTATAAAAGTATAAAGAAATTAAATTTCATAAATTAGCTAGCTATGTTAGAAACAGCTACTATATTAAGAAAATTCTGATTGAAAGATTCAGTGTCAATTGACATATTCGTAGTATATTTGTGTTATTCTACTCGAAATATATAGGGTCTTTTTGCTCGAAACTTTCTGTATGGAATTTGTATAAAATACATACAACTGTCGAAAGGTAATGTACATACAAGAAATTTAGAATCTTTTGCAAGGAACTTTCTGTATAGATTTTATAGAAAATACATAGGCATTTACGAAAATTCTACCGGTAAATACCGCATCTACCGACTGTGTTCGAAAACACGAGTGGTAAAACGTTACCGTGTTCGAAAATTGTACAATATCTATCAGATCCATTTACCGGTTTCATGAAGAATCTAATCTCAAAAAAAGGTAGTGATGCAAAGCGAAGCGCACGCGTTAAAAGTGGAAATGTGTTCAAAATAGGACTCTGCTCAGATTGTTAACTACATCAAATTTCTAACCTGTTTCAAATTTTCATTTTTTTATAGCTTATGGAGCTACCCTGTTTACCACTTGCGTTCTTAAAATATCCGGTAGCTATAATCAAATCCCAATTTGGACGCCATGTCTAACTCAATTTTTTTTTCGCCCGATCGAAATTGAAAAAGGTGGTGTTCTTTTGGCAAAACTTTTGACTCTTTGTTTCAAATTTTGTATACCTTAACTAGGGACAAACGACTAATGGATAGCCAAATCTGAGCCCCTAGGGGTTGATGTTAAGGGAGTTATTGAAGTCTGAAGTGGGTTTTTGAAAACAACTGTCTAATAATGTTTTTCTATGTGATTACAGGATCAACAACTGACCGAGGACCATTTAAGGACATCTCAGGATACATTATTAAATAATTAATTTAATTATAAAATTTAGTTAGTGTAGGATATATTTTTTTTCAAATACCGTACTCCTTACCTTCACCCATGAATTCCTTTTAGCTTATAATACAAATAAAATGTTTGTAATTGTACTAATTGTGACTGTTATTTATTGTGTAGTATTATTAATTTTGTAACAATAATGTACTTGTAATTATTGCAATAAATATTTATTTTTATTTTAAAAAATGTTTTATTATTATAACTGATAGGTATTTGTTCAAAACGTTATTGACCCATAAACTTTGTTGATTTTTTGAATATATCTTATTTTTATATTTTAAATACATGCCTACATATAATTCGACACTTTTCTAAAGCGTATATCCTTTAAAAAACTTTAAATTGCTAAAAAAAATTTTGATCGTGCATAGATGCTACTTGAAAGTAGCTACCTGAAAGTAGCATCTATGCATGATTAAAATTTTTTTAGAGTGCATAGATGCTACCTGAAAGTAGCATCTATGCATGATTAAAATTTTTTTAGAGTGCATAGATGCTACCTGAAAGTAGCATCTATGCATGATTAAATTTTTTTTAGAGTGCATAGATGCTACCTGAAAGTAGCATCTATGCATGATTAAAATTTTATTAGAGTGCATAAATGCTACTTTCAAGTGGCATCTATGCACGATCAAAATGTGTGTCAATGTCAATAAGCACGTTTTAGGGTCCCTAGAATACGAATTTACTATTTTTACGATGATGTCTGTGTGTGTGTGTGTGTGTGTGTGTGTGTGTGTGTGTGTGTGTGTGTGTGTGTGTGTGTGTGTGTGTGTGTGTGTGTGTGTGTGTGTGTGTGTGTGTGTGTGTGTGTGTGTGTGTGTGTGTGTGTGTGTGTGTGTGTGTGTGTGTGTGTGTGTGTGTGTGTGTGTGTGTGTGTGTGTGTGTGTGTGTGTGTGTGTGTGTGTGTGTGTGTGTGTGTGTGTGTGTGTGTGTGTGTGTGTGTGTGTGTGTGTGTGTGTGTGTGTGTGTGTGTGTGTGTGTGTGTGTGTGTGTGTGTGTGTGTGTGTGTGTGTGTGTGTGTGTGTGTGTGTGTGTGTGTGTGTGTGTGTGTGTGTGTGTGTGTGTGTGTGTGTGTGTGTGTGTGTGTGTGTGTGTGTGTGTGTGTGTGTGTGTGTGTGTGTGTGTGTGTGTGTGTGTGTGTGTGTGTGTGTGTGTGTGTGTGTGTGTGTGTGTGTGTGTGTGTGTGTGTGTGTGTGTGTGTGTGTGTGTGTGTGTGTGTGTGTGTGTGTGTGTGTGTGTGTGTGTGTGTGTGTGTGTGTGTGTGTGTGTGTGTGTGTGTGTGTGTGTGTGTGTGTGTGTGTGTGTGTGTGTGTGTGTGTGTGTGTGTGTGTGTGTGTGTGTGTGTGTGTGTGTGTGTGTGTGTGTGTGTGTGTGTGTGTGTGTGTGTGTGTGTGTGTGTGTGTGTG
>OY720451.1:52843809-52936309 GCA_963082715.1 Harpalus rubripes
AATTGATTCGGTAATCAAAAATGCTAATGTAGCCGTTAGAGGCGCTGACGCTCAAAATGTGCACATCGCCTATTGGGCGGTATTCCGAATCTAAATTCCAAATTTAATTCTCCAAATTAAAAAAAAAAATGAGCCCCGGTAGAGGGCAAAAGACGTTACACAATTAAAAAACCCAAAATAAATATTCGTTTTAAAACTACGAAAGGCAACTTTTAATAGCTATTCCAAAACCAATATCCAAAATTTGGAAATTTCGGCCCACCCTACTGTATGTATATAATATATATATATATATATATATATATATATATATATATATATATATATATATATATATATATACAGGGTGTTCAATTTAAGTGTTTCACTATTGCTATCTCGAGAACCGTAAGAGATACGAAGTCGGTTAAATTAGCAAACAATTTCTATATTATAAGACTATTAAAATGAGCATTACAAATTTTTTTTCAACCAGTGATTCTCAAAATACAGAATTCAACTTTTTAATTTTAAATGAGAACCTACTTTTTTATTCGCCTATTGGATTCATCATTTTTTTCTGAATACAACGATATAAAATGTTTATACCCTTACATAACGGAAAAAACGAGAAAAATGCAAAAGAAAAATTATCATTTTCATAATTATTTCTACATGTAATCAGAGCGCCATGACAAAAACAATCGAATATTTTGTTTTCATCATTGTTTGAGCAATTTAGATGCTTTAAAAAATATTATAAAAATTGTTCAAAATTTTTGCCTTGCTGACTTATACATAATTCCAGCCTTCTTACTTTTCTTAAATTTCGGCCGTCTATGTGGGAAATAATATTTTCGATTGCATTTTTTAAATGCTGAATATCTGGATAGATAGTTTTGTAGACTTCATCTTTTACATAACCCCATAAAAAAAAAAGTCCAGGGGATTAAGGTCTGGTGATCTTGCGGGCCACGGAATAACCATAAGTACCAATCCACCGATTTGGAAACCGTTCGTTTAGGTAATCCCTAACTTGACGCGAATTGTGAGCTAGTGCACCATCTTGCTGGAAATAAATGTTTCCCAACTCAGCTACTGGTATGTCTTCCAAAATAATACCCAGCATATTTTGAATTAAATTCAGGTATTTGTTACCACTCAATGTACCTTCGTACATGTGTACGTAAATATTATCACTGAAAATGGCACACCAAACTTTTATATTAAATTTTCGCTGGAAACTTCTCTCTCGTACAGCAACAGGATTTTCTCGGCTCCAGTAGTGTGTGTTTTTCTATTTGATATACCATTATTAGAAAAATTGGCTTCGTCAGTCCAAATAATTGATTTTAAGATATCTGGATCCTCATTTATCAATAAATTACAAAATTCTAATCTTCGCTCACGATCACCAGGATGTAAATGGTGAATTTTAATCATTTTGAATGGTCTGTATTTATGTTTCTTTATAATCCTACGGATCGTGCCTACACTTAAATTACACTCAGCGGAAAACCATTCTAACTGAAGCTGTTGGATTAGCTTCAAAATATGCTAATATATTTATCTCAGCTTCTTGATCTTGTACGCTAACTCGCTTCGATACGAATGCATCCGTATTAGAGCGCAGGACTAATTCTAATTTTCTAAAATACTGACAACAAGGAACTCGGCGCTCAGGATAACGTTCCTTATACATATTCTTTGCAGCAACAGTATTTTTCAGAGATAATATGAAAACTTCGTACATATCAATTTTTTCTTCGTGCGTAAAATTCATTTTAACACAAAAGAAAACAAGAAAATTCATAAACGAACTACTTTGACATGTGATACAAAACTAAATATTCAATTGTTTTTGTCATGGCACTCTGATTACATGTAGAAATAAATATGAAAATAATAATTTTTCTTTTGCATTTTTCTCGTTTTTTTCGTTATGAATCGAATAGGCGAATAAAATAGGTTCTCATTTAAAATTAAAAAGTTGAATTCTGTATTTTGAGAACCACTGGTTGAAAATTTTTTTTGTAATGCTCATTTTAATATTCTTATAATACAGAAATTGTTTGCTAATTTAACCGACTTCGTATCTCTTACGGTTCTCGAGATAGCAATAGTGAAACACTTAAATTGAACACCCTGTATATTCTTTTATTTTTGATAAAAATATTTTATTTATAATTATTTATGACGCCATTTAAAAAATTTAAAATTAATTCAAATATTAAGACTATAAAATTTTGAGAACTAAATAAGGAAATAGCAATGAAAATAACCAAAGTATTATTCATAATTATGTTTTTCAATTGTTTATAATCTAAAAAACTAAATAATACAACAAGATTAAGAAGTTTTCAGAATTGTTTTTGATGATAAAAGATACGATAGTTTTCACATCCTGTTAACACAACACATAAGTGTTCTGTTTATACTCAATACATAATTTATGACCTTTTCTCAATATAATAAATTGAAGTTAATTCTAAAAACTTAATTAAAATTATCTATACTTTTAAGTACATAACAAATATTTAATAAATCTCACAGAAAGTAGATATTTTATTATCAGTTTGAAATTGTTTAGCAACTAAGATATATGAAACTATTTATGTAATTTACAATACACACCGATAATTTCTATGAATATATTGTTTTAAATTATGATTTGGATATTTATACTTAGTTTATGTTTCTTCTCATTTGTGAGAAATGAATACGTTGACATTAATTCACGAATTAGTACTGGAGTATTCGCAAGAAGAGGAGACATTCCATACATAGCATTAATCTATTGGAATAATGGAAGAGATGAATTTATATGTGGTGGAACTATTATTGGTCCCAGGCATATTTTAACATCATCGTCGTGTACTACCAAGTAAGTAAAGTTTAATCTCTATTATCAAATATTGATGGATGGAGTGAGATTGGACTGCGTTCGTTGACTGCGTTTGCTAGAAACGTAAATGCGTCTGGAGATGCCCGGTTGTGTATAATATAGGGTGCCTGTTTTTCAAAGTTTACACTGGGTTCTCGGAAACTTTAAGAGATACGGAGTAGGTTAAATTAGGGAAAAGTTGCCTTATTAGTAGATCATATTATAATTTCCCGAAAAATTCCCAAATTTTACTAATTTTTATTTTCTTTCGAACGACGATGCCCTGTTTTTTATCACTGTTAGATATTGAGTTATGAGGTCATAGTTATATTTTTCATATGGACGCCGTTGTGAAAAGTTACACAATAGAAATGAGATTTTTTAGCATTCCAACCATATACCGGGTGGCGCTCGAAATCCGTTATATAGGCATTTAACATGGGAAAACAAATTTTCCTTGCGCTTTGCTTCCCAAATTATTTTCGAAAAAAATACTTCAAATAAAAGTTGTAGATCTCGAAATTCTACATTTGAATCTATAAACAAAATTAATTTTGCATGCTTTGTATCGGCAGAAATTTGATATGAAAATGTCGAAAATCACGTCAAAAATAGTGTTAATAATAATAATAATAATAATAATAATAAGCTTTATTTGTCATAAAGGTAGTACCTTATACAAATGGTTGACAATAATTATAACAAAAGAAATTTTGCAAATACATAGTCAATATGGCAACAATATAATGAAATAAAATCTTTAAAATTTTACGAATGCAAATATACATATTCAATACTTGAACGTAATAGATCTAAAAAAATTATATAAACGCAAAATGTAGGTAACTTATCAAAGATCAAGATTATACAAAAAACAGAAGTGTAGAATAAGATATCTTGTTACATAAGCTATAATAAAATTTTGACCCAAAATTATACAAAATAAACTGTACATACCAATTAGTATATCAAAATGGAAACATCCATTTATAAACCCAAAATTATACCAAAAACAAAAGTACATAAAAAGTAAGCTTGCACCTAAAAATCATAACATGCTTGAAAATTAAATATTTAAGCAAAAACTACGGAGCCTAAGGGCGCCGACCACAAAGTAGAAAATATTATTTTACTTTCATTTAAATTAAAGAGTATATTAAAGTAATTTTCCTCATTTATAGATTGGAGAAATCCTGATAAATATGCTTGTCGAAATGGTGTATATATAGGGCATATAATTAAAAAATGATACAGATTTTCCACTGCTTGACAGTTGCAGATCATACAATTGACTAATGGGTTCAATTGGTATTTTATATTATTTATTACTATTCGAAGGTTGTGTTTGTTACTTAACCTGAGTTGAGCTATTACTCTTTTTTGCCAAAAGAAACATTTAAATTTAAGTAGGGTTGATTCTCTAGTATCATAGCAAACTCTTTATCAAAATTGCTAAATTTTGAGGCAGATATCAAATCACTATCTTTTTCTTTCAAATTCGTGTTTAATTCTTTTCTACTTATATATTGTCTTTGCCAAATACCATCGAAGTTCAATTCGGAAGTTAATGATTTAAGTTGCGAGAACCAATTATATACTGGATTATTAGATGAAATTTGATCTAATTTAACTAATCTAGAGTATATTATTTTTGCAAAACGCGTATCATCCATCCTCAGAATTCTTGCCCACCAGTTTAAAGAACGTTTCATAATTTCTAGTTTAATATGATTAATGCCTGCTTCCTTTCTAAGCAAAGGACCCGGTGTATTCCTCACGCATAGCAGCATGCGTTTAATAAAATTAAGCTGACAACTTTCTAGTTTTTCGGTGTATCTCAGACCCCATACTTCAACTCCGTACATGGCCGTAGCTTTAATAATTGTATCTAGCAACTTAATTTTTTCAGACCAGCCGTTTGATTTTCCTTTTATTAGAATATGATTAACTGTACTTATAGCAGCTGCCGATTTCTTTAAACCATTGTTAGTGGCTTCTAAAAATTTTCCGGAACTAGTAAAAATAATACCTATAAGTAGCAAAATTGTTAGACTATTTCTATAGTTTCATTGCCATATTTGAAAACCGGTGAACGATTATTTATACGGCCTTTTCTAAAGGGAAGAACTTTTGTTTTTTGTGAATTAAGTTGGAGACTGTTTGTATCACAGTATTTCTTTAGAATATTGAGCTTTTTTTGTACATCAACTGGTGAGTTGCATGACAGCACTACATCGTCAGCGTACGCGAGTAGCAAAAGATCTTTAATGCCATCGATGTTCAAACCTGTAGCACCCTCTTTACGAAAAAAATTCTCTAAGTCGTTTATATACAGCGAGAAAAGGGTTGGGGACAAAATTTCTCTTTGCATAACCCCCTCTGTCAAATTTACATAATTTGGTATGACCGCGTTTGAAGTTTTGAAAGTTATTTTAGCATTACCGTACAAATTCTGCAATATACGTATCATTTTACAACTCACACCAATTTCATACAATTTGTGCCAAAGTATGTTATGTTTTACGGAGTCGAAAGCGCGCTTGAAATATATAAAGATAGCAAAAACGAAATTTTTTGATAACCGTAATTGTAAATGAATTATTGATGATAAACAGAAAATGCCTTCCACTGTGCTACGGTCCTTTCGAAAACCCATTTGGTTTTCTTCGAAAACATCATTATTTTCTAGAAATTTGTTAAAACGAAACGCGATGATTTGAGTAACCGGATCACTTGTATCTCCCTTCTTGTGCAACATGAATAACTGTATCAAAGCCCATGAGGACGGTAAAGCTTCATCTTGTAATATTTTATTCATTAAGTTTAAAAGATAGTGCAACCAGTTGTGGGGTAGACTTTTAAAGAAGTTGTTATTTATTCCGTCGATACCAGAGGCTTTACCCACTTTGGAGCAGTTAATACTGAACATTAACTCTTCCATAGTAATGTCGAAATCAAAATTTGGGTTATAGGCATCAAAGAATTGCAAAAATTCATTGTTTACTTCTGGATATAGATTCCTGTAATAATTTGTAATGGGGTCTCGTGGCCGCGTGCCTGAGTGTCAGGTCGCGAATCTGGGGAACCGGGTTCGATCCCGACCGACACCAAATATTTACAATTTTAAATGGCACATAATTGACCCCTGTGGTGCACTCTCCACGCCAGCAATGAGTGCCCGTGAGGTGACGCCTGGTAAGCGCCCGCACGGTGCAAATATATCGTCATTACCGGTATCTGTACAAAGCAGATTGGCACACCCAGCAATGGGTAATAAGCCGTGATGATATATTTATTTTATTTTATTTATTTATTTTCCCATGTTTCTAAGTTAATATTATTTGCAGATGGGCATTTTGATTTTGACTTACGAATTACACCCCAAAATTCTGAATTATTTTTAACATCAGCAAGACTTTTCGATAATGCTAAATTATAATCTTTTTTGCATTGGTTTATAAAGTTTAAATATTAACGTTTACTGTTTAAATAAATAGTGTTAGCCATGGAATTAAAAAAAAGAAGAATAATGAATAATAATTTAACTTTATACAGTACTCATCTTTCTTCTCAAAAACTTACAATATTTGACAGTTAAAACATCAAACATTTGTTTGTCTTATTGTTTTAATTCCACGGCTAGCACTATTAAACTGAAATTTTCAAAAATTTTATATTTAATTATTAGAGTTCCTATATATAAGAATAGTACATTAAAACACAAGTCCTTTGTAAAACTCGCCTGGCGGCTCGTTTTCCAAACTTGGACTCGTACGTTAACAGGCCTTATGATACATGTTTTTTATACTATTTTTTCTATTGAGGTAATTTTACAATTAAATTTTTTTAAAAAGGACTTGTCAAAAATATGATTTAGTGTTTTTTTTGTAAGTTATGTTTATTTCACATTTTGACAGTTTGAGTATTGTGTGATTCTGACTGATTGTTTACATTAAAACATTGTATCAAGCATTATATAATTATGGAAGATGAAAACCAATACTTATAATGTACCCCACCGGTTTATTAATGAACCACCTGCATGATTTGGCATATCTTGTAATAAAGGAAAATTTATCAAATAACGAATCGGGATCGCTGCTTCGTGTAGGTTATTATCACAAATAAAACTCTTTAAATAATGAAATATTTTAATGAACAATTTATTGATGTATACTTTTACATTCCACCATTTTAAACAACACATCCACTGCTCAGTTGCAGACATAACAGCAACAGCTGTTCTTACATTCCTCAATACAAAACATATTTTGTATTTGTATACGGCACTTATGTCTAAATCATATTTAAAAATTTAATATTCGACAGTTCGCCTCGATGTGGAACTGGAATTATGGATCGTAAAATTTTCATATTTACTTGCAAGTAGCCACAAATTGAGTTGCCAGTGTGAACATTTCAAGTAATGTGCACCATACATTTCAAAACCTGCCTGATTATAACAATACAATCAGCTGAAAATTGCAATATTACCATAAAATTAAATTGTAATAAATAAAACTTACCGTTAATGGTTGCGATTATGATCACTTCTGTAAATATTGCTAAATTTAAATAGCTCTTTAAATCTGACACATAAATTATTTATCTTTGTCTTATTATGGCCCAACAAATTTAAAAAGTTTATTTAAAGAATGAAAGGCAGTTATTCAACTAACTTCACTATTTACGAACTGTCAAAAATTGAAATGTTTTGTTAGGTTAGAATTTTTTTATAAGACGGAGATTGACGGAGACGAAGATACAAATGTAAATAACATGTGTAGTACAAAGTAAGTTTCCATATAAATAAAATAAATAGTTGTGTTATTCATTTAATATTAATTTCCATGTATGAATTAGTATTGCGCCAAAAAAAACTCCGCACCACGTCCCGCAATTTGTAAACAATTCATATTTATTTACTACAAAATCAAATTATTGTAGTTCAATATTTTTGTATTCTTTTAAGGCAGAAATTATATCTTATAACTCATTTTACAGAATGAAAATTTTGATTACAACAATAAAATTATTGATTACAATAAAACAAAATTGAATACATGAAAATAACTAATAACATAAATAATTCTGTATGTATTTTAGTTATCAATTTTTGACGCCCTTCTTAATTTGCCATCCGAAGGAAATGTGTAAGCTGCCTAAGACCTTGGCGGTCGTTTTATCTCAAAATTATATGTAACATAAAATGAAAATGTCGAGAGACAGAGACGTCCTAGTCACAACATTTTTTTTATGTGAGAATTAAAATCTGTCAATTCGATGGCGCAGGTGCTTAGATGTTCAGGGAAACTTGAAACTATATAGAAAAATAACCTTTAACTAAATAAAGAGTTTTTAAAAAAGCCGGTTTATATTTGATTGACCCACATATATTTTTATTTTCAAATGCCCCGCGCTAAAATTACCGAATATCATCTTCTTCACAAATTATTTGTAGAAATTTGGTATGAATTCCATATTAAAACAATTTTTTGAGTGAAGTTTAATTAATATAACCTCAAATTTAGTGTTACGGCGAACATTTTGGGGATGTAAAGTTACAGAGGAATTTACAGTAAAATTTAATTTTAAATTGTGACCATAATAACTTTGAGATTTAAATTATGTTACCTTGGTACTTACAGAGTTAAATTTTTAAATTTATTGACCATAATCGCACCATAAATTGTTTTGACAAAGTAAATCTGAGCGCATTGTTTCTTATTTCATAATTTTTTAGTTGAAAGATTTTAACTTCACAGATTCTTCTTTCTGAACTAACACAGCTATAGCTATAAATTCCTCTTCTTTCTAGGCCTATCACCTGAAGAAAAGATAAATATCAATAATTGGAAGTAATATTTCAACATAAACAACTTACCATTTTGAGGTTATATGTAATTCACCTGTCATGACTACCACCTCTAGAATACAAAAGGCGCCAAAAACAGTACGTTTATAGATTTTCTAAACGTCGTGTTTTCGGTGATAAACAGTGCTTTTATAGAAACATAAGAACACCGAAATAGAAAAATGAATTTTGTTTACTATTTTATAAGTAGAATTTTATGCTCTACAACTTTTATTTGAAGAATTTTTTTCTAAAATAATTTGGGGGGGGGGGGTAAAACTATTTTACCGGTTTTATCATGTTAAATTCCTATTTAACGGATTTCCAGCGGCACCCGGTATAACTTGTCTATGTTCATTTGTTTGAGACTACAAAAATTCAACGATAATTAAATTTGTATGGCAAAACCAATGGTCAATCCAATGAAATAAATAGATACATCTTTAAAATAGTCCATTAATGGTGCAACTTTGCCCTAATTTAAGCAACTTCGTATCTCTCAGTTTGCGAGATTCCAATAGTGAGCCATATAACTTGTTTTGATTATTTTGAACTGTCAAAGGATTAAAAAAGTATTTGTATTGAAATTTAATTTAATTTTACTTATTTTTAAATTGAAGACACTTTGAATTGTTAGAAATAATAAAAAACAAAAGACACCTCAAAATATTTCCTCAAACAAAGAATGCACAAATATCATGGCGAAACCAGTAGTGAATTCAGGATCTTTTCACATTAAAAAGTGGCATTTTACTTGGCTCCCAAATTTGTAATTTCAAATATAGGTTTAAAATTAATAATAAAGAAAATAGTTATATATTTGTTCCTATTTCACAATCATCCTGTATGCCTTATTCACAGCAGGGGAATCATGGAAATAAAATATTTATGTTAAACCTATTTTTAAGGGACAGATAAAAATGAGTATGATGGCTATAACAAATTTACTCTAAATTTATATTGGTAGGTAATAGCTATTAACATACCTAGGAATGTTATGTATATCATAACTGCCGAAGATGTCGGTTTGAAATCCGAGCTCGTAGAGCGAGGATTTTAAGACATCTAAGGCTTGTTATGATTAATAACATCCGTGGTTTGTTCAATAGTATATCGGTTTCAGAAAATTAAGACATTATTGATAAATACCATTTTTTGAAATTCTCTCATTAATGCTACTTTCAGATTGCTATGGTTAACAGAACAATTATTTTGACACATGTCAATAGTCAATATGACAAATATTCAAATTATGTGCTTTGTTCCACATGTTTATTACTTTAGAATAAAGTAGACCGTATTTAGAACAATAGGGTAACTTTATCTGTATGTATTAATGAAGAGCATTATATTTTCATTTTATTTTATTTTCATTTTGTAGACCGTTGGTAATAATATTACCATACAGATACAGTTATTACTTAGTTACCAGCCTACTTTTGTACATGTAAACAATGGAATAATATCCTGAAACCGGTAAAATATATTAACATCAACAATATAAATAATATATTAACATACATTTGTTGTATCGCACATATCTTCCCTAAAAATAGATTTAAAATTAATATTATATTTCTATGACCCCTCTGTCCTCCGTGAATAAGGTATACCTACTTCTTGGCAGTGGCGTTTCTTCCATTAGGTCATTTCGCCACTGGCCTCACAAATTTATCAAAGCAGAAAATAAAAAGCAAAAGAATGAAAATAATAATAAAAAAAATTGAATTTAATAATTTTTAATAAAGTTAGTCCATCGTATTGTGTTATAAGCAAGACAGCGAATGGCGAAAGTGCTGAAAGCAAGGCAGCGAATGGCGAGAGTGTGCGCGCTGCTTGGGTCACATCAAAGTTGTGACCACGTTGTGTTTATATGCTGCACGTGCTTCATATACAAGCCCATGCGTCAGACAAAGACAAACGAATTGTAATTTTGCTTGCGTTAGACGAAGACAACTAATTCATGCAACTACCCTATTCGCTTACACACGGTCAGTGACCAAGGCATCAGTCTAGTAGCGGAAAGTGACTGTAAGTTTGGTTGTGTATTTTATCATTGCAATTCAAGAAATTAAAAAACTACAAAGCAATAAAACTTTTAATTATGAAAAATATTTGGAAATAAAAGGTCGTCCGAAGCTAGATCTGAGATTAAGACAGACCACGGAGAATGGACGTAGGGATGAACAAATATTTACCAAATTTAACCAACTAAATCTTCAACCCCCGAGCAGCCGGCACTACTTCTTGGAAGTAAAAGGCACAGTTGTAACTGGATCAGTTGAGACTAAAATCGGTTGGAACAGATCACAAGACCGAAATTGTTCAGAGAGCGAAAAACAAAAACAGCCACAACGCGTTTTGGATTTATCTATACTTACAACGACTGAAATATATTTGTAATTCTTCTAAACATATCTTAACCTAAAGCTCGAATATTTTAAAAACAATATCTTTTAACCTCCCGTCATAGCGTAGATAAGGGAGGTAATGTAATCGTGCCAAAAATTCGATGGTGAGTCTTCAGTAAATAAGCACGAACTGGGGTCCCCACAACACGTTTTTTACTATTTTTACGATGATGTCTATGTGTGGGTGTATGTATGTGTGTGTGCGACGATTTTTTCGTCCACAATAACTCTTATAACAAACTTCCAAATATATCTATTTTCCGTATTTAAGCTTCCTGCATTCATATAACGAGTTGATTAGATTAGATGGGTAAAATTGGATAAATGGAAGTGATACTTTACTTGAAGCCCATAACAGTTTTTAATAAAAAAAAACTATATTAAAATATAATCCAAAACTTTTCAATTTTAGTATTTACGACTTTTATATAATGGGAAATAACATATTAAATTTTGGCTGAAATTAATCAACCAGAAGTGATACTTTACTTGAAGCTCTGAACAGATTCTCGTGAAAAATATATTATGATATACTCCAAAACTTGTCAAATTTAGTATTTACGATTATTATATAAAAGGGAACAACATTTTAGATTTTGGATACAATAGATAAACCGGAAGTGATACTTTATTTGAAGCTCTGAACAGATTTTCGTGAAAAATATATTGATACAATCGAAAACTTTTCAAATTTGGTATTTAAAACTTTTATATTAATAAGAATGACATGTTAGATTTCTTCTGAAATTGATAAATCGCAAGTGATACTTTACTTGAAGCTCTGAACAGATTTTTGTGAAAAATGTATTATGATATATTCCAAAACTTGTCAAATTTAGTATTTAAGACTTTTATATAACGGGAAGCAACATATTAGATTTTGGCTAAAATTGATAAACCGCAAGTGATACTTTATTTGAAGCTCTGAACAAATTTTCGTGAAAAATAAATTGATACAATCCAAAACTTTTCAAATTTGGTATTTAAGACTTTTATATTAATGAGACCGACATATTAGATGTTTTCTAAAATTCATAAACCGGAAGTACTACTTTACAGGAAGCTATAAACGGATTTTCTTGAAAAAATATATTAAATCATGATCCAAAACTTCTCAAATTTGATATTTAAAACACGTGTATAATTTGAAACAACATTAGATTTTGACTATACCTATATGATAAACCGGAAGTGGTACTTAATTTTAAGCTCTTAACAGATTTTCGAGGAAAAACGTAATAAAATATAATCCAAAATTTGGTATTACAGACTTTTCTATTTATTGGAACAACAAATTAGATTTTGTTTGCGAACGATCAACCGGAAGTAATACTTTACTTAAAGTTTATTGCTATTTCAAACATGGAATTGACGGGAGGTCACGTGTTCGCCACAACAGATTTTTTTAAACTTAAAAAGGGATTTTATAGCTGAGTTAGTTAGACGTTTGAGCATACTACCAACACCGACAATAGGAAGATCCTGGGTTCAAATAAAATCAAAATATTTCTTCATATCTATCATACAGTTTTAAGGTCTAGTTTTAGTATTAAGGATGATAATATATGTTACTACGGCGAAGGACCCTATTATGAATGTGGATGAAGTGAAAGTGATAGATATAAAAAATCTAGTTTCAATAAATTATAGAAGTCAGACAAAATTAAAATGAGTCTAGTTTTTAAATTGAAATGAATTTAAAATCGGATGTATTGGAGATCTCGACTTCGTCTCGATCTCCAAAATCATCCTCGACCGGTAGGAAGCACTTACTGCTCTTATTACTTAAATAACTATTTCTTGAATATACAAGCTTAATGTTTTTTTAACAATTTAACTCTTCTAATAATATTAAACTATTAAAAATTAAGGAGAAAATAACTGGTATTTTTTCTTATTTCAGTATCCTAGAAGATGAAGAAGATGACGTATTAATTTATGTTGGAACTGTCTACAGAAGTGGTTCAAAAGGGGATCTTCATAAAATCTCTAGAATATTCATCCATTCTGATTACGATCCCACTTCAAATATCAACGATATATCAGTGATAAGATTGGCATCAAACATAACCTTCACTGAATACGTTCAACCAATCAACATCACAACATCGCAAACTGACGAAGACGTCTTTGTCAGAGCCAGTGGATGGGGGTTAACAGAGTTTTCTCTCCCAGCTTTTCAGTTGAAATATGACACTTTCAAGATACTCTCAGCATCACTGTGTAGAAGTGGAAATTCGTATTATGATAACGAAAAACAAATATGTGTATCGTCAGGGTCAGAAAGTGATCTGTCAGTAGGAGGAGATATAGGAGGACCTTTGGTTTATAACGGAAATTTGATTGGAGTTATTAGTAAAAATGGTGGTACCTCCCCATGTTGCGTAAACCGGATGTATTTTACAAAAGTTTTATATTATTCTAATTGGATTCAAGAGATTATGTTAAAATAAATATGTAAAATAATTTGCTTTTAAACATCTAGTTCATAATACTATAATAAATTATAAAATTGTATGATTTACATCAAAATAAGTATAGGTTGTAGGCTTCGTTCGCTTTAAGAATATGCCAGGCACGTCATGAATACGCCATTACTTTGTGGCTGCGCAGTAGTCAAAACTAGAGCCTCCCCGTAGCAACGAGAGTAACTTTACATAACAACGGGACGCTAAGTCTATTCTATTAGCCACTCCAGTGTTTATGATGGGCATGTCTAAAATATTCTCGCGCACACAAACGATGACGTTCTGGGCATATTCTTACAGCGAACGGACTCTATTATGAATATTATTCGTGTTCGGAATTCTGTACACCAACATTTCCACAACGGAAACTTATATATGCCACCATTTGTACAAGCGAAAATTTATATGCCAACCATTTGTACATCTGCGTGCTTTATACGACAATGGACCTTTTACATTTGTATTGCACCCTGATGTCATTTTTCAATGCGCCACGTAGTGAAATTCTTAGGAACTACACAAGAGGAGGCACCATGTTAACAAGTAAAATGATTAAAAGAACAAGCATTTATTTTCGATAAAAAAATATTTAAACAACAAAAAAACACAAATAATTTTGTCTTTAATTATAAAGAAATTATGAATAATGAGAAATATATACAGGGTGTAAACAAAACTAGGAAACGCGATTTTTTCTTGGAAGTTATTATATATACAAAAAATACTATAGAACAAAATTGTAGGAGACCAAGGAGGGCATCCCATTACAGAAGAAAAAAATATTTTTTCATCAGTGGTTCTCAACTTACAACATAAAGTTATATTTTCTTAAATGGGATGGCATATATTTTTTAGACCCATTCGATAGAGAATTTTTTTCTGAATTCAACCATGTAATCATTTTATATGCCGTGATGATATATTATTATTATTTATTATAATAAAAATATTGAGAAACATACATACATAAAATCACGCATTTCCCACTTAGTGGGTTAGCACAAACCCGAAAGAATAAAAATAACATCAACCAAAAAATAATCACTCTCTCTTTTAACAACATACTTACTAACCTGAGATCAAAGGTACAACATATATTCCTCACTCTTAACATATTAAAGTGACCGATTTTCGGTAGCGAAATACCGCAACCGGACCACAATAATAGTTACGAAACAATCATCCTTCGCCACACATTCCTGTCTAAGCACACTTCTTTCGCCTCGGCCACATTCATAATCGCATTTATGCACGCTCTTCTTCTCTTCCCACTCGGAAACTTTCTCTCTTTTAGTACCTTATCAATCACATCCATCCACTTACACACTGGACGGCCACGCAATCGAATACCCTCAATTTCACCAAGATATATACGCTTTACAAGACGTTCACTCTTCATTCTCTCCACATGACCAAACCATCTTAACTGGCTCATTCCTACTCTCTTAACAACATTCTTCCTAACAATACATTCTTCATACACCAAATTATTCCTCACGCGATCCCGTCTTACATATCCACATACTCCGCGTAAATACCTCATTCCCACGGCAGTCACTCTCTTTTTATGCTTTCCCGTCCATGCCCAACATTCGCTTTCATACATCAAAGCAGGCACTCCATTATACACACTTAAACGATCTTCTCTAGATACGTTTACGTTTCGAGCAAACGTACCCACAGCACCCATTACCTTACATTATATTATATTGAGAAAAATTCAATTAAAATAAATTTTATTTTTATAGTTATTTTTTAGTAGGCTATATATGAAAAACAATTGAGCTTAAATTAAAGTAAAACAAATATTTGTTAATTACTTTATAAATAGTGTTCTATCCGCAACAATAGGAATTATTATGCACTAAATAATTCAAATTGACAAATATCAGGTTTTGTTTTTCATACATGGCCTACTGAAAAATATCTATAAAAATAAAATTTATTTAACTTTTAATTGAATTTTTCTGTTAAACCTATTTTTAAGGGACAGATAAAAATGAGTATGATGGCTATAACAAATTTACTCTAAATTTATATTGGTAGGTAATAGCTATTAACATACCTAGGAATGTTATGTATATCATAACTGCCGAAGATGTCGGTTTGAAATCCGAGCTCGTAGAGCGAGGATTTTAAGACATCTAAGGCTTGTTATGATTAATAACATCCGTGGTTTGTTCAATAGTATATCGGTTTCAGAAAATTAAGACATTATTGATAAATACCATTTTTTGAAATTCTCTCATTAATGCTACTTTCAGATTGCTATGGTTAACAGAACAATTATTTTGACACATGTCAATAGTCAATATGACAAATATTCAAATTATGTGCTTTGTTCCACATGTTTATTACTTTAGAATAAAGTAGACCGTATTTAGAACAATAGGGTAACTTTATCTGTATGTATTAATGAAGAGCATTATATTTTCATTTTATTTTATTTTCATTTTGTAGACCGTTGGTAATAATATTACCATACAGATACAGTTATTACTTAGTTACCAGCCTACTTTTGTACATGTAAACAATGGAATAATATCCTGAAACCGGTAAAATATATTAACATCAACAATATAAATAATATATTAACATACATTTGTTGTATCGCACATATCTTCCCTAAAAATAGATTTAAAATTAATATTATATTTCTATGACCCCTCTGTCCTCCGTGAATAAGGTATACCTACTTCTTGGCAGTGGCGTTTCTTCCATTAGGTCATTTCGCCACTGGCCTCACAAATTTATCAAAGCAGAAAATAAAAAGCAAAAGAATGAAAATAAAAAAAAACATTTTGAATTTAATAATTTTTAATAAAGTTAGTCCATCGTATTGTCTTATAAGCAAGACAGCGAATGGCGAAAGTGTTGAAAGCAAGGCAGCGAATGGCGAGAGTGTGCGCGCTGCTTGGGTCACATCAAAGTTGTGACCACGTTGTGTTTATATGCTGCACGTGCTTCATATACAAGCCCATGCGTCAGACAAAGACAAACGAATTGTAATTTTGCTTGCGTTAGACGATGACAACTAATACAGGGTGGGGCAGAAAAACCTATCCGATTTCAAATCCCTTTTTCCCAGAAGAGGGAGCAGGTAGAGTAGTGGGGTAAAAACCGTTAGAAAGCCGGTTTTATGCCATTTGTCAGTAGTCAACATGCCTTGGTCTGGTGAACATCGTGCTTTTGTTATTGAGCGGTTTATCGAATGCGGCGGTTCGATAATTGCTACACAACGTGCTTTTCGAATTCATTTCGGACTCGGGCGTCATGATCCTGTTCCACATCACGCTACGATTAAAGTGTGGGTGTCAAATTTTAGACAGACGAGTTCAGCATTGAAAAAGAAGTCGCCTGGACGTCCCAGGACAGCAACAGGACCTGAAAACGTGGCCAATGTGAGAGCCGCGATTGAACGTTCCCCGCGTCGTTCGGCGCGAAAACATTCGCTCGCTTTGGCGATTTCCAACCGCAGTATTCGGCGCATTTTGCACCGGGACCTCAAAATGCATCCCTACAAAATGGTTGTTGCACAGGAATTAAGTGAAAGGGATTTTGAAACCCGTACGAACCTGTGTCGCGATCTCCGAGAACTCCCAAACGACGATGTTGTGCTCTTCACGGACGAAGCCCATTTTCACCTTTGTGGTGCCGTTAACAGGCAGAATTTTCGATATTGGAGTGACGAAAATCCTCGAGAAATCCATCAGGAACCCCTCCATAGCCCAAAAGTGACTGTGTGGTGTGCTCTTTCCCGCCTAGGCGTCTGGGGGCCTTACTTTTTTGAAGAAAATGGGCAAACCGTAACGGTCAACAGCGAGCGCTATTGTTTCATGCTGGAAAATTTTCTTAGACCCAAAATGGAAGAAAATGGCGTGGAAAATGTGTGGTTTCAACAGGATGGTGCAACCGCCCACACATCGCGACGATCAATGGACATTCTCAGGGAACTGTTTCCCGGTCGCCTCATTTCCCTGAGAGGTGATCTTGGCTGGCCGCCGCGCTCACCGGATCTCACTCCATGTGACTTCTTCCTTTGGGGTTACCTCAAATCGAAGGTTTACCAGCATCGACCAAGGACCCTTCTTGCTTTACGAAGGGAAATTGCTCGGGCAATTGAAGAAATTCCTGTGGAAATGACGGTGAAAGTCATGGAAAGCTACCGCGAGCGCCTAAATCAGTGTATCCGCTCCCAAGGACGACATTTGAGTGATGTGCTTTTCAAAACTTAAATTTAAAAATGGCATAAAATTTGCGATATGTTAATAAAAAATTTTTTTGACAAGTTGAGTGGTTTTAATTTTATAACGTTTTGAAATCGGATAGGTTTTTCTGCCCCACCCTGTACATGCAACTACCCTATTCGCTTACACACGGTCAGTGACCAAGGCATCAGTCTAGTAGCGGAAAGTGACTGTAAGTTTGGTTGTGTATTTTATCATTGCAATTCAAGAAATTAAAAAAACTACAAAGCAATAAAACTTTTAATTATGAAAAATATTTGGAAATAAAGGCAAAAGGTCGTCCGAAGCCAGATCTGAAATTAAGACAGACCACGGAGAATCGACGTAGGGATGAGCAAATATTTACTAAATTTGACCAACTAAATTTTCAACCCCCGAGCAGCCGGCACTACTTCTTGGAAGTAAAAGGCACAGTTGTAGCTGGATCAGTTGAGACTAAAATCGGTTGGAACAGATCACAAGACCGAAATTGTTCAGAGAGCGTAAAACAGAAACAGCCACAACGCGTTTTGGATTTATCTAAACTAAACTTACAAAGACTGGAATATATTTGTTATTTTTCTAAACATATCTTAACCTAAAGCTCGAATATTTTAAAAATAATATCTTTTTACCTCCCGTCATACCGTAGGTAAGGGAGGTAATGTAATCGTGCCAAAAATTCGATGGTGAGTTTTCAGTAAATAAGCACGAATTAGGGTCCCCACAACACGTTTTTATTATTTTTACGATGATGTGCGTGTGCGTGTTCGTGTGCGTCCGCGTGCGTGTGTGCGTGTGCGTGTGCGTGCGTGTGTGCGTGTGCGTGCGTGTGTGCGTGTGCGTGTGTGTGTGTGTGTGTGTGTGTGACGATTTTTTTCGTCCACGATAACATTTATAACAAATTTCCAAATATATCTATTTTCCGTATTTAAGCTTCCTGCATTCATATAACGAGTTGATTAGATTTTGGGTAAAATTGGATAAATGGAAGTGATACTTTACTTGAAGCCAATAACAGTTTTAATGAAAAACTATATTAAAATATAATCCAAAACTTTTCAATTTTACTATTTAAGACTTTTATATAATGGGAAATAACATATTAGATAATTAATCATCCAGAAGTGATACTTTACTTGAAGCTCTGAACAGATTCTCGTGAAAAATATATTATGATATACTCCAAAACTTGTCAAATTTAGTATTTACGATTTTTATATAAAGGGGAACAACATTTTAGATTTTGGATACAATAGATAAACCGCAAGTGTTACTTTATTTGAAGCTCTGAATAGATTTTCGTGAAAAATATATTGATACAATCGAAAACTTTTCAAATTTGGTATTTAAGACTTTTATATTAATAAGTCTGACATGTTACATTTTTTCTAAAATTGATAAATCGGAAGTGATACTTTACTTGAAGCTCTGAACAGATTTTTGTGAAAAATATATTATGATATATTCCAAAACTTGTCAAATTTAGTATTTAAGACTTTTATATAACGGAAAGCAACATATTAGATTTTGGCTAAAATTGATAAACCAGAAGTGATACTTTATTTGAAGCTCTGAATAAATTTTCGTGATAAATAAATTGATACAATCCAAAACTTTTCAAATTTGGTATTTAAGACTTTTGTATTAATGAGACCGACAAATTAGATGTTTTCGAAAATTGATAAACCGGAAGTACTACTTTACAGGAAGCTATAAACGATATTCTTGAAAAAATATATTAAAAATGATCCAAAACTTCTTAAATTTGGTATTAAAAACACGTGTATAATTTAAAACAACATTAGATTTTGACTATACCTACATGATAAACCGGAAGTGGTACTTAATTTTAAGCTCTTAACAGATTTTCGAGGAAAAACGTAATAAAATATAATCCAAAATTTGGTATTACAGGCTTTTCTATTTATTGGAACAACAAATTAGATTTTGTTTGCGAACGATCAACCGGAAGTGATACTTTACTTAAAGTTTATTGCTATTTCAAACATGGAATTGACGGAAGGTCATGTGTTAGCCACAACACAAATTTTTTTTAAACTTGAAAAGGGATTTAATAGCTGTGTTGGTTAGACGTTTGAGCATACTACCGACAATAGGAAGACCCTGGGTTCAAATAAAATCAAAATATTTCTTCATATCTATCATACAGTTTTAAGGTCCAGTTTTAGTATTAAGGATGATAATATATGTTACTACGGCGAAGGACCCCATTATGAATGTGGATGAAGTGAAAGTGATAGATATAAAAAAAAACTAGTTTCACAATAAATTATAGAAGTCAGTTAAAATTAAAATGAGTCTAGTTTTTAGATTGAAATGAATTTAAAATCGGATGAATTGGAGATCTCGACTTCGTCTCGATCTCCAAAATCATCCTCGACCGGTAGGAAGCACTTACTGCTCTTATTACTTAAATAACTATTTCTTGAATATACAAGCTTAATGTTTTTTTAACAATTTAACTCTTCTAATAATATTAAACTATTAAAAATTAAGGAGAAAATAACTGGTATTTTTTCTTATTTCAGTATCCTAGAAGATGAAGAAGATGACGTATTAATTTATGTTGGAACTGTCTACAGAAGTGGTTCAAAAGGGGATCTTCATAAAATCTCTAGAATATTCATCCATTCTGATTACGATCCCACTTCAAATATCAACGATATATCAGTGATAAGATTGGCATCAAACATAACCTTCACTGAATACGTTCAACCAATCAACATCACAACATCGCAAACTGACGAAGACGTCTTTGTCAGAGCCAGTGGATGGGGGTTAACAGAGTTTTCTCTCCCAGCTTTTCAGTTGAAATATGACACTTTCAAGATACTCTCAGCATCACTGTGTAGAAGTGGAAATTCGTATTATGATAACGAAAAACAAATATGTGTATCGTCAGGGTCAGAAAGTGATCTGTCAGTAGGAGGAGATGTAGGAGGACCTTTGGTTTATAACGGATATTTGATTGGAGTTATTAGTAAAAATGGTGGTACGTCCCCATGTTGCGTAAACCGGATGTATTTTACAAAAGTTTTATATTATTCTAATTGGATTCAAGAGATTATGTTAAAATAAAATTATTTGCTTTTAAACATCTAGTTCATAATACTATAATAAATTATAAAATTGTATGATTTACTTACATCAAAATAAGTATAGGTTGTAGGCTTCGTTCGCTTTAAGAATATGCCAGGCACGTCATGAATACGCCATTACTTTGTGGCTGCGCAGTAGTCAAAACTAGAGCCTCCCCGTAGCAACGAGAGTAACTTTGCATAACAACGGGACGCTAAGTCTATTCTATTAGCCACGCCAGTGTTTATGATGGGCATGTCTAAAATATTCTCGCGCACACAAACGATGCCGTTCTCTATTATGAATATTATTCGTGTTCGGAATTCTGTACACCAACATTTCCACAACGGAAACTTATATACGCCACCATTTGTACAAGCGAAAATTTATATGCCAACCATTTATACAGGCAGTACAGGGTGTAAACGAAACTAGGAAACGCGATTTTTCTTGGAAGTTATTATGTATACAAAAAAATACTATAGAACAAAATTGTAGGAGACCAAAAAGGGCATCCCATTACAGAAGAAAAAATTTTTTTTTCACCAGTGGTTCTCAACTCTCTACATGAAGTTACATTTTCTTAAATGAGACGGCATATATTTTTTAGACACATTCGATAGAGTATTTTTTCTGAATTCAGCCATGTAATCATTTTATATGCCGTGATGATATATTATTATTATTTATTATAATAAAAATATTGAGAAAAATTCAATTAAAATAAATTTTATTTTTATAGTTATTTTTTAGTGGGCTATGTACGAAAAACAATTGAGCTTAAATTAAAGTATAACAAATGTTTGTTAATTACTTTATAAATAGTGTTCTATCCGCAACAATCGGAATTATTATGCACTAAATAATTCAAATTGACAAATATCAGGTTTTGTTTTTCGTACATGGCCTACTGCAAAATATCTATAAAAATAACTTTTATTTAAATTTTAATTGAATTTTTCTCAATATTTTTATTATGTAAGGATATAAAATGATTACATAGTTGAATTCAGAAAAAAATACTGTATCGAATGGGCCTAAAAAATATATGCCATTCCATTTAAGCAAATATAACTTTGTGTTGTAACTTGAGAACCACTAGTTTAAAAAAATATTTTATTCTGTAATGGGATTGCCCCCTTGGTCTCCTACAACTTTATTTTATAGAATTTTTTGTATCTCTAATAACTTTCGAGAAAAATCGCGTTTCCTAGTTTCGTTTACACCCTGTATATATAAATGAAAAAAAACCACAACTTGTTTGTTACTTTCTTAATATCAAACTGGCAATAACGCAATTATCTGTCACTTTATAAGGTGTTTATTTCGCATTTTGTAGAACAAATAACCACTTTTCTTAAACTCATCTCCTCGTCCTCTTGTTTTGAAATATTCATCACAAACGCTTTTTGTGAATTTATTTAATAAAGTTAAGTTTAACACCAAAGTTTTTACTTTCCGCCATTTGTAATTTTATTTGAAATGTACGTCATTTTTGTCTATCTCTCGTTTGATGTAAAAGGTATATACAATTTCTAATTTTTCTACACCACAGTGATTTATCTAAAAAAAATTTTTTTAAATGCTAATGTCTCAAATGGAAAATAAAGTTTAAATACACAGATCAATTTATTTTCAGTGCTCCCCCCATCCTTCTATGCGACGTTGTTACCTTTGAGATCACAATTTTGACATTTGCCGACAGTAATTACTTAAAGATTTTTCAAGAAGGTATGCGAAACAAATATGAAATGAATCAACGTACGGCAATGATATTAATCAAAAGTCATGCACCTATTATTATCATCTGTCATATGTGGAATATCGTTTTGACGAATTATGAAAAATTGAAATATAATTTTAACATTATTTTGGAACAAAATTTGTCACGTGACCTTCAGCCATTTTTTGATCACTCTATATAAGAGATATGAAATTGGTGAAATTAGCAAACAGTTTCTATGTCATAAAGACTATTAAAATGAGCGCAACAATTTTTTAAAACCAGTTATTCTTAAAATACAGCGTACAATTTTCTCATTTTAAATTGGAATCTCCCTTTTTTCGTCTATTCGATTCAGTATTTTTTTCTGAATTCAAAAATATACATATGTAATACACTAATATTACAAAATATTTGAGATAAATGCAAATGAAAAGAATTATGTCGATTTAATTTAAATCTGACTGCAACAAGAGTGCTTTGAAGAAAAAATATAAACTTTATACATAATACATATCAAGCTTTTCTTCATGAATTAAATTCATTTTGTCACTGAGAAAGAATACGAAATATTTGTTTTGACATTAAACTATTTAATAATTAACATAAAACAAAATAGTTAATTGTTTTGTTCATAACACTCTTGTTACAATAAAATCTAAATTAATTTAACATAATGTTCATTTGCATTTTTCTCAAATAGAATAGAAAGGAAGAAAAACCTATTGAAAGCATAAAAAATTCTCACGATTAATAGACATTAATTTCAGAACGCAAGTGAAACAAAAAACACACATTCGTGAAAAATAAGAAAATAAATGTAATTGCATGGGTATGACTCTATTCGGATGTTTGCTTTACTTTTTTCTACGTTAATTTTATTTATAGTTCGTTAAATAATGCGGTCACTTGTAAAAAATAAACATTCGTATCACAAATTTCACTTATCAAAAGTCTTGTTTATTTTTCGTCATTAACCTACCGAAGGTACCCCAATTTTTAGACTTTATAAAGATAAATAAATAAAAATTAATACTTTATCTAGATCAAATAAATTTGAAATAGGAAAGTATGGAATTTTACAGGTCATAGATATGAAATAGTTGGTTTGCGGCCAATCCAGTTAAAGATATTTGATTTTTTCTGCAAATACAAAATGCGCTTTTTCTAATTAACTTACTTATAATTAAAAGTGTAACACTTAAGGACAGATTTATTAACAAAATAATACTTAAAAAGATATCAATAACTAATATATTAAATTGAATTAATAAACATTAATTTTTAGACTAGTTTTTGGTGAAATAACGCGATTAAGTTTTTTTCCATTGCCTTTAACAGTGGCGGCGTAAAAAAACAGCAAAAAAAGGAGTTAATTATTTGAAATTCTTAAACGCAATTTAGAAATTATTCTACCAATAATTATGGGTTTCTAAATTTGTGTTTACCTTTAACAATGTGCTAACAGGCAATTTTGTTTTTATGGATGATCTTTGACAAATAGGAATATAACAAGCTTATCACATTCTTTTTAAACACTTACAATAGAAATATAAAAATCTTGTGTGGCCAACACAATACCTCCCGCCATTTACAGCCCGAGTCACAAAAAAAATAAGTTAATCCTTATTTTTTGGATTAGCGAATTTTACTCTAATTTTGACAGTTTATTTCTTAAAATATAGTCTAATCTAATCCAAGTAACTACTTTTTTTAAAACTCCTAAACAGGATTAAATCACGTTGCTATAACCATTGTGCTACCGGAACTATAATAAAATGAAGATTAAATTTTAAATACCGGGATAGAATAGAATTCACTAATCCAAAAATGAGGATTAGCTTAAACATTTTTGTGATTCGTTAATTTTTATTAATACATAGGTACCTATATATTTACTTATGCTGGAAACTGTATTGAATTCCTTTTCTATTGTTCTATTTACTTTTTTCTTTTTAAAACGTTACTAATATTATTTTGAAATGATTAGTTCTTTGATACTGACATTTATCTGTCAGTTACATACATTTGAATAACTGCGTTTTATTTGTTTAAAGCGTAGGCTCTGTGATTTAAATTATAGATAATTATATAAATTTATCCATAAAATATATAGAAAAACTATTAATGCAAATCTGTAGAAAATTTAATAATCCTAAATTTTTATAATAATATTAATCTCGAAAAAATAACATTTAGGCCCACTTTTACAATTGATGGATAAACTATGGTATAGCTATCGGAGGTATAACTTTATCCTAGTAATTATACCTTCGATAAACAAGACTGTCTTTTACAATGCATTTTTATCTATCAGATAGTTATACCACGAATTACGTTAAATCACTTTAGGTTGGTACAGACACAACAAAATTATCTTCTTTATAGACTATTTTTCTTCAATATTGTTATTATTTCTATCCTCTAATTTGCATTTTTCACGATGTTAGATGATATAAATGATATTTTTGATTCTGATAGTGATGATGAAATACTTGATTGACATCTGTCAAACGTATGAATAACAAAACATCGTTTGTGTTTACGTGGTATCCATAAGAACAAGGGATAAAGTTATCCGAGGTTTATATGACCGATTTCCATGGGATAAGAAATACTGGTGTTTATTCTATCTGTGGTTTAACCGAGGTTTGTAAAATACAATTTTCTATTTTATACCTGGTATAGCGTTATACGAGGTTTATCTAATGATTGTAAAAGTGGCCCTTAAAGGTATTTTTCGAAGAAATACTATTTTGAGCTTTTAGTAAAGTGCCATTTCCGGTTATCCGATTTTCACCAAAATCTAATGGGCTCTTTCCATTACAGACAAAGTTCGAAATACAAGGTTTCAAAATTTTCTGAATGATAGTATTTGAGTTAGAGTGGACGATCCATGCATACACACAGACATCATCGTGAAAATGTTAAAATTGGATTCTAGGGACCTTAAAACGTGGTCATTTACCAAAATCTCGATATGCGATTTTTAGCACGATCCCTATACCTCACTTACCATGGGTAGCGGGAGGTAAAAATAGAAAAATTATACATATAAGTTAATAAGAAGAAACGTTAATATGTATTTATTTCTTTTAATGTATTTTCTCATATATTAATTCAAATAATGTAAAACTGTACTCCCACTCCCGTTGTTAAAATGTGACTTCCATGGCTCTAAACAACATCTTAGTTTCATGTCGACTAGTGGTTACAAATCATCAGGCGTAGATGGCACTAGTTACAGGGGTGGGTGGGTAAACTAAGGCCCGCGGGCCGCAACATTATTTTGTGCGACCCGCGTTACAGTTTTTTTGTCGGCTTGTTTATTTTTTAACACCAATAAAAAATACACATCTTTTTCCCTTTACTTCTGTATCCTTAATATATTTTATACGTCAATATTAGCAAGATTTTCATTTTTCCTTTGGGAGGCCTATTTTTTTAGTCACATGCGGTCCGTTAGTCATGTTACCAATATTTATATACAACTTTTGCCGCTTATCCTTTGCTACCGGATTCACCGAGCCGCAGTATTTCACCTTTTAATCACTGCCGTACTGCCGGTTGGATTTCAACTATTGCTATTTAAGCCATGGATTCAGCATTCTCATTAAGATGTATAAAGTTAACTGATTAAATCATTCGAGTGTGATAAATAAATGTATAGGTGGTGCGAGTTAAATTGACACTGACCTTGTATACGCCGAACCTAAAATTCGTACTTGGACGGGTCGATATGTAAAAGTACGCGTAAGGGTTAGGTATATTGACGTTTAGTCGAATGTTTACAATAATTGTAACCTATTTATTAGTAATTATTATATGCTAATATTTCAACGAGGAAAAGACTTCATCAACTTCTAAAATTGGTATAAATGAAAAGGGGATTCATTCACAAGCCAAAGAAATTGTAGTCATGTTTTTAGGTTGGCGCAGGTCCAATCTCAACTTAAAGGTACCGTCTATTCTCCGCTTTTCCAAATGAACGAAAAGAGGCTCCAGATTTTTACCAATTATGCAAAATCTGTTACGAATTTGTAACTTATTGATATTATGTTGAAACTTAGTATTTATACCGTAGCGTTGAAAATACACAAAACACGTCTCAGTTTTTTACTAATTATGGTTGTATTTGTAATAAAATTAAAACTTCGCTCTTAAAAAACATGAAATTAAGGACGTAACTTTATAAAATATAAAAATAACTATTCTTTACTCGAAAAATTAATTTTAAAATTAATCAAAAATCAGCAATTTTAGAGGTTTATTGCCACAGATATACGAATAATGATATTTCAAAAATAAAAATCTGATGTGGCCAACACAATACATATTTAGTTATACTAGAAACTGTATTAAAATCCATTCCATATAAGTATGGTTCTATTTACTATTTTCTTTTTAAAACGTTACTATTATTAATTTGAAATTATTAGTTCTTTGACAGTGACATTTATCTATCAGTTACATACATTTGAGATATGAACTGTCTAATCAAGTAGTTGTGTTTGTTTAAAGCACAGGCTCTGTGATTTAAATTATAGATAATTTTATAAATTTATCCATAAAATATATAGAAAAAGTATTAACCCCTTATTGTATGACTTTTTTTTTGGTTTTAAAAAAATTAGGACAGGTAAGGAATAACATAAGGATAACTGAAAAATACTTAAAAAAATTTATTGTAATATATGCGTACAAAATTTTGAAAAAAAAACATTTTGTGACATATTTGGCACTACATGCAAATATAACATTAAATTATTCAGAATGAAATTTGTAAAAACAATTTCATTTGTCATAAAAAATTTGAAAAATTGATAAGGTGAATGAAGATCTTTTATTTCCGGTGGTAAATCCATATTTCCGAGGAATTTTGTATCTTCATCTGGAACAATCAGGTTATCTTCTTTCCACGTGACCATTGTCTTTTCTTTTTTCTTCTCTTTCAACAATTTTTTAGCTAAATCACTAAGAGGTACATCATCTTCACTGTCTGCATATTCAAATTGACTGTCACATGTGGTTTCTTGTGTGTTTTCCTTTCGTCCTTCATAGTCTTCAGGTTCATTCATATTTTCATCAAAATCGTCATCCGATTGAAATTCTTCATCACTGTTATCGGGAATATCGACTACACATTTGTTTTGTCCGTAAAATAAATTTGGATTCATTTTTCTGGTAACGATAGAACCCGACAAGTAAATCTAAAAAAGATAAAGTGCATTTTTAGTACCTTGTCACGATGCCATGAACGCATATTGTGCCATATAAGTCACACACAAACTTTCGTTACTAATTACTTATAAATGAAAATAAAATCGTATACTTACTAAAATATAGTCTTCTAGAAGATGAATGTGTGCCGCCACTATTTTTTGAAGTTTTAAAATTCATTAATTTTACAAGTAATAAGCGTCTCAAGATACACAAAATTATAAACAGCTGACATCGTTGGCTCTCATATTATTTTTCGGTTTAGTTCACTATATTTAATAATAGATGTCTCTAGTAACACTAAATACAGTAGGAATGTGCCAGATATGTCCACCCAGGCAGTTTTGGAACAGTTTTAACAATTTTCAGTCAATATTATATTTATGAAATAGGTTTGTGACATATATGTCACAAAATGCAGGAAGGGGTTAATGCAAACCAATAAAAAATTTAAAATCTTTAATTTTTATAATAACATAAATCTCGGAAAATAACATTTAAAGGTATTTTTCGGAGAACTATTTTGAGCTACAAGTAAAGTACCATTTCCGGTTATCTGATTTACACCAAAATCTAATGGCTTCTTTCCATATTAGGATAAGGTAGAAATACAAGATTTCAAAATTTTCTGAATGATAGTATTTGAGTTAGAGCGTAAATAGGAACCATACACACACACACGCACACGCGCGCGCGCGCACACACGCACACACACATGTACATGCACACATGCACACGCATCGCCACCATCATCATCATATCAACATCATCATCATCATCATCTTGAAAATGTTAAAATTGGACCTTAAAACGTGGTCATTTACCAAAATCTCGATATGCGATTTTTAGCACGATCCCTATACCTCCCTTACCAAGGGTAGAGGGAGGTAAAAAGTTACGGACATAATATCAAGTTTTCATAATAAATATATTAAAAATAAGTTATAAATTCGTAACAGATTTTGCATAATTAGCAAAAATGTAGAGCCTCTTTTCGTTCATTTAAAAAAGATTAACTCGCGCCAGCTATACATGTATTTATATTTTACGACAAATCATAAATGCGACTTCAACACAAAAAAATAATACACATTATTTTATAATTATGAGTTTTTTACTCAAATGCATATAAATCATGTGTTAATTAAAGAGTCTGAATCGTTGAGGTGTTAATTATGAAAATTATAACACTTTTTTTAATTGTCTACAAATGATAATAGTTTGTTGTAATTGAAGCGCATTTAAAATCCGGGGGCAGTACTCCTCTTGCCCAGCCCGTGGGCACGGCACTGGCAGTTTTGCATGAAAGAATTGTCCAAATAAGGCTGGCGGGTTAGACCAGTTCAACTGTTCAACAGAGATATTGGTCAGTGGGACATACGTTCGAGCGCACAGGTCACCATATAATTACATTGGCTGGTCGGGCGCATCGCGCACATCTTCACTCGATTCCCGCGACTTCGCGTCTAGCGTCTAGCTTCAGTGCTGTTTTGTGCACATGCGCCAAACTCGCGCGCGATCCGATCTAACCTCCTCTGTGTATCATGTTTATGCACTAATGGCCAAATGAATAAGTATTATGTACTTGCACGTAACGGTGAACACAATCGTATAAGTTAAATTACAAAACGTCATGCAAATCGTTTTTACGAATGTATGTATGTTGCATGTGTCGCCCGGTGCATCAGTGCAAATGACAACGTGATGACAACAATGTTGTGCTTCGCTTTTGTGATTTCAGTGACGTGATTCTGATATAATTGTTGCGCGTGTTTAACTTCACTCAATAAGAACTCTTGTGCTAATATCTAGTGAAAATGAACCATTTCAAAATGTAAGTTCAATGTTTTCATTCATAAAATTCAATATTTCATTCATTAACATTCAATATGTGTACTCTTGTATAATTTGTCATGCCCTTATACCGGGGTGTCTACTTTTTTATGAATCATAAGAAATACAATGGTTATTTTTTTTTCATATAGCTTAATTTCTGCCCTATTAATTTTAGAAAATAAGTGTAATTGTAAAAAAAATGTTCAGAATTAAGAACTGCATCTAATAAGTCTAAAATTTGTTTATATGCGTTTCGTTCGCGAGAGATATCTAGGCAAAATAAAAGTTATATGTAATTTATAGCTGTTTAAAGAATGCCATGATAATAAAAATATTAAACAGTTGTACTGTTCAAGTTTGACAAATGAAATGTCAAAAAGTTTTAATAATTATTGATTTCATTAAATTACTAAAAAAAATTAGTGGAGTAATATTAACAATTGAATATTTATTTGTTTATTTTATTTTAGTCGATATCTCTAAAACGGAGAAGAATTAACCCATAGTTTATATGAACTTTTTTTACTTAGAATGACCCCTAGAATACATGGTAAAAGTTTGTCGGTTGTTATTACATTTGTTTAATTTTTTTTTTATTTGTGTTTATTTTATTTTTGTCGATATCTCCAAAATGGAGAAGAATTGATTCCTAGTTTATACGAACTTTTTTACTTAGAATGAGCCCTAGAATAAATGGTTAAAGTTTGTCAGTTTTCTCAGGGGACACTCCGTATATCTGTAATAATAAAGAAAATAATCGCGCTCACCCGTTTCTCTGTTACATCCTGTATAAAATAATCTGTTGTAATATTCTACTATGTATTTGTATTTGTCAGTGTAAAAAAATAATAGTTACTTTTATATCAAGGCCGCGAAATCACTCTTTAGCGTACCGAGAGAAAAATTGCCGCCGCTTGCGGCCGAGGCAAGCCAATCGCGGAGGCACTAAAGGATTTCGCGGACAAGGTGTACACAATATTTTTTTTGTGCAACCGGACGCGAAATGAGCATTTCGCAGCCGCAATACAGGCTGCGAAATTAGATAAACAATCACTTTGACACTTGAAAATTGCATAGTTTTGTTTATCAAATGTCAATCCCATAGCCACCTTGAAAGCTAACTTTATATTTACAATGAAACTGTTTAAAATTAGTAAAATTTGTAATTATATATATTTTTACGGTTGCACAAAATATATTGTGTACACCTTGTCCGCGAAATTCTTTAGCGCCCCCGAGATTGCCTTGCCTCGGCGACAATTTTTCTCTCGATACGCTATAGAGTGATTACGCGGCCTTGATATACAAAAAATAACTATTGTGGAACCGGACGCGAAATAAGCATTTCGCAGCCGCAATACAGGCCGCGAAATTAGGTAAACAATCGCTTTAACACTTGAAATTTGCATGGTTTTGTTTATCAAATGTCAATCCCATAGCTAACTTTCTATTTACAATGAAATTGTTTAAAATTAATAAAATTTGTAATTACATATTTTTTACGGTTGCACAAAAAAATAATTTATGTATTAAGTGCGTGATATATAATTTAGTTGGAAATAAAAAGTGAAATACGGACATACAGAATTGGCGAGAAGTATCATAAACGTTGTTAAACATTTTCAATAAAAATTTCGTTGTAATTCACAAATTATTAATTTAATAATATTGAAAACAATTAAAACATTGAATAAGTATCATATAATATGAAAACATTTTTCCTAAAGTCAAAAGGTAGGCATGGCAAAATTTATCCAACTCTTTTCCCGTTCGGAACTGTAGTAGTACACTCTCTACAACTTTTATGAGTGCCTGCGAGGTGATGCCTGGTAAGCACCCTCTGCGATGGGCAGTAAGTGCTTCCTACCGGTTAAGGATAATTTTGGAGATCTAGATGAAGTCGATATCCGATACCGGTAGAAGAGCACTTACTGACCGCAATTCTCATTAGGTACGTTTTTTTGCAAGATCGACATACAAAATCAAAATAAAAAATCTGATGTGGCCAGCACATAACCTCTCGCCAGATATTTTACCTGGTAGTACGCATAAAACAAAAAATATTTTTAAATACAAATACATATATTCATGTCTCACTACAAAATAATTCTCACATATATTTGCAAAATCTATGGAATATTTTAATATAAATTATGTCCAATACATACATTTTCTTTATTTTCAATATCCTGAAATTTTATTTTTCTACTTTCCTTTTCATTTTCTTTATATTCGTCATTTTTTCGCAAATTCCTTTTATATTCTTTTTTACGTATATTCTTTTGCGTTGTTGACTTTTTTGTACAAATATTTTTGACAGTGGCATACAAATATTTTTGACAGTGACATTTATGTGTCAATGTCAATTACAAACATTTGAATTTCTTGCCTTGAAGTAGTTTGATCTGAGATTTTTTACATCAAATTATTTTATATGCATTTCTTTATCTCTAAATCTATAGAAGATATAATAATGAATTTATATTTATCGAATAAAAAGAATTTAACGTTCTTTAATATAAGTAATAACATAAATTTTCGATAATAGTATATTAAAGAACGTGTTTTATAAGACATGTTTTTTTTCGCACGCTAACGCTCGTTTTCTAATTGACAAGTGCGAAAGAAAGTCATAAAATGAGTTCTTTATACTATTTTTTATATTTTGCGCCTTCTACAATAACATTTACTTACTCAATTTGTGATTATATTTGTAACCATTTGTACATTTTCATGTAAATAATCTTCCCTAAATAAAAAATAATAATAATAATTTCGACATTATATTATTAAAATGTATTGTCAATTAACTAAAAATAAATTAGGTAAAAATGGGTTAAAGAAACGTCATCTAGTAACAATCGTCTAAAACAAAAAATTGTGTATCGAAATGAAGGTCATTACGATACGCAATTGCGTATGAACGCAAAATATAAAAATAATATTTAGATGATTTATCTTGTAACTACTATTTTCGGTTGTCCAATTGTTATCAAAACTTAATCAACTTTTCCCATTATTGTTTGATTGAGGAATCCGTAGTTAAAAATGTTTTTAGTCGTATAATATTCGAGAAATCGTGGATCCAACAAACACACACACACACACACGCACGCATGCACGCACGCAAGCACGCACGCACGCACATACACACACACACTTACACACACACTTACACACAAGCTTACACACACACGCGCGCACGCACGCACGCACTCGCTCGCGCACACACACACACACACACGCACGCATGCACACACACACTTACACACACACACTTACACACACACACTTACACACACACACTTACACACACACACTTACACACACACACTTACACACACACACTTACACACACACACTTACACACACACACACATACTTACACACACACACACACACTTACACACACACACACACTTACACACACACACATACACACATACACACAAACACACACGCACACACAAACACACACGCACACACATACACACACACACACACACACACACACACACACACACACTCACACACACACGGATATCATCGTAAAAATGTTATAATTAGATTCTAGGGACCTTAAAACGTGCTTATTCACTAAAATCTGGATATGCGATTTTTAGCATGAATGCAATACCTCTCTTAGCGAGAGGTAACAAGATTTGAAAATTATTTTGACATTAAATTTTTTTGGTTGTCATTTTTATAATAAGCTTGATCGTTGTTTTTATTTACTTACCGCATCCTGAAGTGATTTACATCACTCACCGATCAGTAATTTGTAAATAACCTACCAATGGGTATTAAGCCGTTATTATTATTATATTATATTATATTTTTATAAGCGATTTATATGAATTATTGACATAAATTTGCATAAAATAGAGTATGAAAATAATATAAATTATTAATACAAAGTTTCTATTCAATAAAAAAATAATTGCTCTCATTGTTATTAAGTTTAAGGTATTTTGAAACAGAACATTTATTGTACAGTTACTTCTCGGAAAACATTTTAGCATTCATTAAAAAGGCAGTTTCTGAATTTTGGCATCGATACCAGATGCTGTTCTGAATATTAAATGAAACTTTGCATCTAATATAAACAGTAGTTTCAGGTCAAACTATAAAATACTACTAATAAATATTCATTATATTCGATACTTCTTTAAAAGTAAAACCACATTGAAATTCATAATCTTCACATTTTATGATAATAACAGATTATCACCTCCATTCCTTTTGATGTCGATTACATCTTTAAAATACCGAGTATCCCAAGCTATCCTTGAGTATGCAATTTGACAGAAAAAGAGTTTTTTTTTCAAGTAAAATTTAACGGATGCTTTATTCATTTTAGGGAATTTTATTTTAAAAAGAGCATCGAGTTAATCTGCCAAACACCTATACTTGGTTTGACAATAAATAACGTTATTTTTTTTGTAATAAACGCATACTAGATTATTTTTACTGAAAACTTTAAAGTAAGTTTACTTAGGTACCAAAGACATAAATTTTAAAAAATTGAAATCAAAAAATTCAAAATTTTATGCTTTAAAATTTTATGTATAAAATACAATTTTACGACACATAATATTTGAAGAGAAAAAAAAAACAGTTTTTCCATGTTATACGTCTATATGCCCATGCCAAGTAGTCAAGGATTAGGTAACAATTTCTTGAAAATTCAGTTTTTCAAATATCGTAAAAAAATTCGTAAAATAACACATACAATCCGTTTGCTCTCAAAATCGACAACAGAAATTACTGGATCAAGGTACAAGAGTGTAACAAAACGTTTGTTAAAATTTCGAGTAATTGCTAGCACACCAGAAATTTCCCAAGTACTAAGTCAAAGATTGTTTGGGACACTCGGTATGTATTTTGTAGTTTACTCATTTTTCTAAATTTGTGTTTCAGAGTTTTGTTCCTTCTTCTTGTCTGGAAATGTTGCTGTGAAGAATTTTCCTCTGGTGCAGACTACCTCCAAACAGCCATACGTGACATCGTTATAAAGAATTCGGAACGAAATATTATTGGCTTGATTGATAACCAAGCGAGAATAGCAACACCGACTCCAGTCAGAAGAGTTGTAAATCCAATCAAAACGCACTTCGATGGACGCAGGTAAGCAGCGTAATATATTGTGTAAATATGATTAAGAGTACGAGTATACTCTGGATGATATAAGGGATTGACGTATACACTAGATAGAATTTTAAATACTTGAAGTAAAATAAAGGTGTAAATGCCATTTTTGTAAATAAATGTTTTTTTTACAGGAATAATAATTTAAGTACCTAGCCCTATATTATAAATAATGATCGAAATTCAGATTCGTTTTTTTATCGTTATTATAGATGTTCAAAGACGGCAGGATTATTATTTACAGGAAGGACACCATTGGGATCTTGGAAACTATAAGAGATACGACTTCGGTTAAATGGGACATGTGGTGCGCCTCTGGGTGCCATCTTGATGTACTTTTGTTTTGACAAAAATTCTCATAGGTCACTAGAAAATGGCGGAAAACTGAATTTGGTTGATATTTTCATTTTGAAATTACTTCCAAATTATCAGTAACCGAGAAATAGGTTTCAAATCAACAGTTAAATATTTTTACCTTCCGTCACCTTTAGGTAAGGGTCCCTAGAATACGATTTTACTATTTTTACGATGTCTGTTTGTGTGTGTGTGTGTGTGTGTGTGTGTGTGTGTGTGTGTGTGTGTGTGTGCGTGCGTGCGTGCGTGCGTGCGTGCGTGCGTGCGTGCGTGAGTGAGTGAGTGCGTGCGTGAGTGCGTGAGTGCGTGAGTGAGTGCGTGCGTGCGTGCGTGCGTGCGTGAGTGAGTGAGTGAGTGAGTGAGTGAGTGAGTGAGTGAGTGAGTGAGTGAGTGAGTGAGAGTGAGTGAGTGAGTGAGTGAGTGAGTGAGTGAGTGAGTGAGTGAGTGAGTGAGTGAGTGAGTGAGTGAGTGAGTGAGTGAGTGAGTGAGTGAGTGAGTGAGTGAGTGAGTGAGTGAGTGAGTGAGTGTGTGAGTGAGTGAGTGAGTGAGTGAGTGAGTGAGTGAGTGAGTGAGTGAGTGAGTGAGTGAGTGAGTGAGTGAGTGAGTGAGTGAGTGAGTGAGTGAGTGAGTGAGTGAGTGAGTGAGTGAGTGAGTGAGAGTGAGTGAGTGAGTGTGTGTGTGTGTGTGTGTGTGTAACAAAATTTTCGTCTACGATAACTCTAAAACTACAATTCCAAAAATTATAATTCTTTCGTATTCCTCTTCGTTGCATCTATATGAAGAGCTGATTAGATTTTGGTTATAATTGGACAACCGGAAGTACCCTCATTTGAAGATTTTAACAGTGTTTCTTGAAAAAACGATGATAAATATCATTTTTTCACATTTAATGTTATTTTAAATATTAAAGAACATTGTATTCTGTATACGATTTGACTGCATTTTACACTTCATATTAAATGGACATAGTGTTATAAAATTATAAAGAAAATTAAATTTCATAAATTAGCTAGCTATGCTAGAAACAGCTACTATATTGAGAAAATTCTGTTTAAAAGATGTCAGTGTCAATTGACATATTCGTAGTATATTTGTGTTATAATTTTACAACTGTCGAAAGGTAATGTATATATAAGAAATTTAGAATCTTTTGCAAGGAATTTTCAAGGAAAATTCTACCGGTAGATACCGCATCTACCGACTGTGTACGAAAACACGAGTGGTAAAAAGTAGCCGCATTCGAAAATTGTACGGTATCTACCGGATTCATGAACAATCTAATCTCAAAAGAAGGTAGTGATGCAAAGCGCAGCGCGCGTTAAAACTGGAAATGTGTTCGAAGTGGGACTTTGCTCAGTTTGTTTACGTTAACTACATTAAATTTCTAAACTGTATCAAATTTTCATTTTTACCTTCCGTCACCTTTAGGTAAGGAAGGTATTGTCTTTGGTCAAAAAATTCGGTGGTGAGTTTTTGATGAATAAGCACGTTTTAGGGTCCCTAGAATACGATTTTACTATTTTTACGATGATGTCTGTATGTGTGTGTGTGTGTATGTATGTATGTGTGTCCGTGTGTGTGTGTGTAACAAAATTTTCGTCTACGATAACTTCCATACTACAATTCTAAAAATTATAATTCTTTCGTATTTCTCTTCGTTACATCCATGCGAAGAGCTGATTAGATTTTGGTTAGAATTGGACAACCGGAAGTACCCTCATTTGAAGATTTTAACAGTTTTTCTTGAAAAAACTATGTTAAATATCATTTTTTCACATTTAATGTTATTATAAATATTAAAGAATATTTTAATTTCTGTACGATTTGATTGCATTTTATACCTAATATTAAATGGATATGGAGTTAAAAAATTATAAAGAAATTAAATTTCATAAAGTAGCCATAGCTATGGAAACAGCTACTATATTAAGAAAATTCTGATTGAAAGTGAAATTGACATAGTGTGTTTGTCTTATAATATTACTGGAAATATAGGATCTTTTGCTTTCTGTATGCAATTTGTATAAAATACATACAACTGCTTTAAGGTAATGTACAAGAAATAATAATAATAATAAATCTTTTATTTCTGCAAATACATTGTATATAGAAAACGTCACAAAATAATAATTTTCTGTATGAAATTTGCATAAAATACTTGTAACTGCCGGAAGGTAATGTAGAAGAAATAGAATATTTAATTTAGCAAGGAACTTTCCGTATGAAATTTGCGCAAAATACATAGAACTGACGGAAGGTAATGTGCTGGCCACATCAGATTTTTTTTATAGGTTATGGATCTACCCCTGTTTACTACTTGAATTCTTAAAATATCGATTCCGGTAGCTGTAACCTGATAAACAGCTGTTTGCCGGTAACAGTTCACCGGTAGAATATTCGTAAATGCCTCATATCTGACGGAAGGTAATGTGCTGGACACATCAGATTTTTTTTAAATGAAACCATGTTTGATTTTTACTCTAAAAGAATACTCTTTTTTCACTTTCGATTGATATAAGAGTTATTGTGTTTTAAATGTATTTTACCCTTAAAATCGTAGATTTTTCATTATTTTTCATATTTCTTATTTTTTGTAAGTAATTTCATTAGTTTTATAAAATAGTATTTTACTTTACTTAAATAACTTATTTCACAACTACCTTGTTTCATTATTTAATTTTAACTCTATATTTTGAAGTTCACGTAAGTAGGTGTACCAGATACCTATGATCTAAAAAATTATTTAAAACACAAAAACCCTTCCACCAATCGAAAGAGAAAAAAATTAACGTTTTTATGAAGTAAAAATCAAATATGGGTTCCATTTAAAAAAATGTACGTTTTTGTTATATCTTAAAAATTTATCAACAGAAAAATTATTTTCGAACGCCACTGAATAGACAATAAAAATATCTAACTTTTTTATTTGAAACATTTTTCGATTACTGATAGTTTAGAAGTATGAGAATTTTTGCCAAAACCAAAGCACATCTAATATGGCCCCCCAAAGGCGCACCACATGTCCCATTTAAACGAAGTCGTATGTCTTATAGTTTCCAAGATCTCAATGGTGGCCTTCGAAATCCGGACACCTGTATAGGTATTTAATTATTAAATTAATTGTTGCTAATTTAACCGACTTCGTATCTCTTACGGTTCTCGATATAGCAATAGTGAAACACTTAAATTGAACACCCTGTATATTAATACACATTTACAAGGTACATAAAATTTGCTATCCAATAATATAAAAACAATCATATGTTATATTATTAAAAAATACAATGCGAATGATTTAAATATTAGATTTTTTATTAAAGGGCTTGCATGACAGTATTAGTATTTCACATATCAAATGTAAAGAAAATTAATTAATTAAATATTTCATCTATTTCAATCCGATATTTCATTATTATTCTTGTTATTTAATATTATCAAATGTCTAATTGAAAAGAATAGTGTTGCACAGCCTTCTGTATTTAATAAAAATTTAATATTTTAATCATTCGCGATTGTACCTACTGTTTAATAATATAACATAGGGGTTTATTTTTACTATTGGATAGCAAATATCATGTAATTTTCAAATCTGAATAATATATAGGTTGTTCCATCTGGAAATATAAAATTACATACAACTGCATAAAAATGGAACAGCCTGTAGAAAAAACTATTCTGCAGATTTATAGGTAGACATTTTAATTTAAAATAAACTTCGTTTCCATAATATTTAAAATAATTAAGTTATTAAAAAAGAACAGACCGATGAATCACCCTGTAAGTAAAAATAACAAAGTTATAATGCCGTTTTTCCCAAATCGTAATTAAAAAATAATGTACAGCAATATTTGGAAAGCATGTCTAAGTCATTCCCTTATACATAGAGACAGTCAATTACTAGACTGTGTAAATATCTTAGATTGTATTACCGCGTAAAAGTGAAATAAAAGCAAAATTGAATCTTCTCGTGAAAGGTATGACTTAACGACCATAAACATTCAATTGCAAGGTGATAGGTTACGGCTATTTATAGTATGACGGACAATTACTTACTAGTTTATTACACATTAACTTACGATATTCTGTTAAGCACTACACTTATATTTTCTATATAATTTTATACTTGCAATTTATGTTAGTATTCAAGATTAATTTTGAAACTAAACACATTTAAAAATTAGGTACCAGTGAAAAAACTATAATGTATTCTTTGTAGAATAATAATTAATTATACACTTACTGTAAGACAAATTATTTAACTTTAGGCTATTATGAATAAATTAAGAGTAGGCAGTTCCAAAGAGAAATGTGTTTCACATATTAAATCTTTTGTTCATTAGTTTTGGCTTAATTTCCATTTTAAAATTGATATCTAGATGTTAATATATTATTCATTCAGATAGACTGACTAAACAATAGGCATCAAACAATAGGCCAAGTTATTTATTTCGCAACAGTATTTAAGTAGTTATTCTTTTTTTTGTAATACGCTTGTGTGTATACTGCTTTAAAAATGATTGTGGAGTACAATAAATGAACAAGGATTTTAAATAGGTATGTATGTCTTACACTAATTCCATACATTCTATAATCTATTTTTAATCAGTAGAGTCAGTACATTCGAAAGAACATGTAATTTGCAAAATGTACAATTAAGTCCAAAGTATGTGATTATAAACATAATAATTTGAAAAATATAGTGAATATCTATTAAATAATGCAGATGTTTCTATAAACCCGTTTAAATTATGATTATCCAAACAAATTGCCTAAATTTTTATTTATCACCATGATTTTTTAAAATAATCTTTATTTATTTAGATTCATTTTAAATGTAGGACACATGTATATTCACAATTCCGGATTCTACAAAAAAAGTGAACGGTGCATTTTATGAGCAACAAAAAGACATGACCTTGGGCATCTGTCATCTCCAAAAGTTGTTTAATACATTTTTAATATGGAAGACCTACCTCAATGTAACAAAAACTCTTGAAAATGACATTAGATTTTCATATATATTAATGTCCTTATTCCTTAGCAGTTATATTTATTTAAAAATGTTAGTTCTGTCCCGAGTTCTCTCCTATACGAGCTGTAGTTGTTACATACGAGGTCTGTTAGAAAAGTATCCGACCTTTTTTTTGCGAAAACCTGATAGATTTGAATTAAGCGCGCTTACATGAGCCGACCTTGAACCTTCGTGCGCATACGTGGATTTTTTTCTGCCTGTCGATAGCGTCTGTTGCTGGGAAGCAGCATTTGAGTGAGGTAGTGTGTAGTGCTCTCGTCGGTTTTTCATTGCAAGGAAAATGACGGAACGACTGGAACAGCGCTATTGCATCAAATTTTGCCTAAAACTGGGCGACAACCAGGTGGAAACGATGCTATGGGTATCCCACAGATTAAGGAGTGATACAATCGGTTTAAAGACAGCCGCGCATCGGTGGAGAGCTAGCCATGCTCCGGTCGACCATCAACATGCCGAAATGACCAAGTCATTGCCAAAGGGTCAAACAATCACCAAAGAGTATTACAGGGATGTCCTCCGTCGCCTACGTGATGCTGTGCGACGCAAGGGACCGGAGTTGTGGTCAACAGGAAATTGGCGCCTCCATCACGACAATGTTCCAGCACATTCCTCGCACTTGATTCAGACTTTTTTTGGCGAAGAACAAGATTCTTGGGGTTCAACAGGCTTCTTACTCTCCTGATAAGGTCCCCTGCGACTTCTGGCTGTACCCCAAACTCAAGAGGCCATTGAAAGGAACGCGATTTTAGACAAGAGAGGACATTATGGCAGCAATGACAGCCGAGCTAAACTCCATTCTGAACGAGGTTTTCTCGGAATGCTTCCAACAATGGCGGCACCGCTGGGAGAAGTGTGTGGAGTCGCAAGGAGACTAGGTGATTAGGTTCCAACGCTCCAGATATGCCAGTTATTTTTCCTCGGTCAAAGATCGGATACTTTTCTAATAGACCTCGTATATATACAAATACAAAATACAAATAACTAGCAAACTCATGGGAAACAAAAACATTTTGATAAGGAATGTACATTTTAATAATAATTATAACTAATTTAATTAGTATTTAAAATGTACATCAAGATACAAGTTTCATAGGACATTATTTTAGCGCACGCGTCTTTCTAAGGGGACAAGTGCGCTGAAATGTCTTAAGAAACGTGTATTTTTTACCAATTTTTCTACTTTGGTCCTTTTGTCAAATAATATTTACAAATATACGTTATTTCATATTGAGGAATTTCTGTTTTGGTTGTTCCATAAAGTACCTATTAAAGAACCAAAATAGAAAATAGTTACTTTTTATTCCAGATTGCGAAATGTTACTTTTGCATTTGAAAATGAAATTTTCGCAATCGAGTTTCAAACAACGTTTTTTTTCGAAAACTTTGTCCCAAATTTATAAAAATGTAAAGAGATCATTTTGACGGTTAGGTTTAATTAATATGACATCCAATGAGGATTGTGACATCTAATTAGTTTTTCTAAGCAAATAATAATAAAGGGACAGATTTTATTACATGTCTGCTATAATATGCATTTTTTGTCGTGGTGCATATTACATTTTTCTGTCTACCTTACTAATAATAGATCTATAGAAGGGCAGTACACTTATTAATATTTTTTCATTTTTACTTATAAAAATATTACATACAATGAAAAAATACACAAAAGGTAAATTGATAAACACAGTAGTTTTGAGATATTTTAATTTTTAGAAAAAATAAATTATTCAAAATATGTAGTTAACAGTTAGAAAACAATCAAGTTACCGTAGGAAATAGAACAGAATATAAAAAATAAATAAAATCTGTTTATAACTATTATTAATTACCTTATTTTTATTATGGGTATTTTTTTGATAATAAACAAAATATGTAAAATGTTAGTGCTAGTGAATATGTAGATATGGAGTTTATTTAATGGATATTGTAAAAGTAATGGTTATCGTACGTCCAGAGAATATCAACGTAGATATTCGAGAATGAATTTATATGAATTATATTGTTTCTTAATGGGCCCATCCAAGTCTTCGACTTTTTAAAAATTACATGTCTCATATGAATTTAGAATATAAATAAATGAAAACGAAATTAAAATTGTATATATTTTGTATTTTTATACCTCTAATAATGTAATTAAAGTTTTTAGCGTAAAATGGTCGCCATGTTGTGACGTCAGCGCCATTACAGTAGTCCAGTTTGTGTGAAAATGTCTCTATAAAGTAGACCATGCATATTTTGCTCATAAATTCGCGATTGGCTTTACACATGCTCTAACAAACATATATTTTTTATTAAGAGCAAATGAAAATTTACTTATTAAATAAATTTATATTATAATTTGTTTTAATTATTGTAATCTCAATACTTGTCATTGTTGTAATCATTTAGTAAATAGTAATGTAAATGTTGGGTTACTTTTTATTATCTTTGATTATTATAAACAATACTGTCTTTATTGTATTTAATTATAAATAGAAAATAGTTTAAATACTATTTTAATTATAATATTGGTACTAGGTGAGTATGAAAACTTCAATATTATATTAAAGAAAATCTTAAAGTCACATTAATTAAAGCGAATAATTAACTTGATTATGGAAACTAGCAAAAATTATTAATTTTACTTACCTGATTTTTATTTATGCATAATATGTACTATTGAAGTTTTACATAAATTAACATTTAACACTACTCCTATACCTATTCATGTAAGTAAATCAAACAAATATATTTTGAAATGATAAACGATCTGGCTATCTGGATTTTTGATCACATTTTGCAATAAATACGTATTTTTATTCATGCAACATTCATTGTATATTGCCATATTAATGGTAACGTATGTCGGCTCTCTCTACTTATGACGGAGTGACGCTAACGTCAGAACTTTCCCGCCAAAATTTTAATAATTATTTTAGGCGTTATTAAGCGTAATTTCAAGAAAACAAAAAATAAAGAATTTCTATGTTTAAATTCTTCGTAACATAAAAAATTCAAAAAAAGTTATCTAAATTTTTTTGGATACTTGATTTTTTCTAAAAATTACAATATATCAAAAACTACTGCATAAGTTTTAGTAAGAGTATCTTTTTGTGTATTTTTGCATTGTATGTAATATTTTATAAATAAAAATGAAAAAGATAAAAAACTAACGTTTAAAAACTTTCATGACTTCCCCATATGAGACAGATGAGGTGTACTTTTAAAGGGCGGTAACTGTAACGAAACGTTTCCGGACATAACTTCATATAACATTTTTTACTCAAAATGACTCGCCCAATATATGGTTTTATTTTGGTACTCTCTTCATGAATCATCCTGTATAATGTGGTATTTCCACGATTTTCGTATATCAAAATTCGCAAAATTACCGATAATCGCAAATATATTTATACGTAATAATTTAACATATTATCATCGATGATATTCTCGAGTGTATTGTGTGCGAAAAACATGTCACTTAGTGCCAGCTCCAGGGTTCCTTGCGCCCCGATGCAAATTTAAATTGAGCGCCCTATAATTTTTTTAATTAATGTAGAACTGTGTACATCAGATACGTATTATCAAACATACTCGTACATACTAACAATATAGCAAAATATATAAAAGTTCACATAGACTAGTATTATAGATACGCAATATTATGGAGAATATAATAATTTGTGGTTAAATTTACGTAAGAAGTTTTATTGATGATTTTATTTTTTTGTTTGGTTGCTATCAAATTTCAAATTTGTAAATTTGTAAACTAAACTTTTAACTTTAGCCACTAATTTTAAATGAACATGTCAGCAACGCAATAATTTACGTTCATTCGTGAGAGAATGCAATGCCTGCTCCTGGCTGTTGGGCAGGTTATGCCCCATACAAAGGCGCCTGACCAGGGGCGACATTTCAAGACAGTAAATAATAGTAAATAAAAATAAAGAAAAATACAAAAATTATAACTTACACAATAAGGGGTTTGAAGTGTTCAATATTTTTTTTGCATTAATTATCCTACTACAAAACGATATTTTTCTACAATTGTTATATTGACCTGTGAAGGTGTTGATTACAACAATGAATATTTTCATTTTAGCTCAAGAATATTGATTATATCAATGGAGCCGACAATGAATCAAATATTTCAATACTAGCATTTTGCGAAGAATCAAATGCTTATGATATACAATTCTGAAATCTTGTGAAATAATTGTATTTTCCTTTTCTGCCGATTGCCAATATTGAATTTCCCTTACCTATTTAGGTACTATTCAAATTTAGAAGAAAGTAAAAAAAATCTGATGTGGCCAGCACGTTACCTTCAGTCAGTTCTATGTATTTTATACAAATTCCACACAGAAAGTTTCTAGCAAAAGATCCTTTATTTCCAATAAACAATAAACACAAACATACTGTCAACTGCACTTGACACTGACACCTTTCAATCAGAATTTTCTTAATATAGCAGCTGTTATATAGCATGCTGGCTAATGTATGATATTTAATTTCTTTATAATTTTTACCTTCCGTCACCTTTAGGTAAGCAAGGTATAGTCTTTGGTCAAAAAAATCGATGATGAGTTTTTAATGAATAAGTACGTTTTAGGTTCCCTAGAACGCGATTTTACTATTTTTATGGATGGATGTATGTATGCGTGTGTCTGACGATTTTTTCGGATCGCATAACTTCAATAACACCTTTCCAAAAATTATAATTTTTGCATATTCCTTTTCTTTACATCTATATGAAGAGCTGACTAGATTTTGGTTACAATTGGCCGCCTGGAAGTACCCTAATTCGAAGATTTTAACAGTTTTTCTTGAAAAAACAATGTTAAATATCATTTTTTCACATTTAATGTTATTATAAATATTAAAGAATATTTTTTTCTCTGTAAGATTTGATTACATTTTATGCTTCATATTCAATGGATACAGAGTAATAAATTTATAAAGAAATAAATTTCTTAAAGTAGCAAGCTGTGCTATAACCATGGAAACATCTACTATATTAAGAAAATTCTGATTGACAAATGTCAGTGTCAAGTGCATTTGACAGTATGTTTGTGTTATAATTTTACTGGAAATATATAATCTCTTACAAAAAACTTTGTGTATGGAATTTGTACAAAATACATAGAACTGAAGGTAATGTACTGGAAATATGGAATCTTTTACAAAAAAATCTCTGTGTGGAATTTTTACAATATACACAGATCTGACCACGATCTGACGAAAGGTAATGTGCTGGCCACATCAGATTTTTTAACTCTATATCCATTTAATATGAAATATAAAATGCATTCAAATCGCATAGAGAATAAAATATTCACAACAAACGATTTTGTTTACACGAGTAATCTAATAATATTGATTAAAAGAAGGGAATTTCACCAATATTTTTAATCTAGCATTTTTCGAAGAATCAAAGGTATCAAAGTACAGATTTTAAAGCGTGTGTTAATTTAATAAAGGCGCCTTTTACTCACGACATAAAGTGGCACGGCTAGAATAAATTACTCGTGAATTTTTATATAAAAGTATGTTAACTTATTTAGTCCATATATCTGTTTAATATTTGTGAATATTAAATTGTATTTTTTTCTCACTTCGTCGCCCCTCAAGGAAGGCGCCCCGATGCAACGCATTGTCTGCTTACCGCCTGGAGTTACTGATGTTACTTGACTAATGACATATTCTCATAATAAAATTATGTGCGCCAGTACCATCTGTTATCATCAAATATCAAAATAAAACGTAACTTCAAATTCAAACAGACTACATGAATTTACAAGTATCTGAGTTAAATTGTTACTGTGTCACCTTTGTGTTACTTACGTGTTTTATAAGACATGTTTTTTTCGTACGCGTCAAAATTTAGAAAACGAGCGTTAGCGAGTTTTCTAATTGACAAGTGCGAAAGAAAGTCTTATAAAATGAGTTCTTTATACTATTTTTTATATTTTGCGCCTTCTACAATAACATTTACTTACTCAATTTGTGATTATATTTGTAACCATTTGTACATTTTCATGTAAATAATCTTCCCTAAATAAAAAAATAATAATAATAATTTCGACATTATATTATTAAAATGAATTGTCAATTAACTAAAAATAAATTAGGTAAAAATGGGTTAAAGAAACGTCATCTAGTACCAACCGTCTAAAACAAAAAATTGCGTATCGAAATATCATTCATTATGAACGCAAAATATAAAAACAATATTGTACAATTTTATTTCGAGGACGTCATTCTAGCATTCACGCAAATAAAGCACGATCAAAGCGAGTGCTTTAGTTCTTTAAAACAGCGCTCATGTGGGAAATATGTCCCTCATCCGCACTTAGTTTGTTAGTAACAATTTCATTTTAGAATAACCCACTAACCAGGGCTTTTTCGTAATGTAACGTGCATTCCGGCACCTATTTGCGAAGGTTTTTCCAATATTATTTTGATATTTTCTTTAAAGAGTGGAAATGTAAACTACGCCAACGATATATTAACATATGTTATATAGGGTTCTATTTTTTCAATAAAAAAACTTAAAATGTGAGTTAAAGAATAACATTATTAACAATACAATTCATTTTAAAGTTTTTCTATTATTCTGAATTTTTTATCTTTTGTTCGCCATTCGCTCCATCATCAAGGACATCTTATATACCTACTTCTGTCCCCTCATCTTGAAAGTCTTACTAAAGGAGCTAAAACCTTTCTTTAATCTTTAGATGTATTTTGCATCATTTCTGTTCTCTTAACCAACATTAGTTTCCATTCTCTTCATGGAATAGTACACTACTTAACTTTACTCCTTGTAATCTGTATATTTTTTGTATTATTTTCTTTAATCAACAAAAAATATAGTTTCGTCTTTAATATTTGAAATTAAAATATACAAATTAAAAACAACTTTGCAAAGTGGATTGCACTTTTTGTTACATATTCATAAACTAAATAAAATAAGAAGTAAAGAAAAGGTGGCGAATACCTACAGTTGTTTTATACGTATGTTTTTCTGTTTTCGAAATACCAGTTTGATGAACCAGTCCCATTTGGATGTGACGATGTGACCTGTTTTACTTTTTATAGCCGCAAATCTGTATACCAATGAGCAAATATTCTGATTTCAAATTCGTAATAATGTTTTATTTCTTTTATTTAGACTTACGGTATCCAACATACAATTTACATATGACATTCATATTATAATTATGCAGATTATTATTAATCATCAGTGAAAAATTTATTGCATTCCTCGACTTCAAAATTTTGTAAGATTTACTGCAGTATTTAAAAACTAAAATTAGGTCCAGAACATCTTTCATACATTTTTATCAGATCAGATTAAAAAATAACATTAACGCTAAAGCAAAAAACACAAATTGAAAATATATTAATTAATAATAACAGGTGCGTCATTTTTAATTAACTCTGCTATTTTTTTTCCTTAAATTAGTTTGTTAATTATTTTACCATAAATATAAAATATGATTAATGATTTACATTTAATTAGTATTTTATTTAAAAACACTTTGTTTTAATATAGTTTCAAAGCTTTTATATGTATATATTTTGAATATTACAAAAATTACTACAATTTAAGTTTCATATACCTACATAATAATCTTTTAGACCGTTAGTATGAACAACTGATTAAGGGTGATTATCGAGCATTTGACTAGCATTGTTTTATCTCTGTCATTCGTTTATGGATCCTTTTAGAGGAAAATACTTCAAATAATAGTTACAGAAAAATTAATTGCCCACATCTTTTATTTGAAGAATTTTTCTCTAAAATAATCTCTAAACGATTGACAGAGATAAAACAATGCTAGTCAAATGCTCGCTAATCACCCTTAATCATCGTTCATACTAGCGGCCTTAATGTTTATGAAAATCAAATAATACAAATGAATAGTAAAACATACACAGAGTAGTTAAAAATATATGGACAAATGGTTACTTTCTTTGTCGCAAATTTTAGACCTACCTAAAGTTTAAAAAAATTATAATGTTGAGGGCGACCATAAATGCCACTTTTTGATGTGAAAAGGTCCTAATTCTATTTCTGGTTTCGCCGGAAGTGGTATCATCATCGATTTTTTATAAATAAGTATTTTTAATTATCAAAAACTCAACAAATACATAATTATTATTTTTTAATTTGGCTATTACTTATTTAGGTACATGTTATGAATAACACTGGTACTATACATATGTTTGTCCTAAATATAATTCTAGTTAAGAATCTAGTAGAACTTTCTTTAACGCCGTTTAGAATTTACTTCAACAGTCGTTACAACAGTAACAAAAAGTCAATGCACGGATTATTACATAGAACAGAATATATTACAAATTACAACAAATAATATAGAAATCCTTGTTTTAAAAGAACCTACTCAGTTGTACGGCATAGAAATGAAATTATTTAACTATAATGTGTGCTATAATTGTTCAGAATATTAAACGCCGATTAATAACGATAGAGACTCATTGTTGAGCAATAGTATGCATGGTTAGTTGTACGTTGTACTAAGATTATTTATTCATAAAATTCAAAATCATCTATTAACCCTTGGACGGTGTGGTACCCCAAGAATATTTAATTGATGTATAAGTATAACTTTCGAAATACGCATGCCAGTGTGCCATGTACGTTCCAGTAGCTTCAAATAACATTGAAATGAAAATATATGAAAATATTTTATACTTAATATACACTGACCGGCACAAAAAACGGGCCATTTTTTTTGTAACAAAAATGCTAATAACAGTAATTTCTATAAAATGTTGTTATTGATAGATGTCAACTCAACTTCCTCGAGCTCACATCAATCATCAACTCCTAAAAATATCACTAATTAACTCCAATATTCCTATTCTTAACTTGTCATAACGAAACCACGAAATTAACAAAATGTATTAGTAGGCTTATATTGGTTTCATTTATTGCCCGCGGAGGCAATACGCGTTATTAGATTTTATTTTTAACGTTCATTTATGTTTTTGTTAAGGTTTTTCCCATTATTGTTTGTTGTCCTATGTGGACTTAATTTTTATTGTTTCCAAATACACAATTATTAGCTATTTTAATCTTTCATTTAATAATACCGAATGGTCGTCTGTAAACCCATAATAAAAATATGTAATGATATTACAAAATAATAAAGCAGTAAAAACATTTTTTATATTAAAAAAAAAATGGCCCGTTTTTCGTGCCGGTCAGTGTATATTTCCAAAATAAAACATATAATCACAATGGCTCGTACCACGAGCACGGTTTTAACTACAACGCTGTTTTAAGAAAGGTCCCCCTTTCCTCATGTTCTTTTATAGCTTTCCAAATACTACATCGTCCTATGACCAGTTCTGATGTCACAATATGTGGAGTATAAATTCTACACCATTTCTTTTGCCCGCTTCGGAGAGCCTTTCCTTTTGGATGTTTTAATACATTGGCAGAACCTGGTTCAGGATTTTTATCCATAATATTAACGAAGAGAATAATAACAAAACTGACTAAAAACTTAGAAAACGCGGACAACAAAAACTATGTAATATGAAATATAATGCATAATATAAACACTATGAAAATTATATAAACGAAAAGAACAATAATATAACAAACAGAACTGAACAGAAATTAATTAAATGTAACAAACCGTGTACTTTTGCTTTGTTGACTTTTATTTATTTTATGTCAGACGGCATAACATAAATCAAAATAATTGATACAGTTGTCAAGCAAATTTAAATTTCGCGTCAATTATTTTGCTGTGTAAACTCGGTTCACATTTGAACCAATCAAAGAGCTAGAATCTTAGGCTCTATCTCACCTAACACTCTATAGTTATAGTATATACTATTATTCACGAAAGATGACTATTCAAGGTCATTTGTTCGAAGAAAGAATACACATCACTTTACAGCAGTACCTTGGCAACATTTTGTATTAGAAAGAGAAATATTATTTGACCTATGTCTATTTAATTTATGTGGTAGGACAGATATACGTAAATAGTGGCATTACTTTCTAACACATTATAAATAATAAGGACGTATGTCGTAGAATTACAGATACCTAATTATCTACTAGAATGCCCTCTGTGCTAATATTTACCCAGTGGCGTTGCCGTTTAAATCAAATTATTATTACTTGGTTTATAGTTAAGACTACGTTTTTGAATTTTGCAAAAACATAAGTGACGAACATAAATCTTTCAGAAAGCCATTATTTAGAACCAAACATAATTTTTAAATAACATACTCTTATTTTTTCAGTTAAAATGTGTCCATAAATATTTCATGTTACACGTCTATATGCTTACGAAATGCAGTGAAGTTATCTGCGAGTAAATATTATATCATACGGCTCACAAATGACCTTGAATAGTCATCTTTCGTGAATAATAGTTTAGTCTATTTTATCCCGGTATTTAAAATTTAATCTTCATTTTATTATCAAAAAAGGTAGTAACTTGGATTAGATTAGACTATATTTTAAGAAATAAACTGCCAAAGAGTAAAATTCGCTAATCCAAAAATAAGGATTACCTTCATTTTTTTGTGACTCGGGCGGTAAATGGCGGGAGGTATTGTGTTGGCCACACCAGATTTTTCATTATAAGGTTTAAAAAAAATTCGGGCACGACCGGCTATATTTCCCAACTGTCTCGTCCTTATATTTTATTAATGATACTCTGAATTGTAGAATGCGTTCTTCTAATAAATGCAGCCATTTGTATAAGAGATTTATGCCCATATTCATAAACACTCGTAAAGTTTCATAACGGCTCGTTAAGTTTTTTGACAAATAGAATCAAACTAGACAAGTTACATTTCGATTTTTGTCAGTGTCGACTGTTTTTATTGGATATAAATTGTAACGTGTTTATGAATATGGGTATTACTCTGGCATATTAGTTTGAGACAGAAAGGTATTTCAGTCAAAGCTGTCTCTAATGTTTTACGACTCATTTTATTTTTAATACAAAACTATCAAGAAGAAATATACCGGTGACTACTTTTTTGTTGACCTATAGAAATGCTAATTTTTTTATTTCGCTCTAAGTTTTGACCTATTGATTTTACAGTGAAAGTGTAAAAACAAAAGATGTTCAAAATTAAAAACTGTATCCAACGAGCCTTTATTTATTGTTATTAAACATTCTGTACACGAAATAAACGTAAATTATAATTGACATTTCTAACCTGCTTACAGAATGCCATAAGAACCAGTCGATGATCATGCTCTAGTGAATACGCACCTTACAACCTTGTTTAGATTTTAAATACCTATTATTTATTTAAGGTTAGCGTTCATTATTTATTCTAATAATTTTCTCCTTTATAGGCGCTTTTCCGGTGGAGACCAATCCTACCACAACACTCCCGACCAACTACCTGAAGCTTCCGATTCTCTTACCGCCCCATCTGCTCCCACTGTGCACGCATCCCCTCATCCGCATCATGTCCCCGAGCCCCCAGCGCTGACCAAGGGGGAGCTAGCTGCCATCTATGAAGCAGCAGTGTCTGCCGGTCATGGAATAAATTTAAATGGCCTACATGACGGAGGCCATGACAATGTAGCTGTCCAGGCTGCTGTACATGAGATAAGGGACACGACGGGGTATCACCATCATCATGGAGGTCATGGAAATCATGGAAGTTATGGAAATGAAGCAGAGGGCTATTATTACTATTATTATCCCCTGAAGAGTTTTCTGGATGTTAAACATACGGTAATATTTAGAAATAAATACATATAATTGGGTTCTTCACTATAGTAACAAATTAGATAATTTGTAATATAACTAGACCATAAAACGATATGGATTATGGGAGTTTAAAAAGGACTTAAACATTTAAAATCAGACTTTCGTGATTTTCTGCTTCCCTAATTATTATAGGTAAAAATGCTTCAAATAAAAGTTGTAGAGCAGAAAATTCTGCATCTGAATCAATAAACAAACATTTGAAATACATTTATTTAGTATTTAAAATAAGTACATTTTTTTCAAGTATTTTATACAACCCTGATCTAATGAATAACAATATAGCCGCTTTCGTTCGGACTGTGATTCGTGATAAAATTGAAGAAAGTGAACATGATCAAGAATAGTTATGTTTCTTCGTTCGTTATTCGTTATCCCCACTCTTTTAATTTGTGCTCACACACGTCCCCTTCAGAATCAGTCTTTTCTCATTATTACTCTTATTCAAATTACAAAAAAATGAAAAATGGCGGAACAAACAGTTATAAGAAGATTGTTTATATTTTAGATGAATTATGAGAAGTACCAATACCAATAATTCGTTGTGTAATGTGTAGTATTTCTATTCAGTTCCAACATAATTACATATTTACACAAGTTCTTCTGTTCCGCAAATTCATGTGTACATCAGAATCAGAACTACTTGAACTTGAGTCAGTAGATTCAACATTCATCAGTATTGGTTTCGAATTTTCTATTTAAATAATAACCAACACAATCATTTTTGTTATTCGGGAACAGCTGACTTGTCGGTCTGTGAATTTGTCATTTGACATTTAACGCTAGTTCGTTCGACGTTGTGTAGGTGTCGCATCGATCGTGTTAGTTTTATTGTTCGTTCGGAAATAAATTTAATCATGATTGGAAGGAATCATTCTTAGAGAAATCATTAGAGAAATCACGAATTAGAAAATCACAATCACAGTCCGAACGAAAGCGCCTTAAGACTGTTTTAGGTTCATGGTTCATTCCAGTTAAAAATGATTTACCCCGTAAAAAACGTTAATTTTAGTTCTAAAATTAAGCGCTAAATTTGAATCTAGGGATATTTAGTAATGAATAGAATAAATAGAAACAAAAACGTTAATTATTGACAAAGAAAATAAAATTCTGATTATTTCACTCATAAATATATAAACCAATCCAAATTCAGGATTCTACCTAGTTACCAAGTTTCACTTCGGCAAAATACTGTCACAAAAAATTTTTCGCACCCTTTAAGCCAATAAGATGTCGTATTTTTACAAGTAAGTGAGTTTTGAAAAGCGAAAATTTTTTGACGTTTTAGAAATATATTGTTCACATACCTTTCAAAGTCTGTATAATTTCAGTGTTATCAGTTTTTATTAAAAACGAGTCGATTCGGACAGGAATCTATTTAAAACGTTGAAAAAGCAAACTGAAACATAATACCTCTAAACACAATAAAAATTACAAGATTTTTGTCAAAAAAAAAAAATTATATAAATGATTACCTGATTTTTATTTTGGAAATAGTCATCCGAATACCATTCGTGGTTAAATTTTATCCTGGAAAAATTTTCAGATTGTTACGAGAGCCGGTTGCCTAGCAATTTATTGAGTGACATTGACAAAAAAATCACGAGTTGTCAAACGGCAAAAATTTACCACTTATATTATATATGAAAATATAATTAAATATATAATATTGTTTATCATTAATCGTGTCAAAATTTTAGATGAAAAAATGAGAACTAAGCCGATTTGCAGATTTTTAAATTTTAGAAAATGTTCATGTAAGTTTAAGTTAGTAAGTTGCGAATCGCTCATCGACAAAAATCGTATAATACATGACATGAAAGAGAATTTCATGCTGGTTTCAAATTTTCAAACCACGATATCGTATCTTTAACCGGGTCAGAGTTGTGGATGAATTTGTAGGAAAGCATTGAAAAAATCATTTAATTATAATCAATAATTTACTTCTTTCGATACCACGAGGAATGTAAACTGTTATAAATAGTAAAACCTATTATATTCGCACTAGGTATTAAATACCTAATATTGTTTATTTTTTGAGTAATTTAAATTTCTACCAAAAATTGTTATTCTGGTTCATATATCTCTTTGATCCTAGGTACAAAATGTAAAAACCCTTTTGTATACAAAAAATTACGATCTTTAATTTTGTATACTTATAAAATTCTGAAACGGGCTACTGTTTTCAAGAAAATGGCCAAAAACTAATTTTTTGCATCTTTGATCCAAGGTGGCGGCAAAATACGGCATCGCTAGAGGATGCAAAATTAGTAGGTATGTCTTTTTGGAGGTCCCACTAAAGAGAATAAAATTTACTCCTGCTTACTACCAATTATTTCTACAATAAACCCTTTGCCGACTGGCCTATCACATTTCAACAGAAAAATGATCCAAAACATACTAATACTTGTAGAAGCTTGGTTATTAGAAAATCAAGTAAATGTTATCAAGTGACGTAAGTACAGACCCGGATCTTAATCCATTGGGGATTTCCATTCATTTAAATAAATACAAAATAAAAAAAACACGTGCTCAGTGATGAGAAGTTTTGTGGCCCCGAGCAATCATAAAAAAATATAACCGATGCATGGAATTGCCAAAAAAATCATCGATAATTTAATAATTCGATGTCACGACGAATGGAAGCTATTATTCAGATTATTTTTTATGGAAATATTTATGTTTTCCATTTATTCGTATTCAGATTTACGAGTTTATTTGTAACATACTTTTAAATTACTTGTATAACTCTATATAATGTTTTTTGAATGCCACCTTTACATTATTGCAATGGCATACAGTACACAGCGTACTGATCACGAAACAAAAATATTTTATTAAAATTTTCATAAAATTAAGGAATACATTTTCAGTACCCTCTTTTTTATAATACAAAAATTAATTACGGGATTATGTAATGTAATTTTTTAAGATGCCCCTAGACGTTCATTATTATCATTGATGCAGTCCCTATACGGTTCAATAATTGAATTAATTATTTAGTATTCGCAGTATTTTTTTTTAATTCACACTCGTTTCTATTACTAATACTTCTAATGTTACAAGTTGTACTTCAATGTCAAAATATGTTTCAAAAATAAGTGCAAATTGACCAAATAGAGCAATATATCCTACAAACGATCAATAATATTGTGCAATATTGACTTGTGGAGGTGGTAAATGTGTAACTACAGTGCCATTAGTACCTGACTGAACGTTTCCGTTATGAATGTAGACAAGTCATATTTCTCAACATTATATAGTTAGAAATTTGGACAGCGAGCGTTTTTTCTTTGTCGCGCATAAGCGGCAAAGCGACACTTTGCGTTGACAAAAAAGAGCGCAAAAGGCTACTTTGTATATAGACTGTAGAGAAACAACAATTATAAATTGAATGTGCTCGACTGCGAACCGCGCAAAATAAAATGTGATTATTGCATAACATGCAGAATTTAATTCTTTACAACCATTTATTTGAAGCATTATTGTCTATAATTAATAGGCTACTATGGGGAAAGAAAACTGTTCCCCATGTTAATCGCCACTGGCCCACTTTATGTGTTACCCGGTATGAATATGTAGTATTTTTAAAAATTATTTCAAATTACTTACCTACCTTATTTTTATAAAAGTACTGTAAAGGGTATATCATTTTCGATGTTTTTTACGGTATCTTGGGTAGTATTAATGATAGATCAAAACCGTTTGCACATCGAAAATGAGACACATGTACACAGAAAACTAAACTGAGTAAGCAACGGGACAGACTGCATGAAATTAAATTAATTTCTTATACAACATTTAGTTATTAATTACTCATAGAATTTAAAAATATTTAAATCACCTACTCAACCTGTGGCAAATACATCAAAACAGGATTTTCGAATTTAAAAAAAAATTGTTTAGTATTCTGTGTGACGTTTAATATGTGCCATATTCCCAAAGTTTAAAATTCCAAAAAAAAAATGCAATATAATTTTGTTTTTTTAATAAATATGTTATATAATTCAATTATGCAATATCGTAATTATAACAATTATTGGACATCACGCAAATATTATCCACGCTCCAAATTGTTCGACCTTAATAACGTTAAAAAAATTAGTTCTAGTTCAATTATGACAATGACAATAGTAAAATAATATTTAAAAAACTTGCAATAATATTTTTGTAAATAATTTTAATACAATTTTCTCATGCAGTAAAATACTAATGAGTGGAGTACATATTATTTTTTTTAATTTTGCACTTCCGATAATTAACTGTTACACTTTTGTAATCCGGGCAAAAAATTAATGCATTTGATGATAGGATATGTGATGAATTTCCTCCTTGCAAAAAATGTTCCAAATTTGAACAATTATCTCAGTTTGAAATTAATTTCACAAAAGAAATTGTTAAATTATTTTCTCTAATTTATTGTTTGTTATTCTCATGCTCTTTATGCTAACAGTAAATTATTTTTGACAGGTTCCCAAAGATCATTATAAAACTCCAGTACTAACCTCATACAATACACATTTGGTGAGTAATTAGATATAATTTAATAAATGTCTTCTCATTATTAGTTGTAAATTAGCTAAGTTAATTACTAAGTCAACGGAGAGTAATGATTTACTAAGAAATTCTTCAAAATCTGTTCGAAAGTGAAATGAGAACATATAATTAACTATTTCCTCCGATCTATGAGGTAGTTCACATTCACATATTCACAATCGTATCTATTCACGGTAGTTGTTTGTTTACCAGGTCAACATATGTCACACAAGATTACTGAATAATGTCGCAGATCGTAGGACATAACACACGTACACGTCTTAAAAAATGAGGTTGAAATACATGATTGATTTGAAGAAAAAATTGCCTGTATAATTTACATTTCTTTTTCTGCACTGTTCCAATTTAAACATGTTTTCGGTATCTATTAGGAGATCTGATAAATTGTAGTGTAAATATATTGAAATGTGCTAATTAATTTTGGAAAAAATATAGCAAACATTAGCGTAACTTTCAACTACCGAAATGCTACGTTTCTTTAATTGCACATTTACCGTAACTTTTGGTAAGCACAATTATGCAGGTACGCTAACGTTACGGTAAACATACCTTTTTTTCCTTCAAATTCATTAAAATACGGTTTCATAAAAAATAATCTATGATTAAGTTTTGCTTCCAAAGTAAATTTGATTGTATGAAGAAATTCGAATCAGTTTCCATGTTCTTATGAAATTCATTGCTGTCAAAAATCGCTTTGCATTTGTGCATATTATTAAATTTACTTTGGAAGTAAAATTTAATTATAGATTATTTTTACCTCCCGTCATACCGTAGGTAAGGGAGGTAATGTAATCGTGCCAAAAATTCGATGGTGAGTTTTCAGTAAATAAGCACGAATTAGGGTCCCCACAACACGTTTTTACTAATTTTACGATGATGTCTGTGTGTGTGTGTGACGATTTTTTCATCCACGATAACTCTTATAACAAACAAATTATTTTATTTTTTATTTCTATAAGGTCCGGTATTTTCACTTTTCGTTAAATAATTTTATTCTACCTTGTTCCATTTAAGCCATTCAGTATTGTAGAAAATAAGGCATAGTTGGGAACTCTCTGATTGGCTGAACTGGGAGCCAATAGACAAGTTTACCCAAAATAATATCGGCTACTTAAAACTGGCGCTGATGTCATCGCCATCTGCTGAATGGCTTAAATGGAACTAATATATATTTTTATCCAACGAAAAATTCCATTGCGTCTTTTCACACATTTGACGGAAACAAATAGCTATCTGTCGAATAACTTGAACGTTCGTGAATTGGTAGCCTTGCAAAGTGAATTTGTGTCAGTAAAGGACGATAGAGTTTGGCGTATTTATCTAAACCTTTATTCGAAAGTGGAAATACCGGGCCTAAATTAATAATTCATATTTTATTGATGTTAAAAACGTAAGCATGTAGATTTGTTCTACAGGATGAACACGAGAATCCGTGACATAGGCGTTTAACATGGAATTTTTTTTAAATACCATATGTTCCGTAAAAATATTTGGGATGATTTATATATATACAGCAATACCAATTTTTTTAATTTTTATATGTAATTGTTCAAATGCGAGTAAATGGCCCTTAATAAAAACCCGGCTTGAAAATTCCTTATATTAAGCAAGATATGATTTTCAAAAAAAATAGGAGGAGTTTTGACGTCATATGTTTCAGACCAGTGACATTGTAACAATATCTTTTAATGAAACACTCGCTATCTTTTTCACCAATGGGAATAAAGAGGGATAGTCTGTGGGTGGGGTGCTGTAGAATAATAGGCGTTATACTCAATTTTCATATTTCTGGCCAACAGAATCAAATCCACAACAATCACATCATAAAATGATAAATTTTATAATGAAGAATGTATTTTAAAATTATATGCCTTTACTACTTATTAATCAGTAAGTATTTTACGATTTTTATATACATTTGTTTATTTATTTATGGTTCATGGGCCCATTTTAAATAATAAAAATTTATTTTACTGTTTTAGCAACTGAGTAAACTTAATTTAAAGACTTGGTAAAAACAGATTGTATGCTTAATTTCAAGTTAGTTTGATAGTTTACTCGTTCTTTTTTTAAAATACCGCATTGTTTTACGGAACATAAGTAGGTATTTAAGAATACTATATTCTATAACTATACTGTATCTGGTTTAAGAATGCAGTGATGCGAAGATAGAAGCAGTTTGATTGGACAATACTCCGATACTATCCAATCAAACAACAACTGCTCCTATTTTCACACCACTGCAATCTTACACCAGATACAGTATAGTATGGAATAGATAATTACCGCGCGAGCGAAACGTTTGTAGGCCGAGCCGTAGGCGAGGTCTACGGTTTCGCGAGTGGCGGAAGTACTATTCCATAAGAGTTTTAGACTATACTTTCTCTAACACTATTTAAAAAATACATTTTGCTCATCAATTGACATTTTTTCTAAAAATAATAAAATATTATTGGTACATTACGAAAGCAATAATTTTTTATTTAACTCACCATGTAAAAGCATAAAAGCTTTAAAACAAGGCGTATAAACTGTTTTCCCATATTAAACGCCTAATGTCACGTATTCTAGTGTTCATTCTGTATATCATTAAAAGCAAAAAGATGAGACTATTTTCAACATAGGTTCCTATATAAAAAAGTTTGTGTTACATCACGAGAAATATTATTTTTTCAAAAAAATCTGATTATGACATTTTATTCTACACAAAAAACGATAAAAAAATTCTCTATCATAATAAATAAGATATGAGATATTTTTGAAAGAGCGAAAAACGAGTTTATGTCTGTAGCTCAGAAACAAATGAAGATAGAAAATTCCTGTGATGACTATTAAACTATTCTCGAATGTGCAAACGGTTTTGATCTTCGAGCATATACTGACTAGAGAAGTAATTCCCTATGCCAACGCATACCTTGTTGTGATCGAAAGATATGCGATAGGGTGATGTGCGGGGGTTGGAAATCATGGTGTAGTGCGGGCAGCGTTTTGTTTTGGTTGTATATCACTACTTGACATTTTACTGTAACCTAACCCTTTATTTCATATTTCAATAGAGCGCGTGCATCACGTGGTTGAATCTAGGCAACCCGCCAGCCTGGTGGACCAACAAACCTTTTAAGTGCCTTTGTTTACATTGAGTTTGGTGAATGTTTAGCCTTTTATATGCTTTTTTGTGCGTTTTTCAGTTGTTGTTCATAACATTTGTGGGGTTTGTGTATTACTATGGCTCAACTAACTTGAACATTGTTATTTTCTCCCGGAAAATGTTAAAAATACGTATCATTTATTGATAATCATAACAGATCCATACCGTATTGACATGAATACAATGTTTAGGCCCGGAAAATTTTCCCAAACCCTATATTCAGATATTGTAGTGTGCTTTGAGCATAGCAGAAGTTCATATATATATTACAAGTATTTAAAGCCTATATAAATTTAGAGGCGTATATAATGAGTTTCGTTGTGGATCAGTTAAATCTATCCAGCTTTGAGAATGAAAGACATCGACTATCGACGTGAAAGACAAGGTATACTAGTAATATACTACATTATTATATTTATTTTACCTTCGTAAGATCATTTCTCTTTACCGTACCTAACCATTTTAGCTTCCTAAAGCTATAATTTTATATTCAAAATCTGTTTCCGATGCAAATCTATAAATTGATAATCCGTCACTAATGTCACTCGTTTAGAATATCAAACCATAGCACAAAATTATGACATTTTAAACATATTCCTATATGTCAGTCTGGTTTGTTCGTCCACCAGGCTGCCATTTTTAAATATCCGTGACGTCACACGCACGGGCTCTATATGGTTTTATACTGTGTGGTGCCAAATTGCAATGAAAAATACAGGCAATGAAAGTACGGGAAAAGAGACTGAAATTTATTTAAAATAAAGATAATTTACGTATTTAAAAAGCATCAATTCGTCATACTTTGTGAAAATGTTAAGACAATACGCAGCCCGCAATACACTACGGCTTCCGTCCCCGCAAATCTCCCCTCCCGCATATCTTCCGATCACAACAAAAACCGTGGTTCGGGCCACACTATGCGTTTTGGCGGGACCGGTTGACCGGAAAGATAACAACTTATTGTTTTAAATGAATGCGTTCAAACCGATGCGGTTGCGGTCCGGTTGCCGGATACTACCGCAGCATGTTGCGGTTTGACCAGACAGTTAATTTGTCGCATGACAACTACAACACATTGGAGATAATGCGAGCGTTCACAAGGGTCTAGTTTTGTTTTTTAATAGACAACGGTTACTATTTGGTCTCTGCACTGATCAGATGTTGGTCCGACTGTGTCCGGATCGGGTTGTCATTGCTGCCGTCCTGTTTAGCGGGATATATGTGGACGCTGTACGATCCATGCCGTTTAACCGGATGCGGTTTTACCGGTCCCGCCAAAACGCATAGTGTGGCCCGGGCCTAAGACGGCCTCTAGTTAGTATATACTCGAAGGTTTTGCTCTATAGTTAATATTATCCAGGATTCCTTAAAAAAAAACATCGAATATGAAACATGCTGTACTCTCCATAATAGTTTTCTATATGTGTGACCCGTAATAAGCGCCATTTACTCTCCAAATCATCGTTATTGCCAAAATTTGTAAGTAAAAGCAGATTGGTACACGCAGTAATGACTTCAATTCAAATCAAAAATACATAAAATTTTGGCAATAAAATTAAAGTCTTATCTCTATTCATGTATTCCTTATAAACATACTCTTTTTCCAGCACAACGTCAAAGTAGAACCCATCCGTACCATCACCGCTGTAACCGAACCTCCTGGAAAAGGTGGCAAAGCTTTGGAACCCCTCTTTATGGCCATCAGCAGTTTCGTGGGCATGGCAGTGATGGTCGTCTTCTCAATGGTCTTCTGGCCTCGACTCACAGGCGGTATCAAAAACGTCTTCAAACGGCCAGGACCTAAAAGCAAGAACAACTTCAAAAACGGCCCCAATCCAAAGAACAATCCCAATAAGAAGAAGAAGGCTAGGATAATAGAAGATTGGCCGAAAACGATAACGGATTTTGTAGATGTCAATTGTAGGGGATGTGACAAGAATTTAGGCCCCTACAGGTTTTGGCTAAATAGGTAAATATAAATGAGATATACAGGATGTTCATTTTAAATGGGCCACCATTGCTATCTCGAGGACTGTAAGAGCTATGCAGACGGTTAATGGGCAAACAATTTCTAATTAACAAGACAAATTTAAAGAACAGACAAAAAATTATTTTTGACCAATGATTCTCAAAATACGGCATCTTACTTTTTTATTTTATGTGGGAACATATATTTTATTTGCTCAAACGTTAGAGAATTTAATTATGAATTCAATGATATACTATTTTATGCACAATCATCCTTTTTTTAAGTCAATACTTTTCAAAATAAATGAATGAGTTATAACATTTATTTCTATTCTTATATTTAACGGCCTACTTTATTATAGGGGTCCATAACAATGTTGCTAGGCTACCCCTACATAAAGCTTTCCAACCCGAAATGAAATCTGTTATTTCCAAAGATTGTCATTACAGTTCGGATTGACGTATTTCTCAACCTCTACAAGGTTAGGAATCGACATATTACTATAATGATTGTGAATAAAATAGTACACATACGTCGGTAGGAGCTTCATCACAGCCTCGCGCTGTATCTCACATATAGATTATTTTCTTTAATATTGAAAATAGAAGAAATTCATTCAAATAAAAGTTGTAGTAAATGAAGGGGGACATTAACTTATTGGAGAAACAAAAAAAATTAACCAGTGGTATCATAAAGTTATTTTTTTTAAATGGGATTGTATATTTTTTAGGCTTATTCAATAGAGAATTTTTTCTGAATTCAATCATATAATCATTTTATATCCTTACATTACAAAAATATTAAGAAAAATGCAATTGATATTTAAATAAATTTTATGTTTATATTTATTTTTCAGTAGGCTATGCATGAAAAAAATTGAACCTAAATTAAAACGAAACATTAATACAGTGTGTTCAATAAAATTCTTAACTTGGAGTATGCTATGAACACAGAAACATAAGTCTGATCATTATTCAATTCAAAACCCAAGATATCAAAATTGATCTTGAAATGTAATTTTAAGGAGAAAAAACAATAAAGAAGGATACAGTATATTGACATTCGCCGTTTTCTAATTTGTTTCCATTTCTAAAATAAGATTCAAGAAGAACAACTTTGATTTGTTTAGATAACATTTTTATAATATCTCATGTAAATTGATATTTATTTAAATATTTTTAAATTGACATACGTTTTTTATTCATTGCCTACTGAAAAATAATTATAAAAATAAAATTTATTTAAATTTCGGTTCCATTTTTCTCAATATTTTTGTAATATAAAGATATATAATGATTACACTACATAGAAAAAAATACTCTATCGAATGGCCCTAGAAATATGTATCATCCCATTTAAAAAAATACAACATTGTTATAGTTTGAGAACCACTGGTTAAAATATTTTTTCTTCAACAAGTGTAGGGGATCTTTATCAAACACTTTGTATATATACAGGCTTTTCGGATTTCGAAGGACACCATTGGGATTTCGGAAACTATAGGAGATACGACTTCGGTTAAATGGGACATGTAGTTCACTTGGGGGGGGGGGGTCGTTGGTGTTATCTTAGATATGCTTTTGTTTTCACAAAAATTCTCATAGCTTAGTAGAAAATATATTTTCATTTTGAAATTACTTCAGAACTATCAGTAGTCGAGAAAAATGTGTAAATAAAAATGTTAGATATTTTTATTGTCTATCCAGTGGCGTACGAAAATAAATTTTATATCAGTAAATTTTCGAGATATAACACAAACTTACTTTTTTTAAAATGAAACCCATATTTTATTTTTACTCAAAAAAATACTTTGTTTTCTCTTATAGTTTCCGAGATCTCAACGGTGGCCTTCGAAATGCGGACCCCCTAAGCCCTCGGTTATTATGCAACATATCCAACCTCGGTTGTAATATACTATTTATACCCCCTCATAGGTAACGATTTTAGAAAATGCATATTCATATTTTTATTAATTTGATTAAAATATAACTATAATAACAGTGCCGCGAATGGAAAAAATGAATACATCTTATTTTTTTGCAAATAATTAGAATGTCATGAAAGAAATAAGAGAATATTTTGTTTGCGTAGACATTTTTACCACTCGCCTCCTTGGTAAGGAAGGTAAAGGGATAATAATATGTATTCATTTTGTCCATTAGTGGCACTCTTATCAGAGTCATATTTTAATTAATCAAATTAATAACATTTTACATACATTTTTCTCCAAAAAAATCGTTATGTAGGGGTATAAAAATATTATATTGGTCGCTAAGAGAAATTTCAGGAAACAGGACCAACACAATTAATAGTGAATATTTATGTTTATTCAGTGTCTTAAAAATGGTTTAGAAATTTACTAGCATAAAGTATATTTTCGATATATAAAACAAACTTATCTTTTTTAAATGGCACCCTATTTAAATTTTACTTTAATTTTTTCTCTTTCGATTTTTCATTATTATTCATGAAATATCTTATTATTTTGTAACGTTAGTTTTTTAAAATAGAATTTTATTTTACCTATGTAACTTATTCTATATCTATTCTGCTTCATAATTTAATTTTGTTTCCATATTTTTAATTTATCATAGTGTATCCTAACCAGGTATCTGATATAGAAACATTTGTGTCTAACTTGCCCAAAAAGTTACGTTTTTCGTCCCTGTTTATCACGTATGCAAAGCGATTAGCGTTCGGCTGACTTGCAGTCCTCGCGCGAATCGCTTATTTTGTGCATTTATTACACACATAACACACAATATACTATTTGAAACAAATGAATTTTATTTACCAAAATATTTTTAGGTGCCGTATTTTCATCTCTGGTTAAACTGTGTGATAACTGTCACTGTCAGTAAAAAAAATGTCGTATCGATATTATAGCATAAAATGTAAAAATTACACAACTGTCAACATTTTTCTTATAACTGACAGTTAACAGGCAGTTTAACCAGAGATAAAAATATCAGGCCTTAGGCGCCATATTACGGACACTGACAAAAAAATCAAGAATAATAATAAAAAATCTAAGGTCATTTCAATCGGAAGAGAAAAAGGTGTGTTTCTAAAGTAAATATCAATTATGGGTTCCAATTAAAAAATATAAATAATATATCATCACGGCATAGTACCCATTTCTGGGTGTGCCAATCTGAGTTGTACAGTACCTACACAGATATCGGTAATGATGATGACATATTTTTTACCAGATGTCAACCTCACGGTCACTTATTGCTGGCGTGGAGATTGCGACACAGTGGACACTTTTCTGCCATTTAAAAATATAATGTTGTTTTATATAACGAAAATTTACCAATGATAATAGTATTAACGTGCGCTGCTAGATTTTTCTAGATTAACAATTATTGTTTAAAGGTTAGGTATATGAAAATAAAAATTTCGACCAGAAGCAATTTTTCGTTATTATCTAGTAACCTATGAGAAGTTTTAGCAAAACAAAAGGACTTTTAAAATAAAAATAGCCTTCCAAATACGCACGATGTTCCATTATTTAACACACCTTGATTTAACCGAACTCGTATCTAGTTTCCGATATCGCGATAGCTTTCGAAATCGAGACAATAAGAATTTATTAATATTTTCTTTAAACTTGATTAAGGTCACATACCCTATTATTCTTACTATTCAATACTATGACAATTCCTAATAATAATAATAATAATAATAATAATAATAATAATAATAATAATAATAATAATAATAATAATAACTTTTTTGTTTCAGAAATGCATCATCTAGGTCCGGAAAATAATGAAAACATAATTTATATTAATTGTCCTATTGTAATTTATTTATTTATTATTAATTTATTTTTGTACATAGGGTAATAGTTAATAAATTATTATTTATTGTTAAATATTTACCTATCTTTAATAAGAATCCTATACTTTATAATAATTTATTATTTATGCGTCGTTCGTAAATTATCTTTTTAAAGTAGTATTCTTGCTAGTAATTATGTATTAATCATTTTACATATACACATATATGAAGATATTGTATGTAAATAAATAAAATGAAAAACTCAATGTAGCTTCCGGTTGTAGCTCGTGTTGTAGTAACCAACCTGTCGCTAAGAAGAAATCGACTAAACAGACAGTTTTGTCGTTTATTTTGTCAAGTTATGATAAGTGTCAGTATTATTTGTGTGGGATATGTCGATAACTACAGGAGGAGAAGATATTCCCACTGACTCTACTCCAGAATATTATGGGGAGTACCATGAAGAAGAAATTTTCGAAGAAGAGTCAATCGTACTTAATTCCGAAGATTTCATCTCTGGACCATTCCGCAGTGACAAGTGCACTATACATAATGATATCCTGGAAATGGAGTAAGATAAGAAAAACAAGAATTTATATAAATTTATTTGCGTTCTTTGTGTAGTTACTCTTATTGCTATGACTGTAAAAAGCACTTCAATCTCGTGGCCCCAGACAAGGATACACTGGTGTGGATTGGAGGAAATATCCTCCATTTCTTAGATGTAAGAACTGGAACTATCACTTTTCGTCGTAGTTACTTAGGGGGTGGTCTTGGACATATTGCTGTGAATCCAAATCCCGATTATCCACATTTTACAGTCGCAGAAAATGGAGATCATCCTCCCATTATAATTTACGAGTGGCCTACTTTGGAAATAGTAGGAATATTGAAAGATGGAGCTGCCAAAAAATATGCTCATATCAACTATAGGTAATTATTGTTACAATATACTACATCAAAATCTTAAACTTCTAATATTATAGTCCTGATGGTGAATTATTAGTATCACAAAGTTGTGCACCAGATTTTTTGATAACAGTTTGGATTTGGAAAAACTGGAAAAAGGGTGGAATTTGTTTACGAACCAAATCTCATGTTACTGATGTGTACAGTTGCAAGTTTTCTCCGTATGTCCCCGGACAAATTTCTACTGGAGGTGCGATTTAAACACTTGATAAAATATTTAATTTCAACTTTATTATAATTTGTAAAGCATACCGTTCTGTTCATCTATCAACTTGGATTTTCTGTTTTCGTAGGCTCGGGTCACATTAAATTCTGGAAAATGGCCCACACCTTCACTGGTTTGAAACTCAAAGGCGAACTTGGTCGATTCGGCAAAACTGAAATTTCTGACATAGTTGGTTTGTTTCCCATGCCGGATGAGAAGGTGATCTCTGGATCCGAATGGGGCAATTTGCTCGTTTGGGAAGCCGGGCTTATCAAAATTGAAGTAATGCGTACTATGCGCCGTACATGTCATGAAGGACCGATTATGCAGATAGAATACATCAGAGACAGGGATGAAATCTGGACGATTTCCCATGACGGCTGGATGCGAGCCTGGGAGTACAGAATCATTGATGAAGCTGATCCACCAGATGAAGATAGAGTTGTACAGGTAGAAAACCATGATTTTATTCTTATTACGTATGTAGGGAATGTGCAGACACGTGACTCGAGCGACCTTGAAAAGCTAAAATCAGTTGATTTTTGTGCATTTCTCATTTCATAATTTTATTTTCTATTTTATTATTTTGCTAGTTTTTCAGAGTACAGATACTTCAAAGTACTCTTTTCATAAAATACAAAACAGGAAATTTATTCATAGTTCTATTAATAAAATGAAATATTATTTTAAAATAATTTATTGCTCACAATAGTGTAGATGTTCTGTGCTTACGACAAAAGCCTCATTCACAGCTACTTTTTTAATGCATAACGTTAATATACTGTTATTCACGAAAGATGACTATTCAAGGTCATTTGTTCGAAGAAAGAATACACATCGCTTTACAACAGTAGCTTAGCAACATTTTGTATTAGAAAGAGAAAGATTATTGGACCTGTCTATTTAATTTATGTGGTGTAACAGATATATATATATATATATATATATATATATATATATATATATATATATATATATATATATATATATATATATATGTAAATAGTGGCATTACTATAAATAATAAATGACATATCGTAGAATTACAGATACCTAATTATTTACTACACTGCCCTCTGAGCTAATATTTAGGTACCCAGTGGCGTTGCCGTTTAAATCAAATTATTATTCCTTGGTTTATAGTTGTCTATGTTTTTGAATTTTGAACAAACATAAGTAAAGAACATAAATTTTTCAGAAAGGCATTATTTAGAAAGAAGCATAATTTTAAAATAAATCACTCTTATTTTTTCAGATAATATTTACGCAGTGGCGTTGTGGCATTGACGTTTAAATCAAATTATTATTGCTTGGTTTATAGTTAAGTCTATGTTTTTGAATTTTGCAAAAACATAAGTGAAGAAGACAAATCTTTCAGAAAGGCATTATTTAGAAAGAAACATAATTTTCAAATAAATTATTCTTATTTTTTCAGTTAAAATGTGTCCATAAATATTTCATGTTGCACGCCTATGCATGCGAAATGCAATGAAGTTATCTGCAAGTAATATTATATCAGACGACTCACAAATGACCTTGAATAGTCATCTTTAGTTTCAATTTTAACGCATAATGCATAAACACACAATGCGTAGCAACAAAATTTTGCAAACTCCAAACTTTTATCCATTACGCATTATGCATTAAGTAAATTTATGACAACTGTCAAAATGAATTTGCGAGATATCTCAAAATCTTCAATGTCGAAGAAAACAAATTGCTGCATCTAGTGTTATATTTGTAATACCATGTGCCCAAATAAAATTAAACAAGAAAATACGTTTCAGCAATCCTTTTCTGCCGTTAAAACTTCAATTCTGACAGGTAATTTGGAATAAATACAGATGTCAATTATCAATTAAATCAATGTTTTTCTTATCGCTGCGCATTAGCACTATGTATTAAAGTTAAACTATTATTCACGAAAGATGACTATTCAAGGTCATTTGTGAGCCGCCTGATATAACATTACTTCCAGATAACTTCAATGCACTTCGTATGCATGGGCTGCACGCATGAAATATTTATAGACACATTTTAACTGAAAAAATAAGAGTAATTTGTTTCAAAATCATGTTTCTTTCTAAATAATGCATTTCTGAAAGATTTATGTTTTTCACTTATGTGTTTGCAAAATACAAAAACATAGACTTAACTTGTAAACCAAGGAATAATAATTCGATTTACACGTCAACGTCACTGGGTAAATATTAGCACAGAGGGCAGTGTACTAGATAATTAGGTATCTGTAATTCTACGACATACGTTATTATTATTTATAGTGTGTTAGGAAGTAATGCCACTATTTACGTATATCTGTCACACCACATAAATTAAATAGACATAGGTCAAATAATCTTTCTCTTTCTAATACAAAATGTTGTTAAGCTACTGCTATATAGTGATGTGTATTCTTTCTTCGAACAAATGACCTTGAATAGTCATCTTTCGTGAATAATAGTGTATGTTTTATAAATTATCATTACGCTTTAAAACAGTAGCTGTGAATGAGTAAGATGCCAATTTAGGTTAGGTTAAGTTTAGGAGGAAATTTAAAACGAGAAAATGCTAAGAATAAAACATGTATACTGTATTTCAGATAAGAATAGACTTGGTGGCGCTACGGCGCCAGCCTGTTTTACACACAAATCTTATGAATTAGTTTTGTTTTGTCTATGATATACTTGTGCAAAAACGTCAAAATTTGATTATTTTTAATTATTTAGTAAATAAACAGTTACTTAAAGTTATTAAATAGATTATAAAGTCAAAATGGAATAAATAATATACCTACTTTACATATTGCTATTGTAAACTTGGTTTGCGTTTAGACCAATCAGAAAGCTGGAATCGTAAGCTCTATTTTACTCCTAAGTCTATTCTTATCTGAAATACAGTGTAAGTATTAATGTATACTCTGTTCCAAATAAGCCATTCAGCAGATGGCGCTCACATCAGCGCCAGTTTTAAGTAGCCGAAATTACATTGGGCCTCTTGTCTCCAATTTCAGCCAGTCAGAGAGTTCAAAACTATGCCCTATTCTCTACAATACTGAATGGCTTAAATGGAACAAGGTAAATAGTTCAAACAAATAAACTGATTCTAAACATGTCTAGTTCGATCAAGTCACATGTTTGTTGCGTCCTATGACTGTACTGCACTCTACAATCCGTGACACCAAAGAGAGCTGGTGCGAAAAAGGAGAGCATTCCACGTAACTGTATACTGTGTATACCAATCATCAACGTTTACAAGAGAAGTAGAGAACAGTGGGCCAACGTTAGTCTCGAAATAACGTCACTGTGTAATAGTGTTCATGCCACTGGTATATAGTATATAACAGTTAATTCTGATCGACAAAGCGGTTCATGAATAGCGCATAAGGCTTGATTTACATTAGCGGTACAATGACGGTTCGATGATGGTACAATGACGGTATGTCAATTTCACAAGGCATTTACATTAGACGGTACGAACATACCATGACGATAAAGTTTTGTCGGTTTTGTCTTTTATGTATTATGACAGTTTGTGGTGCATGTCATGTTTCTATTAATAGTAGAAAATATCGTGCAATGTTTAAAAATTTCTCAAATACCGACTTGGCTATAACTATCCTTACTTTTATCAAAGAAGAAGAAAATCTAGAAAAATTTACAAAATGATACTATTTTTTCTGTACTTTCTGTAAACTTATATGGTGTATATTTCACGTTTTTGTTATAAGCAGCGAACTTTTGTTCAATAATTGTATATGTATAATCATTTCTCATTTCTAGCTCATTTTGACTAAATTTTGGTTTAACTAAAAGACAAATATGAAAAAGTCAAAAACATGTCAGATGTCAATCACGTACTAGCATATATTTACTTCCACTCGCCTGATTTTGGCATTAACGTCTACTTGAAGTGCATGTACTCTTCAAACACAACCTTCTACTACGCTATTACTATGATATACAATATTTTCTCAATAGAAACAAAACTATACTGTACCCCGGTCATATCGCTAATGTAAATCAGTGAATATCAATGGGCCGTCATCGTACTGAGAACGTAGATGTAAATGGGTCCATTAAAATACATTGGACCAAGAAGTATCGTACCGTTATTGTACCGTCATTTTACCGCTAATGTAAATCAAGACTAACAAGTCATAGTAAAATATTTGTTATCGTAGTGCCGCTTACAGAAATTATAACTGAATTTAATTTACCACAGACCGTTTTTCTTTCGTGTCATGGACTGTTGTGCAGTCTACACTCTACAGGCCATACCGGAAATCATATGATAGACCTTATTCTGAGAACTTTTGAATGCATCCCATTAAATTAAATAAAAGTAAGCAATAAATTATTTGCATTTTTATTTTTCGAAAAAGAATATATACAAATAAACCAAGTTTGTATCTGGCAGTAAAGCTGTAATATTTAAGATATTGCCCCCAAAGTACTATCGTCGTAACACTTGATAATAAATTATAACTACAAACATGCTTTGTATTATATTTTAGATGGTACCGTCTTACGAACGACAAATACAAGGTGTAAAGTTTCAAAGCTTTTGTAAAAGACATTTGTACGATCCAACAAACATGTTCTACTATGCTCAAGATGCAAATGGTGGTATATGGCTAGTTGATATGGAACTAACCGTTAATTATGAGTCGCCAAAACGATTAAAGGCCTGTCATGCAGGCAAGATTCTGGATATGGACACATGTCCATGGGGTCCATACATAGTCAGTCTCGGCGAAGGTGGAAAAATTTGTATCCATAATTATGAGATAAGAAAGACATTGTTTCATTATAAATTTAATGCTAGAGGCGTGGGTCTTATTTGGCTTCCATTAGCGGTGAGGATTCTTAAAATTTCTAATAAAATCATTCACACTACATGTAATTATTTCTATATATTTAGGTAGACCCCACTGGTACTTTCTTTTTCTCAGGATTTGATGATGGAGTAGTGAGAGTATTTCATATTGATTTCCAAAATCAAAAGAGTTTTAGTGTTAAAGTTACACAGGTATACACTTTAAAATTACCAGCTCTTTTTTGGGCGAACTAATGACTTTAAAGAAAAATGTTATATAAAAAAAAAATTCAAAAATAAGGGGCTAAGTAATAACAAACCGATATTCAATCAGTGATAAAATTATATATATATATATATATATATATATATATATATATATATATATATATATATATATATATATATATATTGTAACATGGGACGCCCGCCGTCGCCGCCACTGTAAGCGAGTGTCTATTTATAGCGGTGACGTAATCGCGCTAGTAAGAGATTGGTCGCGACGTGTTTAATTACTTCCGATCGCCTGAACCTTTTGTGTTCATTGTTATTACGTGTTCGAATATTCTAGACTGTTCTAGAATATAATGGCAGCTGTATATAAGGTACGTAGCTATGCTCGAGAGTTAGTTAGTTACATGGAGAGACATAGAGATGTTCATATAGAGTGTTAGTGAGTTTGAGAAGCACAGCAGTATCGTAGTGAGCGTATGCAGTTGGTGTCGAGTAGGTACTCGGGAAGTTACTGGTATATTGGGATAGCTGTGGATGTAAATACTCGGTAGTGTTGAGTATTGGGAAGCTATAGTGTGCAAGAACAGTAACGGCGAGTCGGAAAGTTACTGGTATACCGAGATAGCTGTTAAAGAGAATACTTGGTAGTGTTGAAGAGTATTGGGAAGCTAGGTATATTGGGACAGTAATGGCAAGTGGAAGTTAATACTCGGCATTGGTGTTGAAGAATTGTAGCATACGGAAAGTCGGTGATACGGAGGCTGTGGAAGAGAGAGAGTTACATAAATAGACAGATAGTGAGGTGAAAGGTGTGACTTCTGTCCGAGCAGTTGAATATACAGAAGACGCTGTTGAGTCAGTTGAGTATATAGACGCTGTGGAGGTCGGTAGGCGGACAGTTGAACATGCTATAAGTATATAGTGATATAAATATAGTGATATAAATATCGAGTAAACAGTCTACAAGAATCTGCAACAGACCAGCAGTCTAAGATTGGAACGCGTAGTGAAATACATAATATCGTGGAAATAAATAGTAGTGTTAATTGGTTAAATAAATAGTGTTAGTGTTAGTGTTATCTAGTTAATTATAGTTTTAGTCTTAATTAGTTTCTAATAAGTATTTAATATTAGTAATAGTAACTTTAATTATAGTTTAATAAACACTTAATTTTAATTATTAATATATGTCTAATATTTACACTTCACCCAGATAAATAAAAACGTTACAATATATATATATATATATATATATATATATATATATATATATATATATATATATATATATATATATATAGTACCCTGTATAATTTTTTTAGCCCATTAGATAGAGAAATATTTTTCTGATTTCAACGATGTTAATATTGTATAGGGTTGTTTACAATTATTTCGAGAAAAATTGTATTCAAAATTAGAAATAATGTATACTCTCTTCCATTTAAGCCATTCAGCAGATGTCGCTCGCATCTGCCCCAGTTTTCAGTAGCCGAAATTACATTGGGTAAACTTGCCTCCAATTTCAGCCAATCAGAGAGGTGAAAACTATTTCCTATTCTCTGCAATTGTGAAGCTTAACTGGAATATATTGTGATAAAAAATGACTTTACTACCAATGTAAAGCGTACATTACACGATGAAGTTTTTCTTTTCAAGTGACTTGAAAAGTTTTCTCTCTCGCATAATCATGTGAGTGCAAGAAAGACAGATGAATATACTGTTAGGGCCGGTTTTTCCACCTCTTGAAAAAGTGCCAGTTAACTCATCTGCCAAATAAAAGAAAAATATCGCATCATATAATTGACGTACATATAATTTTGCCAATTTACGCTCTAATATCGATTCGATATTTGCATCTTATATGGCAATAAAGTTAACTGACATTTTATCCAGAGGTGGAAAAACCGGGCCTAAAAGAAAAACTTTTCACGAGAAACTGGAGCATGCAATACTTTTTCTTAAAAGTCCGTATAAAGCGTGCATTACATGACGGAGTTTTTTCGTTTCAAGTGACTTGAAAAATGTCTTTATAAGTGATCTTACAAGCATATTTACACAAATTTTACGTGAATTAAAATATTCATATGTCAAAATGTCATTTGTGTTCATATTTTTAATGTCTACAAGTAAGTGTTAAAAGTGATTGATATTAAAATGAAAAAATATGATGTGGCCAGCACATTACCTTCCGTCAGTTCTATAGTTCTATGTATTTTGTATAAATGTCATACAGAAAGTTCCTTGGAAAAGATTCTATTTCTTGTACATATATTACCTTAAGATAGTTGTATGTATTTTATACAAATTCCATACAGAAAGTTTCTAGCAAAAGATCCTATATTTCCAGTAAAATTATAACAAACATCAAACATACTCTCAGCTGCACTTGACACTGACACCTTTCAATCAGAATTTTCTTAATACAGCAGCTGTTTCCAGAATTATAGCATAGCTGGGTAATATATGTTTATTTTCTTTATAATTTTTTAACTCTATATCCATTTCATATGAAGTATAAAATGCATTCAAATCGTATATAGAATAAAATATTCTTTAATATTTATAACATTAAATGTGAAAAAATGATATTTAACATCGTTTTTTCAAGAAAAACTGTTAAAATCTTCAATTGAGGGTACTTCCGGTTAACCAATTATAACCAAAATATAATCAGCTCTTCACATGGATGTAACAAAGAGGAATACGAAAGAATTATAATTTTTGGAATTGTAGTATTAGAGTTATCTCATTAGAAAATTTTGTCACACACAGCACACACACATATATATATACAGGCTGTTAATTAAAAAGCGGGCCATAGGAGTTTAACATGGGAAATCAGTTTTTCCGTGCGCAAAGTTTCCCAATTAATTTTAGACAAAAGTGTTTCAAATAAAAGTTTTAGATAATTATACACCAGCATCACTAAACTGATTTTGCTTTACAAGTTTAATAACCTTTAAAATCCAAATTGAAATTCTATAAATATTGCTCATTTGTAGTGATAGCCATGGAATTTAAACAAAATTACAAAGAAATCGTTTGAACTGTCAGAAATTCGATTTTCAAATAAAAATTACTGATAATTATATTCTATCCTGTGTCCTTAAAAATATTTTGTTTTTATAATCTACATCTAAATTATTGCTAGATTTTATTTATTTTTATTTTGTAACCTGCAAACTCGAAATTCTGACAATTCATACGATATGCATTTCTTTGTAATTTTGTTTAAATTTCATGGCTATCACTACAAATGAGTAATATTTATAAAATTTTAAATTGGTTTTTACAGGTTACTAAGCATGCAAAATAAAATATGTTTAGTGATGCTGGTGTAAAATTTAATTCTCTACAACATTTATTTGAAACATTTTTGTTTAAAATTAAATGGGAAGTATTGCGCAAGGAAAAACTGATTTCCCATGTTAAACGCCTACGGCCCGCTTTTTAATTGACACCCTGTATATATTACAGGGTGCTGACTTGGAAGACGCAGCATAGGGGTTTCAATGGTAAAATCTTAATGTGCAGTTATTTGCTCCCCTAATTATTTTAGAGCAAAATTGTATTTAAGTTTTTGCTACAGAAAAAAATCCTGCATCCGAATATGATATTGTTTATAATTTTTCAATTTCCGGAACCGTAAAAATAGTCGAAAACAATAATTTTTGCAAAAATGGAATAAAAATTTAAACAAATATCACATAAACAATTAGCAAATGTTAGACAAGAATTTTACAACAGATTGGGGCATTGTTTAATGGTAAATGGTGGTTTGTGATGTTATTTTATATTATACATTTATATGTTTGTGGTAGTAAAATAAAAATCCTTTTTCCCCATATATTTTATGTCTTTTAATTTAAATAAGTTAAGGGTCACTTCTTAAAGAAATCTTAAATTTCGTTCTCGTCAAATTACTTTGTTGTAATCAACAATTCTATTGTTGTCATCAACTACAATAAAAGTGTTTTAATTTTTCTCGTTTTGAAAATAAGTTTAAACGTCAAGAATCTGTGACAGATGTTTGCGCTTTTGTTAAAATTTCTGTTCCACGGCACCAATGATTTTTGCAAAAATATTATTTTCGTTTTTTTTTACGTTTCCGGAAATTGAAAAATTATAAACAATAGCATATTCGGATGCAGTATTTTTTTCTGTAGCAAAAATCTAAATATAATTTTGCTCTAAAATAATTAGGGGAGCAAATAACTACATTAAGATTTTACCACTGAAACCCCTATGCTGCGTCGTCCAAGTCACCACCCTGTATATATATATATATATATATATATATATATATATATATATATATATATATATATATATATATATATAAGTATTTATTTACGTCAAACGCCACCGCAAAATAAAACAGCAAATATCAAATCGGAGTAGGACAATACGTTGAGAAGAAAAGAGAGGCCTTAGTAATACAAAACTTCGAGCCTTTCGTCTTTATCTAAAGACATGTAGTACTGGAGGGGAAAATGTGTACTGTGTGACGTCAATTTCATAAGTCCCCATTCTCCTACGTGACGTCACGTATCCCCTCTCCAAAACTTTATTAATTTTTTTTTTCGGAATTAGCAACAATTAAGCGATTTAAAAGAATATGGGTATTTTATATATATATTTATAAAATTAAAAATAATAAATTTTTAACAGTTTAAAATTAAAATAAGTCAAGTCAAAACATTCGTTTTGTCAAAGTGGCATTGTTCTTGTCAAAGTGAAGGTGGATTCATGCAACATTCATTTTAAATTCATTTTCATTTCATTTACATTACATTTTAATTTCATTTTCACTAAAAAAGTAGGGTGTTCATACAAATTCACTAATTAATTTTATATCTGTGTATACTAAAATAGTTCTCCGGACATTATCTTTAGCTATTTTGTTTTTGTACTCATTATATATTTCATTATAACTAAATTCATTAACAATATCAGTTTTCCGTTTACTTAAAATGTTAAAATAGCTGTCACTTTGTTCTTCGCGCATGCGCAGTTGCCTTATTCACTACATTTCTAGTGAAAATGTTTGAAATGTACTATTGTAATGAAAATGTAATTATAATGAATAATGCGCTTGCATGAACACGTCCACTGATTTTCATTATTTTAACTTTTTATAATTAAAATGTAATGAAAATTAAATTAAAATGAATGTTGCATGAATCCACCTTGACACGCGCACATATATCAGCTGATTCCAAGAACTTCAAGGTTGCTCGAGTCACGTGCCTGCTCGCGCCCTACAAAGAAACTTTTCAAGTCACTTGATAAGAAAAACTATCGTTCACGCTTTACCCACGTAACAGACGTATCAATATCTGTGTATCGCATAGCCTATTGATATATTGTAACATTTTAATTATTAATGCCATTTTTGTCGAAATAATTGTAACACCGCTATACAATATTTATATCGTTAAAATTAGAAAAATATTCTCTATCTAATGGGATAAAAATTATATAGGATACCATTTAAAAATTTATAATTTTTTTCTACCGTTTGCGAACCACAAGTTGAATTTTCGGCATGGTATTATTATAAATTAGCCCGTTATTCTTTATCATTTTTCATGTATAAGAGAAAAACTCTAAAGTCATTAGTTCGCCCAAAAAAAAAAACGCTGGTTGTTTTAAAGGAAACATCTTGTATATGTATAAGATGTCTGTTAAAATAAAATTGATTTAAATATGTATGATTTTATTAGAGTGTTAAACCTCATAGTGCACCTATAACTGCAATAACATTAAATCCGGCTGGAACTATATTTGTTACCGGAGGAGAAGATCGTTGCGTTTTTATATTCCAAGTGGTATACCAACCATATGTACAGTTACAACCAATTGGATTTGTTCCAATTGCTGCCACTCCTTCTTGCTTCACTTGGTATCCAGAAAAGGTAAATAAATTCTTAATAACATTTACTGTTAATATTTACATTACTTTGCCTGATAGGAAACAGTATGTTTGGTGGGTTGTACGCGTGGAGAACTATTTGAATTCAATTTTCCAACTGACCCTTTACCGTACACTAAAATATCTTACTTGTTACACACAATAAAGCCAGTGAAACAACGCTTCACTACATGTAAATCGGAAATTCGACGTGAATTGCATCTTGCTGAAATAGAAAGAAAGAAAGAGAAAAAAATTGAACGTAAAAAGAAAGAAATAGCAAAAATTAAAGCAGAAGGACTTGATGTGGATGAAGAACAGTATTTACAAGATTCTCAAGAAGAAGAAGTGTTAGAACCACTGCACATTCCTGAAATTCCTAATCCTATATTTTTTATGGTTTATACTCCTGAAGACACAATTTGGTTATCCATGGGAGGATATGACGCAGGGTATATTTACGAGTACCATATGGATCAAAAACAAAAGAAACCACTTAAAGCCACCATAATATATGACGGAGATGACATTGAGATGCACAGATTATTATACAGGTAAATTCAATTTAAAGTAAAGTTCCCATCCAAATACAGGGCGACACGAAAAACGGAAGCGCTACCATCATGCCAAATACTATGATATGTGAGTCCCTAAGTCTAGTTTACAATTATAACAAGAAAATTAAAAAAATAATTATAAATAAAAAAATTATTTCAAGAATCCCGTTTTTCATGAGGTCTCGTGACCGCATGCCTGAGTGTCAGGTTGCGAATCTGGGAAACCGAGTTCGATCCCGACCGACGCAAAATATTTTACAAATTTTAAATGACACAAAATAGACCCCTGTGGTGCACTCTTCACGCCAGCAATGAGTGCCCGTGAGGTGACGCTTGGTAAGCGCCGGCACGGTGCAAATATTTCATCATTACCGATATCTGTGTATAAAGCAGATTGGCATACCCAGCAATGGGTAATAAGCCGTGATGATATATTTATATTTATTTATTATTTATCCCGTTTTTCAGTGTCACCTTATATAATTTATCAGTTTTATTTGTATTATGTTGACATTTTTATTTTAGTCCGGAAGGAGATTTTGTTATAACAAGCATGCAAGATGGTTCCATTCGAATTAACCGAGTAAATCAAGAAAACTTTAGAGATCTTTCCGATTATTGGCAAATATCAATGCATGATAACTATAATGGTCGCATAACTAAAATGTGTTTCAGTTATGATAACAATTACTTTTTTAGGTAAACAGGAAAAATATTTAAATTAACTTTAATTTAACATTTTTTGTAATGCCATTAGTTGTGGAGTGGATGGCAACTTATTTTGTTACGTGTATAATACTGAAGATGGTACACCACTTAGATATTCAAGGGCTCCAAAACCAAAGCCAGTTCCTCCCTTAAAAACAGTAGAGGTAGACCTCAATTATGAATCGTTAAGTTTAGAACAAGTTATGGTAAAAGCTGAAGAAGATAAGCAAATGAAATTAGCAAACGAGCATAAAAGAAAATTGAGACTTAGACTAAACGAATTAACTGTAAAATTAAATTCTTTATTGGACAGGTATTTATATATAATTTTTAAGATTATAGTCATTTAAATTAACTATTTTTAAGGAATTGTAAGCTTCCCTCATCTCAAAGATATCCTCTACGACAGTTGATTGTTGATGATCGTATTATGAAGGCTTTAGATAACGAATTGAATGCAAAGGTAAATCAATAAACAGATAAAAATAACTATATTTCAATAAATCTTTTTCAGGTGGCACTTGAAAAAAGAAAACTAGCATATGATGTGGAAAAGTCCACAGTAGCAATGAAAAAAATGAAAAGATATTATACCGATTGTTTAGACGTATATCCATTTACGGTTAAAGGAATTAATGTTCCAGTATCAGCCGCTATTCTTACATCGAGAAAATTAGATGAAAAATTTCATAAAATGTTTAGTACAGTTGAAGAGAAGTTCCACGAAGAACATATGAGAGGCAGGTACTGATAAATTCGACATAATGTAGATTTAAAATTAAATATTAACTTACACATTCACAACAGGTAATTAAATAGAATATGTACAATAAATTCAAAGCTTAAATGTTTAATTTATTTACTTTGCAATAATTTTTAAATTTTTGCATGCAGATTATATTGTTAGTTCGTAACATTTTTTAATGTAATTTTATTTTATTTACATTAATATGCAACTCTACTCGTTTATTAAATTTCAATTTTAATATATAATCAAAATATAAATTTTATTACATGCAGCTAATTTGATGAACCAAGAGTTACCTGAAATAATTACTTATGATCAGTAAGTATGTTAGAAAAAATAAGTATTGTGAAAGCAGATCGTGTGTATATTTTTGCGAATGTATAAACGAATGTATTAATGGATTAGTGTGGATATAAACGATAGAAACTTATGATTATGAAATCGTTTTCCATTTATATTATTAATGCGCACGAACTGAGTTTTACGTGTTCCATTTACATTTTTCGGGTGAACTGAACCTTACTAAGTGCACACTTTCTTGCACTTTCTACGATCGTCAGTTCTTACCAGTGCAGTCGTACGAGTTATAACAACAACTAGTGCCGGGCATGACGTCATTGCCTGTACTACAGGTACTAGATAATACATAGCTGACTCGTCCGCCATATTGGTGCCAAAATGAACGCAGTAAATTATGAAGTAAAAGTGCATTTCTTGTAAGATTATGTAGTAACTATTTTTCATAATAAATATAATTTCCATATTTGCCATATTATCGGGCCTATTCTGTAACTCAGTGGTTATTTTTTAACTACTGGTTAAAAAATTGAACCAATCAAGTATGTTGATATATAACAAAAAATGGATTTTTAGTTGTCAAATCATTTTCTATTGGACAAAATTATTAACCAGTTGTTATAAATAAAAATTAACTACTAGTTACAGAATAGGCCCGATACTTATTTAAAATAATAAAACAAGGAAAAATTCGTTTCGTTAAAATTTTTGAGGTTAGAGAAAAATATATGTATTGCATAAGTAATAAAACATATTAAAATATTTACCTGTAAAAATTATAATCATTTCTCAAATGATTTGCATAATTTGGAGCAGAACAATCCGTCACTGTGTATAATTTCTATGATTAATAATACTGTAACACGGATATTGAATGATTGAAGTTGGCACCAAAATGGCGGACGACTCAGCTATGATGTATCTTATAGTAGCTATAGCCTGCACTGAGTGCAAAACTAATATCGTTTTCCATTTAGGCGGCGGTCTCACTGACCGAGTAATATCACTCGTTTATTGTCGTATATTTTGCAAACACGTGTATTCTAATAGCGTGTGTCTCATTGGGCCATCGTTTTCTGTCGAGTGCCGTCGACTTGTTTGATTTTCAAGTATAATTTCAATATTTCGTATGTTGTTTGTTCAAAAAGCGCGCCAATTGTGCTGAAATCCTCCAACATGGCGGTGTTCAAATAGTCCCAAAAGCTTAACATTGGGAACGGTATCCAGTTCTGTATATAGATCAGTGGGTTCAGTTCACTCGAAAAGTATAAATGGAACACATAAATCTCAGTTATTATTATTATTATTATTTATTATTATCGAGAGGTGGTTCATCTTTGTCCCTGTACTGCGACCTTTCTGGTCTATTGTACCCTCCGTGTTTTACTTCTATTCTAGAAGTCCTGTTTGTTTTGTGAACTCCAGGATTTTCTTTAGACTGATGTCCTTTAGTGTCTCAGTATGCAATTTCTTTGCTCCTAAAAGACTATGTCTGCTTGCCATAAATGCTTCGCAGTGACATAATAAATGTTGAGGAGTTTCATCCTCTTCTCCACATCCTCTGCATGTTGGTTCTTGTTTAAGGCCCAACCTGTGCAAATGTTTGTTTAATTGACAGTGTCCTGTTACCAGTCCTGTTATTAATCTAACATCTCGCTTGCTCATTAAGAGTAAGTTATCAGTTCTTTTCTTGGATGGCTCATTCAGGAAGAGCTTGGAGTGTCTCTGGCCTGATATGGCTGTCCAGTGCCGTTTGTGCCATTGCCAGAGCAAAGTATTAATTTCCTGCTTAACTGTTTCCGCAGTTATTCCGCATGCAGGTTCGGGTCCTATAAAAGGTATATTTGTCCCGTCTTTTGCAAGACGGTCGGCTACCCGGTTTCCTTCGATATCTGAGTGCCCGGGTACCCATATCAGTCTTAGTTTGTTACTCGCTCCTAAGGCATTCAATCTGTGGATGCAGTCCAGAATTAATCCTGAGCCTACCTCACACGAGTTTAAAGCTTTGAGTGCGGCTTGGCTGTCTGTTACTATGGAGATTCTTCTATTGTGGTAGTTCTTCTCCAATAGTAATTGCACGCTGGTTAATATTGCGTGTACTTCTGCTTGGAATACTTTTGCATTTGTCCCTAGTCCAACCGATTGGTTGTGTCTTAGTCCCTTTGCCCCATGTATTCCAGCTCCGGTTCCATTGGTTGTTTTGGAGCCGTCTGTATAGATGACTATGTCATCTTTTTCAACCGGACTTTGAGAATGTTCCCATGCATCCCTATCAGGAATTATTATTTTGTAGGTTTTGTCGATGGTATACATCTTATTGATTCTATCAGACACCATCTGTAAAGTGGAGTGCTTGTTCATCTCTGCATAAATTTCAGTGTCCATTTCTGCATTTATCCTCTTTTGAGAGAACTTTCATCCTATATGCTCCGCTAATTGCCCTTGATTTTACCACTAAGTGTAGTGGGGGCAAGCTTAACAGAGTTTCCATTGCCAATGTTGGTGTGGTTGACATAGCTCCTGTTATCCCTAAGCAGGCTAGCCTTTGCACCTTGCTGAGTGCCTCTTGACAGTGCTTTGTTTTTGTCCTTTGCCACCAGGCCAGGCTGGCGTATTCTATGACGGGTTTGATCATTACTGAATAAATCCAGTAAGTCATTCCCGGTGATAGGCCCCAAGTTTTTCCAAACATACGCCGGCAGGCCCACAAGGATCTTATGGCTTTGTTTGCTGTTCTTTCTACATGAGATTTGAATGTCAGTCCTTTATCTAGTATTACTCCTAGATATTTGACTTCTTCTTCTATCATGACTTCCTTTCCGTACAGATATAACTGTTTCAGTCCATCAAGTTTTCGCCTTCTTGTGAATGGTACAACTGTGGTTTTTGTCGGGTTTACAGACAATCCCTCTTTGTTGCACCACTTTTCCACAAAATTTAGGGCCCCTTGCATCAATTCTGATACTGTTCCCTCAAATTTGCCTGTGACCAGTATAGTTACATCATCCGCGTAACCAATGGTTGTATATCCTACCTCGTTCAGTTCCCCTAGGAGTTCGTCCACAATGAGGCACCACAATAGAGGGGAGAGGACTCCGCCTTGCGGACATCCCCGCATGGCTTGTACCCCTACAGTCTGGTTGTTCGAGGAGGCATAGATTTCTCTTTTCTCTAGCATGTTAGAGATCCATCTACATACTGTAGGATGTACTTCTTTTCTAACAGCTGCTCTATTTATCGATTGGAAGGAGGTGTTGTCAAACGCTCCTTCTATGTCCAAAAATGCTCCTAGAGCAACTTCTTTTCATTGCAATGTTTTTTCCGCTCGGCGAACGACTTCGCAGATTGCCATTTCGCACGATTTTCCTGACTGATAGGCATACTGGTATTTGTGGAGAGGAAGTTTCCTCAGTACAGTATCCCTCATATGCCTCTCAATTAGTCTCTCCAACAGTTTTAGAAGGAAAGATGTTAAGCTTATTGGCCGAAATGATTTCGCTTGGGCGTATGTATCTCGCCCTGGTTTGGGTATAAATACGACTTTAACTTGTCTCCACATTATTGGTACGTATGCTAGTGCCAAACTGGCTCTAAACATGGTACACAATATGGGTGCCAAGTGATCTATTCCTTGCTGTAACATAGCAGGTACGATACCATCCTTTCCTGGAGATTTGAAGGGCAAGAACTTTCTGACTGCCCATTTAATTTTCTCTTGGTTAACCACTTGTTTGGCAAGTGTCCAGTCATCCTTAGTGGTCCTAGTGTGTGATCCAACTAAGTTTTGCTGTTGTTTCCATCTAGTTTGTGTAAGAGTTATTGATTGGGGAAAATGTGTCTGCAGTAAATGCTCCATCGTTTCTTTTTCCCCTTCAGTATACTCTCCCGTCGGTTTTTTGAGAGAGCCAAGCAGTCCCTCTTTTTCCTTTAGAAAGGCTCTTTGGAGTCTAGCACTTTCTGGTATCTGTTCAAGTTCCTGGCAGTACTTCCTCCAAGAGTCTCTTTTAGCCTTTCTTATGGCTTTATTATACTCGGTTAGTGACGTTCTATAAACGTCCCATTCTCCGGTTAGTTTTGCTCTGTTAAACAACTTTCGTGTTTCTGTTTTCAGACGGGACAGTCCCTCATGCCACGAAGGCACCTTTCTTGAGGTTCTTTTTTCCCGCTCTGGACAACTGGCCACGAATGCTGTTTTAATCGCTTCACGGAGGTTGTTTTCCATGAGCTCTAGTTCTGCTGGATTTCCTGCTCTGGGCGGACAGTTTTCCAGTTCAATTTCTAATTGTTCCCTGTATAGGTTCCAGTTAGTTCTTTTAGGGTCTCTGTACGGTACAGGAGATATGTTGTCTGATTCTACGTCGAATCGTATATATCTATGATCAGAGAGCGACGGCTCGTCTAATACATGCCAGTTTTTCACTGTGTCGCATGCGTACACAGTCTCTATAGTTATGTCAATTACCTCCCTTCTTGTTCTGGTTACGAAGGTCGGTTCATTACCTTTATTTGCTACTTCTAAATTATTCGTTAACAAATAGTCAAGAAGAGACTCACCCCTTTTGTTGGTATCAGTGCTGCCCCAGATAAGATGGTGTGAGTTGGCGTCGCACCCGACAAGAATTTGCCAGCCTTTTGTGTGGGCTCGCTCCACCAGTTTGCGAAGGCCTCCCGGTGGTGGATCGCCTGGTTGGTCATAAGGCAGGTACGCGGATCCGAGCACAAGCTCCCTCTCGCACCCTAACTCTGACGTCACCAGGCTTATTACCACAATGTCTCTGTAAGTCCCATAGTGGTGAAATGTTTAAATTTTTCTTAGCTAATATGCAGGTTCTGGGTATTGGGGCAGAAGTATCAAAAATGATTATTCGCCCACTTCCCCTGAGACCCTTTATTGTGCCGTTATAAGTCCAAGGTTCTTGGACTAAGGCCACGTCAACCTCTTATTATTACAAAAATAAATAGTATAATTTTTAAAAATATTTATCAGTGTATAATTTCAATATTTCGTATGTTGTTTGTTCAAAAAGCGCGCCAATTGTGCTGATATCCTCCAACATGGCGGTGTTCAAATAGTCCCAAAAGCTTAACATTGGGAACGGTATCCAGTTCTGTATATAGATCAGTGGGTTCAGTTCACTCGAAAAGTATAAATGGAACACATAAATCTCAGTTAGTGCGCACTGATAATATAAAAACGCTATAACATTATTTACATACCCTATTTATAATGATATCAAAACGTCGATTTTGTAAGAATAAAGGCTGGTTCATGCAACTGAAAATATAAATTTGAACAGAAGTACATACTTATGAAAAGTAACTAACATATTTATTCTTAATCAGGGTTATTTAAGCATTAGGTCGCGTTCACATTGGCGAGCGGTAGGCGGGGTGAGCGATGAGTGGCGAACGGTGTAAAAATATTTTCAACAATAGATTTTACACGATAGTGTGTACCTACCTTAACAAGAACGGTGAGCGATATCGCTCATCTTTTGGTTAACTTGAATTGCAAACGGTATCGCCAATCTTCAATGGTTAGTAAATGCATTAACATTAACAAAACAAAATTGCCGAAATGCGCAAAAAGAGTTGCCAATCGTCACTCTCGCAATGGGCTACTTGCGTACCATTTTTTACCTCTCGCTAAGAGAGGTATTGTATTCATGCTAAAAATCGCATATCCAGATTTTAGTGAATAAGCACGTTTTAAGGTCCCTAGAATCCGATTATAACATTTTTACGATGATGTCCGTATGTATGTGTGTGTGTGTGTGTGTGTGTGTGTGTGTGTGTGTGCGCGTGCGTGCATGTGCATTTTTAACTACGGATACCTCAATCTAACAATAATGGGAAGAGTTGATTAAGTTTTGGTAACAATTGGACAACCGGAAGTAGTAATTACAAGAAAAAAAACATCTAAATATTATTTATCGAAAATTTATGTAAATACTTATATTAAAGAACGTTAAATTCATTATTCGATAAATATAAATTCATTATTATATCTTCTATAGATTTAGAGATAAAGAAATGCATATAAAATAATTTGATGTAAAAAATCTCAGATCAAACTACTACAAGGCAAGAAATTCAAATGTTTGTAATTGACACATAAATGTCACTGTCAGAAATATTTGTATGCCACTGTCAAAAATATTTGTACATTATTATGAAGGTTATGAAATTTAAAAAAGTCAACAACGCAAAAGAATATAAGTAAAAAAGAATATAAAAGAAATTTGCGAAAAAATGACGAATATAAAGAAAAAGAAAAGGAAAGTAGAAAAAGAAAATTTCAGGATATTGAATAAAAAGAAAATGTATGTATTGTACATAATTTATATTAAAATATCCCATAGATTTTGCAAATATATATAAGAATTATTTTGTAGTGAGACATGAATATTTGTATTTAAAAATATTTTTCGTTTTATGCGTACAACCAAGTAAAATATCTGGCGACAGGTTATGTGCTGGCCACATCAGATTTTTTATTTACTATTTTTGAAGAGACGATAAAAGCTTGCTACCTATATTTTTTCTTTTGGCAAAATTTTCATTAATTGACCAGAAAAAAATTAATGAAATTTGATTATTTAAATTACCGCCATGTATGACGTAGAATTACGCCAAACCAATGAATAGCTGTAGAGTCATAGTATCGGTACGCCCCATAGCAACTGCATGTACGTGTAATTTAAACATGACAGATCATCTATTTGACGTTTGAAGGTTAGTATTTTAGACAGTCAAAATCCTGCTTAAGAAATCGAAATACGTAATAAAAGTAACAGAAACCACGCAAATTGCAAATAATAAACAAGGGCAGAGAGAGAAAAATGAACTAATGTCAAAATCAAATTAAAACTCGCACCCGCACGCCATCTACAGGTTACGTTCTTATATGTATATGATTCCCAGGCTTCCCTTGCTCCGTTTCAAAATAATGACGTCAGAGAAAATGTTCTTTCCTAATTTACTAAAAAAAATATATTTTTTTAAAATAAAATTTATATTTTTACATTTGTTGTCAACATATCATTAGGTATATAGTAATGGATATCAGATTTTCAGTACCACGCAAGTAGCCCATTATTCAAAATATGAAGGCAAAGCAAAACTTTAAAGCGTGGGTCAAGTTAGCGCTGTTGCGGGAAAGTACAATAAGTAAGAAGGGAATTGGTAGACCGTAGACGAGTTGTTAGGCGTTTTGGAGTTCGGGGATTCCCCGAGTTTGTTTATTGCCCGGATTGCGATTGGCAAAACTGAAATTGTACTAACATTATAAATCAAATTACACTAAAATCGCTTGAATTGTATTAAAAAAATTCTTATATTGTTTGCCTGCGGCGCTTGGTCACTTGGCCTTAGGCGGTTTTCTTCTAACCCCCACCCCACAGCATTATTGCATAATTATTTTTATATAATTATCTACGCCCTTTGGGTAGAGCAGCCATACAAATTGTCAATAACCGGCGCCTATGTCAACATGTGGTCAACATGGTCGTAATGAGGCGCGGGAGCACACGTGACTTTGACAAGTGCTTGTAGGGCCCATCAGGGTTGCCAAGTATACAGCTTGTGTACCTTGCCTGTGTTGCCAAATCAATTTGAGCTCAAAATTAATAAATAAAATTGTAAAACTAGTTCATTTTAATGAGTATCATATTGTTTTCTTTTCCGGCACCTTAACTTAATTTAATGTGAAGCACAAGACATTCAACAATCAACTGATGGTTTCCTCAAATTTAGCGCGTGAAGAAAACATTGTATCGTAGATGGCAGCACTAACACCACTATTTTTATAAAAATTATTTTAAAAATTAAGTTAAGGTGTCGGAAAATAAAACAATATGATATTCATTAAAATGAACTAGTTTTACAATTTTATTTATTAATTTTAAGCTCAAATTGATTTGGCAGCACAGGCAAGGTACACAAGCTGCATACTTGGCAACCCTGATGGGCCCTACAAGCACTTGTCAAAGTCACGTGTGCTCCCGCGCCTCATTGGAAGAAAATTAACGCTTTACAAATGTACCTATATACAACACCGCTCATCGCTACAGCTCGATGCTCGTTACCCAATGCCATTGAATCCAATGCTCACCGCAGAGGTGAAATTTGTAGCCAGAGGATTACAAAGCACCGAAGTATAAATAGTATTTTCTCCAGAGGAGTACACCGGGTGTCTATTTTTTTAACTATAGGAAATACAGTTAAAATTTTAATTATGCTCTAAGTTTTTACCTATTAATTTTAGAGGAAAAGTATAATAAAGAAAAATGTTCAGAATGAGAAAGTGCATCCATTGAGTACTAAGGTTGTTGTTCAGTTGTTTCTTGTGTACACATAATATTTGGGTTACTAAACTGCAGAATACAAACTGTTTATTGCATAATAATATTTTATAGACAACCACCCAGAAAATCAGTAGAACTTGAAACATTCTTGGATACTAAGAAAAAAGATGAACACTTAGAGCCATTTTTGGTGGGCCTATCACCTTCCACAATTGCTTTTAAACTTGGAACTAAACTAACACGTCTCCTCGAAAAATACAGGGATCGAAAACGTTATCAAGAAGAAAGGCAAGTGAAAGTAAGAGTTTTCCTACACCTTTTTTAAATAACGAATGCTGACAATTAAATATATTTTCAGTGGAATTTGCTACTTTTAGAAAAACCTGTAGAAGGAGCAAATCATCCAGATGACGTAAAAGAAACAGATGAGGCAAAAGAAACTATTGGTAATTTTAAATTAAAATCTTCAAAGAATTATAGGGTCCCTCCTAATTTACGGGAAACTACAGTGTCCAAATACAAACAATTATTAGAAGCTCGACTTAAAGTAAGTTTTAAATCCTCTTTAAATTTTTACATGATTAATTCTACAAATTCATACCGCAAATATAAGATAAAAGTTAGCAAGTTTAATAAATGTTCTACCTCTGGCAAGTGTGTATTTTTAAAATATAATTTTAATCAAAATAATCTTTTTCAAATTTCTCGTGCGTGTAACGTGCATTTTGAAAATCTCAGTTTTCGTCGCCCTTGCAAGTTAACTGGATATGGATACTAATGCTATTTACGTTTATGACAGGCATATTGCATATAAATTAATTAGTATACTCACAGTGGCGGATTTCCGCACAGGCACATTAAGCGCGCGATTGGGGCCCCTTAAATCGGAGGGGCCTCAAATTTCAGGTCTAAAAAATAAAAAAATGTTTCATTTTATTATTATTATGTAATTAATAATTTAATAGTATTCTCTAAATTGAATTGACAAATGAATAAAACGCTATATATGCCCTAAGTTTTGTGGCGGCCTAGTGGTCATATTTCAAACCATATGCAAGTTTGCTCTCTCTCTCTACTGACGATATAAAGATATAATATCCTTACTATTTAGTTTATATTTAGCGCAAGTACGGTTCGTCTACAACTCTTTCAAAATGCAGTTAAGAAACCGGAAGCCTACTTTCAACTTTCGTAATTCCCGCTCGATTTTGACGTCATTACTTTCGGAGTCTATTCTAAACGTTGTATTTGTAAAAATTATGACTTCTTCGCTTGTAAATTTTCAAAAAATACTTTAGTGTAACTGTAACCTACCGCACAGAACTAAATTTGACGAAATTCAAGTATATAATGTAATGTAAATAGATATGTTATCTCTGTTCGGGTGGTTGCATGCATTTCACGATAAAATGATATTAGTTTTGAGGCTGTATTTGTGAAAAACGTGACATTTTCGCTTGCAAATTTTCAAAAATACTTTAATGTTTAGTACAATCATTTTATAGGAATTTAAACCTACTTTTTTAAAAAAGAAAATGGCATAATCCCTATAAATTTTGCTCTCTGTTCTAATTTTTGTAGAATTTAGTATTTTTCATGGTTTTGTAATTATATGTATATAACCATCCAAATAAAATTCTTGAGGGGTAGATATTTTAGACTAGCTTAAAATTCCAATATGTTTTTGTTGAATTTTTTATTAATAAACTCTTTTCAATAAATCGTATACAGGGTGGTGACTTGGACGACGCAGCATAGGTGTTTCAATGGTAAAATCTTAATGTGCAGTTATTTGCTCCCCTAATTATTTTAGAGCGAAATTGTATTTGTTTTTGTTACAGAAAAAAATACTGCATCCGAATATGCTATTGTTTATAATTTTTCAATTTCCGTTACCGTAAAAATAGTCGAAAACAATAATAACATTTTTACAAAATTCATTGTTGCCTTGAAATAAAAATTTAAATAAAAGTGCAAACATCTGTCAAAGAATCTTGACGTTTAAAATTATTTTCAAAACAAGGATAAAGAAAACACCTTTATTGTAGTGTTGATGACAACAATGTAAGTTGATTACAACAATGTAATTTGACGAGAATGAAATTTAAGATTTCTTTAAGTAGTGACAGATGTTTGCGATTCTGTTCCATGGCATCAATGATAATTGCAAAAATGTTATTATTGTTTTCGACTATTTTTACGGTTCCGAAAATTGACAATTTATCAACATTAGCATATTCGGATACAGTATTTTTTTTGTAGCAAAAAGCTAAATACAATTTTGCTCTAAAATAATTAGGGGAGCAAATAACTGCACATTAAGATTTTACCATTGAAACCCCTATGCAGCGTCGTTCAAGTCACCACCCTGTATGTATTCGTATTCTTATTTTTTATTAAGAATCTAGAGTGCGTGCTTAAAGTAAAAATGTACGCGTAGACTGCTCACTATTGGGATTTTCAAATAAGAAAACGCTAACTAGGGACAAATATTAGAACTACACCCAGTGGTACAATTTTGACATTTACATGAAACTACAACTATATGACTACAAAAACTCTATTATACATACTTGAATTATAAATAAAAAATATTAATAAATGAGAAAATAATTCGAAAACTAAAGAAACACAATTGGGATTTTCAAGTATCAAGAGATGGCGCTGATCGCATTAAACACTGGTACACTTTTTGTTGACGTGTGTCAACGTAGCATTTCTGTCAATTGTATTTCTTTAGTTTTCATATTATTTTCTCATTTATTAGTATTTTTTATTTATAATTCAAGTACGTATAATAGAGTTTTTGTAGTCATATAATTGCAGTTTTATGTAAATGTCAAATATGTACCACTGTTTGCAGTTCTAATATTTGCCGCTAGTTAGCGTTTTCTTATTTGAAAATTCCAATTGACAGCAATGCGACACTTATAAATGTCAACAAAAAGTGTACCATTGTTTAATGCGATCAGCGCCATCTCTTGATACTTCAAAATCCCAATAGGGCGCGAGTAGACACTTGACTCGAGCAAATTTGAGGCGATTTCGGGCGACAACCGTTCACTTCCGGTATGTTGCGTTCAGGTACATTCACACCACACATTCGGGCGCTAGGAACAACATACCCGGTATGCTTGGATCAGTGCTCACAGCTGAACGGATTTGCGAGTCGGGTCAGCTCTCTGTTCACTATTTCTATCTCTTTTTATGTCTTTTTTTGAAATGTCAAAAGTCAAAACAGTTGGAGTCGTGGGCTTATGTCAAACAGGATGACATTATTTTCGTTGACTCTTTTTTGGACAAATATGGAAAAAACTATCTCCGTTAATGCATTTTAATTGTCAGACACTATTTTTGACAGTTTTAAATGTCACAGAATATACATAACCACCAAGCACGGTGTCAACAAGTGAACCAACGATTTTTGGCGCCACCATTAACCATATCATACCGTAACTAACCATAAGTAATCCGAAGAAGTGAACGGGTATGTCGCCCGAAGTGTTTGGAATCAGCTGATTTGTGTGCGCATGTCACTTTGACAACACCAATGTCAATTTGACAAGATCAATGTTTTGACTTATAGTATGTTCCGTAATGCAACGGTTCGATCGGATTTACGGTTCAGTGTTCCGTAACTCCTGAAAATATTTACCGGTTTCTAAACGAAACGCGGTTCCTGAAAAAGGTTGATAAAAAGTCGGACCACGGCAACCAGGAAATAATCCTGGTTTCTCTGGTATTTTTATCCCCACTATCGCTACTTTCAAACATCTTTATAACAATGTCAAACGATATACGTCAATGTCAAATTTCTAAACCGCATTAGTGGTATTACTAAAAATTATTATAGATGTAAGAATGAAAACATTATTTATATTTGTTATACTGTTGGTTGTGTTATTATTATTGACATTAAGGGCCGGTATTTCCATCTTCGGATAAAGTGCTGGATAACTTATCTGTCGGACAAATGAACAATATCGCATCAAAAATTGACATTCAATATAAATTACTTCATTATTGCTTTTATTTCGATGCGATATTTTATCATTTATCTGACGGAGATGGAAATACCGGCCCGAAATTGTAATAAAATGTTCAATTTGTACTATGTTCCGTAAGTCAACCAAGAAAACCAGTATCTTGATTCCTGGTAAATTATTATTCACGAAAGATGACTATTCAAGGTCATTTGTGAGCCGTCTGATATAATATTACTTGCAGATAACTTCATTGCATTTCGTTTACATAGGCGTGCAACATGAAATATTTATGGACACATTTT
>OY720451.1:52941309-53053809 GCA_963082715.1 Harpalus rubripes
ACGCGCGACGCAGGAGCGCGGCATTCTCTCGAAATCGACAATGTACATTTGCGCTCGAAACACACACAAGATTTTTTTTTTTAGAAAAATAAACTTTTAACTTCTAAATGATCTGAATAAATATGACAATACAATTGACAATGACGTATACAATATTGTTTTTTAAACACATACTACTATCACTACTAACATTTAAACGAACGCGAATACGAACGAAATGACGAACGCTCAAGAATACGCCCTGATATTTTAATACGTTCGAAAATTCGTATCTCGCTCACTATTTCTCAACATTGTGTAGTTAGAAATTTGGACAGCGAGCTTATTTTTACTTTGACGCGCTTGATCGGCAAAGTGACATTTTCATTCATTCATTTCATATCTCGCTCACTATTTAGAATCTTAACATCACAACACAAATAAACGTGTTTATTAGGATTAGTTTAAAAAATCAAAACTTCCCCAATATAGGTACTTATTCGTTACTTTTAGAATTATTAGATTAGTAATAAGAATAAATGCGCTCAAAGAGAAATGAAGAGGCAGGTGAAAACAGCATGAATGTCTATTTTCAAGAAAAATGAGATGATTGGTCCTACTAATAGATTGAAGGTGGGGGCTTTCAAATTTTATATTTAAAGAAGGTAAAACCGGTAACATTCCTAATATAAAGGTGCGAAAAAGGATGACGATCCAATCATTTTTGCCTAGTAGAGTCGGTAGTCAGACTTGTAAAATTCTATTGTGTCCCACATAAGTTGAAACTCGACCCATCTGTGGGTACTTAATATCCAATCTGGAGTTTTGTACTAAGATTGATACAGAATGTAACTTCAAATAAGATTTCAAACTTTAAAAATTCGTGTACTGAAAACACACATTTTGTGACATTCATCTTTTCCCCCTGGCTCTTCAAATGCAACTCATAACCTCCACTCATTTCAAAAATGAGGAAACAGTTAGTGAACCCTCAACTCAGTCGATTCATAGTAAATGAGTGTAAACTTGAGTGTTTCCTCATTTTTTATACAAAATTTGAGTGCGGCAAGCACTAAAGTCAAGTAATAATTTTAGCCAAGTACAGAACATTTGCCTTATCTGCATTTATACAAACATTTTTATTATTAATATTCGGAAACTATATTTCTCTCTTTTTAATTTTTCTAGGCTTGTAAAGCGATAATTCATACCTATAATGGTAAAGTTCTTGCTCTACGAGAAAATAAAATAAGACTCATTAATCAACTAAAATACAAAACTTTATTCCTGGAAAGTATCCACAAGGAAATTCCAAAAAGTAGAGTATTACAGCCTCCCCCTATTCCAGTTATGACGGATGAAGAATTTGCAGAAAAATATATTGAAGCAAAATTAACAGTAACGGAAGATTTTAAAACTTATTTAGAATCAATGAAACCAAGCAAAGCAGAATCAGAACCTTCAGAAAATCTTTGTAGAGTACGTATTATGGTCTTTCCATGAAACCAAACGATTTACGTCATCAGTAGACTTGAGTAGAAAGTTACCAGAGACAACTATGTAAAGAGAGATGGGAAACCATTGGAAACTAAAAGCTTTTATATCGTCATAAAGTTCGCCATCTATCAACATATGCAACTAACTAAACAACGGTAACTAGATCTTTAAAATGTTATCCGTGTGTGTTTTTAATTTTTATTTTGAATATTTGAAAGAAAAACTCATATTGATATGTATTATGAATATTTTTTATTAAAATATATAGTGTACAAATTTTAAATTGCAAAAGGACAATGAGTAGGTATATAAATAATATTAATTACAAATTCTTATTGCTTGTATATCGAATATCCGTAACTCAGGTGATATAGAACTTCCCGAAACAAACAAATTAGGAGATAAATATCCTGTTGAACATTCATCAATGTATCGGAAGAATTCTATATGAGAAAAGAAACGAACCAACGCAAAAAGAACTAAAAGTCGACAGTAGTATGTAAAAGCTGACAATATCGTTCATAAAGTTACGACGAAATGAGTTATGCGAAGAACTATGAAGATGTTGGAAGTTTATATTCCTTAGCTCCCAATTTTTTTTTCTTTTCTTTCATCTACGTACTTGTCTTTTTAACACATCATTAAATAAGATTTAAAAATTCTTTTAAACAAATAATACTGATAATACAACGATGTACATATCCGATTGTGTTGCTTACAAGTTTTAGTTTACATCACATACATAGATGTAAAAAATATAGCTCAGATATTATAGTACACAAATTAGAAATTGAATCTCGCGAAGAGGTGAGGAAAGTGCAAAAAAATATACAAACAATTTAAAATTTGTACACTATATATTTTAAATAAATATTTATAATACATATCAATATGAGCTTTTCTTTTTCTTTCAAATATTAAAAAAAAAACAATTTTAAAAACACACACGGTCAACATTTTAAAGATCTAGATACCGTGGTTTAGTTAGTTGCATTTGTTGATAGGTGGCGAACTTTATGACGATACAAAACCATTGAGTTTCCGATCTCTCTTTAGATTGTTGTCTCTGGTTATCACTAAGCACTTTGAAGGCCACCCATAAATCTCTGAAAGTTATTAAACTTTTTAGCGAATTTATATGAGACTGGATCGTTTTATGTTGTGATTGTTGCATATAGTGCAAGTCAATGTAAAATAATATGCTTGATTACAATAATGAAAATGACTAATTATGCAAATGAGATAGTACAGTTATTATTGTCACTTGTAAAAACTAGGATTTTTGCTTTTAATTTTTTTTTTATAATAACCCAGAAAATATTTTGCGTAGGTTCGTTATGCCACTACCGTATATAGATATATGTATAACGATTATGTGCTATAAAATTACCTTATTTATACACGAAAATATTACAAATCTTTTTTTCTTCAAAGACACCTATGTCAATCAAAATTCAATGTAAACTTAGGGCCGGTATTTCCATATTCGGATAAAGTGCTGGATAACTTATCTGTCGAATAAATTAACAATATCGCATTAAAAAATGACATTCAATATAATTTACCTCATTTATGCTCTTATTTCGACGCCACTGTGCAAGTTTAGCAATGACGTAATCACGCCACCCGGGCGACGTAAACAAACGTCTCGAACCGTTTAATTACTAGGGCGGTGTGATGCTTTGTATTCAGTGAGTGCATTCAAAACGACGCCCGGACCTATATAAACTACAGGGCAGACAGCCGGGCATTATGATAAACAAGAGTCGTGAAATAAATAGGTGATGATATAATCAAGTAGTTGACGAGTGGTCAAAATAAGTAAATGAATGTAATTATATAAATAAAATAAATTGTTTAAATAAATAATCTTAGTGTTTTATAATATTCATAGTCTTTAAATTAGTGTTAATATTTGTTTATCATAGTGTTAGTTAAATTCATTATCTTTTTAATATTTATTTATCATTTAATTAACTTTTTTTTAATTAATAATAATTCTTTGACCTTTGCATTTCACCTATATAAATATAACGTTACAAGATATTTAAAAGATTACATCGAATAAAGTTTTATTTACTGTTTTATATACTAAACGTAAATCCAATTGTCAAAAGTTTTAAAATTATTAATATTTTCCGAAAACATTTCAAACGTTTGAGGATTTTTAGTTTTTCAGTTGTCAAGTTGATGACGTAAATCGGTTGACATCGTAGAACGCTTAAAATTTTCTTACAGCACTGAAATATTATAAGTTATTTCCACACAAAGAAATCTATACACGTACCCAATGAAAAAATGTCAATACTTATACAACATATTCTACACTGCTCAAAACAATAAAGTCATTCAGTAGATGGCGCGCACATCAGCGCCAATTTTAAGTAGCCGAAATTACATTGGGTAAACTTGTATGTTCGATCAAAATCAAAATTTATCATGTACGCATTTACACTGGCTTGCAAAAAGTACATGTATTTTTTGCGGTCTTGAATTTTAACTTGTCATTAGTGATTAGTGTCAATTAGGATGCCAAAGTTAACAAAATACGAAAAAATACATACTTGGTTTTTCTTTAATATATGTATTTAGTTTAATAGTAACTTAAACCTAATGAAGAACTTGCTGTATAATAAATAAAATTATGACATGATAGTGTCAACAAAGAACATAGCAGTGGCGGCTCGTCAGAGGAGGCAAGGGAGGCTAAGCCTCCTCGTAACTTATCAGGATAAACTTTTCGAAATATTTTCTTTCATGTTTATTCTTATTTCTATTTTAAATAATTTTGTATTAGTTACGTAGGTAAAAAATGTATGAATCATTTTACGCCTATTTATTGGACCATTATGGATACAACGGAGGCTAAGCTCCTCTGCACCTTAAAAGTATAGTTCTTAAAGGCATATTTTATACTTGTGTTGTATAAATGGTATGTGATCAAACCACTATGACTATGTTTACACGTATAACAAAAAAGTACTTTGACTTGACTTTGACTTTCAAAAGGCGACTTTTGCCGTTGTGTAAACACTCTCACCTATTACTTTTCTTCCTAAAGTCAAGTCCAAAATAAAATAGACTTGACTCATATAAGTGACTTTTAAAAATTCGTGTGAACCACTAACAGTGACATCTAGTTTTCATCCACGAATTACGAGATATTTAATTACACAATTTTGTGTTTTATATCTGAATTTAAAATATTCTCGAATTTTAAAATATTTTATGCAATTATTTTTTAATCTACTTCGCATTCAATATTGTTGCTACATAGTTATATATTATTTAAAAATATCGCGCTTAAATTTAGTAACTGTAGTTTACTATCCATTTTTTCTATAAATAATTTATTCTTTTTATGATTATATGATAATAGTGAAACAGGTAACTTACATCACACGTATTGTAACCAAACTTTACTTTGCTGTTAAAGTCAAAGTTGAGTGAAGGACAAGTAACAAACATAAAGTGAAGTATATTTGACCTTATGTGTAAACGCACCATTAAATTAACTTTTCATAAGTCGCCTTTTCAAAGTCAAGTCAAAGTATATTTTTCTCATACGTGTAAACGTAGTCATTATACCAGCGTATAAGTTAGCACAGGAGGTTGCCTTCCCTTGGTCTTCGAGAATGCTCGGAATGATTCGTGACCGCTACTGCTAAACTACAGACCATCTAAACTTAAACGATAGACTACTGCGACGATGACTCCGGCGTGTGGAATAGAGTTATAGGTACTGCAATACAGTGTACAGGCTGTCTCATTTTCGAAATTTTTTTAAGATATCTCGGGTAATATTAATGATAGAGCAAAACCGTTTGCACATTTCAGGGTCAACTTTTCGAGAAAAGTTTAATAGTCACCACAGGAATTTTCGATCTTCTTTTGTTTCTGAGCTACAGGCAAAAACTCGTTTTTCATTCATTTTGAAAATATATCATATCTTATTTATTATGATAGTTAGAGAAAAAATGTTTTTATAAATTTTTTACCGCTTTTCAAATAGAATAAAATGGCGTAATTAGATTTTTTGAAAACTTAATAATTCTCGAGATAACACAAACTTATGATTTTTTAAATGGAAACCTATGTTAAAAATAGTCTCGTCTTTTTGCTTATTTTATAAGCTGTTTAATGATATATAACAAGTCTTCATTCTTTTGTTTTAAACATTAATAAAAGACGAATTATTAATTTACTGGGGTGAAAATAATGGAAATTATTAAGAAACAAATGAAAAAATCTATTGCAGATCATCATTTGCATATTTCTAGTAGTATTTGTTTCAGTTTTACTCATTTTTTCAATTTATTTACTTCAAAAGCATATTGGGATTTTCAAATAAGAAAACGCTGACTAGCGGCGGCTATTAGAACTACAAACAGTAGTACATATTTGACATTTATATGAAACTACAACTATATGACTACAAAAACTCTATTATACATACTTGAATTATAAATAAAAAATACTAATAAATGAGAAAATAATACGAAAACTAAAGAAATACAATTGACAGAAATGCTACGCTGACACACGTCAACAAAAAGTGTACCAGTGTTTAATGCGATCAGCGCCATCTCTTAATACTTGAAAATCCCAATATTAAACCATTTTGTTCGGATCGTGTCAAAGCCAACTGTAACGTCGATAAATAGTAATTTAACTAACCCGAAAATAATTGTTTAAGAATAATTTTCAGAACAAAATTAATAAATATTGAATCAAAACAAACAAATGATAATTTGAAATAAATTTTTTCATTTGTTTCTTAATAATTTCCAATATTTTCACCTCAATAAATTAATAATTCGTCTTTTATTAATGTTTAAAACAAAAGAATGAAGACTTGTTATATATCATTGAAAAGCTTATAAAATAAGCAAAAAGACGAGACTATTTTTAACATAGGTTCCCATTTAAAAAAATCCTAAGTTTGTGTTATATCTCGAGAATTATTAAGTTTTCAAAAAATCTAATTACGCAATTTTATTCTATTTGAAAAACAGTAAAATTCTTATAAAAACATTTTTTCTCTAACTATCATAATAAATAAGATATGAGATATTTTCAAAATGAGCGAAAAACGAGTTTTTGCCTGTAGCTCAGGAACAAAAGAAGATCGAAAATTCCTGTGGTGACTATTAAACATTTCTGGAAAAGATGACCCTGGAATGTGCAAATGGTTTTGCTCTATCATTAATATTACCCGAGATACCTTAAAAAAACATCAAAAATGAGACATTCTGTACATGTTCAGTAGGTTTTTTTTATTTTTTAAGAGTATTTTTTGTACAATTTAACCCCCCCCCCTTTCCTGAGGTGAGCCTCGTCTCCGACAAATGTCACGAGCCGCCACTGGAACATGGCGCCGAAACTATAGGACATCCACCTTTCACTGTTCATAGCCTACTCCGAGTTAGGTTTCTTAACACTGTAGAATGTCCAAATCGACAATTTAAATTGGTATGTGTATTGTTTGAAGATAATTGTGTTCTCCACCGTAGTAACAAATTAGAACATGGGTTATTTATATTAGAACTAAACCTTAAAACTGTATTCTAAAGATTTTCAAGATTTAAAAAAGTTATTAGTCTTAATAATCGAGTTTTTAATATCATTCCCTCATCATAGGCGTAGTTAGGGGGGTACTTAGGGGTGCTTAGCACCCCCAAATTCTGAATTAGCACCCCCAAACAAAATTTTTATAAATTTTAATAATTTCATTTTAGACACATCTATTCATATCGACTGTTATATTAAATATTATCAACATATTAAGATAGAACCTTCAAAGCAAAGAAGGGAATTTAATTATTAATAATGATGTAATAAAAAAATATTTGAAGAAAATGAACTGACTGTCTTTTTGTAATCACGGAGAGATATTGAAATTGCTTAAAAAAATAACAATATTGAAATTGAACCTATTAAAACTACAAAAATAAAAAAAGCAAGTCAAAATTAATCAAAAATTATTTGGTCGCATCAATAATTGGATCTAGTTCACATGATACTGTCTTACATACTTGTGCTAATAATTCTTGATAATGATTCTTTCCGAATTCGTATACTTACTTTACTACCATATAATTGATGCAATAACTACACACCTAAAATTCTGATTTTACCTAAAAAGCCAAGAACTAGCAATAGTCGTAGATATAGATCATTATACCACAAAAAAAATATTTTCAAAGCTGAAATTACTATTTTAAAGAACATGGTGAGCAGTCAAAAATCAAATAATATTAAAAGTCTACTTAATCTAGGTACCTGCATTTGGTAATTATTATAAACTTTATAAAATTACGCTCATTCTGCCTATATACACAGAAACTTGTGAAAGATTATTCTGTTACCTATGAGGAGAATTAAAAACTGGCTGAGTACTACTACGACACAAAATCGCTTTACTAATTTAGTAGTAGGTAGATCAGTATAGAATATTGAAAATGAACTTTCAAAAAAATAATAGTAATAAAAAAATAAAGAAATAATACCTAAGATATTTTGCAAGAATTTATTCTTCTGAATGGAAACAGGAAATAGCTTCGCGTCGTGTTCCAAACTTCCTTTTTACAAACTAAAATGTCATTTTTAACACTTAACTATTATGTTACTTTAAATAATATTTTATGTTTTTGTTTATAAATTAATCAAATAAATACTTTTTTATTTTTTAAACCAACTTTTTTTTTCTTTTTAAGGTAAGGGACTTTAGCACCCCCTAATTTTAAAGTCTAACTTCGCCTATGTCCCTCATTAGTTACACTCTATTCTAAATTATCACTAGTTTCAAGCAATTGAATATACAGATGCTGTTGAGTCAGTTGAGTATATAGACGCTTTGGAAGTCGGTAGGCGGACAGTTGAACGTGATATAAGTATATAGTGATATAAATATCGCGTAAACAGTCTACAAGAGTCTGCAACAGACCGGCAATCTAAAACTGGAACGCGTAGTGAAATAAATAATTAGTAATATCGTGGAAATAAATAGTAGTGTTAGGGCCCTATTCTGTAACTCGGTTGTTAATTTTTAACCACTGGTAAATTTTTTTATCCAATAGTTATTGATTTGACAACTAAAAATCCATTTTTTACTTCCTTGTACAAAGTAAAGGAAGTATTGTATTCGCGAAAAATTTCGGTTTCCAGATTTCAACGGAAATATCCATTTTGACCATCCCTGAATCCATTCTGACTAATTTCGTCGTGACGTCCGTACGTACGTACGTATGTACGTACGTACGTACGTATCTCGCATAACTCAAAAACGGTAAGCCGTAGAAAGTTGAAATTTTGTATTTAGGACATCTATAACATCTAGTTGTGCACCTCTCTTTTTGGTCATTACATAATATCCAGAAATGGCACTTTATTTGAAGCCTATAATAGATTTTAATGAAAAACTATATTAAAATATAATCCAAAACTTTTCAAATTTGGTATATAAGACTTTTATATCAATTGGAATAACAGCAGATTTTGGTTAAAACAGGCTAACCGGAAGTGATATATTACCTGAAGTTGTTAACAGTTTTTCTTGAATAAAATGGTTTCATTTTGATTTTAGAAATAAATGCTTCAAATAAGAGTTTTAGAGAATTAAATTCTGCGTCTAGCACATCAAGTATTATTAAATTAGCCCTTTGTATAAGCGAGATATGTAAATTTAAAACTTATATACTTTTTAGTTTTTGTAATGAAGCTTGCTATGGATTAGGACAAAAAATAACAAAAAAATAGATGTCAATGACAAATTACGCCAAATACGTGCAATTTTATAATTGAGTCTATACTTCATATTAGTCTTGCATACAAGGAAGTCGTGTGGTGTCCACATCAGATTTTTTGATATATGTCAACATACTTGATTGGTTAAAAAAAATAACCAGTGGTTAAATATTAACCACTGAGATACAGAATAGGCCCCTTAATTGGTTAAATAAATAGTGTTAAGTGTTATCTAGTTAAACATAGTTTTAGGGCCAGTTGCATAAAACGTTGTTAGCTGATCATGTGTTTAAATACACATTGTAGCCATGGATATGTATCAAAAATACATTGGAAAAGAAGCCTTGTCAAAGTTAACAACGTGATTAAACTTAACAATGCTTTATGCAACTGGGGGTAAGTTTTAATTAGTTTTTAAAAATTGTTTAATATTAGTAATCGTCATTATTTAATACCTTTTTAATATTTAGCTATAAATTAATAATCTTTTATTTTAATTAATAATAATTGTCTAATATTTACACTTCATCCAAATAAATAAAAACGTTACAGTATGAAAGTGAAAGATAATATCAACAAATTATGTTGAATGACTAATGTGCGATTGCAGAAACGTTCATCAACGCTTTGTTTAATTAACGGACCATCAAAATGTATAAATTCGAATCAGCTTCCTTGTTCTTATGACATTTAAATCATTGCTGTCAAAAAATCGCGTTGCATTAATTCGTTAATTAAACAAAGCGTTGATGAACGTTTCTTGGACTATAATATAATGTACTTTTTTATTAATTACTTTATTAAGCTGCTTATTATTCACGTGTATTTTTAATTATTGCCCGCAAGAGTTATTTTAACATATTTATATATTTATAACTCTTCGATGCTAAATAAAAATTCAGTATACACTCGCAAGTCGCATGGTGGATGTCTTAAGAGTTTGGAAAAGAAAAAGTGAGCTTTAGGTTAGGTTAACACAATATGCAGTTTCTTTTGAAGGTGTAAACATGTGTGCCAAGTTTCATGATTTTATCTGTGAACATACACAAGAAACCAAAATGTACATCTCTTAGTCATCATCGTGTGTAGGAGACGACTGAGACGAAATCGGGCATATGTTTATTAGAACTTTTTTGTTTACTACTGTTTACAGAATATGTGGGTTAGTATTGACATTATTTCATGGGATACCTGTATACTTTACGTAAGTCTAGCAAACGTATATTTTTTGTTACCATAATGATTTGCAGTTTATTGACTGGGAAAAAGAAGTGTTTGGTTTAACAACCTTGCCGGAAGTACCTGGCGACTGCAGAGACATTATAAACCATTTAACATCATCTAATGAAACTATTTTTTCACCATATGGCCGGGAAGTGCCAGAAGTAGATGATATGAAGAGAACTTATTGGGATCTGGAAATTGAGTATCGGCGTCTTTTAAGGTTTATACATATAAATTAGGAAACACATAAATATGTTTAACCTTTAACTACTTCTTTTGTAAATATAACGTGGATACCATTTCATAAATTGTGTTGACGATCTGCGTTATCTTAAAATTATCTTATCTTAACCAGAGCTGGGCACTAATTAATTACTTACATTTTCCCAAAAAGTAATTTGTAATTAATTACTTTGTAAAAAAGTAATTGTACTCATATACTTTTGAAAATATGAAAAATAATTGACTTTTCAAATAGTAATTATTATTTAGATCCAACAAGTAAGAGAATCCCCAGGAGACGCATGCGCAACAACGTTCCTATAATAACCTCTGTTAGTATGTAGGAAATGTTTACTTTAGTTTTAGCAAAACCAAAGTGAAGTTCTTAAATTTATATTTTTATGTATTTAGAAGGCAATAAGACCATAAGTCTAATTCATTATACGATTGACCTTTGTACTAGTTCGCTGATGTCGATGAAATGATTAAAGATACTTTGTCTATCCATACACCTTACCAGAAATTTGAACACGGACCCATTAACTTGTGAAGCGATTACGCTATAGGGCACGGAAGATCACGTGACCTATCATATGTTTTGTCCCTTTCTCACTTCAGACTCGATCTTCAGCTCTATTCCATGCTAACTTCAGACTACTTTCGACGCAGTGCACATGCGTCAGTTTGAATAGCTGTCACATTTCTAGCAAGATATCAAATGAGAATAAAATAAAGACAATAAGAATCAAATAGGTTTTTATTGAATTCTTCAATAATATAATATAATGAAAGATAACAATGTGATCATATGTATGTATATTCATAAGTATTACGGTCAGGATTCTCTTCGTCTTCATTCTTGCTTAAAAAACAAATATTACCAACAGTAATTGACAATTTATAAATTTAGGGCTTCATCAACGACCTAATATCAAATCTGAGTAATCGATAATATGTCAGCAAGTGATATTCTCATAAATATAAACGGCCACGACGTCTCTCTTGTTTTTCTCATGTAACCTACCTACCACACCTACCCTACCTATACAAATTGTCACTTCTTACATATGTTCAAATATGATTAGGTTTTAAATAACACCTCGATAATCGGTGCTTGATGGGATAGCAACAGTTTTATATTTATATTAACAACAAACAAGATAACAAAAAGATACAAATAATAAAACACTACAATGAATAACAACACAATCAATCGCTATAGGGCGCGAGCAGACACGTGACTCGGGCGTCCTTGACCTAGTTGGAATCAGCTGATTTGTGTGCATATGTCGTTTTGACAAGAACAGTGTCACTTTGACAAAACCAATATTTTGACTTATTTTGATTTTGAACTGCTAAAATGTTATTAAAGTACAATTTTCAGGCAGTAAAACACATGAAATTAAAAATAATAACCTCAACAATTCATAATTAAAATAAGTCAAAACATTGGTCTTGTTAAAGTGACATTGATCTTGTCAAAATGACAAGTGCACACAAATAGCACGTCAAAGACGTTCGAGTCACGTGTCTGCTCGCGTCCTATATGCACAAGAACCGCCAAATAACAAAATGGCAACAAATTCCACGCTTGCGCAAACTCATTCTTAAAATTACCGCTAGAAAAATATGACAGCTATTCAAACTGACGCATGCGCACTGCATCGAAAGTACAGTCTGAAGTTAGCATGGAACAGAGCTGAAGATCGAGTCTGAAGTGAGAATGGGACAAAACATATGATAGGTCACGTGATCTTACGTGCCCTATTTGTGTCGCATTTTTTTATAAAATTGTATTATTACTCTTTTTATTTTTATGTATTTTATATTAAATAGTGCAGTATTTTTTTCTACTAACTTAAGATAATAGTTATTTATGTAACAAGTGTGTAAAGTAGTACTTTTTTGGTCGAGTGCGATGGTTTAGCACGAGACAAAAATACTATTTACACACGTGTTGCATACAACATTTTTCCTACAGCCGAAATGGTATTGATGTTTCTCATAATACTGAGTGTACAGGCATTCAGCAGCTTCAAATACTGTTAGTGCTCTTTCTCATAACACTGTACAAAATGAAACTTAAACACTTGGAAGAATCTCAGACAGACGATGATTAGTATTTTATAATGTACAAATTGTACATTTAATATTAATATTAAAAATTAGGTTAGGTTAGAATACATGTCAAAAAAATGTAATGTTCTTAAAAATTAGATTAGTACTCAATCTGTTAAAAAAATATTAGATTTGTTTCATTTATATGTATATTCATATTTCTCAATAAATTTTATTACTTTCATTATTATTTACTACCTAATTATATACTTGACACGTAAATTAACCAAATTTTAATGTTGCCTAGTAACGCCTATTTACTTTTCAAGCAAAAGTACTTTTCACGCACTAGTGCTTGAAAAGTGACACTTTACACACTGTAATGAGTGCGTGAAATTTACTTTTCACGCACGGTTGTAGGAAAATTATTTTTTTTAAAGTAAAGTATTTGAAAAAGTATTAAAATGTCAAATATTATTGTAATTGTACTGAATTATTTTTTGCCCAGCTCTGATCTTAACATTTGAACGAAATGACAGTATTGAATTAAATTTCTTGTTCAATTTATTAAAAAACTAGTTTTCAAGTACCCCACCGGATTTACCAGCAAGTTTTTGCTTTTTACATTTATACAGATGTCCCGTAACTTCAGGTACATATTAGAAGGGCATATAGTTCTTAATGTCCTGATTACGGAACAAAAAGAATTTTTTCAAAATTCTATAATTAAGGGTAGTTCACTTAAGAAGAACATTTTTTGTACCCCTGGATACTATAATATTTGGAATAGTGAAATTAGTTATAACTATTACATAAAATAAATTATCAATGAAATTAATTTATGCAATTACGTAAAGCTTTGTCACACCAATTAAGTTTGGGAGATGTGTATGTAATGAAAAAAACACACAACCTATTCAACCAGTGTCCCAAAACTGTTTCCTTCAAAAACCTCAAAAACTGATTTTTGAATTTTGAAAAAATTCTTTTTGTTTCGTAATCAGGACATTAAGAACTATATGCCCTTCTAATATGTACCTGAAGTTATGGGACACCCTGTATATTATCAAAATTGAAATGATGAAAATTTATGACACATGATAATCCTAAACTTTTTCTGTAAATTATTTATTTTTTTAAAAAAACAATTGTGTTATTAAAATAATCTAAAAATATAATATCTTAAGCTTTCTGTTTAAAAGGGTAGGCGTAAATATTGGATACGTAGAGCAATAAGTACAAAAGCAGCGTACGTGTGCAGTCACTCGGATTATATCAATGTCAAATTTAGATTACAATTTTTTTCCCTAACTAACAAATAAGTAAAATTAAATGAAGGCTCAGGAGCATCAATGTAAAAACCGAAATTTGTAAAAAATAGCTATTTGTGTATTAAGAGCGCAAAATGGGACATTGTCGATTGAGAGGTTGTTGCCGCGCGACGCAGGAGCGAGGCATTCTCTCGAAATCGACAATGTCCATTTGCGCTCGAAATACACACAAGATTTTTTCTACAGTCGCCACAATGGGGTCCTCCACCATAACAAAAATTTATTTTTTATTTAGTTTTACTTATCGGTATTTTCCATTCTTCTTGAGCTATTGCTTCAATCTAATCTAAGCATTTTATACTTTCGTTTTTGTAAATGAATGCCCTATTTTATTTTCACAGCAGTGCGGCATTTTGTTTGGTTATGTAAGTGGGTAATGTGTAACTACACTGTCATTAATTCCTGACTAAACGTTTCCATTAAGAATGTAACCAAGTAACATTTCTCAACATTGTATAGTTAGAAATTTGAGGAGCGAGCGTTTTTTCTACTTTGTCGCTCTAGAGCGGCAAAGTGACATTTTGCGTCGACAAAAGAGAGCGCAAATGGCTACTTTGTATATAGACTGTAGAAAAAATAAATTTCGCATTTATTGACTGTATTATAAGGTATTCTGTAAATAATAGAATATTGTTATCTATAAATTGCTAGTATATTTTTTAAGTAGGGGTCTGCGTGTACCCTACCATAGCTTTTCAAGATTTCACCATAGAAGAGTAGTTAAGGGTTAATCATTTTAATTAAATTTTTACTAAAATTACAACTTAACAGAAAAATTCACGATCAACGGACATTAATAGACGAAATGAACAAGGCAATAAAAGATTTTGATGATGAAGTGCAGGAAATAAATTCTCTACGTTTTGAAATAACAATGAAAATATCGTATTTAGAAATGCATATTCTAGTTCTAAATCAAGAGTTAACAATAATACGAGACGTTGAAGTTGTCGAAATAAAACTTAGTGATGTGCGATTAATGACACAATATAGGAATTCAGAATTTATTACTTCCTTTTACAGATAGCTTTCCAAAAGTGGAATGAGATGATGGACCAACGAGATAATATGAAAAGAATTGAAGCGAAAATAGAAGCTTATAATTTTAATATAGAAGCGTATCTAGAAAAAATTAAAATTGTGCAGCAGTCTTTTCTCACAGCCGCAAAAGATAATAAATTTTGGGACTTCCTAAGAAGAATTTTTAAGAAAAAATATCGACCACCAAAGTTGACAACTGGTAATTTTTGAGCCTCCGTCCTGTATAACTATACTCTATCCGTTTTAACTATAGTGGTGTGAAAATAAGAGCAGTTTGATCTTATTGTTTGATTGGATAATATCGGGGTATTATCCAATCAGAAAACAATATCAAACTGCTCCTATCTCGGCACCACTCTTAAAAACGGATAAAGTTTAGTTTCATATTTCTCTATTTCCCAGTTGTACCGCTGCGCCTTAAATTTTAAGCCAGGATTAAACAAACAAATGCAAATTGAAATTTTGACAGCAATATTTAATTACTCATTTGATATTTCGATTCGATATTGTCAATTTAAAAAACACTTAAAATTTAAGTGTCATGCAGGAGTACAACCAAGCATAAATTGTCCAAACACATTTTGTTTCCATCCCACGCTGGTAAAAAATAAAAACTTTTACGATTATTTTAAGTTGGCATTACTGTTATGGTAATTTGTCCATTTTTTGATTATTTTCAACACAAGAAAAGAAGTTTCCAATTTTGTTTATTGCTCATCAATATTAGCTTTAAATATCTGGTATAGATAATGTTTAATTATTAGATAAGTACAGTAGAATTTTTCAAAGATATCCGATCAAGGTCATCTGTATCGGGAATGAATTAACAAATTGGCATATATTTATTTCTCTCATTTGCAAAGACTACAAGCGTGTGCGATAAATATGGAAACGTCTTTCAAAAATTCATATTGTTTCGACTAAGTTAGTACATTCTATTTGAAAATGGTGCTCGCTGTTGACAATACTTTCTCTGTAACGTAAGTTTATTTATTAATTCAAATATATTACGTTGATTCATAGTCATAGGAATAACGTTATTTTCTTTCATTGTCTCAGTACCTTATTTTCCACATATTTGGTATATATTACCTTCTATAATATATACTGCTGATTCTCATTCTCCCAGTATTCCCAGTTAACAATAGAAGTCAGTGACCACGACGAAAGGAGTGAGAAGATATTTTTACCTCTCTCCCTTCTGGCTCTTTTCAAAAGTGACAGTTGCCTTTAGCCAATCACTGCGTAGCATTGGCTCAAGAGCTAATCGTATTCGGACTAGAAGGAAGAGAGACAAAAATATACTGTCGTCCCCTTTCGTCCTGGTCGCGAAAATTAGTGAATCAGCAGTTTTTCTCTCTCCCGTCTCCCTTCAAAAGTGACAGTTGCCTTTACCCAATCACTGCATAGCATTGACGCATGGGCTAATCGTGTTAGGGCCAGAAAAAAGAGAGACAGAAATATACTATCGTCCCCCACTTCGTCCTGGTCGCGAAACTTGAGAATCAGCAGTACCTATATATACTGAGTTTACATGCAGTTTTGAAACCATTTTAAAACGTTTTTAGTTTTGAAAACGCCATGTATACAGTGTCAAAACGGTTTTGAATTATCTCAAACCATAACTAAAATTCATGGGTTGGACTTGAAAACTAGTTTCAAAACTGCTCATGTAAACACTTAAAATTCAGTTTCGATACTGCGCATGCGTACAGAGCATAACGTTTCTGTCGCTTTGTGTTAGGCTGGTTACACACTGGGCGGTTTTTACCGCGGCGGTAAATTGGCCGTCGTCGCCTACAGAATTTTATGTGTTTACACACTAAGCGGCAAAAGCGCCGCCGCTTATTAGCGGTAAAAGTGGAGCCGCTCGAGTTGGTAACTTGATCGTTAATTTACCTTAATTTGGCTGATTTGTATTTTGCTTTGCCAATTGACAAGTTATTTAATTGGGTAAATTTAAAATGAACCGCCAAAAAATTCTCGCTTTATGGTTATACTGTCGACGAAGATTTGAGGAATGACGTCACCAAGTTTTTTAATTATTTTCGTATGTCTATTTTGTCATTTGATGAAAAAGATCGTTATCTACGTCACTCATTTTTCGATTTTGTACTCGTTTCAAAATAAAAATGTGTACTACCAAACACGTGCAAGCGGCGAGAAATTCGCTGAATGTGTAAGCGCCCATTTGGTCACATGTGCCACTGTCTAGGCGGCGACGGCAAAACTACCGTCAGCGCCAGTGGGAGTAGGCGGCAGCATATCTACCGCCAACGGCAAATCTACCGCGCGGCTGTTCTTCCGCCCAGTGTGCAAACTCCCATTTGATTCTTCGTACCACTGAAGTAACGACGGCGATGGTCAATTTACCGCCGCGGTAAAAACCACCTAGTGTGTAACCGGCCTACTAACCTTCAAATATACTGACAGTTGTGTAGTTTTAGTGCGTAGTGGTACGAAGTATAAAAAATAATTGGAATAATAGTAAAACGAAGTATTTGGTGTGAAGAGGATCTGTCACTTACATCAGCTAAATGCGCATGTGCCGAAACTGATTTCAAATCAATTTTTAAATTTGTTTTGAAAACTGCATGTAAACAGTTTTGCATAATTTTGACTGACAACTGAAACCATTTTCAAAACTGCATGTAAACGTAGTAATTATAGAAGGTATTTGCACAAGTTGAATTAGTTTTGAATTTTGAATGCTTTTACTGTAACACATATTTTATAATAATAAAATAACAGTCGTATCTTATGTACCCTCATAAAAACTATAGTTTACTTATAAGTAAACGACACTACTGAATTTGACAAATTGGGCAGAGCTAAAATCATGTATCATACAATTCGTAGATGACCTTGCTCGGGTTTCTTAAAAAAAATACTGTATTTTATTAATAAAGTAAATTAATGTTGTGAGTTGTGACGTCACATCCACAATAGGGTATTCTCTCATTATTACAAATATTAAAAAAATATTAAAAATATTAAAGTTGATTGGTAAACCAGAGGGAAAAAGCAAAAAAAGCTGTTATAAATTGATTGTTGCAAAAGATATAAAGCGTCTAAGTTTTGCTGATGTACTAGTTGCACTACCAATGGGAGACCAGTTGAAATCCCTACTCCATGTTCGAATGTGATAACAGGCCGCATCTTAAGTGTACACATGCTCGGGTCTATTTCGGATCGTTCGGGAGTGTTCGTGTATAACTGTTTTAGCAAGTATTGCTAATAGACCGGGGGCTAGTGCTACGTGAAAAATGTATCATGGTATTCCAAATACTGACCCTTGGTGCTTACTTTAAATACCCTGGAGAACGATTTGCTGTCTTCCCCGGAAAAAAAGACGATCTACCCAGCTGTGGGTCATGACCCAAAACTGTTCAAAAAAATGACATTTTAGAATCTAGGTATTCTGTATGGGACTTGCATAAAATGAAATTAAGTATATGTAAATGTTAGCCGATAATCAATGCCAGACATTTTCAAACGTTACGGGGGGCGGTAAAGCCTTTTATTGCTGTGTATTTTATCTAACACAATTTTTTCATGCCATTCCATCCGGGCTTTAGTCAACTAACAATTTTTACCCTACAAGACACACAAAAATTATGGCCAGACACCCTACTTGTATATAAGGGTCACAGCACCCTTGCGATTTCGTCGGCCGCTTAAAGTGGGGGCGGTGCTTGATGGTATACCGCTTCATATTTCAGGGGCAACTTATAATTACCATTTGAAATAATAATTGAAAAATACCATACATATATGTTTTATATTGGGGGTATCGGAAGAGTTTAAAGTTACACCATTTACAGTGATGCCATCTCTATTATGGTATTCTGTCTGGAACCAGTTTTATTTAAATATTTATTGCAAATTACATGGAAATATGCAATTCTGTTATGAATATATTGTTATAACGATTACTGTATATGTAAATAATGTTTAAAACAATGCACCATGCACCCCTATCACATCATCTGGCACTTCTGAGTATTTCATAGCAGTTATAGTCATAAATTATACGAAATTTTACAACTTTGTAACCTACTATTAAATATAAGTGTGGTTTTATAGCTAATTTACGTTCAAAACTTTGAATTATGATTATTTACCTTCATATAAAGCAGAAAAGCTATAGTAGGTAAAGTAGGTACCCACTCCGTAACTACACAAAACTGTAATTAGTTCAATTTTTATATGTTATTTTAAAACAAACTGATATACGAATAAAAATGGAAGAGGAATAATTATATATTTATTTATTAATAGCCTCTTAAAATTAATTTTTAATCTTTTGGAGTTATTTGAATTCCAACTTTTTTGAATTTTTTGTATGTTATTAAGAATTTAAAAAATAGAAATACCATATTTTTTTTTCTTGAAATTTCGTCTAACCCTAAATTAATCATTATTAAAGTTTTGCCGCGAAAGTTATGACTCCGCCATAAGTAGAGAATTTTACAATAAAAAATCTGATGTGCACACCACACGACTTCCTTGTACGCAAGACCAATATGAAGTATAGACCCAATTATAAAATTGCACGTATTTGACATTAACATTTATTTTTACCTTCCGTCACCTTTAGGTAAGGAAGGTATTGTCTTTGGTCAGAAAATTCGGTGGTGAGTTTTTGATGAATAAGCACGTTTTAGGGTCCCTAGAACACGATTTTACTATTTTTACGATGATGTCTGTATGTGTGTGTGTGTGTGTGTGTGTGTGTGTGTGTGTGTGTGTGTGTGTGTGTGTGTGTGTGTGTGTGTGTGTGTGTGTGTGTGTGTGTGTGTGTGTGTGTGTGTGTGTGTATGTATGTGTGTGTGTGTGTGTGTCTGTGTGTGACAAAATTTTCTAATGCGATAACTCTAATATTACAGTTCCAAAAATTATTATTCTTCCGTATTCCTCTTCGTTACATCCATGTGAAGAGCTGATTAGATTTTGGTTAGAATTGGACAACCGGAAGTACCCTCATTTGAAGATTTTAACAGTTTTTCTTGAAAAAACGATGTTAAATATCATTTTTTCACATTTAATGTTATTATAAATATTAAAGAATTATTTATTCTCTATACGATTTGAATGCATTTTATACTTCATATTAAATGGACATAGAGTTAAAAAATTATAAACAAATTAAATATCATATATATTAGTCAGCTTTGCTATAACTCTGGAAACAGCTGCTACATTAAGAAAATTCTGATTGAAAGGTGTCAGTGTCAAGTGCAGTTGACAGTATGTTTATGTTATAATTTTACTGGAAATATAAGATCTTTTGTTAGAAACTTTCTGTATGGAATTTGTATAAAATACATACAACTATCTTAAGCTAATGTACAAGAAATATAATCTTTTGCAAGGAACTTTTTGTATGACATTTATACAAAATACATAGAACTGACGGAAGGTAATGTGCTGGCCACATCAGATTTTTTATTTTTTTGTTATTTTTTGTCCTAATCCAAGCAAGCTTCATTATAAAAACCAAAAAGTATATAAGTTTTAAATTTACATATCTCGCTTATATAAAGGGCTAATTTAATAATACTTGATGTGCTAGACGCAGAATTTAATTCTCTAAAACTCGTATTTGAAGCATTTATTTCTAAAATCAAAATGAAACCATTTTTTTCAAGAAAAACTGTTAACTTCAGGTAATATATCACTTCCGGTTAGCCTGTTTTAACCAAAATCTACTATGTTATTCCAATTGACATAAAAGTCTTATATACCAAATTTTAAAAGTTTTGGATTATATTTTAAAATATTTTTTCATTAAAATCTATTATAGGCTTCAAATACAGTACCATATCTGGTAATTATGTAATGACCAAAAAGGGAGGTGCACAACTAGATGTTATAGTAGTCCTAAATACAAAATTTCAACTTTCTACGGCTTACCGTTTTTGAGTTATGCGAGATACGTACGTACGTACGTACAGACGTCACGACGAAATTAGTCAAAATGGATTCAGGGATGGTCAAAATGGATATTTCCGTTGAAATCGAAAAACCGAAATTTTTCGGGATTACAATACTTCCTTTACTTTGTACAAGGAAGTAAAAAAAGAAAATTTTCGCAATGGGGTGCGATTATGATTTTTTAAATGTCTGGGAGTAGCCAATAACCAATGAAATTGTCCGGGATCAATTTTTCTTATTTTCTTTAATGGTAATTAATAAAATAAAGCTAGTCCCAGACAGTTTGTTATCATATACTTCCAACTGTAAGTGGCCGACGAAATCGCAAGGGTGCTGTGACCCTTATATACAAGTAGGGTGTCTGGCCATAATTTTTTTGTGTCTTGTAGGGTAAAAATTGTCAGTTGACTAAAGCCCGGATGGAATGGCATGAACAATTTGTGTTAGATAAAATGCACAGCAATAAAAGGTTTTACCGCCCCCCGTAACGTTTGAAAATGTCTGGCATTGATTATCGGCTAACATTTACATATACTTAATTTCATTTTATGCAAGTCCCATACAGAATACCTAGATTCTAAAATGTAATTTTTTTGAACATTTTTGAGTCATGACCCACAGCTGGGTAGATCGTCTTTTTTTCCGGGGAAGACAGCAAATCGTTTTTCAGGGTATTTAAAGTAAGCACCAAGAATCAGTATTTGGAATACCATGATACATTTTTCACGTAGCACTAGCCCCCGGTCTATAAACGATATGACATCTGGTAACAAAATAATGAACTACATGTCAACAATGTATGTAATATTAAAAATTTGTTAAATACTATTTACAAATACATATTTGTGTATCTAATCGACATACAGGTGGCGTTCAAAATCCGTTACGTGTGAATTTAACATGGGAAATTAGAATATTTTGAATACTTACTTTTCATTAAAACTGAAAATCTTTGTACGCATGCCCATGGATACTTATTGCATCATATTAATAATTAATTGTTTAAACTTAATAAAGAATATAAAAAAGTAAATAAAGTTTATAGTAAATTTATTGTAATAATTATTATTCTTCCTAAAAGAAATTTCAAGTAATAAGTTTCGTGGCATGGTGGTAATGCTTGTGCTTGTTCTGTTAAGGGTACTGGGTCTCGTACTGGGTTCGAATCCACCAAATTTTTTATTTTTTATATTTTGTTGTAATTTTAAATAAATATCAAATTTAATATAAAAATTCTATCTGATTATGTTAAATAAATATGAAGAAAAAATAAAAAAAAACGGTAAGGAAGTTTGGTAGATTCGAACCTACCACCTTTGACATAAGAAGCAAAAACGTTAACACTAAACTATGAGACTCTTATCTCATACTTTCTTATACAAAGTATAATAATGTCAATAAAAGTATGTTATCAAACGCCATCTATATAATTTAAGAATGTCAAAATGTTTTTGCAGCATAAACAAAAATATGTAATCGTTTACTTAGAACGATTTTCCTTATAAATTTCTTAAAATTTTAGTAATAATCGGTAAGATAACAATTAAATATATTTTATTTCTCATCTTTTTCAATACTTACTGAACACCTTCTCGAAAACCCATGAACCACTGATTGCACACCGCTGATACTGTACAACTAGTACGTCACTATCACGTGACACAAGAAAATCTAATTTTAAAAATTAATATCTTGCTTTTGAAAAGGAATATTTAACTCGGGTTTTCACAAGTACTCTTAGATATACTTGTTCTTTAAGAATAAAAAATTAAAAAAATATGCGAGAATACCCTATTCCGCTAACTTCATAATCTTCTTGGGCCTGTGGCTTATTCCACAATAGCGTATCAAAAAGCGAGTGAGCTCGTGTTCAAACCAATAACAAAAAAAATCTGTTGTGGCACAATACCAAAAAAGATAAAGTTAATCCTTATTTTTGGATTACCGAATTTTACTCTAATTTTGACAGTTTATTTCTTTCAACTTTCATTCGCTAGTCGTACTATACAATGGTCAACCGTTACCCGAAATTTACGTGCTCGCTCGTTAGGTACCGTACACACCCGTCTGGGTAACGGTTTGCAATGTAAATTACTATAATAGACCATCAATATTTTCATTCCTACGCCTAATTGTATCCTATGGGATGGGCCCCTTTGGCTCGTGGCCTCCTGTCCACCACTACATCTCTCATTACTAAGCCACTGTTTACATGCTTGAATTTGACGCATTCGGCTTCTATGTCACAGCTGACAAGTAGTATCTCTCTCTCCACCTCTATTGGAGACGTGACGTCACAAACCATTTTCAATAACTTTATTAATTTATTTTCTCGTTTTTTATTCATTTGACAGGTAAGTAAGAATATGGAATACATATTTTGCGAATATTAACAAAATAATTTAAACATCGTGGAAATCGCAAAATAATTAGAAATTTTTGGACTAAATCGTTAATTATATTTTAAAATTAAGTTTAGACTAGTAGTACAAATAACTCTTGTTATTATTCATTCGCAATAGCGAGAGAATATTGAAGTAATTCGGAAAATACAATTTTTCGAACCGGACCTATAGAGTGACTAGTTTCCGTTCGCGAGTTATTTCAAAATTATCTCGCTATCGTGAACGAAAGCGTACATTGATATACTTTAAATATACAAATTAATATTATAGATTCGGATTCCAGCAGCATGACCTCAGAAAGTTCATCTGATTCAGAAGAAGAGGAAGATACTGGTAGCTTAGATTCTCGCGATTTAGGGCCTATCAGATTAGATGAAAATATTTGTCCAAAGGGTTGTGATCGAGAACTTTATGATTACACATTCACACTTCGATCTAAGAGGTACGTTACGAAACAAAATGTAAACAAGAAATATTTTATTGAATAATACAAAACACTATAATTTGCAGACATGAATTAGAAACGCAAATAAAAGAGGCACAAAAATCGATTGAAATATGTAAAAAAGAAGTGGATCAAGCTGCAAAGGCAGTAAAAATGTGTGAACAGACTAACAAGAAAGCTCAAGATGACTTAGACGAGTATCAAGTAGGTATTTGAACGAAGTATTTCACATTTTTAAAAAAATCTTTGAATCGGTATGTCTGTTATTTACCAAAATTAATATTAAGACTTTATTTTAATTGTAATTTTATTTAAAAATTCAATTTCTAAATCTACAGGTGTCCCAAAAAACGGGCCCTGCATACCTACTATAAGAGATACGAATTCAGTTAAAAGTTGGAGACCATTTTAGCGGTGTATCATTATTTGAGAGAAAAAAATGCATGTCAGTAGATATATGCGAAAATGTAAATTTTGCAGTTGTTCATTTTTGCGAATAACTTCCGAATGTGAAATAATCGGCCCTATTCTGTAACTCAATCGATAACTTTTATCGATCGATAATAAATTGTGGCCAATAATAATAGTAGACACTGAATAAAAAATCAAACTGACATATGATACATTTGTTTCTATTTGTCAAAAATAATTATCGATCGAAAACTATTATCGACTAAATTACAGAATAGGGGTGATTATTGAATTTTGGTTTACTTCTTTAGGGAACGTTTTTGTTATTTCGAATGGCGAAGTTATGGTGACAAAAGTTTTAATTTTTATATGAAGGCCATACTGGAAATTTACACCATTGAAAAAAGATTTCTTTTTTAACTTTCCAACATTGCATAACAGCGAAAATATAACAATTAAAATTGTCATAGATCCCTATAATAAAGTAGGCTATACAAATTTTAATATACATAGCTGTCAAAAATATTAATAAAATTAAAGGTTATACTAATTGATTTATTTTGAAAATTATTGATTGATGAAACACTATAACTTACCATTGAAACATTTTTCAAATTTCGTTTGATTTATAATATTTCCTACTACGATGTCCAAAATAAAATTTTAGTTACTAAAATAAGATTTCACCCCAATTCTGTAACAAAGTTGCTAACTCTTAGCAACATTGCTATAGCAAAATTGGAAACACTGAAGAAAATATAAAAATGGCCGGCTTTACGCTTGTTTCTATTAACTATTTTTTTTTTTAGCAATTTTCTTACAGAATAGAGCTGATTGATTGATATAGTTATTTTCATAATACCATACTGTTAAATGTGCTTTAACCATACTGTATGCTCAACCAATATATGCGTCAAAACAGTCACGGCCGTTATTTTTTATAACAGTACAATTATTAAAAATCATGTGTTCCTAAAAAATCGCAGCATCATGAAATTGCCATGAAGAACTGTCACCTGTCAATGTGCTATAGAAAATATAATTTTCAGAAGAAATAAAGCGCATAAAGGACGGGGTTGAAGTTTGTAAACCGAAGCGACAGCCAAGGTATATAATCAACCAAGGCTGTTATTTACGTATGAGCCGTGTGGCGTTCAAGATTTTTTGTAATGACAAAATTAAGCCTATGGCACACTTGTCGATGAGCATCAAGGAGCATCGATGAGCCCATCGATGAAACAACAGTACGCACCCGTCATCGATGGTTTTCAATTTCATCGATGACAAATACAAGGATTTTTTCTGTGACATAAAAAAGTTATGTTGGTAATAATACCAGTCAAATGTTACTATGTTTTTAAAAAGCCCGTTTATTGTTGCTGTTTGTACATATAGGCGCTTTCTTTTTAGCGGGAAAATGAACTGATCTTACCGCGTAGAACTAAACTACTCCTAAAAAGAACAGTATATTTTTTAAAATAAAAAGTAGAAGATAAAAACATATATAGCATTATATTTATAATATAATAGTATGATGAATTTGCTTGTGATTATAGTCTCTTGTATATGTGATTTGATTTTAACATATTAAATTCTTTTACCTTTGAGTATTTAAATAACGATGTATTTCTTCTATTCATGTCATTTTAATATCAAATACTTACAAAAAAGACAAAATACATAGCAGTCAGTCATATTGACGTGACATTGACATTCGGGATCAGTTTAGGATCTATATGATCCTGTTTCAAAGGTGGTACTTCGCGGGGGCGGGGACGAAGAAAATAAGTAGTACAAGATCATTCATTCCCTTGAGTTGATCTTCTTGATAAAAAGAAAGTTGCTTTGGTTTTCAAAACACTGTTTTTTATTTGACACCTGACACTTTATTATTTATTTTGTCGTTAACGTGAAATGAAAGTCAAAAGATACGTCTGAAATGAGATACGTTCGTTTCATCGATGCTCTTCGATGAAAATAGCGGCGCCGTATTTTTCATCGATGACGGGTGCGTACTGTTGTTTCATCGATGAGCTCATCGATGCTCCTTGATGCTCATCGACAAGTGTGCCATAGGCTTAGGAATATCTTCTGAAAATTCTTACTCCTGTCATATTGACAATTTTTCCCTGACAACAGCTCTCATTATGCTGTGATGCGTCCTTTATAAATCTTATCGGCCGTTTAGGACACCTTTTCACTTTTGTTTTTAATTATGTTAAATCATAGTAACGGTATGGCATTACGATAAAGAAAATAACCAAATTATTATCTATTAATGGTGTTTTTCAATAATTATTTCTTGGCAACGACCATTGTTTTTAATTTATAAATTTAAAATTGTTGAATATTGTTCTGTTTGAAACAAATGAACACAGGCAAGTTATACATCATTAGAAAATCACTTTATTTCATACTGTCCACTGTGTACTACTTTACACTGCCAATTTGAGTCCGGGAAATGACACATTAACGGGGCCGGGTAGTGTTGCCTGGAAACATTTCCCGGACTGTATTTTTAACAAACAGAAACGTCAAACTTAATTTCTAACAAATTTATTGTAAATAACACAATTTGAAACTTATGAACGAGTGATATGGTACAATTAGAATGGGGACGTCACACAGCACCCATTCTCCCCTCCAGTACTACATGTCTTTAGAAAAAGGCGACAGGCTCGAAGAAAGAGAGGCCCGTACCACGATCACGGTTTTAACTAAAACACTGTTTTAAGAAATGTCAAATTCAAATTTCAATAATTAATTTCTCCCTTATGTTTAAAGAACGATTTTCTTAATAATATTTGTTTAAATACAAGCTATGTTCTACTTTAAAATCATGTTTTGATGAATTTTATATTATTTATTATTATTATTAAATAATGAAATTTGTCATTTCTTAAAACAGCGTTTTAGTTAAAACCGTGATCGTGGTACGAGCCAGAGAGTTTTGCATTACCAAGGCCTCTCTTCTCTTCTCAACGTATTGTCCTAATTCGATTTGATATTTGCTGTTTTATTTTGCGGTGGTGTTTGACGTATGTATGAGTAATCAGTTTTGTTATAATAATGGTTTGTGAGCTGAAGATAAATTCTAAATAAATAATAATACCGAAGCATAAAATTATCCAACACATTTAAATACTGTTTAAGATTCTATCTAAGAGGTCATGGTAGTGCTTTGCCGTCTCTTTCTTCGAGCTTGCCGTTATTGTCTAAAAGGTTACTTCAGAACTCAGTAGATGGCAACACTAAAATTCTAAAATCATAAATAAATAAATATAAATATATCATCACGGCATATTACCCATTGCTGGGTGTGCCAATCTGTTCTAAAATCATAAGTCCCCATTTTTACTAATTCTAAAAGTTCACATGCCCCAAACACATGTTTGAAAAAAAAATTGTAGACTTTCCGTCAATAACAAAATAACCGGAATTAATTTTCAACAACTTGGTGGAAACTAGCTTCACCGTAGCCTCGCTACATTTTGTAGAAATTTCACTCGATAAATCAATTCACCAAAAGAATATGTAGCTGTCATTTTTGACAAACAATGCAAATCAAGATACAAATAAAATAAATACAAACAAATTGTCATAAATTCAAAGATGATGAGAGTTAAGTTTAATAATTATGTTTTGAATTAATTTAAAACGCGTAGACAGTATGAAATAAAATGTTTTACGTCATAACGGCCGTAAAGTAGTATTACGGTACTCACTTCGAAATTCCTCACTTCCCAGCTTTATGACGTAAATATTTCATTAATGTAAGTTTTCAATATGGCGTCTATATAAAAATTAGAGCATCGCCATTCGAAAGAACATAAAAAGTACCTTAAAGAAGTGCAAGCCAAAATTTATTTCGTACTCACAAGAGTGATTTATAAAACAAATTGGTTTTTTGTATTTTTCAGACATTATGCTTTTTTAGAAAAAATAAACAATAATATGTCTAAATGGTCTACTTCTGGGAAAACTTTGCCTTAATTTAATCGACTTCGTATTTCTCAAGCTAACCGAGATGCCTTTGCCAATGATGAAGGCCGAAAAACGGGTAACCTTAACCTATATAGTACTACCATATGTACTACTCAGTGGCGTAATTAGGGCGTGCAAGGCGACGCAACGCATCGGGGCCTCCGGCTCAATGGGGGCCCGAGATCTCGTAAATAAAAATAATAATAAAGAATAATCCTTTCGCGAGTTACGAACTACTTAAACTTACATGAAATTCCTGTAAAATTTTAAACTTCAAATCGGCTCATTTCGCCTTTTTTCATTCAAAATTGTGATACAATTAAAGATGAACAATATTACGCATTTAATACGTGTGAAAGTGGTTAATGAAAAATTTAGGAATAAGCTTATTTTCAGATGTTTAAAATTTTAGAGAAATTTCATGTAAGTTAAGTGGTTAGTAACCGCGAGCACCTCATCGGTAAAAATCGTTAATACATAATATGAAAAATAATTTTATGCTGAATTCAAAATTTAAAAACTTTTGTGGTGAATGAAAAATGAAAATTTGTAAGAAAGCGCTGGTAAAATTATTTAAAAATCATCGATTATTTAATTTATTTCTTTCGATGCCAGGATGAATTTAAACTGTTATAAATAGTAAAACCGGTTAGACCAAGTATTAAATATATAATATTGTATATTTTTTGAGTAATTTAAATTTCTTTCATAAATTGTTATTTGGTTAAATATTTTTTAACCTAATTCTTTGACAGTTCATCCTAGGTAAAAAGTATAAGAATTCTTTTTTCTATGAAAAATGTTGAGCTTTATGGTGCTATTCTGTAACTTTGCTCTGTAAGACTGTAACTCTATAGACTCTATAAGCTATAGAGCTCTGTAAGACGACAGCTTACAGAATAGTAAAATTACCTATTCTGTAACTCCCTCTATAACAAGTCTCGCTACAGAGTTATTCTTATAGAATGCCTAACTTCATTCCTGTCTAGCTGTCAAATATGCTACAGTATATTTGACAGTAATTTTGTAGGCATTCTAAAAAATATGAAATAGAAACGATTGTTATATAAATAATACACTATAAAATGGTAGGTATGTTGGTTCAAAGGTACATATTCCATAATATATTTATGTAGTTGAATAAGCTATAGATTCCATCACGATTTTTTCATTATTATTACTTTTTATAAATACATCAGATTTACACATATGTAATATATAGGTTTATGATTAAATGAAATATATAATGATTCAAAATACGTTATGCTTTGATTTTTACAGGTAATCAATTTTTGTCATTGTTGTAATCAATGCTTGTCATTGTTAATAATTTTTTATCTCCTGTGTTTTAATTTTTGTAATCTATTCTCCTCGCTAGTGGGATCTATTAATATTAATTATGAAATCATCATTTAATGACTGTTTCAATTATTCTATGAAACTGTGAACAGTTCTCTACCATTAATTTGTACTCGTACAAGTAGGTAGGGTTTTCTTCTAATTATCTTGACTGGCGGAAACTGCCCTTGTCTTTAGCTTTGAACCAATAATTATGACAAATTCTTAACTATAGCTATTTAAAATTATTCAACTTGATATTAAAGAAAAAAAGTCACTTTGAGTTTGTTTTAAAACATATCTTAATTAGTAATGTAATTCATTATCTGGTACACTAATCTTGAATGGATTATGATAATTCAGCAAAAATCTTCTCTATTTTCATGCTAAAATATTTTTTTAAACATAATTTCTATAAGAATTGTTAGGATGTATAATTAATTACCTTCTATGTTTTTCATTTAATAATACATATAATAAAAATTGTTAACTTTTGCTTTTAATTTCCTTATTTAATTAAATTTTTTATATATTTGACGTTTAAAATATATTTTTCTACAGTCTATATACAAAGTAGCCATTTGCGCTCTCATTTGTCAACGCAAAATGTCACTTTGCCGCTCTAGAGCGACAAAGTAGAAAAAACGCTCGCTGTCCAAATTTCTAACTATACAATGAGCGAGAAATGTCACTTTTCTACATTCTTAATGAAAACCAGATAAAATGTCGTTTTTGAGTTACGTGGGAAATTGAAATCTACTCTTCGGAAGTCGACTTGTGAGCGTGTCCCGAGTCGCCAACGCTGATTCGCGTCGCGACGCCGGGCGTCGTTTTTGAGTTACGTGGGAAATTGAAATCTACTCTTCGGAAGTCGACTTGTGAGCGTGTCCCGAGTCGCCAACGCTGATTCGCGTCGCGACGCCGGGCGTCGGTTTTGAGTTACGTACGTGAACAGTTGTGCTGCCACCAGCAAAAGTTTGGCGTGAACGCTTCCAATGGAAATCCACTTTTCCACTGCACTAGTTTAATGTACTTGAAACAAATAATTTTTTGTTATGGTGGAGGACCCCATTGTGACGACTGTAGAAAAAATCTTGTGTGTGTTTCGAGCGCAAATGGACATTGTCGATTTCGAGAGAATGCCGCGCTCCTGCGTCGCGCGTCAACAACCTCTCAATCGACAATGTCCCATTTTGCGCTCTTAATACACAAATAGCTATTTTGACGTTTCAATATGCTCTGTAAATACTTTACAGTCGAGATTTTGGCGCTGTAAGATTTATAGAAATTTCTATAACTCTGTAGCGCTTACATTACTGTAACTTGGTTACAGAATAGCAATTTTCTTACATCCTGTAACGTTGGTTACTTACAGAGCCTATAGAGCTTATAGAACGGTACAGAATAGCACCATTAATTTTGTATTTTTGTAAAACTTTCATATGGGCAATTGTTTTTGAGAAAATGGCCAAGAACCTAAAACGGCCGCCATTTTATTTTGGAATGTCTTTTTTATAATTATACAGGGTGTTATGAAAGTAATGTGCCCTACGTTACTACTTAATAAACAAGGTTGCAATGAATCGTAATCTGCAACAATTTCTTTTCTAATGAGCCTGTTGCAGTGGTAAAAGCACTTCAAGATGAACCAATAACAATTATCTATTTGAATAAAGAATTATTTAAAAATCACAGTAGTTTGAGTGAAAACAACAATACTTGTCATTTTTGAAGGATTGAAATCAGATATGGAACATAAATAAGACACTCTGGCGACTGTAAACCAAATACATGTTGGCTAGTGAAAATAACAGGCATTTCTAAATATCTGAGTACTACGCTATTGCAAATTTGACGACATTTATGACATCTGACAAACATTGTTTTTGGAACTACTTGATTTTTAGATTTTAATTTATTAAGAAGCTGGTTCGTAATTGGTCGGCTTTATAGTCCCACAACTTTTATAACTTGACAGATTTTGCAGAATAGATTTCAAATTATAACTTCTTTCAGTTCTTTTTATAATACCTTGAACTGTGGCATATTGCTTACATAACATTCTGTATATTTATGTTAAGTTTTTAATTTGATATTTATTTTATTTTTGTTCATATTTAAATTATTTCTTTTTCATTTAATACATACTAATACCCTACTTAATACTATATAAATCCTGTATTGAAGTATCGATATATGGGGGCCCCAAAGTGAACTTTGCGTCGGGGCCTCCAATTAGTTACGCCATTGATTGTACTGCTTAATTAATGGTGGTTGGTTAATCGGAAATATTACTTACCTAATATCAATGCGTACGAACGATTAGTTTATGCTAGTTACAAAAGATTTTTTCCTTTTTAGAAAATATATTGTAAAAATTTGAATTTTCAGGTTTTTAAACAGCAAAAATTAAACGAAGTTAATTGTGTAGCTTTACTTTCTTTGAAACAGCTACAACATTTAAATCCAGATGGTCATTCCGTTGCTAAATTAGCCGATACTTTAGTATTTAATGTACCGGTTCGTAGTACGTTATACAAAAGAGTAAATGAATTGAGAAAGGAAACTTTAGAACAACAAACTCTCTACAGGTAAAATTTAAAAGATTTACAAATTAAGTAATTACATTATAAACTTTGAGGATTTATGTTAATAACGACCTCAAATTGGCAATTATTCTTTTTCAGAGATATCTATTCTTGGAATAGAACCACTTTATATTAAATTTTAAAATTGTGCTTATATAGTTAATTTAATTTATAATTGATTTTTCTTTTTTTAAATTCTACTATATAGAAAAATAAAATATAAACCAGGATTTTCCACCATTTTTTGATTTTCTATGTGTAGAAATAAAAATTAATAGAAAGGGAGAAAAATGCAAAAGAATTTTGCAATGTGCAATGACGTCATCGCGTGATGTCATGAACCCCAGCGAGAGAGAAATAGTTGTGCCAAGTGAATTTAGCTACAATTTTTTTTTAGCTATACTCTGTTCCATTTAAACCTTTCAGCAGATGGGGCTCACATTAGCGCCAGTTTGAAGTAGCCGAAAAAACGTTACGGTATTGGTGTGGTGGGGTATACACCTCAAAATGTACCTAAATAAGGACTATTATGGTGTGAAAATACACTAACTAAAAAATTGTTCTAGGGCATCCAGTCAGAGGGTTTACGCCATAAATATATCACTAGAAACAATGGCGTCATGTGTTAATAAGTTTACATTAGCAAATAAAATTAAAAGATTAAAATATGATGTGTGGGTTGTCTCCATACAAACAAATCATTGTTACGGGGAGTAATAAGTTATTATACATCCATTAAGATCACTTATCTTCACGTCATTGATTTCTGAACCGCAAAATAACAAGTAATTGTATATTTATCTCCGTCTTATTTATGGTTTCCTTCTTTCTTTCTTTGATAGGTATGTCTAATAGTTTCATCTGTCTTAATAACACGTTTAGTGCCCTTATATCTGTCGTGAAATTTCATTTTGGAAAAAATGCGAGATATCTGAAATTTAAATTTGACATTTTAGATGTGCACTGTCATTGTTATGTTTATAATTAATTGGTGATATTTACCTTTTCTTACAATGATTTTCGTTCTTAAGCAAGTATAATATGTATTAGAAATAATCGTAAAATGGAGTAGTATTTTAGTTTAAGAATGAAATAATCCACCCCAAAATCACGAAATAATGATATTTCCAAATGTAAATATTTCTGTTAATGGCTTCAAATACAATCTAATAAAATACCGTTTAATATGTATTAGAAATAATCGTAAAATGGAGTAGTATTTTAGTTTAAGAATGAAATAATCCACCCCAAAATCACGAAATAATGATATTTCCAAATGTAAATATTTCTGTTAATGGCTTCAAATACAATCTAATAAAATACCGTTTAACTATTCTATTATTCACGAAAGATGACTATTCAAGGTCATTTGTTCGAAGAAGGAATACACATCACTTTATAACAGTAGCTAAGCAATATTTTGAATTAGAAAGAGAAAAATTATTTGACCTATGTCTATTTAATTTATATGGTGTCACAGATATACGTAAATAGTGGCATTACTTTCAAACACACTATAAATAATAATGATGTATGTCGTAGAATTACAGATACCAAATTGTCTACTACACTGCCCTCTGTGCTAATGTTTACCCAGTGGCGTTGACGCTTTCATGCTTTATAAGTCAAGTCTATGTTTTTGTGTTTTGCAAAAACATAACTGAAGAACATAAATCTTTGAGAGGGGCATTCCGTTAAAATATGTCCATAAAAATTTCATGTTCCACGCCTTTGCATACCGAATACAGTGAAGTTATCTGCAAGCAGTATAGGCTATGGAAAATTAGAAATAAGATCGTAGCGCCAAAATGGCTTTTAAAGGAACTAATGTTAACGGGACAATTTGACATTTACTAATTTCATTTATGCATTACGTGTGAAATATTAAGAGATATTATATACCTGAACGCAAATATTAGGAACATGATAGATAACACTTGTGTTTATACAGTCAAAGAAATGTTACATGTATAAAATTATCCCGTCAACTATAGTTTCTCAAAATACCACCAGATGTCATATTGCTTATTTCCTATCGCCTATTATGGATCCGTTTAGTGTGACGTCACGAAGGTTTCCAAACAAGAAAATGGCGCCTTCATTGCTAAATTTGACTTTTCGCTCTCATAACCTACAAGTTTGTTTGGTATTGAAATGGCTCAAAAACACGTTATAAAGTTTTGTTCTGTTGTAAATAAATACTAATCTGACTAAGTTTATCCACATATACTTCAGATTAGGGTTTTTTGGAAATTTAAAAAATTTATAAGTTCAACATTCGCAATATGATTGAAGTTAGCTGCGAAACAGATCACCATGGTCAAATAAATTTAAAATAAAACCTTAAAATATACACTGTACAACTTACAAGACAACAATTATATTATTTTTTTTTTCATCTGTGCCCTTTAAAGAGCCTAAAATTTGAAGAAACTGAAATCCCTCACTACTAGTTTCGCGGTCAATTTTAAATAACATAGCAACCGTTACCAAGACGGCAGCCATTTCTTGTTTGGAAACCTGGCCTACGTCATCATTAAACAGGTCCATATTAAACGGCTCATAAATGACCTTGAATAGTCATCTTTCGTGAATAATAGTATAATAAAATATTTTTAAAAATATATAGAAAATTTCAAATTCCCTAAACGATGACGTAAACTCATTGATTGGATGGATGCCCTCACGCAGGATCTGACCCTACTTCTTCCCACATCGCTAATAGTATATTTCTTTTTCTTGCTCGATTGTAATTTTATAAATAAATTGGTCGAAACACAGCTAAATTTGATAAAATATAAATATGATCAATAGGGGATTCCGATCGTGACGTCACAAAGTGCGCCACTTGCGGTAAAATCTTGAACTATGTGGACAAACAGACATTTTCTGTTGACATGTGTCCGGTTAGAGATGAAAATGAATTTTTTAAGTGCAGAGTTAGTGCCAGGGGCGAAATTTAAAAAGAAAAATATTGAAAATCATTCGGCGAATGAACAAAAAAGATGATTAGAGTGTTGTGGTCTGAAAAAATGCGGAAAAAGAACGATCTTATTTTAAAGTTAGTTCAGGTTGATTACTGGGTATTTATACTAACTCAGAATGTTATAACGGTCTCAGAATTCAAAACTGTATGAATGCGGAACGCAGTAATAATATATTACCCAGCATTGATGTTGGTAAATGGGTATCTGCGTTAGTTTAATGTAATACGTGTGTGGTAGTTGATGTAAATATAAAGTGGTGCTATTTTCCATCTCAAAATGTATCAAACCTATTTAACTACGGACCCATATACCACTAATTCCACGATACCATTTAGTTTAGTTACGGATAAACCATGAGAGCGGCTTGGGAAATGGTATAAAATTAGCTCCTCTCGTATATTTTTTTATATTTATTCCTGTAATCACTCTTACAGAGGACATACGTGCACCTAGTACCCATATTTTTAATTTAAAACACAAATTTCACAAGGTTGTTAACTTGATAGCACAATGACAGTTATTAGTTTGTCCACATAGTTCACAAAAATACCGCGACGGGGCGCTAAAAATTCGCTTAATCGGAATCCCCTATTGGGACCCGCAGAATAACATGCAACATCAGCGGAATTTTGGGGAACTAAATTAATGGCGGCCAGTAGGGCATCTCAAATATGTAAACGTCAAAAACTATGTTTCGTTTAACAGAAAAATAAATTCTCACGCTCTGATGAACATAATCGTATAACAAAAAGTGGTGTGTTAAAAGGTTGAAACGAGTATAACAAAAATTCAAGACTTTCCATAATTTTTGGCAAAGAAAGAAAAAGTTAATCGACTGATCGTATGGAAAAGATATTTAAATATATAGCAAAACTCTACTCTGATAATTAAATATGATTGTTCTTTGCATTTCACAAATATATTGACAGTACTGTGCTGTTAAATAAAATTTATTATTTCATTGATTTTACCAACATTTGTGCCTGCAGACCGCAGTTTCAAGACAGAATTGTCGTACGTCGAGTTACGTCTTGAATAGGACTTAATTCTGAATTTATAAAGTGTTGCCCCTCAACTATGATTTTTGAAGAAGAATTCGACCAAACAAAATTAAAAATCATGTTGAGTTGAATTTAACAATATTTTAGATCAGAAAGCACTCTTTCAAAATGTAAATAAATCTGACATGCCTCACTGGCCGCCATGACAGATGCTCTTATAGCGCCGCCAGCGGGTTCTGCGGGTCCCAATAGAACAAAAAAATAAAAATACTATACTGTATATCAGATAATAATAGACTTGGTGGCGCTGCGGAGCCAGCCTGTTTTACATATATAAAACTTATTAATTAGTTTTGTTTCGTGCATGACATACTTGACAGCTCGAAACGTCAAAATTTGATCATTTTTATTCTTTATTAAATAAACAGTTACCTGAAGTTGTTAGATAGATTATATAGTCAAACTGGAATAAATAATATACCTGTGTACATATCGCTATTGTAAACTTGGTTTGCGTTTAGACCAATCAGAAAGCTGGAATTGTAAGCCCTATCTTACTCCTAAATCTATTCTTATCTGAAATACAGTACATATATTACTTTTTACCTTTGTTCAAAAAGTTACGCCACTGATGTGGTGGGGTATACTGTACCCTAAGCGACTTTAAAACGTTGTAACATGCCTACTATAGTAAGAGTGGAGTAATCAAATTACTTTAAATATTTTCATTTCAATGTAATTTGAAGCTACTGGAACGTAGATGGCACTGGTATGAGTATTTCGAAAGTTATACATCAATAGGGGATTCCGATTAAGCGAATTTTAAGCGCCCCGTCGCGGTATTTTCATGAACTATGTGGACATACAAGTAACTGTCATCGTGCTGTCGAGTTGATAGACTTGTGAAATTTGTGTTTTATATTAAAAATATGGATATTAGGTGCGCGTATGGCCCCTGTAAGACTGATTGCAGGAATAAATATGAAAAATATATGAGAGGAGTTAATTTTATGCCATTTTCCAAGCCGATCTCATCTCTCATGGTTTATGCGTAACTACCTCAAACAAATGGTTTCGTGGAAATAGTGGTATATGTCTCCGTAGTTAAATAGGTTTGACATGTTACGAGATAGAAAATACCCCCACTTTATATTTACATCAACTACCACACACGTATTACATGAAATTACCGCAGATACCCATTTACCACCATCAATGTAGGGCAATATATTATTACTGCGTCCCGCATTAATACAATTTTGATTTCTGAAAACGTTGAAACATTTTGAGTTGGTATTAATCAGTAAATACCCAGTAACTAACCGGAACTAAAACCTTAAAATAAGATCGCCCTTTTTCCGCTTTTTTTCAGACCACGACACTAACCATCTTTTCTAGGTCATTCACAGAATAATTTTCAATATTTTTCTTTTTTAATTTCGCCCTTGGTACTAACTCTGCACTAAAAAAAATCATTTTCATCACTAACCGAATACATGTCCACTGATCATATATACCCATTATAGATAGCCGACGACCACTATAACAATTGACACAATGTTGCACGTATCGCCGTCTGGCGCTTGGAAGAAAAATTAATTGTGAAATAGGCAACCTGGTGTGTATATAGGCAACATAAAGAAGAACCAGTGACCCGCAATACTTTGGAATACACTAAATTTTTTAAGTAGAAAATCGTTTAAATAAAATATGACCACAATTAACGGAAAAAAGTTTATTTTCTGATTTCAATCAATTTTTGTTATGTAATGATTGCAATGATTGGTAATAATCATAATACTTTCATCAACGTAGCCCAATTCACCGGAGCGCAGCATATTTGAAGCACATGACATAAATGCATACATTTTTGAAATGTTTTTAGATCAGAATAATAAAGAATGAAGAATAATGTTGACAGTCGAGCAAAATAGCGTAGGAGTAACGTAATCGCAAAGCAAATATTCCGGGTTTGAATCCCTCCCAGGCATGAATGTTAGTAGTTGTGGTATTTTATAGGGAAAATGTAATTATTGATATGATGTACATAATATAATGTAAGAAGGTTGGGAACACTGATATAGAGAGAATGAAAAAGATGGCCATGAGCTGGAAAATAAAAAGCGTGCAATTTTGTTCATTAACTGGTGTTTTATTTAATTAGAAACCAAATAGTTGAACCATTACATTACAACTGGCGACGAGAAAAGTGGCAGAAGAAAAAAATTAAATTTGAGAATACGAGATACAGAAAAAAAAAAAAAATGAGTAACGACAAAACAGGTTTGGTTATGTTTAATCCCCATGGGGACGAAAGTTCAGTTTCACAGAGATGGGAACGATGGATTAGATCTTTTGAAATATATGTCGAAGCAAATGATATAAAAAACAAATCGAGGAAAAAAGCTTCATTACTACACCAAGCTGGGACTGCGGTGCAAGAAATATGGTTTACATTACCGGAATCTAGTGCTCAAATTACCGAAAATACAGATGTGTATAAGGTTTGTAAAGATGCATTAACTAAATATTTTTCGCCTAAAAGAAGTTATACATATGAACGATATAGGTTGCGAATAATGTCACAACAAGACGAATCTGTTGCTCAGTTTTTGACAAGGTTAAGGGCTCAAAGTTGCAACTGTAACTTTGGAGATAAAGAAGATGATATGCTGTTAGATCAGATAATAGAAAAATGTAGCTCATCTGAGTTAAGACGCGCATTTTTGAAGGAGGGAGATAGACTGACATTAGAAAAAGCACTAGAAATAGGTAGGGCATTTGAAACTGCGGAAAAACAGGCAGTAAATATGGAAAGCAGTAGGAAAACTGACATGGTTGCTAGACTTAGAGATAAGAAAGAAGATTTAAACAGGAAAAAGTTACGATGTTACAGATGCGACGGAAGCGATCATCTTGCCAAGGATGACAAGTGTCCAGCCAGAGGAAAAATATGTAAAAAATGCAACAAGGAAGGGCACTACGCACGGTGTTGTAAGACAGGGGGAATGAGTAAAAGAGGAAAAATAGGAAAAAATACTGTTAGACAAGTAAACAGGGAGGAGGAAGAAGAAGAAAGCATATATGCATTTGCCATAAACACGGTAAGAAAAGACACGCCAATAATTGATATGATTCTAGGTGGAGTCCGATTAGAAGCTTTAATAGATTCAGGAGCGGGCTGCAATGTAATGGATAAAGAGACATGGGAAAAATGTAAGAGCAGTAAAATACAATGCATCTCCGAGAGAACAAACAAGAAATTATATTCGTACGGATCCTCAGAACCATTACGGGTTTTGGGAAAGTTTTCTGCCAACGTGGAGGTAGGAAAAAGGCGAACTCGAGCAGACTTCTACGTAATTGAAGAAAAAGGAGTTACTCTACTTGGAAAGGAGACTGCAATGGAATTAGGTATTTTAAAAATACAAATAAATCAGCTAACTTCACAGGTAAAGGCGAATGATATACTACGAAAATATGAAAAAGTATTTACGGGAACTGGTAAATTAAAAAATTATCAGTTAGAGCTGTCCATTGATACAACAATGCGACCTGTAGTTCAACCTGTGCGGAGAATTCCGTTTCAACTAAGGGAAAAAGTAAATGAGAGGTTAATCCAGCTAAAAGAAGAAGATATAATTGAAGAAGCGACAGGACCAACATCATGGGTATCACCATTGGTAATCACATGTAAGAGAAACGGAGAGATACGAATGTGTGTGGATATGCGACAAGCAAATAAAGCAATCGCAAGAGAACGGCATCCAATTCCGACGCTACAGGATATAACCCATGAAATAGGAGGCAGTGTTATATTTAGTAGCCTAGATCTTAATTCAGCATATCACCAGGTAGAGCTGAAGGAAGAGAGCCGAGCGATTACTACTTTCGCAACACACCAGGGACTTTTTAGGTTCAAAAGACTGTTTTTCGGATTAAATTGCGCTCCCGAGATGTTCCAAAGGATTTTAGAAAATATTTTAGGTAATATGGAAGGAGTAAAAGTTTTTATAGATGATATTTTGATCTATGGAAAAACTGAAGATGAGCACAACGCTAGACTGAACCAAGTTTTAGGAAAATTAGAGGAAAACGGTTTATCGTTAAATCAGAAAAAGTGCAAAATCGGGAAAACACAACTCGAATTTATGGGACATTTATTGACGGAAAAAGGAATAAAACCGTTACGAAGTAAAATAGAAGACGTGATGAATACCAGGCGACCTGAAAATAAAGAAGAAATAAAAAGTTTTTTGGGGCTGGTAGGATATAGTTCCAAGTTCATAAAAAACTACTCATCAAGAACGGAACCACTTAGAAGGTTGTTACAAAAGAATGCTATGTTTCGCTGGGGGGAAGAGCAGGACAAGGCGTTCTTGGATCTAAAAGAAGAATTAAGTAAATCTCCAGTATTGGGATATTATGATCCTTATGCGATGACTACGATTATAGCCGACGCTAGTCCATATGGCTTAGGGGCAGTGCTTGTACAAGAGAAGGACAATGATAAGCGGATAATCGAGTATGCAAGTAGGAGTCTTACTCAAGCCGAAATCAAATACAGCCAGATAGAAAAGGAGGCATTGGCGCTGGTATGGGCCTGTGAACGGTTTCACGATTTAATCTATGGTAGAACATTTCAATTAATCACTGATCACAAGCCTCTTCAATTTATATTTGCACCAAGGGGTAAGTCAAATGCAAGAGTAGAACGGTGGATGTTAAGGCTACAAGGTTATGACTACGAGGTGAAGTACGAACCGGGTAAAACCAACATAGCCGACCCATTGTCAAGGCTCAGGAATGAGAAAGAAGTAAATTTAAAAAGTGAAACGAAAATTGAAGAAGAAACATTATGCGCATGGATAAAAGAAGTAGTACCATGTGCTATGGATAAAAGGCAAATAGAATTAGAGACGAAAAAAGATCCGATACTACAAGAACTACGAAGGGCGTTAGAGTCAGGACGTTGGAAAGAATCGGTTAGAAGATATAGAACATACGAATTAGAATTAGGGGTAGTAGCAGGATTATTAACAAGAGGAACACGGATCATTATACCAACAAGTCTTCAAGAGACGGTACTAAAACTAGCCCACGAGGGACACCCAGGTGTTAGCAAAATGAAACAAAGGATACGTTCAAAAGTATGGTGGGTCTCTATTGATAAAGATGCGGAGAGATTCTGTAAAACTTGCCATGCATGTCAACTGGTGAGTCAACCAAGTAGACCGGAGCCTGTGAGTATGACGGAGCTGCCAAAGAAACCGTGGCAAGTAGTGGCTGCAGATTTTATGGGTCCTTTGCCCGATGGTAATTACATTTTGGTACTAGTAGACTACTACAGTCGTTTTGTGGAAGCCGAAATGACGAAACAGACTACAACTGATAAAACCATAAAGATACTAGACAAAATATTTGCGAGATTCGGATTTCCAGAAGTCTTGGTGACCGATAACGGCAGACAATTTATCAGCACCGAATTTGAGGAATATTGCAAAATAGTAGGAATGAAACATCGGAAAATTACACCGTTGTGGCCTCAAGCGAATGGGGAAGTAGAGCGGCAAAATAGAAGTTTATTAAAAAGACTTCGAATAGCAGCTGCAGAAAACAAAGATTTAGAAAAGGAACTATTAACATACCTATTGTCATATAGAACTACGCCACATTGCGGAACGGGAGTTAGCCCAGCCCGATTACTATTTGGAAGAGAAATTCGCGACAAATTACTAACAATGGAAGATGTAGTTCTGAATGATGAGGAAGTGAGAGACAGGGACAGAGAAAACAAGGTAAAGATCAAAGAGAGTTCAGATCGATCTAGACACGCCGTATACAATGATCTGAATGTAGGAGATACGGTGTTAATCCGCCAAGAGAAACAAGATAAACTGTCGACTACATTTCGAGATGAGAAGTTTAAGGTGATAGAAAGAAAAGGCAACGCAGTGGTAATAGAATCACCGAAGGGGGTTCGATATCAGCGAAATACCACAGTGGTTAAGAAATACAATGAAGCGAATGATCCATTACAAGAAGAAGACCAAGTGGATAGTCCAGAGAAGAAAACAACCGAAGAAGTTCCCGAAAAGGACTCTACAACAAATCCGATCGATACTCTAATCGAACCGGATCGACCCATGAGAGAACGACGTTTACCAAGAAAACTACAAGACTACGTTTTGTTTAAAAAAGGGGAGTGATGTGGTATTTTATAGGGAAAATGTAATTATTGATATGATGTACATAATATAATGAAAGAAGGTTGGGAACACTGATATAGAGAGAATGAAAAAGATGGCCATGAGCTGGAAAATAAAAAGCGTGCAATTTTGTTCATTAACTGGTGTTTTATTTAATTAGAAACCAAATAGTTGAACCATTACATTACAGTAGTGTAGTGCACAGCCGTAAAATATTTAAAAGAAATATTTAAATTCTAGTATATTATTTTTATTAAAATACAATAAACATTTTACGTACCATTAGCTTTAGGTTACTGAACAGAAATTAACAATAGTCGTATAGAAAATCGTTTAATATTAATTTAATCGCTTTCTTTACTGTAAGGTGATTTTAAGTCAGATATAAATTTGACATAAATGACTAAAACACTTGTCATAAAAATTGAAATTCTGCGGCTTTCTATAGATCAATTCGAAATATGTAATTTCTTAATTTTATCACGTCGGCCATATTGTACCTGGCACCATCTAGCGCTTGGAAGAAAAGTACTATCCTTAGGCTACTACATGGTCCCGGCATGTTACATATGGGTTTCTATAGCCTGTACATGTCAACAGAAAATGTCTATTTGTCCACATAGTTCAAGATTTCACCGCAAATGGCGCACTTTGTGACGTCACGATCGGTATACCCTATTGGGTAGTCGTTGGGTATGACATACGCATATCCCACCACACCAATGAAGAACGAAGGGTTGAGACTGGACCTGCGCATATTTTGGCTTATGAATGAATCCCCTTTCCCTTTATAGCAATTTTAGATGTTGACGAAGTCTTTTCCTCGTTATAACAATAGCATATTATAATTACTATTATATTTCGGCTTGTCCAAGTACGAATTTTACGTTCTACGCATTCCAGATTAGTCTCACCTTAACGCGCACCAGCTTTACCTTGTTTTCTTTGTAAAAACCTACTTCATAAAACACAAAAGTTTAACCGCAGTTTTCTTGTTACTCACATGTATTTAACAACCTCCCAACGTCAACAAAATAATTCACGGGAAAGCCATGCATACGCACAAACACCATCAAATGAACCAACTTCGTTGTATAACCCCGCTAGGGTCGTGACATCACTTGGCGACAAGTTTAAACACATGTACAGTAAAAATTTTTAATGATATCCGATCAAGGACATCTACGAAATGTATGATTTACGATTTTAGCTCCGTGAATTTTTTCTAATTCAAGTGTCATTGACTTAGTTTTTATGAGAGTACAGAAGATGCTACTGTTATTTTATTATTACAAAAATGTACGAGGGTGATTCAAATATAAACGGTAATTTTATTTTATACATTTATTGAATAATTATATACACAAGTTATACCTTCAGTTTTTCTCTACATAGCCTCCTTCACACTCTACACACTTCTGCCAACGGTTTGGAAGCTTACACATTCCTTGTTTGAAAAAAGTTTGAGGGCGCGTCGTCAGCCAGTTGCGTACACGCTCCTCGACTGCTTCATTACTTTCGAATCGTTCCCCTCCAAGCGACTCTTTCATGGGCGCAAACAAAAAATAGTCACAGGGTGACAAATCTGGACTGTAGGGAGGGTGTTCCAGGGTTTCCCAGTGCATTTCCTCCAATTTGTCCCTTGTCAAAATGGCGGTGTGTGGTCTAGCGTTATCATGAAGAAGGATGACATCTCTGATGGGCATGCCTCGTCTTTTGCTTCGGTAGGCGACTTTTGTTGACTCTAACAACTGGCAATAGTAAGCCGCATTCACCGTACGTCGATCATGAAGGAAATCAATAAGCAAAACTCCTCTGTAGTAAAAAAAAACCGTCGCGAGAACTTTTCCGGCTGAGAGACGAGTTTTGGCCTTCACTGGGCAGCCTTCATCCTTTCTTCGCCACTCCTTACTCGCCATTTTCAATTCCGGAGTGTAATGATGGACCCATGTCTCATCACATGTGACGATGCGCCTCAAAAAATGCTCCCCTTCTTGCCGGAATCGATTCAGAAGTCTCTCACAGATCTCCAACCTGACCTGTTTTTGATTTTCTGTCAACAACCTTGGAACCCACCGAGCACTAATTTTTCTGGAGCCAAGATGTTCAATGATAATGCTATGAACACTCCCAATGCTGATACCGATTTCTGACGCGATTTCGTTAGCAGTTAATCGGCGATCACATTCGATAAGCTCTCGAACGGCACGGATGTTGTCATTTGTGAGACTTGATCTTGGCCGACGTTCACGAGTCTCATTTTCTACAGTTTCTCGGCCTTTCTTAAATTGTCTTGCCCAAGTAAACACTCGGTTCTGGGATAGTGTAGCGTTTCCAAACTGTGCCTTCAAACGAGTTAAAATCTCCGAGGGTTTAACCTCTTCATTAGTTAAAAACTTAATAATAATTCGCTGTGCAACAGACAAAGGAACCTCTTGCTCAGTCATGACTCTACCTGCGACTAAATCGAACAGTTGCAATTAACCAAGCTGGTTACACCTCCCTAACACTCCAACCATCAACTCCTCACTCCACCGTCCAGCTCGGAACTGCTTGCTGAGAACACTAGCAAAATTACCGTTTATACTTGAATCACCCTCGTATATTATAGTAAAAGCATTCAAAATTCCAAAATAAATGAACTAACAAGTCTATTAGCAAATGTAAAATCAAATCATTGGCACTGACAGAAAATAACGTTATTGATATATCTGAATTAATAAATAAACTTACGTTACAGGGAAAGTAATGTCAACAACGAGCATCATTTTAAAATGGAATGTCGAAACAATATGAATTTTTGAGAGACGAGCATACATGTTAAATCTATCCTTATCACACACGCTCTAATCATTGCAAATGAGAAAGATAAATGTTTTCCAATTTGTTAATTCATTCATGATACAGATGACCTTGATCGGATATATTTCAATAATTTTACTGTACTCTCTGTTTTAAATGTGGAGATCCTTACGTCTGAACTAAGAATAAACAATCATGTTTATTCCTGTCTTTGTTACTCACATTCTGAGTGACAAAGATAGGCTTATTTCCTTAAAAGTTGTTGCCTTGGAAAACCCTATTATCGATTGGAAAATTAATTCACTCGCAATTAAAAATATAAAATAGAATTTTATCGTCTTGAATAAAAAATAACTATTAATTTTCAGAAAGAATAAAATTCATCTACACAGAATGACTATGGATTGTGACTATATGACAAATAAAATAGCTGAATTAAAACAAGAAATTCAGAAGAAAATGATATTGAAATTTGGCTCCGTTGTGAAAATAGATGATATAGAAGAAGCAATTTTAAAACGAATGGTTTTAAACTTGCGTGTTAGTATGCTTGACATCGGCAAAATGTATGAGAAAGATGTGGAAGCACTACGAGTAAAAACAACATATTAATATAAAAGTAGAAATATTACTTTTGTTTTTTCAGGTATTATACGGAGAAAAACAAATAGAATTAAAGAATGTGATTCGAGAAAATACAGCTCGTTTAGAAATTATTGCAATTCTTAATAAAGAAAAAAGAGAAATTGCACATATACTAGAAAAAACAGTTAAAGCTAAAGACAGACTGAAAAGGGGAGATCAGACCTATTGTACTAAAGACGTAGACAAACTGCAAGCTATTACGAAAAGGCAAAGAGAACAAATAGAAGTCTGTTAAATTATGCAAATGTGCTAAAATAGCTGGACCAACTAATATCTGTTATTTTTTGTAATAGAAAAATAGTTAATTGTGGGAAAATGTGCCCTTTTTTCAACAAATTTAATACTGTAATAGTTATTTATGGCACCAGTGTATTATATTGCAAATAAAGGTGACGCCACATAGCTTATGTTATGTCAATGTCAGTACTATGTCAGAAATTGATTTTTAATTGTAGCCGATCACAATGCATATGCCAATAGTGGATTCCACCATTTTTTAAATATAACTTCATCTGAACGTATAAGTAGAACTAAGACTATCGGTGAAAATCCGGTGAAAAAATTCCTATTAATAAGCGAGTTATAGTACCCCGAAATTTGAAAATATAGATGTGACGTCACGAATATAAGTTTTTATATCAAACTGTTTTCTTCGTGGACCTAAATGTTCTTGAAATATATGCTAGTTTTAAATTATATTTATAAAAAATAAATGAATATTATTATACTGTACAAGTCTACATGATTTATAATTGGAAGTGATTTAAATTATTAAGTTTAATGCAAAACATTTATATTCAAATAAAAACTGTTTGAGAATTGCAGTACTGGACTTGATAGCCACGCTTCCGCTATTTGAATTTCTCTATTTCCATAGGTAGCATGCTCCTCCCCTAACTGGGTATTCGTTATATATTTATAGGCCGTCTTTCATATGAGTAACGAGCTGCTGTAACAAAAAACCCCTTATTTCCGAGGAATTTCAATTATATCGTTTCATTTCTTTATTAATATTCAATATTATGCATATACTTTCAATATTTTTTCCTAATTTCTCTTAATTTAATTGCGCTGTAGTCCCCTAATGTCCATGCTATTTTGACAGACATAAAAATAAAATGAATCTACATATGCTCTACATTCAGGCTATGTTAAAATTTTGATACTAATTTATGACTTAAATTATTGACATAGCACTGACATTGACATAACATAAGCATTGTGGCGTTACCTTTAGTCAGGCAAGAAAGTGTTAGCTCATGAGGCTGTCAGGCCCAGTGGGGGTAATTTTTTCAAGTGACTTATGTAATTAACACACATGTGCTATTCAAAAAAAATTCCAACACCTCTTCAAATGGTATAAAATGTATTTAAACGATTTTCTAATTTTAAATAAATAAATGAATAAATAAATCAGCATCATGGCTTATTACCCATTGCTGGGTGTGCCAATCTGCTTTGTACACAGATATCGGTAATGATGAAATATATGCACCGTGCGAGCGCTTACCAGGCGTCACCTCACGGGCACTCATTGCTGGCGTGAAATTTCGAAATGACATTTTTGGTAAAAAAAAGAGTCGAGAGGGCCTGGACTATGTTAAAATATGAATGTTCATCTGACGTTGCTAAAAGCTTCGTGACTATGATCTTTAGCTCATCAGCGACTTATGAATAGCTTTATTTGTTACAAATCACCATAGTTATAGCGTTATTATTAGGTGTTGGATAATAGATATTTATATTATAAAGATTGTCAAAGTCAATCAATATGGTACTAATCGTAAATATCTGGTCCATACTTACTTAACGACAACTATAATAGAAATATATGTATAATTTCTATACCTATTTTATAAAAAATATTAAATGCACACCTGTACTCTAAAAAAATTAGTAAAAGAGAAAAACAGAAATAGTACATTAAAAAACAAGTTTCATAAGGCAATTTGTTAACATACGGGTCCATGTATGGAAAACGAGCCGCTTTGCGGCGAGTTTTACAATGGACGAGTGCGAGGAGTTTATGAAACATGTTTTTATACTATTTTTTCTATTGTGGTAATATTGTAATTTGATTATATTTTTAAAAAATACGTGGTCAAAAATATGACGGTGTTTTTATCAGTTATGTTGGTAGTTTGGTAGCGCTTTTCGCTAAAATTTTTAACTTCACAGATCAAAATTCATTGTTGCTTGACAGCAATTAGAGGTTATATGTCAATCGTCTGTCAGTTTTCAAAGCAGTCATACCACCTCTAGAAAACGAAAAATGCCAAAAACAGTACGTGTATAGATAACAACGTGTTATACACTCATAAAAACACTGAAATAGAAAATAGTACATTAAGATACAAATTTCATAAGACATGATTTTAGCACACGCGTCTTTGTTAGAAACGAGCGACTGCCGCGAGTTTTCTAAGGGGACAAGTGCGCTGAAATGTCTTATGAAACGTGTATTTTATACTATTTTTTCTATTTTGGTCCTTTTGTCAAAAAATATTTACAAATATACGTTATTACATTTTGAAGAATTTCTATATTGGTTGTTTATGAAATACATTTGCATGTCATAAAGAAGTACTTTATGACATTCAAATGAGTTTCATAAAGTGCATATTAAATAGTCAAAATAGAAAAATAAAATTATGCTTGACGATCGCACACAAATCTGCTGATTTCAAGGTCACGTGTCTTGCGGCTTAATATATCATTACTGTACTCAAATTGAGGTTTATAATATTGTCATTCTGGCATACAAGCTGCGTATATTTAGTTATATTTACCAGTCATGATTATCTGATTAGAACTAAACTAATCAATCATCATTAATTTGCGCGGAATAACAAAACTAATCAATCATTATTCATTAATCATAAATTATTATTTTAGTCATTAGTTTTCAATCATTAGTCAGATTAAGCGCAGCACATAAAAATCATAATTCAACATTACATAAATTAAGTAGAATGGCACATTTTCCCCATTTGCCGTTGTGTATGTTAAATATTTTATTTTATCAGAGAAGAAAGATAATAAATGTGGCCCATTTATTTTAGATACCTGTAGGTATATTGCCTCCATGCATAAACCACTTTTATTTACAGAGATTAAAAGCAGAAATTAAAACATTGAATACAAAATCTCTGCCCCCAGAACCTATACAGCATGAAGAAGAGGAGGAACCTGTGAAAGAAGTACTACTCTGTGGCGACTTTGATTCATTAGAAGAAATATATGATCCTTCAAACTATTTACCACAGAAAGATGAAGAGTTGCTAGCGAAATCTCTTGACGAAGGAACAGTAAGTTTTATAATAATAAAACGCGAGCACTCATGTGAGTTTGTTAACCTTGGAAAAATTTCATAATTTACGATTATATGTGGTTTATTTGTCACCGCTTAGTTGCCGAGGCAAATACTGCATGAAATCGGAAAAATCATGAAATTTTTAATAAAATATTAACATTATTAGGTTATGTACACCTTTGTTTTGTTAGCATTTGTTGAGTCCCAAGGTCAACAAAGTCATATGACTCATCACGTTCTATAATAATTAAAATGTCTGTTTAGAATAAATAAATAAATATATCATCACGGTATATTACTCATTGCTGGGTGTGTTAATCCGCTTTGTGGGCGTTTACCAGGCGTCACCTCACGGGACTCACTGCTGGCGTGGAGAGTGTACCACAGGGGTCAATTTTGGGCCATTTTAAAATTTGAAATATTTGGCGTCGGTCAGGATTGAACCCGGTTCCCCAGATTCGCGACCAGGCACTCAGGCACGCGGCCACGAGACCCCATATGTTTTGAATAATACTGACCTAATTCTACTTTGCTCTAATTCTTACAAAATAAAGTAAATCTTATGTATTAATTTTATCAATTTACAAATACACTATAATTCACGAAAGATAATTATTCAAGGTCATTTGTTCGAAGAAAGAATACACATCACTTTATAGCAGTAGCTTAGCAACATTTTGTATTAGAAAGAGAAAGATTATTTAACCTATGTCTATTTAATTTATTTGGTGTGACAGATATACGTAAATAGTGGCATTACTTTCTAACACACTACAAATAATAATGACATATGTCGTAGAATTACAGATACCTACTTATCTACTACACTGCCCTCTGTGCTAATATTTACCCAGTGGCGTTGACGTTTAAATCAAATTATTATTCCTTGGTTTATAAGTTAAGTCTATGTTTTTGTATTGTGAAAAAACAAGTGAAGAACATAAATCTTTCAGAAAGACATTATTAGAAAGAAACATAATATTCAAATTAATTATTTTTATTTTTTCAGTTAAAATGTGTCCATAAATATTTCATGTTGCACGCCTATGCATACGAAATGCAATGAAGTTATCTGCAAGTAATATTATATCAGACGGCTCACAAATGACCTTGAATAATCATCTTTCGTGAATAATAGTTTACAACAGTGATCCTAACTTCAAACACAATAAGGCGATTTTTCGCGACGATACAAAATGGTTTCGTTAATGAATTTTATGAACCAGTACGATCTCGCGACGAACTAATGACGTCAATCATGGACCTGGTTCGTCGAATCACAAACCGAGGTAGCGAACATGTTCAAGAATGTGATTTTTCGGTTGTTTCCATCCATCCAAAAGATCTTAAGGCGCAGTTATACGGCGCGTGGTTCGGCGAATTTGTCTCGACGAACCACCAAGCTTACACGGTTTGACATATACGGTTCGCCATGGCTTGCGGTTTGTGAAGCGTAGTTCGTGGTGGTTCGCGAGGTTCCATCAACTATCGGTAAATTGGCACGGATCAAAGGCGCTGTACACGTTGGTTCGTGCAAAGTTCGTATTGGTTTGTGCAGGTTCGCGCAGGTTTGCCTTATCGCGGACCACTTGCAGTGCAAGTCACAATAGTCAACATTTGTGTACTATGGTGTGGCCAGCAGATAAATATTTGAAATTCATTGTAGAACTTCAATTAGAAAACCAGATTTGCTAACTTCATCTATTTTTCATATGTGACGCCATCCACAACCTTTTTTTACGTTTTTTCAAACGATTTTGCATTAATAATCCAGATTATATAATACACAAGGAAGTAGACGTAATAAATTGTTGCCTAGCATCCCTGATTGTGATTATGTAGTCACAAGACGAAAGTATCCACATTTTTTTCGGCGAACCAATTACGTAATGGTACGTCAGAACGCGAGCCACCGCGAACTGCTCTCCAGTATCCTGGTTCAACGAACCACACGCCGTGTAACTGCGCCTTTATAATAAATAATTCAAATTCATGTTTATACATTCATTTAACTAGTATTCTTTTCTATCGTTTAAAATTAAACGCCATTTAATCCAACAGGTTTTAATAACGTAATTTCTCGCGATATCCTATTTTACGTCACTACTAGAGGGCTAGACAAACGTATGGAAGTCGACCACAAGCAGACCTATTCGTCATCTTAGATCCCAACGTCCGTGGTGCGTCAGTGCAAGCATATGCATGGAAAATGCGTTTAAGCTTTGTACGAGAGTTTTTGTTATATAATAGTTATATCACGATATAGCGGTCGAACGCTTTCGCTTGCTAGAGCTACTGTGGTTATATTTTGTGGATTTTTGAACTCTATCAGCCAAATAATGGTTGGTTGTTCTGCCCCTAGTTTTAGTAATAATACCAGGCAGAGAACAGAATTTTACAAATTTCCTACTGACTCAAACAGACGTAAAATATGGCTAATAAATTGTAAAAGACGAGATTTACGCCTGGAAATGTTCTTTGTGGGACCTGAAATGGCCGATAATCCGTTTCATAGAGAAGTTTCGACTTCCAAGTTAAACTGTTACCCTTCGAATTTTGAACATGAAACCATTCAATGTTCGTAGATTCACTGTTCACTCTTTGCATCATACAATAGATTTTCCTTTGTAAATTACCTACCTTTCAATCTTTATCGAGCGGTTGTGGTTCGAATTCGACCGACGTAAAACTTGAAAACTATTTTCATTTTTCAAATAGCACAAGAATACTATTGTTGCGCTCTCTTCTCGGCAGCTTTGAGAGTCCGTTGGATAATTCCTGATAAGCATTCACAAAAATACATATATGTGGTCATTGTCATTATTGTTATTACCGAATTCTGAAAATAAAAAAAAAAACATTGGCACATCCAGAAATGAATAAATTAGCCATGATTACATATTTAAATTTAATATAAAAACCTATACCAATTTGTAAGCATAAAGGGAAGTACAAACCGGCCAACAAAATGTTGACAACAAGTTGACGGATGTTGGCAACATCTTTGTTGCACACAGCAAGTTATTTCTGGATACATGTAGTCAACAGTCATCATTTCCGAAGCATTATTCCAGCTGTGAGGTAAGGGTCCGCTATTTGCTTCTATTCAGGGCATCCTCAGGGCTGACATTCACCATATTCATATCGTCCTTTATTGTATCCATCTAGCGTTTTTTGGGCGACAACATGGACCTTGACCACTCAACTCAAGTCGCAGGGCAGTCTTGGCTATTAAATCGTCTCATTTTATCCGTGATTGGTGCCGCGCCCATAATTTTTCTAATGTATATATTTGTCATATGGTCAAAACGAGTAAACCCCACAGCCCAACGAAGCATCCTCATTTCCATGCCATGAAGTATTCGCTCATGCTGCGTTGTAGTTGGCCAACATTCAGCTCCGTACAGGGCGCACCACCGTTTTATAAATTTTTGTTTTTAGATGGATTGGCATTTTGCGATCATACAGGATTCCAGTCATCTGACCCCATTTCATCCAGGCAGCGATGACTCTTGCATTGGCGTTGGCAGTAGTCTCACCGATAAAGCGAATGGCAGAACCTAAATATTTGAACTGGGTGGTCTTAGTTGTTCAACATTGAGGATAACACCACACTCCAAATATTTACTCTTTGTAATATTGAGACGCATACCATTTTGAAGCAGTCGTGTTTTCCACTCACTGCTGTACATGGCTTTTCAAATCTTGCCGTGTTACGTCCATTTACTTCGCATAAAAAAACATCATCCGCATAAAGGAGTGTCCACGGATGGGGTCTCTATAAATCAGCAGTTATAGCATCCGTACATAAAATAAATAAAAGGGGGGACAAAGCCGACCCTTGATGTTTTGAAGTAAAAATGGATACGACTGCTGCTGGTGGTGCTGTTTTTTTAAGTAAATAATGTTTCCAACCGTTTTGACTCCAATGAAATAAAAAATGGAAGTAAAATATTCCTTAATGTCGTCAATAAAAATAAAAATAGCAGTGTTAAAAGTGCACTAACGACATTAACTATTTCACATTTGTAAATGAAAATATTTTTTTAACTCAGAATGTATAAAACATGTCGGAAAAACCCCACTTCATACTTTCTCTTCGCACAATGTGAAGCTGACGGCGCATTCCCATGATATATATTTATACGTCAAGTATATTATAATACACTGCTGTCAAAATTTCGATTTGCATTTGTTTGTTTAAGCCTAGTTTAAGCCTAGCTTAAAATTTAAGGGTCAGCGGTGCAACTGGGCATTAAATTTTAAGCTATCGTTGAAAAAAGCAAATCGAAATTTTGACAGCAATGCATAATAATACACTTGACATTTCATTTCGATGCGATATTGCCAATTTAAGGCAAACATATTTAAAATTTAAGATATATTGGTTGGTGCAGCTAATTTTTTTAGCTAAAAACTGCATTATTCGATGAAGTTTTTCTTTTCAAGTAACTTTAAAAGTGTCTTTACAATGGCCTTACAAGTTTTATTTACACGATCAAGTTTTATGTTAATTAAATTATCCAAATGTCAAAAGATAAGTCACAGAGTATACTGTGGTTAAGTCATACCTACATAAACTGTCATTCAATTTACATCACTTGAATTTTCCTTGTATATCCATCAAGATTTCAATTACTTCTCTACTCCATTGTGCCACTTTTCGGTTTAATATCCATCACTTATAACACCACACTTGTACTTGACACATAAAAAATATAAAATACAAATGGCATTTGACAGTTACTTGACAGTCAAATCTTATAGGAACTTTTAAAAAAAAGTAGGGCATGTTCGACTTATGTCCATTTATCTGTCTCTCTTGCACTCACGCCACATCATTGTGCGAGAAAGAAATTTTTTCAAGTCACTTGAAAAGAAAAACTTTATAGTGTAATGCACGCTTCAAGCCGGCCTTATCCATTCATTGGTCTTTCTCGCACTCACATAATTGTGCGAGGTAGAAAACTTTTAAAGTGACTTGAAAAGAAAAAAGTTTTAGGGTGTGAGATTTTGAAACACATTTCCATTTCCAGGTAACAGAAGATGAAATAGTTCTCTGCATTCACGAACTTATTCAAGAAGTCATTGGTACAGTCATATCAACAAATAAATCGCAAGATGAAAAACTAGTGGCAGCATTATCTGAAATAGTGGACCAAGTTCCAATGGAGTATTTAGAAAAACGAAAAAGTGTACAGTTCTTAGCTGGACTTATAAAAGATATGGTTGAAAAAGTTACACATGTAAGTTCCGAATCCATAACAGCAGGAGTCGCAAAAGCTACTCAAAGAAGCATATATGAAATTGCTGGATATATTGAGGAAATAATAAATACATTGAATGGAGCACCGGAATATGGAGAGGAAGATAATGAACGAGGTGAAGATACTGAAGGAATTGAAGATGATATACTTCAAGAAAATTGGATGATCGAAGAAGAAATTGAAAATGAACTTGAATCTATAACAAATTCTGTTAATCCCGAAGAACTGGATTAGAAATAGGAATAAGAATTTATATTTGATTTTTATTGACACATCATTACAATATTTTTAAATTCTTTTTGGAATGCATGAAAGTAAAATATAAATTTAATATGTCACTTTTTATCCTATTTTACTTGTATATCTTTATTGTATCCATATTGATAATTCTTTTTTTACACCTTATTTTATCTTTTAATTTTCCTGATATACATTATATTTATATTAATAAAACTTTATACCAATACAATAAATATGTGTATGAATTTTATGTATGCTGAGGTACCGCCGAAAAATTCTCGCATTTTTTTATTCTTCAAAAAAATTCCCGGAAATCTTTCAGGAAATATATATTTATTAATTTTGAAGGGTTAATATTTTTTTCTACTCCTGTAAAAATATATCTATTAAATTTTTTTCGATTAATTATAGTAGCCATAATTCAATCTTCTCGGCCAACCACAGAACCAGAAATCTATTATTCCCTTTAATTTAATTCTGCCTGCGATCACTCGTTCTATGGCCGTCTGACAATTTTTTCAAGTTATCATTTCTTCATAATCTGCAGAAACGATATTTAGGCAATACTAGTTAACTGAAAGGATATAATTTCATATCCATCCTAGAATGGATATGAAATCCACAAATTACATACGTCGTGTAACCTAGACAACTGACTATTCATTTATTACAAGGCTAAAAGAAGAAGAACGATACAAATGTCACATTTGACATTTTAATGTCATTTAGAACAATTAATTGAATTATATTGTGAATTAGTTGTATTGTAACTATTTAAAACGAACGTATAAAAATTGGAAATCAGAACGGTATGAAATGTCACATTGACAAGGCAAGGTTATCTCTTTTAGATTTGACAATAAAAAATCGTAAGTAGTATACCTGATCACATAACAGTTAGTTATGATCCCATAACTAACTGTTATGTGATCAGGGGGTCTATTCTAATTCATATAGAGTGAGGCTATCATAGCCCAATCCCGGTATCCAACTCCGACTCCATCTGTTGGCCAGTAGTGGAATTTATATTAATATAGACTGATGTGGCTATCCGTAGCTCCAGTGGTACCGCTACGGGCAAAGTTTCACGCTATAATTGAAATGTTTGTTTTGATGGTGATTGATAACTCTGAATGACAAGTTGACAAGCAGTTCGGCTTTTCAATTTTGTGTTAAAATACTTGTGTTCTTGTGTTATATCATAATAATATTTGATTTATATCTATATATTGTAAGTACATATTAATAATAATAATGTATTTATTTGTTCTAAGGCCGTTCGACCTATAAAATCTCAATTTACATATATAAACATATACAATTTTTTACAATTTACAGAGACATTTTTAGTGCCCTCTGTTGGCAGCCTCGTTACGTGCAGAGTAGCTTATAGTGACTTCTGCTGCCACTCGGACTCCTGGGTGTGTCTTTTTTTTAAAATTAAAAACTGACTCGTGTGAGATTCGATCGCGGTCCCACACGAGCAACCTTGTATGCCAGGCGAGCACTCTAGACCGTTGTAATGTAATTACATATTTAAATTATAATAATTATTTATAATTCTAACAACCTTTGTTTAAAAATAATTTGGGAGCACACAGAACATTCGAATACCTTTATATTGACTTGGTCAAATCACGTTTTATAAATCTACGAATCGTCAAATTTCGTATAGTTTTACATTGACTTATTCGTGTCACGACTTATGCTTTTTTCACCTCTGCAAACCTCGAAAAATATTTATCTCGTCTTATTCAAATATTGAAATTTTTTATCCTGTTCCATTCAAATCTCAACTTTTGCAAATCTCTCTACTCTGAAGCTGGCGCGCTTGTTAGAACAATGTTCGTTCACCATGCTCCATTCCAATGCTGTTAATAACTTTAGTTTTATGTGGTATTTAAATTATTTATAATATATCTAAAAATCTTTTGGTACGAAATATTTGTTTATTAATGTTACAAGAAAGTGCTAAACGTATAAATATTAAGGTAAATAAATATGTAGTTATTATAAATATGTTTCATTTTAGAATTTATAAACAGGAATAAATTCACCAGAGTGATTCTACCGGCCACTTCTCTAACGCAAGCTGTTATGAACAAGCCTCACACACTACATTACCATGGCCTAACAGCTATATTAGTGATAATTATTAAAGGTATTAACGAATAAATGACAATAAAATATACATAAAAATAAAGTAATACTAAAGATAATACATATAAAATTCTCAGACGCAGGTAAGTGATGAATTTATTCATTTTGATGATACTAACCCCCAAAAAAATTACGTGTTATGGTAGCAGATAATAAACAAATGTATTTATTCCCTATTTATCTTAAGAGTGCCGCTTCGAAATTATTATAAATAAGTAGTATGTATTATAACAAATATACTCTTATATATTTTGTAATAGCGCCACCCGTAGGGCATTTGTAAATAATTAATAAAGTTTGCGTTATATCCTATGTGAATATATATTTTTAGATTTCTCCTTTATAAGTTCGCGTGCCGCTTTGAAATTATTATACATAAATAGTAGGTATTATAACAAATTATTAAATATATATTTCAATTTACTGCCCCCCGTAGAAGGGTATGAAAAAAAACTCATGAACATTTTGTTGCCTATGATATACGTTTAATCTTAGATATTCCCTATATAAGTCCGCGTACCGCTTTGAAATTATTATAAACAATTATTATGCATTGTAACAAATTATTTAGTATATATTTCCATATAGCGCTCCCCGTAGAAAGGTATGAGAAAAATTCATGTACATAGTGTTACCTATCATACATGTGTAATCTTGGATATTTTCTATATAAGACTGCGTGCCGCCTTGAAATTATAATAAATAAATAAATAAATAGTATGCATTGTAACAAATTATTTAATATACATTTGAAAATAGCGCCTCCCTCTCCCAAAGATCTTTTGGAAATATTTGTAGAGGTTAGAATTTGTGTTTGTATTATAACTCGCATCATAGATGGCATTGTAGCATAAAGGTTGATTTACATATTACATTAAGCAGGTTCTTCTGAAATATTACCTGTACCATAAAACTTTATGCGATACATACATTGAAATTTAGACCATAAAATGATCGATTTTTGCAACGGCTTTAAATTAAGATGTCTGTCATCAATTCAAAAATTTTAGCACTAAAAAATCCAGAATACTGTGCTCTAAAATTCAATATAAAATGCATCCTATAAAAGCTAATATGTTTTAGAATCATTAAAAATTAATTTATAGAAAAAATAAAGATATACTTTGAATTATGTTAATTTTTGTTATTATATTTCTTCATTTCCTTTCCATAAATTATGAGATCCTTATTTTCCAAGGGCATCGAATACAGAATGGAACCTACGGTATATTTTTCAATTGAAACCGAGTGAGAACCCAACCGGGTATTAAAATTTGGGTTCAGTTCCGGTTCATTTTCAGTTCAAAATGTAATCGTTATAAATACTTCTTATAGCTGAACATCGGGAAATTGGGTTCGTGTTCTTATCTTGTATTGCATTATAAATTTCGGCTCGTATTTTAAATTATTCAAAAAAAAAACATTTATTCAATTTTCATTATGTCGAACCAAACCTGAATCCGGAACAATACCGCATATATTATTATTGCTTGAACCAGAACCACAAACAAACCCATCTATCAAAACCCAAATTAACCTGATCCAGAGCGAGTTTTTGGCAGGTTCGATGGCCTGTTATTTTTTAATAATATTAAGAACATTTCAAATAGAGCAAATTAACAATGAACGTAGCATTTCTTTTAAACAATGTTCATGTTTCCTTTCTTTATAAATATGTAACAAGACAAGGCTCTGTCTAAATCTTTTCCAGATATTTTAGTGTTTGTGATGAATGAAAACAACTTATTAATTTTTTCGTAGCTCTCCTGCGTGGTAGTGTAACAAAAAACATGGAATAATTTATTATACTTTTTATCTATAATAATTTGTAAGCGACACATAGATTCATATTTCATATAAGTTATGAAAAAAGTATATGTACAAGGGATACACTACACGAATTTAAATTTATTAAAATTGCCGCGTTTTCAAGGTCAAACCTACACTCGGTAAATTTGTTTTGTTAGACCTTATATTTTTTTTATGTTATATATTCATAAATACCAAGCGAACTCTACGAAGAGAAATAGTTATTATAAATTTATTTATACTTTCTTTTCCTAGAATGGTCCACACAATATTTATGATTTTTTTTCACACCTGCCTACGGGGGCGCTATATTAAAATATATATTAAATAATTTGTTATAATGCATACTAATTGTTTATAATAATTGTGATATCCGCTGCCTAATATCGAAAATCTTGTTAATAAAGTTGCTCAATATCATGTATTTAGTAAGATAGACCTACGCAGTGCTTATCATCAAGTACCAATTGCTAAAGAAGATAAAAAGTATACTGCTTTTGAAGCTAATGGAAATTTATACCAGTTCAACAGAATACCATTTGGTGTGACCAATGGAGTAGCGGCTTTCCAGAGAACTATCGATAAAATCATAAAGACGAAAAATCTGAAAGGTGTGTATCCATATCTTGACGATATTACTATTTGTGGAGTTGATGTTGATGATCATGATAGAAAACTAAATCAATTTATGTAAGCAGTAAAAGAATTCAATCTCACTCTCAATTTAGAGAAAAGCACTTTTAGACAATCTCAAATAAATTTATTGGGATATACTATATCAAATAATGAGATCAAGCCTGACGTTGACCGTTTACGTCCACTACTAAATTTACCTATCCCTCAGGATGCTGTATCTATGAGACGAGTCATAGGAATGTTCGCTCATTACTCGAAGTGGATACCGGGATTCTCAGAAAAGATCAGACATCTTACTACAGTTGAAGCATATCCTATTAATGAAACAGCTAAAATATTGTACGAAACTCTGAAAGCTGAAATAGCTAAGTCAATGGTAAAAGCAATTGATGATCATATTCCATTTACTATAGAAACAAATGCCTCTGAACATACTATAGCTGCATCTTTATCACAAGAAGGTAGACCTGTCGCATTTTTTTCTCGCAGTCTATCGGACAGCGAACGACGGCACTCAGCAATCGAAAAAGAATCATACGCTATTATTGAATCTATAAGGAAATGGCGTCAATTCCTGCTTGGAAGACATTTCACCGTGATAACAGATCAAAGATGTGTGTCTTTTATGTTAAATAAACATCATTCAAGCAAAATTAAAAATGAGAAAATTGAACGTTGGCGGCTAGAATTGTCAGAATACAAGTTTGATATATCTTACAGACCAGGAAAAGAAAACATAATAGCTGATACGTTGTCCAGAGTTTGTTCGAGTGTAGCTGACGCTAGTACAGAACTCTACCATTTGCACAAAACCCTTTGCCATCCTGGTATTACTCGCATGACTCATTGGGTAAGAACTAAAAATTTACCATTCTCTACTGAAGAAATAAGAAGTATGACTAAATCATGTCCTATCTGCGCCGAGATAAAGCCTCAGTTTTACCGCCGAAGGGATAATCCGACACTCATAAAAGCCACTTCACCCTTTGAGCGATTATCCATCGATTTCAAAGGACCTCTCCCTTCCAACACACGAAACAAATATATCTTAACTATAGTAGACTAATATTCGCGATTTCCCTTTGCATTTCCTTGTCCTGACATAACAACGTCTACCGTCATAAGCCGTTTGGACCAGATTTTTGTTATGTTTGGAATGCCATCATTTATTCATTCTGACCGTGGTGCTTCCTTCATGTCTATCGAATTTCAAAATTTTCTTCGAAAAAAGGGAATAGCCATGAGTAGAACAACTGCTTATAATCCCCAAGGAAACGGCCAAGTGGAAAGGTACAATGGCATTATTTGGAAAACGGTACAACTCGCTCTAAAAACAAATAAACTTGCTATTGAAAGATGGGAGCTAGTACTTCCAGATGCCCTACATTCTTTTAGATCGCTGCTCTGTACAACTACCAATGCTACTCCTCATGAACGCATGTTCCGTTACAACCGAAAGTCTACTATAGGGACCTCAATTCCTACCTGGCTAGCACAGGGTGGTACTGCTTTTCTTAAATCTCACACTAAAAATAATAATCTCGTCGAGGAGGTAGAAATTCTACAATCGAACCCCAATTATTCATTTGTTCGTTATAATGATGGGCGTGAAACAACTGTTAGTAACAGACATTTGGCTCCCAGAGGTAACATAAACTTTGAATCAGACAAAGGAGAAGAGACAGAATTAATACCTATAACTACGTCTACACCTATACAAGAAAACTCACAACAATTACGTCAGTCAGTACCGGACCAAGAAACTGTATCCACATCATCTCAAGAATTAGATATTTCAGAAAATCATCAACAAATACAGCAACCGTCATTGGTTCCGCAAAACCTAACCAATGAAGGAACTCGTCGATCAAACAGACAACGACGACAACCTACGTATCTGCGAGACTACATTCAGCATTGAAATTTAATGGCTAGAAGAATGTGATAATATAACCCTAAAATACTTTAACATTAATTTAACATAAAATATCATACCACTTGTTGTTAATTTATTGCATTGTTTTCTGTGTGTTGTGCAAACTTCATAAAACACATTTTCTTTTCGGAGTGTACTTCGGGAAGCAGCGAACGCGCTAATTTCGAATTTGTTGATGCGCGGCAACTTCATGGTATAGATTTGTACACATTGACAAATGTACAAGGGGAGAAATGTACAGGGCAATATAAATTCACGAGGCAGATTTATACTTTCGAAGAAAAGTACGTGGAGAGAAATACACAAGGCAATATAACTTTAAGGAGTGGATTTGTACTTTAGGAAAAAAATACAAGGTAATAAATGTACAGGACAATATAACTTCAAGGGACATATTGGTACGTTAGGATAACGTATACGGGTAGAAATGTATTGACTGATAAATGTGCATTTCGGAATTTGTGTGCATTCCCGGGTCCGAGTGTACTGACGCGCGAAATTTGAAAGAAAATTGTCAAAAGAACTCATATTTTTATTGTAAACAACACGGTGTAGAATCTGTAGGTGAGTGCACGACGTATTCCAATGCATTACGAAGAATGGCTAACTAAATGGGCTAGTTCATACAGTGTACCGCTAGATGTCAGGTTTTGTGACGACCCGGTTTTTACACAAAATATTTAAAATATTAAATTATTCATACATAACGCATAATATTCTATATTTTCAATCATTACCTTTTATCTTTTGTCATTTCTATGTATGTATTTTGTACAAATTCCATACAAAAACGTTTCTATACTTCCAGTAAAATTATAAAACAACATATGTCGAATGCACTTGACATTGACACCTTTAAATCAGAAATTTATTTTAGTACCTGTTTCTGTGATTATGTGTAGCTGGCTGCCGCTAAATTGCACATTTTGGCACTTTAAAAAAGACTATATTTCTCTTTATTTGATCCATATCCTGTTGTGCATCTTGTAGCAAAACATTTATTGTCAAATGGTAACGGGCAGTGACCTCTATATATTGAGTATATAGAGGTCACTGGTAACGGGTCGCGTTAGCGCCATTTTGTTTCCCAGTTACTTAGCCATGTCAATGCATCTCGTGCTCTCACCTATAGATACTACACCGTGGTAAACAATAAATATTTCACATGTTAATATTACAAAAGTAAATAACAATAAAACAAAAAATAATTCTTTCGGGTATTAAAAAAACATTTTTTGTATATTCCAAATAAATAATTTAGAACCATCTAAGAATTATTATTAAATTAATTACTTGTCCATTTTCTTGCCTTTTACATTAACAAGTTCAGCTGCAACGTTATGAAGACAGAAGCAAAAGAGCGGGAAACAGAAACAATACACTACATTTACCAATACCAACCAACTAAATCTAGGTTTTTTTTTTAGTTTCCAATGCTTTGAATAACCGAACCGCGAATTTTAAAACTATTACCAAAACAGCTCTATTTACTTGTGGTGGTGCTGCTATCTACTATTAAAACTGTCATTTCCTTCAAACTTAATTATCGCGCGAAATAACAATAGTGTTAATAAAAACGTCATATGCCAAATTTACAATTTGTACTAGATTCCTTAAAGAGGTACTAGTGTACTAAAGTAATTTCCATTGTACTAAATCTAGTACAATTGTACTAACAACGGCAACACTGACCACTACACTGTCCAGACAGAGCCGTAAAAAAGATTGGTGAACTGTCACTCATGCGCAGAAATGGACCAGATGGAAGCTAGCGGCCATGGACCCGTTTAGTGTGACGCCACGAAGGTTTCCAATCAAGAAAATTGCGTCTTCGTTGCTAAGATATGCCTATAAAACTAAAATATACTGCTGGTGGGAGTGAGATTTGTGAGACTGACATTGGACGAGTGCAGACATATATATCTGCATCTAGCTGCATAATGTTTGTAGCAGACTCCTCTTCAGTGAGAGATATGGCGTCAGCAGTATATTTTAGTTTTATAGGTATATTGTTGCTAAGGCGGTTGCTATGCAAAACCAGAATTTGACGTTTGGCGTTCATAACCTATAAGTTTTTTTTTGGTATTGAAATGGCTTAGAAACACGTTATAAAGTTTTGTTCTGTTGTAAATAAATACTAACCTGACTAAGTTTATTCACGTATACTTCAGGTTTGGGTCTTTTGGAAATTTAAAAAACTTACAAGTTAACGTTCGCCATGGTGATTGTAGTTAGTTGCGAAACAGATCATGGTCAAACAAATTTAAAATAAAACCTTAAAATATACACTGTACAACTTACAAGACGTAACAAGTATTAATAATAATAATAATAATATATATATATATATATATATATATATATATATATATATATATATATATATATATATATATATATCATCTGTGCCCTTTAAAGAGTCTAAAATTTGAAGAAACTGAAATCTCTCACTACTAGTTTCGCGGTCAACAGCAACCGTTATCAAGGCGGCAGCCATTTTCTTGTTTGGAAACCTGGTCTACGTCATCACAATACGAGTCAATATCTCAAATTCAATTAGGTATTGTTAACTGACAATTCATAGTTGGTAGAGAGTGGTTTTTAGGTTCTTGTCGAGAAGTGGCCGTTAGTTCCGTCTAGTCCATTTCTGCGCATGTGCCACAGTTCACTAATTTTTCTTGCGGCTCTGTCTGGACAGTGCTGTAGATACTTCCTTTTTCCAATGCGCGTTATGGAATTACACGCGAGATTCGCAGCTTTATATTTCTGGCCAATATAATCAAATGGGATACACATATAAACCTTTATTAACGATTGTCTTTAATAAAATGTTGCAAGTAATTCACAATTTTAATATAATATTGTTGTACTTCGACTATGGTTTATGAACCCATTTAATGAGTGTGAGTTTTGTGCGTTAGGTTATGTTACTGTGGTTATATTTAGAAAATTAAGAATCCTCATAATTGTATTAATTTTAAATTTGAAGTTCAACAATTGTTATTTGTCTATCATCATATTTAACGGGAAATGTGTGTCAGTGTGTCGTAGGATTTGGGACCTGTGGTATGCAATCGTAAATTATTATTTTGCAACAAAGCGGCCATCCGAAAAAGATATAAATAATAAATATTTATTTGTAAAGACTCATCTACACGTTGGGCGAGTCGGCGCAAGTATTTTCCGTCTACATGTTGGCAAGTATTTGGCCCAGATCTTCAGGCCAGTATCAGACGTACCTCGTTTCTTTGACTCGTGTTCCAAAAACCAACACTGAGGCGAGCATCGGCAAAAGACAAAAAGCCTTTCCTCACGTTGGTGTAAACTCGGCGTTGGCCTTCATTCGCATAACCTGAGCCAGCGTGTAGATGAGGCATTATTTGATAAAATATTTTATATCTTATTGATTCATGTCTAAATATTTTATAACTTAATAATAATAACAAAATAAGTAAATTTGTAGCACAAGAAAATGTGCGATAGAGATAAAGATTTTTCCAGGCGATTCAAATTAACTTTTCCCGCAACTTTCACAACGAGTATGTTTTCAAATTGTCATTCACTTCTGCATTAAAGTTTGTGTGTGTATTGCTGTTTTAATACATATATTTAATGAATTAATAGTTTATTAGTAATGAGACTGTTAATAAAGGCTGTGTTTAATTATTTAAATGCTTCTGCGTGCAGCAGAAATTTTTGTGAAGATGATCGAAGTATTGAATTCTGGACATATGCTAGCATATGGTAAAACACAATCAGATGACAAAAATTAAACACTTCTCCTTGGATTATGCCCACAAATCAGCAGCGTAAATAAATATCCGCATGAAATTACTGGAAAATTGATAAATTCTGGCTCACTAGCAATAAAAAGCATCTTGTTCGTGTAAGGCGGGAAACTAACCTAAATATAAATATGTATATATTAACCTAAATATAAATACATAATAAAATAAATGAATATATTTATATTGTTTTAGAGCTACCAATATTGGGATTTTCAAGTATCAAGAGATGGCGCTGATCGCAATAAACACTGGTACACTTTTTGTTGACGTGTGTCAACGTAGCATTTCTGTCAAGTGTATTTCTTTAGTTTTCGTAATATTTCCTCATTTATTAGTATTTTTTATTTATAATTCAAGTACGTATAATAGAGTTCTTGTAGTCATATAGTTGTAGTATCATGTCAAATGTGTACCACTGTTTGCAGTACTAATATTTGCCGCTAGTTAGCGTTTTCTTATTTGAAAATCCCAATATGCGTAATCTTCGTTACAAAAATGTAAGCAACAAACATTGAATTTGTAACTCGTTTTCCAATTAATAGTTTAATCTACCATGCTTTGTGTCTCAATCATTTCTTCGATGCCATATTTATTTATCAATTTAACGTTTTGGAAATATGTGAAAACGAAGGGTGGGATTTCTCGATTTTTAGGAATGACATTTCGGAACACAACAGTACACTTGATTTCGTTGGTTTTGGTGAAAATTTCATATTTCTACAATATTTACAAATATATAATTAATCCTTAAACGATCTAATATTGCATTCATGTTGTATTTAACTTATTTATAGCAAATTTATGTGTTTATTTTCAACAAGCAACTACAAGCATTATACTTAACCTTATTTCTCTAAAAATATACAATGTCTCAACGTACTAGGAATACTCGCGAATTTTATTGTATAATTAAACAGAGGAAGTGTTCACAATCATCACCAATAAATGTAAATTTAAATACTTGCTGAATTTTTAAAATCTCGTCTAAATTCAAACGTTACTTACGGAGTGTAAGAAACTATACTCGTTGTGACGTCACATAATTAGTGCGATATTTGGTCACCAGATAGAGTCCGCTCAACTTGATTCGCGTTTGCCAAAGGATACGTAAAACAACTACTTATGTAATAGCCGTTTAAAAATTATTTTAACTTTTATCAAAATAATTTTCGTTTCATTGAAATTTCTGTAAGGTTTATTATTATTCTCTTTCAGATGTAGACAAGATCTTTCATGTGGCAAAGTGGATTTTTGGAATTATTTCTGCAATATGCTCTATAGTTACTTATGTTTGTTATAGGGGTTATAAGGATAAAGTGAGTATTATAATGTCAGTGTCAAACGTAGGAATGAAAATATTTTCTTTCTGATCTGAAATCGGAACGAAAGTAGGTACTATTTTCGCGAAAAAAAATGAGGCGCGAAAGTTGCATTTCCCTGGCTAATCACGAAAACATTTAAACGTTTTATTTAAAATTTTATTGAATATTAACATTTATTAAATATATAAACGAAAACGGATTTTGTGAAAAATTCACGGACCCCAGCGGGATTCGAACCCACGGCCTCCCAATTTCTTTCATTAACATTTATAGTTGGGTTTTGTACATTAGATCTCAGAATGTCTAAACTGTCTAAATCACGTCGCTTTGCAAGACTTTGCAACAGAAACGCACGTACCAAAAATACATATTTAGTTATGCTGGAAACTGTATTGAATTCCTTTTCTATTGTTCTATTTACTTTTTTCTTTAAAACGATACTAATATTTTGAAATAATTAGTTCTTTGATAGTGACATTTATCTGTCAGTTACATACATTTGAATAACTACATTTTGTTTGTTTAAAGAGTAATAATTTTATAAATTTATCCATAAAATATATAGAAAAAACATTAATGCAAATCTATAGAAAATTTAATAATCTTTAATTTTTATAATAACATTAATCTCGAAAAAATAACATTTTAAAGTATTTTTCGAAGAAAAACTATTTTGAGCTTCTAGTAAAGTGCCATTTACGGTTATCCGATTTTCACCAAAATCTAATGGGCTCTTTCCATTACAGAAAAAGTTCGAAATACAAGGTTTCAAAATTTTCTGAATGATAGTATTTGAGTTAGAGTGGAGGATCCACACACACATACACATAGACATCATCGTGAATATGTTAAAATTAGATTTTAGGGACTTTTAAACGTGGTTATTTTTCAAAATCTCGACATGCGATTTTTAGCACGATCCCTATACCTCCTTTACCAAGGGTAGCGGGAGGTAAAAAACTGAAATAAAAAACCGAAAACATTATTATGTAAAATAGAAAACTTTAGTCCAATTTTTGGATACAGCATAATTTTAGAAATAAAACTCTTCTACCTTCTACGATATTTTCACGATAGTGTCTCATTAGAAATACGGGGAAACTCACTGTAAAATAATATTTATATTTTTTTTACAGAAACCTGAAGAATCTGACGGTCGTTCCGAAACTGGAATAGTTCCACAAGGTGATTGTGTGGCATAAAATTATAAAATGTAATAAAATTATGTCTTAAAGTAATTATATTTATTTGGAGACATGTTTTACAAAACCTATACATAAATGAAATGTATAAATACATGATTAGATTTAGACAACGATAAAATAATACTATATCACTTTTTTTATTTTTTATGTAACATATACGCTATGAAAAATAACCAAATACAGACCATAAAACTAATTGTATATATTTTTATAAATGAAGTTTTTTTTTACAAAAAGTGAACAAGTCTATTTATTGAAATTTACGGTATATGGCGAATCCGGGTTGTATGTTTCTGATTCTAGAAGAAACAAATTAGTCCTCTTCTGTTCTTCTGCATTTGAAAATATTTTTGTTAAGGGTTTGAGAGTTTAACAAAATAATAAAAAAATAAAAAATATATCTTATTTTATATTATCCTTGTCTTCTTCATTTTCATAATTTTCATGGGATACGGGATAATAAATATAAAATTCCTAAAAAAAACAACAAATACAGGTGTTTATTTTTATTTTTTAATGCCACTAAATTAAGAAACTAAATAAAATAACATCGTTTATGCAGTAAATGAAAATAGACCTTTTCAATAAGGGATGCTTATTTTTATATGACTTCTAAGTACTAAATTTTAAAAAATAGTTCTTTAAAGAGCCTTAAATTTGAAAATATCACGAAATATTCATTATATATTTTACAATTAATTATTGAAATTTGTGTAATATTTTGAAAAAGTAGCGTGATCTGAAACAGAATGTGACGTCGAAGTACGTACAGTTTAACATGTGACAAACTATCGCCTACTTCCTATTGGCTATGAATGACGTATCTATGTACTCTGACGTCATAGGAGTGGGGGGTTGTTTTTCATGACTATTTCTGGCGCCAATCTTTTTGTTTAATTATTTACGAAAATAACAATCAATTATTATTTTTTATTACTATGAAAAATATTGCATAATTTTTTTTTTAAAAAAGTGTGAAACCTGTTTATTTAACAACTAGGTATCTATTTCTATCCCTGCACATTTTTTACTACCTATTTATAAAAGCGCCTTCATTATTGAGATAATTATCTCAATAATGAGGATTATTTATTTGCAATATGTAATAATAAAAATTAAAATTTCATTAAATGAATTTATGTTTAGCACAGACCGTGCAGGTGAATTTAAATAAGGCAATCAGCATTTACTGCAGGGCGCCTTCGTGCTGCGCACGCGCCCGTGTAAGTTGATCTTACAGAAATAATTGACAAAATCGAAAATTAATTACAATTTTTTGTATACACTATCAATTTGGGATAATATTTTAACTCAAGTAGACAAAGTAGTACAGTCAAAAAATATAACTGTGCTTAAGGCATCTCAACTTATTAAAGGACTGGTAATGTGTTTGCAAGAAATGAGGGATCATGGTTTCGAAATCGTGTTTGGGAAATGCAAAAATATTGCGGAACGTTTAAACATTACACCTGAATTTAAAAATAAAAGGAGAAGGAGGGCAAATAGGTTGCATATGTATTAAGCACAGGACGAAACAAGCAATTTTTCTGACCAGAAACTTTTTGTAATTGAAATAAATCAATCATTGGATGCTCTTATATTTTCTTTACAATGGAGGCATGAAAAACTTAACAACGTGGCAACAGATTTTGGATTTCTTTCTCGTGAGAAACTAGCCGCTATGAGTGTGATTTGCAAAAATCAACTGCTAATTTTAGCTCTAAAATATAAGTGAGTTAAATGCTATAGAAATGGCAGATGCAATTTCGAGTTTTAAGATACTGCTTTATCCATTCTTCCCAATGTAACTATAGCTTCTAGTTGAGACGTTTAAAAATTATACATGAATATAGTTTAACAGAATCGTACCGCAACCTCGAAGTAGCTTTAAGAATTTTTCTATCGGTTCCCGTTACGGTTGCTTCGTGCGAAAGATCTTTTAGTAAACAAAGTTGATTAAAAATTATCTAAGATCGACGCTCCGTCAAAACAGATTGTCAAATATGGCCATATTGTCGATTGAACAAGGAATATGTAAGGATATGAATAAAATAATTGATGACTTTGCAACGTTTAAAGCCAGAAAAGTGGTATTGTAATAATAATTGTGAGATGTTATAAGTCCTTATTTTTTTTGTGAGTTTCTTGCCAAAGATTATATTAGTGCATATTTATTTCTTGTGGTTCATACAGAAGACTGTTTATTTATCATTAATATTCTTTGTTTTTTTATTATTGACATTGTATGTGCCTAGATAATAAAATTTACTCTAAAAAATATGTATTATTTTTTTCTATTTACATATGTATTACATATATTTTCTAAAACACAAATATATATTTTTTTCAAAACACTTGGGGAGGGAGGGGGGCGCAATTTTTTCCTTTTGCCTCAGGTGCTAAAATATCTAGATCCGGGATATGACGTAGCAAATATTCCAAGTTTCTTAATTTTATCTATAACCGTTTTCACATTAGAGGGCAAAATATACACTGTTAGAGATTGATTCTCCTGTCTGTAGGAGAGGAAATCGAGCATGATGATTTTTTGTTTTGTTTAAAATTGTCTAAAAAATATGTGGTTTAAGTACTGCCTTTTTTTATTTGCCCATTCTCTTCTTGCTGTGCCACTGTAGAGGTAATTTCTTATTTTTTATCTATCAATTTATTTCAATTTTATTTTTATAATCTTTTCCTTGTAATATTTCAATTATGTTATCAAAAGTATTATTTGTATTAATATAATTTGATTCTTATCAAAATTTAAATATTTGTTTTTAAAGAAATCACTAACATGATACAAGTAATTATATTTTATTTGAAGTAGGTAGGTACTTCCATATTTTATATTTTAAACATAAACAGTGTTATATATGTAGGAGTATTTTTTTTTCTTAGAACAGACCTTTTCAATTTAACGGCTATCTCTTTCTATCAAATACAAATATACAATATACAAATACAGTGTGTTCAAAAAAAATCCTAACTCGGAGTAGGCTAACAAAGAAACGTATGTCAATTTAAAAATATTTAATTAAATGTCAATTAGACATGACATTGTCAAAAAAATTATCTAAAGAAATCAAAGATTTTCTTCTTGAATCTTATCTTTGAAATGGAAACAAATTAGAAAATGGAGAATGTCAATATACTGTATCTATTATTGTCTTTTCTCCTTAAAATTATATTTCAAGATCAATTTTGACAACTTGACTTTTGAATTGAATAATGATTAGATATACGTTTCTCTGTTCATAGCCTACTCCGAGTTAGGATTTTTTTTTTTTTTGAACACACTGTATTAAGTAAAATGGCACCAATCGCGCCAACAACTGCCAGTTGGGTTGTCAAACAAAACGCCAAAATTTTGCAGTCATTAAAATATCTGTATTCTCGGTGAAAATTTGCATCGATAAACATTTTAGCTTCAAAAGAAGTATTTGTAACTTTTTTTGAGAAGTTTTTTAAAGTTGTCTGAGACTTTTCTCACATTTTTCGTCTAATTTTTTTAGAAACAAATGTCATGGATCTCAGTTTTCTTATTATGCGCGGATCCCCATTGCGCATATCTTCTATCTCTTTAAATTTAAAAAGGTCTATTTTACCACTATCTCTTTAAAACAAAAATTATCGTAGTTATAACTACGATTATTTTCTACTATAGTAGATACATACAGACTGAATATAATAATTAATATACATAAATCGAGTGTTCTCGGTAGCTATGATTTTTTAAAAAAATTCCTTTTTTATTATACTCCATTCGCTGAGACGAGAGAATGTAGAACTAATTTTATCCAGTTTACGTCGAACCAATGTGGTGAATAATGTAATTAAAGCGCATGGTTCTTTAAAGTGTTTACTGGTTCTCAGTATGAAACCTAAAGTTCTACTTGCTTGTTTTACAGTCAGTTCTATGTGTGAATTTAATAGTAATATAGAGTCAAACGTTACACCCAAATCTTTAACGGTTTTCTTATTCTCTAGTGTTATGTTATCTATGTTGTAATTGTAATCTAAGATATCTTGATTTCTTGTAAAATGAACTACATTACATTTTGAAACATTAAGGCTGAGGTAATTGTTTTTACAATATTCTTGCAAGTTATTCAAATCACGCTGAAGCTCTAAACTGTCTTGCTCCGTTTTCACAGGTTTGAAAAACTTTAAATCATCAGCATATAGTAAAAAATTAGAATGGGTGAAACATGATGATATATCGTTAATAAATATATTAAAAAGCAAAAGACCCAGATGAGAGCCTTGCGGCTCTCCAGATGTAATACGGATTAATCGTGATTTAAATCCATTCCAAGAAATTAGCTGCGATCTATTTGTAATATAAGATTGAATCCACCGCAGTAAAGTACCACGAATTCCCAATGTTTCAAGTTTTTTTTACAAGAGTAGGATGATGAACTCGGTCGAAGACTTTACTAAAATCGGTATAGATTACGTCAATTTGTATCTTTTTGTCCATATTTGCACTTAAGAATTCAATGAAAGGGACAAGGTTAGTAGTTGTAGATTTTCCTGAACAGAATCCATTTTGCTGTGGAATAATTATGCTATCTAAGCTATATTTCAATTGTTTTCCAATAAGGGATTCAAATTTTTTTCCAAATGTTGATAACATAGATATTGGTCTGTAATTAGTTACATCATTTATGTTGCCTGATTTATAAATTGGAGTAATATGTGACAGTTTCCAAGCTTCTGGAAAAATATCTGTTTGAAGTGACTGATTAACTCTTATAAAAAGAGGTTCAGTGAAATAATATGAACAGTTTCGAATAAATCTTGCCAGAATTTGATCTGGTCCATTACTCTTGTTAATATCTAAAGACATTAGGTAGTTAAAAATTTCCTCAGAACTTAAGTGAAGTGAACCTAAGTTTATTTGGACATTATTATTATCAGTTATGGAGATTATTTAAGTTTTGTTCAATTTGCAAATTATTAATTTTTAGAAAAACAGATTCGAAATGATCTGCAAACAGATTACATATGTCTTCGCCATTATGTGCTTCTCGTTCTTGATGCCTTAAAATATTGGGAATTCTGTTACTCTTTCTTAATGTTTTCGAATAATTCCAGAAGGATTTTGGATTGTGTTTTATATTTTGTTCAATACTTGTTATGTAATTTTTAAAATCAAGCTTCATTTTAGTTTTTACTCTTACACGCAGTACGCAGTAAAGAGAAAGTAGTATAGTATAATCTGAAATTCTTTCATAAGTTTTCCATTTTCTGTGATGTTTATTTTTTCTTTTATCTTTTTGATTAATGATTTTGAAAACTAAATAGGGTAGTTATTTAACTTTTTTGTTTTACTGGAACAAATTCATACAACAAGGAATACAGAATATTGTAAAATATTGTTAAACTGTCGTTCACGTTACATTTGTCAAGTCTAGATTTCCAATTTATAGCTGATAGCTTGTAAATTAGTTCTTCGTAATTACATTTACTATAGATAAAACTGTTTATGTTGTTAAAAAGAAGTTGTTTGTAATTTTTTAAGGGAAGACTAATGACGAGTACTGGGTGATGTAAAACTTCATTACTTATGAGCGAATTGTTCAGATTAATTTCACATATAGTTGAACATAAAACTAAATCTAGAATTCTATTATTGGTATTCACAACACCATTATATTGATGTAAATCACATATGCTTAAAGTGCTCTGGAATTCCATCAGGTATATGTCTTTTCTTTGGGTAATGGAGGGTTCGTAATAATTAAAATTACGGGACCAATTTATATGCGGGAGATTTTAGTCACCAATTATTAATAAATGATCATTACAGTACCTTAAACTGATGTCAGCTACTTTACTGAAATGGTCTTCGTATATCTCCGGTCTTGATGAGGGTGCGATGTAAACGCAGCAGACGTGCAGTTTAAAGTAGGAGTATGAAATATGAAATTGTTACCCACATATCTTCAGCAGTTGAAAGCCACCTTCTTTTTTATTGGGATCACACTTCAATCTTGACGATATATATATATATATATATATATATATATATATATATATATATATATATATATATATATATATATAATATTTGTAAGGATTACAAATTTCTGAATCTAACACACTAGGGTTTAGCCAAGTTTCCGTGAATAACGCCAAATCGTAGTCGTGAGCTGCTAATTCATTGTAGATGGATAAAAGTTTGGATTTGATTCCGCCAACATTTTGATAATAAATATTTAGGTTCATTGAAAAAGAGATGTATTGTCTTTATTTATTAATGATAAAGATAAAAAAAATATTTAATTTTGCAATATCATTGTTAGTGTTTATAATAATAATGGGAGATGTTTCATTCTTGCGCACATATATTTGCTAGATTTAACCCAAACAAATTTGTAGCGGTTTTCACGAACTTTATTTTTTATTTCGCGTAGTAGTATTTTATTATTCCGACTTAAGTGATCATTTATGTAAATTATTTTACCGGTTTCAGGATATTATTCCATTGTTTACATGTACAAAAGTAGGCTGGTAACTAAGTAATAACTGTATCTGTATGGTAATATTATTACCATACTGACTTGTCAACAACGGTCTACAAAATGAAAATAAAATAAAATGAAAATATAATGCTCTTCATTTATACATACAGATAACGTTAGCCTATCGTTCTAAATACGGTCTACTTTATTCTAAAGTAATAAACATGTGGAACAAAGCACATAATTTGAATATTTGTCATATTGACATGTCAAAATAATTGTTCTGTTAATCATAGCAATCTGAAAGAAGCTTTAATGAGAGAATTTCAAAAAATGGTTTTTATCAATAATGTCTTAATTTTCTGAAACCGATAAACTATTGAACATACCACGGATGTTATTAATCATAACAAGCCTTAGATGTTTTAAAATCCTCGCTCTACGAGCTCGGATTTCAAACCGAAATCTTCGGCAGTTATAATATACATAACATTCCTAGGTATGTTAATAGCTGTTGTTATCCTCGAAATTAATTTGATTTGCATTTAGGTTTTTTATTTTACGCGCATTTGAAAAAATATTATCTTTCTTAATTCTGGATGTGAACCGTACGATTATATTTTTAGGTTTATTTTCGTCGTATCGTAATGATGCAACACGGTGAATGACACCGATATCACGTTCTTCTAAAGGACAATTTATGGCTTTGCCTATATTCTCCATGATTTGTTGACGAGTATTGGGAAGCTATAGTGTACACTATTATTCATAAAAGATGACTATTCAAGGTCATTTGTTCGAAGAAAGAATACACATCACTTTATAGCAGTAGCTTAGCAACATTTTTTATTAGAAAGAGAAATATTATTTGACCTATGTCTATTTAATTTATGTGGTGTGACAGATATACGTAAATAGTGGCATTACTTTCTAACACACTATAAATAATAATGACATATGTCGTAGAATTACAGATACCTAATTATCTACTGCACTGCCCTCTGTGCTAATATTTACCCAATGGCGTTGACGTATAAATCAAATTATTATTCCTTGGTTTATGAGTTAAGTCTATGTTTTTGTATTTTTTAAAAATATAAGTGAAGAACATAAATCTTTCAGAAAGGCATTATTTAGAAAGAAACATAATTTTCAAATGAATTATTCTTATTTTTCCAGTTATAATGTGTCCATAAATATTTCATGTTGCACGCCTATGCAAACGAAATGCAATGAAGTTATCTGCAAGTAATATTATATCAGACGGCTCACAAATGACCTTGAATAGTCATCTTTCGTGAATAATAGTTTACAAGGACAGTAACGCCGAGTCGGGAAGTTACTGGTATACCGGGAACTGTGGAAATGAATACTCTGTAGTATTGAAAAATATTGGGAAGCTAGGTATACGGGGAAAGTAACGGCAAGTGGAAGTGGATACTCGGCATTGGTGTTGAAGAATTGTGGCATACGGTTAGTCGGTGATACCTTTGATCATGGTGCAAGGAGAAGAATGGTGTGCTGAGTAGAAGTTCGAGTTTTGCGTGTCTCTGCGCATGACGTCATGTGCGGCGCACGGACATTTTGAGAAATCTTTGTCCTGCATTTTGTATTTGCTATTGTTTATAACAAGAGTCATTCTTACAAATAAAATAGGTTTATAATAACAATGCCTAATTGTGCCGTGTATGGATGTGGAAATTATTCAAGGAAAACGGAAGGAAGTGATATTAAGTATCATCGATTTCCAAAGAATGATCTGGCTAAAAAATGGGTTATAGCTTGTAAAAGAAAAGATAAAATAAATCTAAAAAATGATAAGTTACTACTAGTTTTGTAATATTATTTTAAGAATTAATAATATTAAATTATATGTTCATATACTGACTATATGGATATTTTATTTAGGACCGTAATTTGAGGTAACGTTCCGATTAAATTTTGCTTCATTTGATAATACCTATAAAACTAATACTCTTACATATCATATAGGAATATTACTTTATTGACTACATATCCTTTATGATAAATTCTATCTTTAAATATTCAGCCTTTAACAATTTGTTTAGAAAAATGTACTTGCATGACTTATGTACAGTAAATTATTGTATTTAGGGTCGTTTTATCAATGCAAGGATAAATAATTTAACTGCCAGGACTGCTAGTTAAAACACAGAAATCGTTTATCAAACAAAAGTTATCGTAAACTGTTAGTTAAAATCGGCAAAAATTTATCTTTCAGTTTACATTGCAGATAAATGTATTAACTGGCAGTTAAAAAAATAAGGAATACACTTGCACTGAAAATTCATATAATTATTAATTAATTAACACGTGGTAAATATATTGTTATTACTATATATAATTGTTTTAAAATAATTGGGTAAATAAGATTGAATGAAAATGTTTTTATTCAATTCTGACGTTTTAAACTGTCATTATTAACTCCATAGCAACAACTATAAGTAACTCTATATTTGCTAGTGATTTAGATCACTCTCACACAATTTGATCTCACTCTGCAACAAATAATACATTTAAAATATCGCCAGGCACAAAAATAACACTCACCATAGTCTCTATGAGACAGATCAGCAATTTTCATTATTTTTTACGACACAAATGACACGAAATAAAGCTTGTTTATAATTTATAAATCAATAACATGACGTCTGTCAACGACGATTGTCATGCACTGCCTACTAACTGATTAGTTTTTTTTTTATTTGTAAAAATTAAATATTATAATGGTTTTTATTATTATTTCGTCAAAATTGAATAAAATATTGTATAAACCACGTGAGCTAAGAATGTTTATTCACTCGAAGAAATTAAGACACTCGCCCTTCGGGCTCGTGAGCTAAACTTTCTTCTCATGATTAAACATTATCTTAGCTCATTTGGTGTATAAATATCTATTATATTTGTTTATGTTTATAACATTATAAAATTTAAATATATAATAAATTTGTTTATAATATTGTTTCAGATGTTATAAATTTGCTAATAATGTTTTTTTAGCTACTATTTGTTCTATTCATTTTGATCCAACAACATTTTTAATACCATTGAGGCAACAACTTCTAAATTACAATGCAGTTAACAATCGAAAACTAAAAGACGATCAGATTCCCACTATAAATTTACCTAAATCTGACTTAAATTTAAAGTCACTTTAAAATTTAAATTCATTATGAGACCAGCCATTAAAGGACCTGTATAATTTTATACTTAGATCAATAAAATATTTAATTAGATACAAATATACTTTCTTACTTCCATTTTGTTTATTAGCGAATCTAATTTTAAATACATATTATTATTTAGTTTAACATATATATATTTATACATATGGTTGCATTTAATTATTATTAAAAAAATATTAAAGTAAACAATTTTTTTATTAATTCATACGCTTGAAATTATTAAGTTTAAATGTTCATAGTCGGAATAGAACCTCAATACAATTTATTTGTATACTTCAAACAACTACACAAAATTTTTGTGTAATGGCTTCATTTATTATAAATATTTAATTTGTTACTACCATTATGCCCTACATTTATTCTAATATTCAATAATTTGAAATTACGAGTATTAAAACATAAATTTCGACTGTTCTACAATGGTATTCATATTTGTCTCGCGCTACATGTACCGCACGTGACGTCACAATTGGGAGAGCGAGATAGCACTACATACGCGATAGCACACCATTCTTTCCTTGCACCATGCAGGTGATACTGAGTCTGTGGAAGAGAGAGAGAGAGAGAGAGAGAGAGAGTTACATAAATAGACAGATAGTGAGGTGAAAAGTGTGACTCCTGTCCGAGCAGTTGAATATACAGACGCTGTTGAGTCAGTTGAGTATATAGACGCTGTGGAGGTCGGTAGGTGGACAGTTGAACGTGATATAAATAAACAGTGACATAAATAGTCGAAATAAATAATTAGTAAGATCGTATAAATAAATAATCGTGTTAATTGTTAAATAAATAAATAGTGTTAGTGTTATCTAGTTAATTATAGTTGTAGTCTTAATTAATTTTTAATAATTGTTTAATATTAGTAATTGTCATTATTTAATACCTTTTTTAATATTTAATTATAGTTTAATAAACCTTTGTGTTAATTAATAATAATTGTCTAATAATTACATTTCACACAAATAAATAAAAACGTTACAATATAAACTTCATCGCATCTCAAAGTCACTTTAAGAAAGCAATAATTTCTCCATTATGAAATTTGCTCATAATATATCTTAGTATTTTATTATTTAACTATTTCCATAATTAATTCTTGTTTATTATTAATTATTGTTCGTTAAATTCAATGTTTATTATAAGCTGCAAGTGCTAGTGGGTTCTCATCTTATTGACTTATTGCGTATATTACTTAGTTTATTTTTCTAAATGAAAAAACATTTGTTCTCGTTCAGTTTACACGCTCCCCACCAGTTTAATTTTTTTGAACATGTATGAATCGATAGAAAGAAGAAGTCTCCATGAGAGAAACAGATAAGCACTCCACTCGGCTAAGTTTTCGGTGCAACAAGTTGTAACATGAAGCTTTTTATTTTCTTGTTTTTAATAGTTTTCATTTCTTTTTCCAATGGAGAGTCGACTTCCTACGCAGTACAGAACAAAGTTTGCAATACTTTTGGAAAAATGTATTATGAAGGTATTTATTTATTAATATTGATAGATTATAAATTTAGATACATAGAACATAGTTTAAAATAATTGATAGATGTTTTTGACTATTTATGTGTAACTAAATACTTTGAAATAGTATACATTTTCTACTAATATTCATAATTTTAAATATTTTAACAAATTTTGAAATAATATATTATAGTTGTATAAAACAGGAATTCGTTTGAATGTCGGAATAGATGCTATTTTAAGAAAACACTCCAGAACTGAAGGTTGAACAACGAAAATATACAGAGTGAATAAAAAAATAGGGATAAATAGCTATTTTCTTTATTATCGTAAAATGGGTTCACTTTGTAAACGTTTTAGTTAGTGATGTGCCGCCAAAAATTCCCGCCGGGAATTTGTTTTTTCTCCGAGAAAATTGCCGGAAATTCCATCATCCGCGATTTTCGGGAAGAAATTTAGTTACTATTTTCCCCGGTTTTTTTTTTTTTGAAATATCCCGTAAATATAATTTTTGTAAATTTCCTGTAAATTTTAAAAGATTTTGGCCTTGATGTTTGCTACAAGTTGTTATAAATAATTATAAAATATGTAACATTGTTCATTTTTTTGAGTAATTTATGTTTCCTTCGAATTAAATTGTTATTCTGCTTAATTAGAAATATGAAAATATTTTGAATATTTAAAATATGGGTGAGTATTTTTTATTAGTTCTTAGAGTCGCTCTACTCGTATGTATGGCCGATAGTGCATAAATATATTGATACGTGTATAATTATGTATTTGATTACCATAATTTCACTGAAAAATAAAACTAAACAAACGTACAGTTACAATTTTTATTCATACTTGAAATTCCTTGGGAAATATTCCGAAGAATATTTTTCTGGAAATTTTTTAATATGGCGAAATAATTTTCAAATCTTATTTATTTTAATTTTGGGCGTCGATCGTCCAAATAATAATATAATAAGTTGACGTTTAGATTATTTTATAGATGTGGTTTCTTTTGAAAACATTTTCTTATATTAGATTTATTTACAGAAGATTAGAATTGTACTCAATACCAGGAGGCATTTAAACTGACCTTAGCACCCTTAGCAACAGGATTCAGGGATGTATTTAAAAAATTTAATACCGCAAATTCTAGTTCGTTCGTCTCAGGTGTAAGCAACCCTCGAGTCGGAATTACTGTTAGAGGAAATTAAAAATAATCCTATTTCATAGAATTGCCAAACTAAATAGTTTAAAGATCAAAATATTTTGTTATAATCAACATAAACGAAAAATGTTTAAAATATTTTAAACGCATTCCTGTTTTGGTATAGTTACCCTAGTCGGCCATCTAATTTCAGCCAGACATAGTAATGTATTTCTGTGCTTTCCTAGTCCAGTATTTAAAAGGGTTTATGTAAAGGTTTTATACCTGAATATTTCGTACAATTCTACTCTTCTCCAGGTTCCAAAAGAAACCACATCTATAAAATAATTTTAACGTCAACTTTCATTCGCTAGTCATACCATACTTTTACATCATTGAAAAGAGAAAAAAAATACGATTTTTTTGAGATTTACTTTATTGTTTAACATTTATGTATGTATTTATTCAAATATTTTAAATCAACTTATTAAAATTCCAAATTTTCTTTATGTGAATGCCGCATGAAATTAGATGATTTTTTTTTTGTTTAATAAACTTTTGCTACACATCATTGATTTTCTTGCAGCCAACTGAGAGCCAACATATGCATATAGCACAAAATAAGTAAACAGAATTACTAAAAATAGACTAACTTCAAATATTTGCACTAGTTAATTCGCAGAAAGGTATAGAGGAATCTATTCCTAGAATTTGTTTTGTGCAACAATAGTGCGATAGGTTATCGAATATTATTATATGATCTTGAAAAAATTATTATTTATTATTTTAACAATAGATTAACTTTATGTAATATGCATATATTTTACTTATCACATATTTTGAAAAATTAATTTCCCAAAAAAAAACTTACAAATATTATGAAACTATTGAGTATAGTATTTAATTAAAATAACAATATTCATGTACATAAATGATTTATTAATAGATTTAACATAATTGAAGGGTCTCGGGAGAAAACTATGGATGATGGATGTCACAAAAATGTCGAAATTTAGATATTTTTGCCATGATGTAGAGTAACTTGAGTGCTATCACAAAGTGGTTTCATATTTGGAGAAAACAATGTACATCGCGATTATTATGCATTTTAAAATGTACCTTTACTGGAGAGAATAGTGAATATCCATGTTTAAACGATTGAAAACAATAAATTTAGCAAACCATTAATTATTATTGTTAATAGGGGTCTCGTGGCCGCGTGCTTGAGTGTATGCCCGATCCTAGCGGGTGTTCATTTTGTTCCCAGAACAAAGGCGGCCAAGCATAGGGGCGGCAAACCCATCCTAATTTTTTTAGAAAAAAAAATATTTAAGAATTTTAAAAATACAACAATTTATGAAATACACATATTAATAAAGCATTATTCTTTGAAATACTTGGTTTGGCTGACTGGTCTAGTAGGTATATAGTTTATTTTATTAAAAGACTGAGTATACTTATATGATGTCAATCAGTGGCGTAACTAAAAACCTTTCGCCCCTATGAACAAATTTTCTGGGTCGCCTTGATTTACAACGCTCCGAGAAAAAATTTAAAAGCAAAAAAAATATTAATTTTTACATGACAGTAATATTATAATATTTTTTTTTATGTAATTATTAAATAAACTATTTCATTATTGTAATCATATTTTCTTTGTTTTAATCAAGCTTTTCTTTGTTGTAATCAAAAATCTTTAGAAAAACCCTAAGGAATATAATCAGAGGAACATATTTTCATTAAATTACCCCACTCTTGATACAGATATACATAGGTACAGGGGGGCCATAGGCGTTTAACATTGGAAATCAGTTTTCCTTTGTGTAAAAGTTCCCAATTAATTTTAGACAAAAATGTTTTAAATAAAACTTGTAGATAATTAATTCATTGTGTGCTATTGTGTAGAACTTTGCTCCGTTCCATTTAAGCCATTCAGCAGATGGTGCTCGCATCAGCGCCAGTTTTAAGTAAACTTGTCTCTTGTCTCTTGAATGGCTTAAATACCTGAAAACTAAAATGGGGGAGGGGGCGGCATTTTTATATAAGAACAAAGGCGGCTGATAGGTTAGGATCGGCCCTGCCTGAGTGTCTTGTCGCGAATCTGGGGAACCGGGTTCGATCCCGACCGACGCCAAATATTTCGAATTTTAAATGGAACTAAATTGACCCCCGTGGTGCTCTCTCCACGCCAGCAATGAGTGCGCGTGCGGAGACACCTGGGGTGCGTTCCAAAACCTTACTCTGGGGTATCGGGTATGATAAATTCCGTTCCAAAATTGTTGCGCTTTCTCTGAGAGTTTACGCTATAAACGTTTCAAAATTCGGAGTACGCACTCTACAGTTTACTCCTCGTACTCTGCTACGCTAATAGGGTACGAAATACTCCAATGAGAATTTGCGTGTATTTTACAACGAAACATACAGAAATCGAGTTTGAAATAAAAATAAATCTTGGAAATTATCGATATATTGGAGTAATTGATGATTATTTATAAAAAAGTCATTTGAAAAACATAATAGTAAAACCTGTAATAATTGTAAAAAATGTCTTGATAAAACAGGAACTGCACACAATAAATAATGTTTGGCAGTCAAAATGTCGTATCAAAAAGATATTTTCTTATTTTCTAGGTTATGTTATTTTATTTACTCAAAACCGTTCATAAATACTCTGGCAAATATGGTCACGTGACCGTGCTTCAAGCTCCAAGTAGGGGATCCACTTACTCTGTGTCTTTGTTTTGGAACGCACCCCTGGTAAACGCCCGCACGGTACAAATATGTCTTCATCATTACCGGTATCTGCGTACAAAGCAGATTAGCACACCGAGCAATGTGTAATATGCCGTCATTTATTTTATTTATTTAATAGACGGTATAATGAATACTATCTAAAATACGTTAGCGCATGATATATTTCGGTACACGCTGGATTTGAAAACGCGTTTAAAATAAATACCTTTATAGGTAACGTCATTAGTTTAATTTTTAATATAATATTTTATTGTTGCTTAAAATAATTTTAGTCATATGAAGAATTTTTGGAACCGTTAAAAATACATTTTTCGAATACAAATGTTTTAAATGCATTTGCCATGCAATGACGACTTTCAAAGAGCAATATCTACCCAAAATTCTCAAGCGACATGAGCAAAACACGCGGCATCATTGCATTGTGGGTTAATTTAAAAGGAAAAGAGGTTAGGGTTATGTTATCCATTTCAGAATAGGGGACTACAGCGCAATTGATTTAAGAGAAATAAGGAAAAACTGTTGAAAGTATATGCTTAATAATGCATATTAATAAAGAAATAAAACGATATAATTGAAATACTTCGGAAATAAGGAGGTTTTTGTTTGCTCGTCTCTCATATGAATTCCATGTAGATTATTTTGATTGGCGACTCAAAGACGGACTATAAATATATAACGAATACCCAGTTAGGGATGGAGCTTACTACCAATGGACGTAGAGAAATTCAAATAGTATAGCCTACTGAAAAATAACCATAAAAATAAAATTTATTTAAATTTCAATTGTATTTTTCCCAATATTTTTGTAATGTAACGATATAAAATGTATTCATGGTTGAATTTTTTTTTAAAAAAAACACTCTCGAATGGGCCTAAAAGATATACACCATCCTATTTTTTAAAAATATAACTTTATGGTATAGTTTGAGAACCACTGGTTAAAAATATTCTTTTTTTCAACAAGTGAATGTCCCCCGTCATCTACTACAACTTTTATTTGAATGATTTTCTTGTATCTCCAATAATAATGAAAATAATAGGGGTGTCCGAGAAACAGCCTGTATATATATATATATATATATATATATATATATATATATATATATATATATATATATATATATATATATATATATATATACAGGCTGTTTCTCGGACACCCCTATTATTTTCATTATTATTGGAGATACAAGAAAATCATTCAAATAAAAGTTGTAGTAGATGACGGGGGACATTCACTTGTTGAAAAAAAGAATATTTTTAACCAGTGGTTCTCAAACTATACCATAAAGTTATATTTTTAAAAAATAGGATGGTGTATATCTTTTAGGCCCATTCGAGAGTGTTTTTTTTAAAAAAAAATTCAACCATGAATACATTTTATATCGTTACATTACAAAAATATTGGGAAAAATACAATTGAAATTTAAATAAATTTTATTTTTATGGTTATTTTTCAGTAGGCTATACTATTTGAATTTCTCTACGTCCATTGGTAGTAAGCTCCATCCCTAACTGGGTATTCGTTATATATTTATAGTCCGTCTTTGAGTCGCCAATCAAAATAATCTACATGGAATTCATATGAGAGACGAGCAAACAAAAACCTCCTTATTTCCGAAGTATTTCAATTATATCGTTTTATTTCTTTATTAATATGCATTATTAAGCATATACTTTCAACAGTTTTTCCTTATTTCTCTTAAATCAATTGCGCTGTAGTCCCCTATTCTGAAATGGATAACATAACCCTAACCTCTTTTCCTTTTAAATTAACCCACAATGCAATGATGCCGCGTGTTTTGCTCATGTCGCTTGAGAATTTTGGGTAGATATTGCTCTTTGAAAGTCGTCATTGCATGGCAAATGCATTTAAAACATTTGTATTCGAAAAATGTATTTTTAACGGTTCCAAAAATTCTTCATATGACTAAAATTATTTTAAGCAACAATAAAATATTATATTAAAAATTAAACTAATGACGTTACCTATAAAGGTATTTATTTTAAACGCGTTTTCAAATCCAGCGTGTACCGAAATATATCATGCGCTAACGTATTTTAGATAGTATTCATTATACCGTCTATTAAATAAATAAAATAAATGACAGCATATTACACATTGCTCGGTGTGCTAATCTGCTTTGTACGCAGATACCGGTAATGATGAAGACATATTTGTACCGTGCGGGCGTTTACCAGGGGTGCGTTCCAAAACAAAGACACAGAGTAAGTGGATCCCCTACTTGGAGCTTGAAGCACGGTCACGTGACCATATTTGCCAGAGTATTTATGAACGGTTTTGAGTAAATAAAATAACATAACCTAGAAAATAAGAAAATATCTTTTTGATACGACATTTTGACTGCCAAACATTATTTATTGTGTGCAGTTCCTGTTTTATCAAGACATTTTTTACAATTATTACAGGTTTTACTATTATGTTTTTCAAATGACTTTTTTATAAATAATCATCAATTACTCCAATATATCGATAATTTCCAAGATTTATTTTTATTTCAAACTCGATTTCTGTATGTTTCGTTGTAAAATACACGCAAATTCTCATTGGAGTATTTCGTACCCTATTAGCGTAGCAGAGTACGAGGAGTAAACTGTAGAGTGCGTACTCCGAATTTTGAAACGTTTATAGCGTAAACTCTCAGAGAAAGCGCAACAATTTTGGAACGGAATTTATCATACCCGATACCCCAGAGTAAGGTTTTGGAACGCACCCCAGGTGTCTCCGCACGCGCACTCATTGCTGGCGTGGAGAGAGCACCACGGGGGTCAATTTAGTTCCATTTAAAATTCGAAATATTTGGCGTCGGTCGGGATCGAACCCGGTTCCCCAGATTCGCGACAAGACACTCAGGCAGGGCCGATCCTAACCTATCAGCCGCCTTTGTTCTTATATAAAAATGCCGCCCCCTCCCCCATTTTAGTTTTCAGGTATTTAAGCCATTCAAGAGACAAGAGACAAGTTTACTTAAAACTGGCGCTGATGCGAGCACCATCTGCTGAATGGCTTAAATGGAACGGAGCAAAGTTCTACACAATAGCACACAATGAATTAATTATCTACAAGTTTTATTTAAAACATTTTTGTCTAAAATTAATTGGGAACTTTTACACAAAGGAAAACTGATTTCCAATGTTAAACGCCTATGGCCCCCCTGTACCTATGTATATCTGTATCAAGAGTGGGGTAATTTAATGAAAATATGTTCCTCTGATTATATTCCTTAGGGTTTTTCTAAAGATTTTTGATTACAACAAAGAAAAGCTTGATTAAAACAAAGAAAATATGATTACAATAATGAAATAGTTTATTTAATAATTACATAAAAAAAAATATTATAATATTACTGTCATGTAAAAATTAATATTTTTTTTGCTTTTAAATTTTTTCTCGGAGCGTTGTAAATCAAGGCGACCCAGAAAATTTGTTCATAGGGGCGAAAGGTTTTTAGTTACGCCACTGATTGACATCATATAAGTATACTCAGTCTTTTAATAAAATAAACTATATACCTACTAGACCAGTCAGCCAAACCAAGTATTTCAAAGAATAATGCTTTATTAATATGTGTATTTCATAAATTGTTGTATTTTTAAAATTCTTGTATCTCCAATAATAATGAAAATAATAGGGGTGTCCGAGAAACAGCCTGTATATATATATATATATATATATATATATATATATATATATATATATATATATATATATATATATATATATATATAATAAAAAAGGTTGCAATGTATCGTAATCTGCAATAATTTCTTTTCTAATGTGTTTGGTGCAATTATAAAAGCATTTCAAAGTGGACCAATAAGAATAATTTATCTGAATAAAGAATAATTTAATCACGGTAGTTTGAGTGAAAACAACACTTGTCATTATTGAAGGTTTGAAGTCAGAGGCGGGGTATGGATGAAACATTGTTTATTAATGACAAAAATAGTTATAATAAATAATCAAAGTTTTCACCATTTTATTTGGGTAAAACTCCCTGTAGCGTCTCACAGTAGTACCACTGTTTTCGCGCACTTCTCAGTACACCTAATGCATGTCAGTGTATTCTTCGTTAGTGAAAATGACAGACAAATATTGTTTTTGGAATAACTTGATTTTTATATTTTAACATAATAAGCAGCTGGTTTATAATTGGTCGACTTTACAGTCCCATAACTTTTACAATTCGTTGGATAGAGCAAAATAATTTCAGATTATAACTACTTTCAATTATCTTTATCATACCACGAACTATGGCACATTACTTATATAACACCCTGCATATATTGCTTTATACAACTATACCAAATTTGTAAACAAAAATTATAAAATTTGTTGTATTTTGTATTAATAGTATGTTTTCTAATGATTATTTTTTGTTTCAGGTTTTAAATATAGAACATTTGACGAATCATCTTTTCCGAAAGATTGTGATACAAATATAACTTCTTTATACTTGAAAAATAATTTTATCTATTATATTGGAGAAAACACATTTAAAAATTTTTCTAATGTAGGTGTTATAGATATATCTCTCAACAGTATACCGCGTTTATCAAATAGTTTATTTTCATTTACACCGAAATTAAAAGAATTTTATGCCTCAGGTAATAGAATTACAACTATACAGAAAAATCTATTCGCTAATTTACCACAGTTAACTACAGTTAACCTAGCGAATAATAAAATTAATCAAATAGAAATAAATGCATTTAAAAATGTTCCTTCGTTATCTACATTAAAGTTACAAAATAATAGTCTTAAAACATTAAATATAAATTTTATTGATAATATAACAAGTTTAAATACTCTTCAACTCTATTTCAATCCTTGGGATTGTACTTCCAGTTTGTGCGAGTTTATGCACGTTTATGTCAACAAATTCTGGGATAACTATTACTTTGCACTATTTCATCCTGTATGTTCGTCTCCTGAATTCATGGAAGACATAACCTGGAAAAAAGTAATAGATTTTGCCGTTCCTTCAGTTGAATCTAATGTAGAAACCGATCCTTATGCGAAGAATGTTGTTGTTACTTGCCATACTTGTACTCAAAATTCTTTGTCTTGGAAGTTTAACAATAAAACATATAAACCTTGGAACACCAAAGAAAGTAGGAACAAATATTTAACTACTTCTACCTTCACTATTTATCAATTCAGCGACAGCGACGTTGGAAAGTATAGTTGCCAAGTAAAGAATTGTTCAAGATGTTGGGAAATAAATGCTACTGAAATTTCAGCGGATTTTCGTTTGTACATGAGTTTGTTTAACTTTAATTCTCTTGATCGATTTAATCTTAATCCTCGTACGAAATATAATTCAGGTATGTATCATACAAGGTGAGTCAGGAGGAAAGTGCCAAAATTCGGGATTGTATACTACATCATAACTATATAGAGAGCGGCAGTGCCGACTTAAAACATTTTTCCGCTCGGGACTAACTTTAAAAATCGCCATTCTCGACAAAGAAAAAATTGTTTTTCCAACATAAAACTGTTTTCAATTAAAAATCAAACTAAGAAAAGAATTTAATCAAAAACCATATACTTTTCATAAAATTTTATTAAAATAAAAACGTGAATTACGAGAATAGAGCATGCAACTGAATAGAAGAAGACAGAAGAGATAGGGTTATCCTTCTCGTACTCTCGCAACCTAGCAGGATTTGGTTTATTGACTGCTTACATTTGCCATACACTGAAAATTGTGAAAAAGTTTTAGCTCAGTTATACAAAGAAACGAAAGCCGATTCGTCAAAAAAATTTGTTCACACGGTAAATTCTCCACCTAAGCAAATCGCAGTCCCGAACAAATAGATTAAGGCCTCATCATAAAAACAAACTAATCAAAAAGATAAACAGAAAGATGATGACCAAATAAATAAGCCTTTGAATAAAACTAATGCGCCATCGCGTTATCGCGAGAATAATAAAGCCATTCATACACCCACGTCAGAGTGGAATCGTGAGAAACAAATACCGCCCAAAACAACCGCTCAGCGTTTTCCGAAGATGCGTGGTCGCTGTTATAGTTGCGGTGATGAAAATCACATAATGAAAGATTGCAAAAGCCTAAGCAAAATTTTTGTTATACTCAAAATTTTTGACTCTGTCGGGTCTAGTAATAAAACTATAAATATCGCAATTATGATAAAGCGGCATATACCTTACTTTCTGCAGTATAATACTGTTTGACATCGACCAATATTTTTGAGCCGCTTTATCCATACACTGAATCTTTCGTCTACCTGGTATGCATAGGAAAGTAGCCTTACAGTCCTTTAACATAAATTCTATTTTTGTTAGAAATAATCTCTTATGGGAATGAAAACTGTAGTCCCAAAAATGTTCTAAAAAATATGTTGTACAGTGGTTTTGAAATTTCCTTCATGATTCACATGATATTCACTGGATATTGAACTTACTCCAAGATCAATGTATAAGTAAATAAAATTATATAAGATAGCTGTGCTTTTATACTATACATTTGTAGAAGGGATGATTAAAATAGCCAGAAATATTAAATACAAAAATTAAATCTGCTCCCAGGTTTAAAAACCAAGAAGCAGATTAGGTATTCTATGTAGTCATTAAAGACAGCTGTGCTTTTATACTGTACATTTGTAGAAGGGATGATTAAAAAAACTTTTTATTTTAATAACTGTACAGTACCTAACATAAATATCCGGTTTCGTTTAATGTAATTAACTGTGAAGTTTTAACAAATATTTATCATCAGTATTGTATATTTATTTTACGTACAAAAAGATTTCAATAACTATATTTGAGCATTCCGAAAATTTAAGTTAATTTATATATTGCAAGGAAATACAGTGCGTTCAATAAAATTCCTAACTTCGAGTAGGCTATGAACAGAGAAACGTAAGTCTGATCATTATTCAATTCAAAAGTCAAGATGTCAAAATTCATCTTGAAATGTAATTTTAAGGAGAAAAAAAATAAAGAAGGATACAGAATATTGACATTCACCGTTTTCTAATTTCTAAAATAAGATTCAAGAAGAAAAACTTTGATGTCAAATTGACATTTAATTAAATATTTTTAAATTGACATACGTTTCTTAGTTCATAGCTTACTCCGAGTTAGGAATTTTTTTGAACACACTGTATTTAGCACCTAATGACTATACAGAATACCTAATCTGCATCTTGGTGTTTAAACCTGGGGGCGGATTTAATTTTTGTATTTAATATTTCTCGCTATTTTAATCATCCCTTCTACAAATGTATAGTATAAAAGCACAGCTGTCTTTAATGACTACATAGAATACCTAATCTGCTTCTTGGTTTTTAAACCTGGGAGCAGATTTAATTTTTGTATTTAATATTTCTCGCTATTTTAATCATCCCTGCTACAAATGTATAGTATAAAAGCACAGCTGTCTTATATAATTTTATTTACTTATACATTGATCTTGGAGTAAGTTCAATATCCAGTGAATATCATGTGAATCATGACGGAAATTTCAAAACCACTGTACAACAAATTGGTTAGAACATTTTTGGGACTACAGTTTTCATTCCCATAAGAGATTATTTCTAACAAAAATAGAATTTATGTTAAAGGACTGTAAGGTTACTTTCCTATGCATACCAGGTAGACGAAAGATTCAGTGTATGGATAAAGCGGCTCAAAAATATTGGTCGATGTCAAACAGTATTATACTGCAGAAAGTAAGGTATATGCCGCTTTATCATAATTGCGATATTTATAGTTTTATTACTAGACCCGACAGAGTCAAAAAATTTGAGTATATCGGTGTGTTACGGCTGAACATTACACGTATTCAGAAGAATGCCCTTTAAACCCCCGTGCTGTTTCACCGTTCAGGGCCGGCGCTACACGGTAAGCGAGGTAAGCGCGGCGGAAGGGTGCCAAGATATGTGGAGCGCCGGAATAAAAATAATAAAATTACAAAAATCGAAAACACTTATAAGATGTGCAAACCAAAGTCCAATATTACTTCACACTTAGAAGTTATTTTCATACGTAATATAACAAGTGATATGATTATCATCGATGATATTCTCGAGTGAAACCGAGTTGCAGATTTCACGAGTCCGAAGGACGAGTGAAATGTGCTGCTTCGGTTTCATGAGCAATATCTTCGATTATTAATCATATCACGAGCTTATATTTAATGAGAGAATATAATGAATTTTTGTGACACAGTGTGTGTGCTGCTAACCTAACTTTTCATATATTGTATTAAAACATGATTAATTTTACAATTGACTTATTAAATTCATCGTTGTTGATATCGAAAACAATTACCGCACATTTTTATACTCAAAATTAACTGTCAATGTTGTAAATTAAGAAAACAAATCCCCTAGTAACCAACATAAATAAGGTGATATAGTAAAATGCATATTACAAGAACACTTTGTCGTAAAACGATTTAGCAATTGCATCTATAAACCAACAATGGGGACCTTTAGTTTGCGGTTACATACCCCTAATACATCATACAAACAGGCAAGGACAGGGTCGGTGCCTTTACGTTAAGAATTATTTGAAAGAAAATATTTCACGATATTTTTATATAAGATTTAAATGTTATTATAAAAACAAGTACAACAAACGATAAATTTTAAAATTTATGCAGTACATGGTCCCTGTATTATAAATTACAAAAAACTTATTTTATTTTCATGGGATTAAGTAATTATATATTTGAAATAGGCTTACTTCTTTGTGCATAATTTGGAAATACGAAACAAGATTAGAAGATTAAGTAAATTAGACAGATTAAAGAAAAACCTGAATTTACTATTACTACATAAATTTTAAAATTTATCGTTTGTTGTACTTGTTTTTGTAATAACATTTAAATCTTATATAAAAATATCGTGAAATATTTTCTTTCAAATAATTCTTAATGTAAAGGGACCGACCCTGTCCTTGCCTCTGTTTGTATGATGTATTAGGGGTATGTATCCGCAAATTAAAGGTCCCCATTGTTGGTTTATAGATGCAATTGCTAAATCGTTTTACGACAAAAGTGTCCTTGTAATATGTATTTTACTATAATTTCTTTGTTTTTTATCATCGCTGTGATAGACATGTAACTAGGGAGATTTTGAATGTTGATTGGCGGAAAACATGTCACGTGACTCATGAATTATATTCTCAAAAATATATAATTTATGTACCTATATTTTGACCTATACATTTTTTTTTCAAATAACGATAAGTAGGACTTCATTGAAATGGTCTCTTGATGGGGCAAAATGTGTCCAATTAATCGAATTCGTATCTCTTATTGTTCTTTATATCCTCATACAGGGTGCATTATTTGTGACACCTTGTGTATTTCAAGAATAACACGAGTTTTTTTCAATTTATAAAATTTTATTGATTTCGGCGCCCCCAATATATCCTCAAATACCTTTACAAAAAATTAATGAAAATTGCAATAAAATTAGATAATTTTTTAATTATGTTTTGTCTATTTGATTTCTAGAACATCCAAACTCAGTTTTACATATCAAAAAGCCCCAAGGCATAGTTAGTTCTATTTTTTTATAATTGTCTTTTTTGTCTATTTTCTTTTATAGCACAATGCGGAGTTCTGGCTTTTACACTAAAATGCATAACTACCTTATGTTAGAATTAAAAATATCAAATTAAAATAAATAGGTATAGATATACCATTAAGGCAAGCAGAGTTAGGATATAATTATATAATAAAGATAAATAGTTCAATTTGTTAATTTGTATATATCTACGTACCATTTTTGTTAAATAAATGTTTAGTATTGAAAGCATTATTTTTTTTTCTTTTAAAAAAATATTCGAAGTTCGAATCATGAGATTTTTCAAAAATATTTTTGTCTCAAAAAGAGGCGCCATATTAGAGACTGCGGAAGGGCGCCATGATCATTAATTTCAAATATACAAACTGTTATCTCATTGTTAATATTAAAATTTGGTCTGGTAGGGCCTTGAGTAAATTATAACTCGTTCACTAGATGTTTAAAGACAGTGGTTGCTTGGCAATCCCACATCGAATCATGTGACGATTAATAAAACCTCAGCAGTTATACGACCTTAAAAGTGAAAGATGGTTCAGCCATCGAGAGGAGAGCAGCCAATAGCTTAATTGGTAGAGCACTATCCCCGCAAGATAGGTGTCTCGGGTTTGTATCCCGATGGTTGACAATTTTTCATAATTTATTTCAAGTATACAAACTGTTAACTCATTGTTAATATTAATCTCATCCTTACCACTCAAGTAACGAAGTTACCTGCTGGGACAGCGGTACATCGCAATTAGTGAGTCAGGTCAAAAACGGTATAAATTGGCAAGTGCTATACCTATACGCGTTTCGGTTGTGGTAAAAAGAAGCAGGACATCGATTTTGTAACTTTAAATTCTGTCGGGTTTGGGTTTTCACCAGTACGAATTCTACTGCTCCAGACCAGTAGAATTTGAAATCTGACAGAATTGAGATTTCCCCAATTATTTCTCCGGATAGATTTCAAATTCTGGTCTGGAACAGTAGAATTCGTAATGGGGCAAACACAGTTCTGACAGAATTTGAAATCAGGCAGAATTTAAAATTACAAAATCGATGCCCAGAACGCCGTTGTGACGCGTTCCAGCCCCCCTACACTCCTGCGACTTAAGATCAAGGGAGATAGATGTATACAAGTGCATAAGAGAGAAAAGGATACAACAATTTATGGTAGGATATGCGAAATGTGCAGATGCCGCTGCTGAACATAACTTACCAATGGAATGTTAACATGAACTTCTTTCCATTTAAATAACCACGGTTACAGTAACTACAATTCATATTGATTTGAGTAAACACAAAAACTACAAATATTACATATCAACTCTCTGTCTCTTCATTAGACCTTTGTTTGTGAGGCTGGCCGAGAAGTGAGATTCACAAAACAGAAATGAACAATCGAGATGCACAAAATTAATTCCATTTACAATGTTACAAAATGCGCTTTCGGTAAACGAGTCAGAAAACCCATATGGATACAAAAAATTTAGGAGTATTATAAATTTGTGACACGATAAATCGAATTACAGCTTTTGTTTTTTTTTTAAGAATATACCCAGGGCCGGCCCAAGCTACAGGCAAGCCAGACGACCGCCTGGAGCGAAATTGGTTTTAGGGAGACATTTTCTGAGACTATTTTTTGCAAAATAAATTAAAAATCAAATTATAAGTTTATTGACTTGTCCGCAGTGTGCAGCTTTAATCATAATGCTGACAATTCCAGTTGCAGCAAACTTATATTAATTAATTCTCATTTATATTTTTTTACGTTATACTAAGAAAAAAAGGAGGTTAAATTCGTTGGCGATTATATCAATTAAAAACATTGTCATATCAAATACTGAAGAAGTAATTGTTGTTCAGGAAATCTACTGAAAAATACCCCAACATAAAAAAAATTGCAACAAAACCTTTTATAAGGAATCCTGTACAGAAATTGCACTGATGCAACAGCCCCTCGCCAATTTGGAAAAAGGCGACATATTTTGGTTTTTGACATTTTTCTTGAAAACTGTGATCCATATCGAAATTTTATACAAAACACGATTCTTATATCGTTTACCTAGGATGAACCGTTAAAGAGTTAAATTAGATTTTCCGAATTGCAAAATAACGAAAAGTATTTATACCGAGTCTTATACCTACACTGAGAAATATTTTTTCTTTCCCTATATACAGGGTTAGTCACGGTTTTGAAAATCTGTTTGTTTTCAACCCAAAATACGAATGAAAACAGACCATATTTAATTGTTTAATGTCAAAATGACAGAACCATCACTAGTCAGGCAAAGCAATCGTGAATTAAATATTTTTTTAAGAGAGGAAGCTAGACGCTGTTGTAAATTGTATTTTGGAGTGCACACAAACGGACTTTCAAAGTAACTCTCCCGTGAATAATCCTGTATATCGTAATAGACAAAAATAAAGCGACTCTGTAGAATCCAAAAGAAAAAAATATATGTATTTTAAATATCCAAAATATTTTTAAAAAATTTTCTATCAGATTAAGATTCTGTGATTGTTCGCGAGTGGACACAAATCGCCTCTTTTCTAATTTTTGTACCTATATAATCTAAACAAAATTGTAATAAATGAGGGGCGCAATTTTCGCCTGGGGCGCTCAAAAGTCTCGGGCCGGCACTGCATATACCAATATTGTACTTAAGTGTAGTAATTATACACTCCCGAAATTTCGTACATTCTTCCTTACCTACCCTTTATATTTTAATATTGCAGTAATGGGGTAAACCACTATTAATATATATGAAACTGCTTCTAAATTAAAATCGATCTGTTAAGCCCTAACAATTTTGTTAATATTCTGCTTACTTTTTGACTTTTCCTTGTATCATGTTCGAAAAATATCAATTTACTGACGAAGTGGCGACTCGTGAAAGTTTCCGAATCTAGTAAAATTACTTTCCGGACGGGATGCGTATGTTACAGTAAATATAGATAGTAGGATGATGTGTACATTGCCCGGCAAAATGTAGATATACGATTAAAACTTTTTTCGCTAGCAATTTGCAATTCAACAGAATATTACAATAACCTCACCTAATGCAGTAAAGTAAACTCACTCCGAGTTTACCACAAATGACTTTAATATATGAGGCGCCGTTTGTTCCAAAATAAAAGTTTCTGTAATATATATAAAATTTCGTGATATATAATATTTTGCCATGTTGATATGTACAATTTTCATTGTGATATATACAATTTTTAGTTCTATGAAATGCCGCAATATAATGACGCGCTCACTTATAAAATTTCGTGATATATAATATTTTGCCATGTTGATATATACAATTTTCATTGTGCTTTTATCAACGTAAGTAGATAAAAACACAAAAGTGAGCAACCTCATTATATTGCGGCATTTCATATAACTAAAAATTGTATATATCAACATGGCAAAATATTATATATCACGAAATTTTAATATATTACATAAAATTTATTTTGGCCGAAACGGCGCCTCATATTAATATGTTAGGTGAGGTTATTGTTGTTGTGTTTGGTTAAATTGCAAGAAAGATCCTATTATCTATTTTTACGTACACTGTTTTAACTACTACAGGTAATATGCTCAAAAGTACAATGATTAGTGAAATGAAAATGGAAATAAATAGAATTTAGATCAGAAAATTTGAAAAATCTGAGCATTTTATAAATTTCTTTATTTCTTTTTTTCGATATCTGTGTAAAAAGCAGATTGGCACATCAAGCTATGGGTAATATGCCGTGATGATATATTTATTTTATTTTTTTATTTCAGACGATTTTCCTAAAATAAATTTCCCTGAAATTCCACCCCGAGAATGTAAGTATAAGAAGTATAAATCGGAGCATCTCATACGTCTCAAGGCGCATGACACACAAGTTGTATTGCACTATAGACCATTTCAGAAATTTGAGCGACCACTAGATTTACTTTTTGAACTAAAAAGTTAGTGCCGTTAAATGGCGGAATTTCAAATTTATGCGTGACCCGAGCATATAGTTTTAAATTTTAAAACTTCATAGGGGTTGTTAATATGAATTTGAGTATAAGGTATGGTTTAAATTCTTATTCTACAAATAAAAATTTATTTTAGTATGTAAAAAATTGAAGTATATTCATCAATCAATTATAAAATATTGTATTACCATACTTTTTATTTTCCAAACCAGACAAAACATTTCAAATGTCAATATTTTGGGGACCATAAGTTTAATACCCATCATAATTATTTGAAAAACGAAACCAACAAAACAAAAAAGACAGTGAAATAAACAGAACTGTCATGTAAACAAGGCTGGATATACGGCAAACGGCACTAAGTTTTTGTCGCATTCTTTCACTTGGCGCATGCGCTTCGAATTCTTGAAATTGTCTGTTGCACACAATTTCCTTTAAATCGAAAGTATTCGGGTACTCTCGGGAAAGTTCGGCTTACACTGAGAAATTACATTGTATCAGCAATATACAATATACTTTCTTGCCTGAATGGGCCCATAAACCAATTTTTTATTGCTTTTTATACATACATACATATATACATGAAATCACGCATTTCTCACTTAATAGGTTAGCACAAACCCGAAACAATAATAATAGCAACCACAAAAATAATCACTTTCTTTCAACAACATTCTTTCTAACCGGACATCATACAACAAATATTCCTCACTTAAAGTGACCGATTTTCGGTAGCGAATTACCGCATCCGGACCACAATAATAGTTACGAAACAATCATTCTTCGCCACACATTCCTGTCTAAACACACTTCTTTCGCCTCGGCCACATTCATAATTGCATTCATACACGCTCTTCTTCTCTTCCCACTCGGAAACTTTCTTTTAGCACCTTGTCAATCACATCCATCCACTCGACGGCCACGCAATCGAACCCCCTTAATTTTACCAAGATATATACACTTTTCAAGCCGTTCACTCTTCATTCTCTCCACATGACCAAACCATCATATTCCGTAATTTAACCACGACCGTGGTTATGGTTATTGAAAAGTGGTCTTGATTCGAAACACCTTGGTTAATTTGTATTGGTGATGTCGGTAAAACAATTTTATTTATTATATTATAAGAAATAAGAAAATGACAACAACCACAAAAATTTTGTGGTCGTTATAGTCACAAAAACATTATCAAAACTTTCAGAAACCATATTCCGAAATGGAACCGCGATCTTGAAATTATGTTTTGGTTACATTATGGAACGCTTAAGCAGAACCTTGGTCACCACGGTTAAGTTACAGAATATACTGTTTATAGTGAAACCATGGCTAGTCTATGACGTATTATATGACGTAATTGCCTTAGGCGGCACGTTATAGTAAAAATGAATAAGCAAATATTACTAGATAATGACGTCACTTATTACTACGTATACATGGGGTACTAATTTATTCTAGAAAATGTAATGCGTATTGCATAACTTACTGTATACAATACATGCATGTAAGTAATTAAAATAATTAATTACAAAACTATACTATTTTTGAAAATAATCATTTTCTTTTATATATTTATTTTTATTTATTTATTACATATATTTGGATTTAATTATGTACAATTTAAAGTACATATATGCCTTCCCAATTCCCGACGCCAAGTTTCCCGGTCATACGCTAGGTAGATCTTCTTCCAGGTTCCGCTGTCTCATCACTCCTCTCCAAGATTGGTCGTCCTCTCTTCTTTTTCCCTGGTGGTATCCACTGAAATATACGCTTTGGCCAGCTATTTTCCTCCATCCTAATTAAGTGACCGAACCATTTTAGAGATCTCGTTTCTATTCTGTTTATTATAGTTTTTGAAGTTTAATTCCAACAGTTTCTTCTGCGCGTTAAGTATTTGTGTATTGTGCAATGCCCAATTACCGGACAGGCTGACTAAGCTGCAGCCTAAGAAGCACACAGATTTTGGGGGCAAACAATTTCCTCATTTTATTATAGTTTTTAGAGCGCTTTGATTTGGTTAGAGCTAAGACAACCTAATCCAGGCCCTGAATATTATTGGTTTGTCTTAATAAATATTACACAATAATTCATCTGCAATCATGCCAAAAGCTTGATATATTGTATTGTATTGTCAGCAAATTGACAATGCTATATATTTTTTTCAAAACAATAATACATAACTACTTTGATATTTGCATTCATTTATATTAATTCAAGTCACTTGTGCCTGGATGAGATGAGTTGACAATCACCTGTCAATCAAGTGACAGGGACAGGATCGATATTTGATCGATTTTAAATTCAATGTAAACATGGACATTGTCAGTAGTGCTACCGTTATGATATGAAAATTAACTACAATTATTTCAAATAATTTTATATTTCCTGAAAGGAATAAGGATTGACTTTGATATGAAGGTAAATTTCATTAATATATACGTTTCTTAATACTAGTATTTTTAATTCCCTCTTTTTTAAAAAATAAATAACACCCAATAATTTCTATAAGTTATATTTCATTTTATAAGGGTTTTTTCAGGTCGATGACGTGAGTCTTCTGCTTATTCATTTCTACTATATCAAACTTTGTAACTGGAGCTGTTTTTTGACGATGAACTCATTTAAATACTTGAGTAGGAAAACACGGAAATACATTACTATGTCTGGCTGAAAATAGATGACCGACTAGGGTAAATGAATATTAAAACAGGGGTGCGTTTAAAATATTTTAAACATTTTTCGTTTATCTTGATTATAACAAAATATTTTGATCTTTAAACTATTTAGTTTGGTAATTCTATGAAATAGGATTATTTTTAATTTCCTCTAACAGTAATTCCGATTCGAGGGTTGCTTACACCTGAGACGAACGAACTAGAATTTGCGGTATTAAATTTTTTAAATACATCCCTGAATCCTGTTGCTAAGGTCATTTTTAATGCCTCCTGGTATTGAGTACAATAGAGGGTTATGATTTTGATTCAATGTCTTCGGACGGCTGTGGAAACTTAAAGAATTTCATATTTGTCATGTATTCTTTATAATTATAGCGGGAGTCACTATTGCAAAGACCATACACTCGCTTGATACTTGGCACCATCTTGCAACTATCACCATGACAGCGATTTGTTTGTAATCTAGCAACGGAGTGAAATGAGTCCCAAGTGTAGTACAAGGAAAATACCAATAGATGGCAGCTCGAAAATATACCTCTGTATAACCCTCCATTCTAATCTTCTGTAACGGAATACATAAGGGTTGGTTTCCTTTCAAATCAAATATAGGGAAATGTTTTCAAAGAAACCACATCTATTAAATAATCGTCAACTTTCATTCGCTAGTCATACTATGCCTACCCTAAACTCTTCAAACTTTTAAATATTCTTTCGTTCACTCTTTTATGGATCAATCTCTTTCCAATTACCAGCCGTAACCGAGGATGAAGCCTGGTTGCGTTGGTAACGAAAAAAAAAATAACCAAACCTTTAGTAACCGTAATTCAATATTCCACCGGTTGCTGAAAAAAGTTACCGCGGTTACTTTGGTTCAGTTTCGTAATATACTATTAGTGTACTGTGGCACATGCACAGAATGGACCAGAGGGAAGCTTTTTCTTAAAAAAAAAACACTGTAACAATACCTAACTGACAATTCGTAATTGGTGAATAGTAGTTTGTAGGTTCTGGTCGAGAAGTGGTCGTTAGTTCCGTCTGGTCCATTTCTGTGCATGTGCGACAGTTCACTAATTTTTCTTGTGGCAGTAGAAACTCCCTACATGCGAGACGGAGACAACTATCTAAAGAGAGATTGGAAACTCAATGCTTTTGTATCGTCATAAAGTTTGCCACCTATCAACATATACAACTAACTAAACCACGGTAACTAGATCTTTAAAATGTAGACCGGTGTTTTTAAAATTAGTTTTTTTAAATATTTGAAAGAACAAGAAAAATTCATATTGATATGTATTATGAATATTTATTTAAAATATATAGTGTACAAATTTTAAATTGCAAAAGAACAATTAGTAGGTATATAAATAATATCATGAGAGTTTAATATTTATCCAGATAATTATTTTGAGAAATAGTGAAAAATATAATTGTGTATATATAAGTTTCTATATTTTTTTGCAATATCCTCACCTCTTCGCGAGATTCAATTTCTAATTTGTGTACAGTAATATCTGAGCCATATTTTTACATCTATGTATGTGATCTAAACTAAAACTTGTAAGCAACACAATCGGATATGTACATCGTTGTATTAGTATTATTTTTTTTAAAAGAATTTTTTAAAATTATTTAAATTTGTGTTGAAAAGAGTCCTACGTAAGTAAAAAAAGAAACGAAAATTGGGAGCTAAGGAATATCAACCTTCAACATCATCATAGTTCTTCACATAACTCATATAGTTTAACTTTATGAACGATATTGTCAGCTTTTAAACTACTGTGGATTTCTAGTTCTTTTTGTGTTGGTTCCTTTCTTTTCTCATATAGAATTCTTGTGAAGAATTGCAAATGATCAAGGTCGTTTGATGAATGTTCAACAGGATATTTATCTCCTAATTTGTAAGTTTCGGGAAGTTCTATATCATTCGATATACAAGCATTAAGAATTTGTTCTCCATGAAAGTCTACAGAAACATATATAAGAAAAATTTATAAATATTATTATATAAAAGCAATTAATGTTCAAAAGATACCTTACGAGTTCTCTGTATGTTTCAAACATATAAAAATTCAAATAATGTTGAATCAAAAATTATGTATGTCATGTCAGCTTTTAAATTTTTTAAGTTGACCTTTAAATATTCCATTATATTGTTTTGCATTGCCTTCTATGTTAGACTTCGTCATTTTTGTGATTTTGCTGCCCTCTGGAGAAATATGCAAGGAACTATTTTCCCTGTGCTCCGTTTACCCCTCATTAACAAACACTTTGTTACAAGGCCACCCATAAGTCTGTCCAATCTCTCTTTAGATAGTTGTCTCTGATGCGAGATATGCAGCTTTCATATTTCTGGCCAATATAATTAAATGGGATACACCTGACGACACTAAACATTTAATGGACCTTTTCAATTTAAAGAGATAGAAGATATGCGCAATGGGGATCTGCGCATAGTAAGAACAATTGAAATCTGTGACGTTTGTTTCTAAAAAAATTACACGTAAAATGTGAGAAAAATCTTTGACAACTTTAAAAAACAGACAGAAAGAAGTTACAAAAGCTTTTATTGGAGTTAAAATGTCTAATGAAGTAAATTTTCACCAAAAAAAAAATTTTAATCACCAATATTTTTTTACATTTCGTTTGACAGGCAGTTGTTCGCGCCATTTTCTTACTATCTGTAGTGATAGAAAGAGATAGCCGTTAAATTGAAAAGGTCCATTCGTTATAAATGTTTATTGGTGAATGTCCTTTAAGAAAATGTTGCTTTACTACGTAATTAGTAAGTAATTCACGATTTTAATATAAATTTATTGTATTTCGATTATGGTTTGTGAGCCCATTATGAGCGCGAGTTTTGTGCGCTATATTATGTTACTGTGGTTATATTTAGAAAACTAATAATCCGCATAATTGTATTAATTTTAAATTTGAAGTTCAACAATTGTTATTTGTCTATCATCATATTTAACGGAAATTGTGTGTCCTAGGATTTGGGACCTGTGGTATGCAATCGTAAATTATCGTTTTGCAGTAGCGGCTATCAGTAAAAGATTATTTGTTTGTAAAGCCTCATCTACACGTTGGGCCAACTAACGCCAATAAACCAACATAATCAAATATTTGCGAGGCAAAGCAGGGTGAGTCGGCGCAAGTATTTTCCGTCTACGGGTTGACAAGTATAGACCAAAAAGGTGTAATGGTCAAACTTAGGCGTGAAATTCAAACTCAGTTCATAACGCTGAGAACATAATTTCAATCCCCGTGTATTTCTTACCAAGGAAATTTTTGCTCAACTTTAAAGGTCGAAAAATCTCATAAAAGTAAATCTCTTATGCAAAGCATTATATGTAGCATCTAGACCGATCCTTCATCTCCAGATTCGTACAATAATATTCACATGAACTCTGCACAGTTTATAATTATTTAAATAATAATACAACACTACAATATTCATTGAACGTATGTTCTAGTTTGATCGTGCATTCCTCATCTTCTAATGTGCTGTCCTATTTACTGGTGGGTCAACGACATACGGTATCCTTGCTTGCACCAAGCATTTTAATTTCTAATAATTTTCTTACTTTACCTTTTCTACAGGTTTAAACTGTTGCAATCTATTACTGAATAAACAAGCTATCTAATTCTTAGCAAGAGCTGTTTAATTTCTTTTACAAAATATCTTTTTTTGTCTGTAAAATTAAACTCCTATATGAAACCTATACTAGGGAATTCAAACTATGAACTCGCGTCAAAGGCAAATTCTAACCTAACTTTTCTGGTCTATTTGGCCCAGACCTTCAGGCCAGTATCAGATGCATCGACCTTCTAAACTATAGATGCAGTGCACTTGCGACATTCTTGTCCCAACATAACGGTGCAGATATATATATCTCCATCCTTCAAGAGAACGGAAGTTAGGAAGACGTGGCAAAATGAAAAAAATTCGAAACGTATCTATCATTTCACACATATTTTACCTCTCCAAAACGCTCGGATTGAGTTATCGGTATTGAAAATAGATAATTTTAATTATTCATACGAAGAAAAATAAATTAGTAAGAACTATTATTTTGATGCACACTACATTTTATAATTTGTGGCAGACAGAAAAAAGTAACATATAATTTTAAATTCAATTTGCTCGATTAACAAATTGTACATTTGTTAATGGAGCAAATTGAATTTAAAATTAAGTGTGATTATTGATTAACATGCAGATTATTTCTCTACATTTATTTGAAATATTTTTACCTAACATAATTTAGGAACTTTTGCGGAACGACAAACTGATTTCCCATATAGGAAAAGTGGAAAGAAAGAAAACAAACAATGACTATTTAAATTTAATTGGTTTTTTAAATTGTATATCTTTTGTCAATTTATGTCTTATATAACATTTTTTTTATACCTTTTACATAATATCTTTCACACTATTCTTATAGCACAAACAACTCAAACCAACGAAACGTAAAATAAAATGGCGTAGAGGGCGTAGATGTGAAATGCAAAACGTCAGATAAAAACTTATGTTTACATGAAAATGTACAGTTTTGTGATAGAGAAAGATATATACAGCATTACACATGAAAGAAAGAGATATATGATAGTACACAACGCATGCGCAGTACACATTTTCACATAACTTCCGTTCTCTTGAAGGATAGAGATATATATATATTTCTGCACCGTTATCTTGGAACATTTTCGTAACATAGGCAAAATAGGATGAGCGGTGTCTATAGTTTAGAAGGTCGATGATCAGACGTTTCTCGTTTCTTTGACTCGTGCTCAAACAACCGATACTGAGGCGAGCATCGGCAAGAGACAAAAAGCCTTTCCTCACGTTGGTGTAAACTCGGCATTGGCCTCCATTCGCCTAACCCGCGCCAACGTCTAGATGAGGCATTATTTGATAAAATATTTTATATCTGATTGATTCATGTCAAAATATTTTATAACTTAAAAATAATAATAAAATAAGTAAATTTGTAGCACAAGAAAATGTGCGATAGAGACAAAGATTTTTCCACTACTCTGCCTAAAATTTTGACACGGCAAGTAATAAAATATTAAATTTATTGTCGATAAACATGAGTAACTCCAGCGGCCGTAATGTCAAGAAAGTGATACTTTATGGCAGTGGCGGTGCGTCAGATGAGGCAGGTGAGGCCAGGCCTCACCTCTTAAATTCAAAACATTTGTAAAATTTTATAATTTTACTTTTCATTTAAAATATATTGAAGTAATACAAATCTACAATATTTGAACTCATAAACAATCATTGCAAATAGTGTTATTTTCACGCGAATTCACACCTAGAGGCCAAATTATACTGTCCTCATGGACAATAATAGCGCAATACATAAGTGCGAGTGAGACGGAACGATTTTACCCTCTCCACGCTCTACATCTACACTACCACTACACTACTGCAGATGACCAGATGAGCCAAGCGATGAGTTGGCCTCTCTCGTTCCGAGGGCACGTAAGCGCTTACAACAGAAAATGCTTGTTTCAGACAAGTATATTTGTATTATTTTCAATTAGTTTTTGTAAAAACGGTTTAATAATTACTATTTATTGTTACTGTTCTTATTTTTTTATGTTTTCATAAATTTGAAACTATTATTTATTTCTATTTTAATTGTACCTACTGTTACTTGTCACAGTTATTTAAATTAAACATTTATACACAATTAAAAAATAATAAATCATGTATTGTAGAAATATACAATTACCAACAATCAAGAGATAAAACAACAGTTCGAACTACTTACAACAATGGGAATAATCTAATTGAACTGTTAAGAAAAAAGTTAAATAAATAAATCATTACAATAATTACTTTTGCATCTAATATTTTCATTATTAGTTCTTTTGAATTATAATAAATAATATAATCTTTCAAGCGCAAAGTAGCAAGATAAAAGCATCGGAATAGTAGGTGAGGTTGAGAATTCTTGGCCTCGGTTGAGTGGTGGGGAGAACCCACTAGCTGCTGCTTGGGCTTTACGCTACCCGCTACACGCTCATGCCGCACAGCTAGCCAGCTAGCTATTACTCAGTAATATAATATATTAATTTAATGCAATATTGTATTTTTAGATTTTCTGTTTCTGTTCTTATTGCTTATATGCTCACATCTCGCATCACAATTATTATTCAATTATTAAATGTCTTCTAATGAATTCGTAAATTTTATTGGAAAAAATAAAGATGCAAATAAAAATTTATTGGTAGCTTTAAAATCGCAAAAGAAATATAAATTTAAAAATATTTTTTAATATTTAAGACTGACAATGTTACTTTTGTTATACAATTTTTTTAAATTTTACGTAAATATTTTATTTAAATGAATTATTTATGTAACTGTTTCCTTAGTTTTTGACTTTTAACCGATTTTATTTTTTAAGAATTTGTTAAATTTGTTTTATTGTAAAGAACTCTATATTATCTTACTTTGCATTAAAACACGTTTGGCCTTGAAAATTTTTAAAAAATCGCCTCACAAATTTTAAATCCATCGATATGTCCCGTATTGTGATATTATAAATTTGGCCTCACCTCACTCACGCACCGCCACTGCTTTATGGTTGCCAAAGGATACGTAAAACAACTACTACTTATGAAATAGCTATAACTTTAACTTCTATCAAAATAATTTTTGTTTCGTTGAAATTTCTATAAGGTTTACTATTATTTTGTTTCAGATACAGAAACTGTAACGACCTATCGTGTGCCAATACCTGTTAAGTGGATTGTTGGGATTTTTTCTGCAATATGCTCTGTAGTCTCTTATGTTTGCTGTAGGTGTCGTAAGGATCAAGTAAGTATTATGTCAGTGTCAGACCTTGGAATGAAAATATATTCTTTCTGAAACCGGAGCGAAAGTAGGTACTATTTTCGCGCAAAAAATGAGGCGCAAAACTTGTATTTTCCCGACTAGTCACGAAAACATTTAAACGTTTTATATAAAATTTTATTGAATATTTACATTTATAGTTGGGTTTTGTACATTGGATCCCAGAATGTCTAAACTGTCAGTCTAAATCTAAAGAAACCTTGTCGCAATTATTAGCTTCGTGAGACGTTGCAATGCAACAGAAACGCACGTAACAAAAATGAAAACTGACAGTAATTTATTGGTTTTTGATAATTACTAATTTTTTTTAAAAAATTAAAATTAATTTGTATTTTAATCAAAGGTTACAGAAAAACATCATACATGACACAACAGTAATGTACAATTTTCCTACCTCTTATGTAAATAACTATTTTAGTTTCTTTTAAAAATTTGTACTCAGTGACTTTTTTGTTTTCAAACAATCAAACATAATGGAGCTTGCGCATAGTCCCCAAAAATATGAAGTTAGCAGAATTATGACCGTAACTTCACAACATTATTAAATAATTCTTATTTTCACTTTGTTTAAATAAAATCTTTATAATTAAACATTATCTGACTAAAACATCTATTTTTTTATTAATATAAAATTATACATTAGAGTGGTAGCTTTCGTTGCGAATTTGTTCGTTATTTACGGATCTTTATGACTTAAGCACGATCCTGCCACCTCTAGTTAAACTTTAAACTGACAGTTTATTAACCATTAGCTAAAAATTAAACTGAAGGTCAGAAGCGATGCGAACAACAGTTTTAACTAGAGATGGTCTTAGCGATATGAAATATCGATACAATAAAGAAAACTGCTAGATCGATACTATCGATGTTCTTATCGATATCCAATAACAGTAAAAATAATATAAATTTTATTGAAATACTAATTAAAATTTAATAAAAACAAATGAACATCACATTTATTAACATATTTTATACAAATTTTGCACTATAAATATATGTATCGATATTCTCATTTTTGTATCGATTCAAAACTATTGCAACCTACAGCCAATTTTCAGTTACGAAAACGAGAAAAAAAAATTGCCAAATAATGGACCTTTCCAATTTAAAGAGATAGAAGATATATAAGAACAACTGAGATCTATGACGTTTGATTCTAAAACATTAAGGGCCGGTATTTCCATCTTCGGATAAAGTGCTGGATAACTTATCTGTCGGATAAATGAACAATATCACATCAAAAAATGACATTCAATATAATTTACTTCATTTATGCTTTCATTTCGATGCGATATTTTATCATTTATCTGACAGATAGTTATCCTGAACTTTATCCGGAGATGGAAATACCGGCCCTTAGACGTAAAATGTGAGAATATCTCGGATAACTTTAAAAGATCTTATCGAAATAAGTTACTAAAGCTTTTATTGAAGGTAAAATGTCTAACGATGTAAATTTTCACTGAGAATACAGGTATTTTAATGACTGCAATATTTTTGACGTTTCGTTTGACAGCCCAACTGGCAGTTGTTCGCGCCATTTTTTTACTATTTGCAGCGATAGAAAGAGATAGCCCTTAAATTGAAAAGGTCCATTGTTATAACGATTTAATCAAAAATATAGAACTACAAATTCCAAAGAATAGTAATTTTTTTTGGTCTTTTATCAAATCTGGCAAAAATCGTAGTAGTATACCGAATAGTATGAGTTATGAAAACGAAAATGCCGATAATGGCAATGATATTTGTAATTTATTTTCAAAATATTTTAAACCTCTGTTTAACAAAACAACTGTGAATATTGATATAAATGACCATGAATTCAGTTGCAGCTCTAATATTTCTTTTGAAAAACATAGGAGGTATTTGAAACTCTGTCTGAACTTAATATAAATAAAGGTGCCGGTCTGGATAACATTCCTAGTTACTTTATAAAATTTATAAAAAATTGTTGTGAGTCACTATCTTATCCCCTTATGCTAATTTTTAATAAATCTTTGTGTAACGGACATTTGTCCAACAATATGGAAGAGGGCGTACGTTGTTCCTATTTTTAAGGGGGGAAATAAAAACTGTACAGAGAACTATCGTCCTGAGAAATATTCGTTTTCCGGGAATGGACTGTGTCATATTTTGAGTCAGAGCTCAACGTTTCGCCCGCAGTCATATGGGGCATCTTCAGGAGCAAGAGGGATAGTATTGTCTTAAACACGGTTACCCGACGTGTCAACCACGCTAGAGGCCGAGTTTAAGCAACAAGGAAGGGAGACTCAGTTTACAAGGTTACCCGACGTGTAAACCACGCTAGAGGCCAAATAAACCAAACCACTTGGTTTGAACGGATTTGTATAAAAGTATAAAAACAGTTTCTCAGATAAAAGATCTAGGAATTAACTCAGACCCTAAATTAATTTTTGACATCCATGCTGATTGCATTATTAAAAAAATCTGATGTGGACACCACACGACTTCCTTGTACGCAAGACCAATATGAAGATGAAGTATAGACCCAATTATAAAATTGCACGTGTTTGACGTAATTTGACATTAACATCTATTTTTTTGTTATTTTTTGTCCTAATCCATAGCAAGCTTCATTACAAAAACGAAAAAGTATATAAGTTTTAAATTTACATATCTCGCTTATACAAGGGCTAATTTAATAATACTTGATGTGCTAGACGCAGAATTTAATTCTCTAAAACTCTTATTTGAAGCATTTATTTCTAAATCAAAATGAAACCATTTTATTCAAGAAAAACTGTTAACAACTTCAGGTAATATATCACTTCCGGTTAGCCTGTTTTAACCAAAATCTGCTATGTTATTCCAATTAATATAAAAGTCTTATATACCAAATTTGAAGCGTTTTGAATTATATTTTAATATAGTTTTTCATTAAAATCTATTATAGGCTTCAAATAAAGTACCATTTCTGGAAATTATGTAATGGCCAAAAAGGGAGGTGCACAACTAGATGTTATAGAAGTCCTAAATACAAAATTTCAACTTTCTACGGCTTACCGTTTTTGTGTTATGCGAGATACGTCCGTACAGACGTCACGACGAAATTAATCAGAATAGATTCAGGGATGGTCAAAATGGATATTTCCGTTGAAATCTCAAAACCGAAATTTTTCGCGATTACAATACTTCCTTTACTTCGTACAAAGAAGTAAAAATCATATGGAATGTTGGGATTTTTGATTCAATCTTCGCGATGTTTCAAAAACCCTCATACAATAAATATTTTATATATATCGCTGGTACGCTCACAATTGGAGTTTGCAACTGTTTGCTGGTCACCTCAGTATCAAGTGTATATAAAAAGAATTGAAAGAATCCAAGAAAAATTTATAAAATATTTGAATATTAAATTCCCAAATTATATACCAAATTTGATGTTTAGAAAAAAGGAGATTGTTTTTGAATTTGACCATTCTTTTTCAAATTATTAATAATAACTTCGATTGTCTTATGTTATTAGATAATATATTTCTTCGTGTACCTAATTATACTACTAGAGCTTCTGACCTATTCACGCTGGAATTTAATAAGACTAATTCAGCTTTAAATGCGCCATTAACACGTCTACCACTTTTGCATAACAAGTTTTCTAAATCAGATTATTTTCCCGATATATTTCTGTATAGTTTAAATAATTTTAAGAAACAATTGAAATTATTTACAAAATCATTATTTTGTTTGTACTTGAAAATAGGAGTATGCTTATGCATGTGTATTTACATACTCATATTCATTTACTTATATATATTATTATTTAAATACAGTCGAACTTCGATAACTCAAACCATGACTTGCCACAAAAAAAGTTCGAGTTCGGGTTATTAAATAAAATGCATATGTATAAATATTATTTATGTATGTATGTATATATTCGAGTAAAAATCACTTACCTTATGATATATACAGATTGATATAAGTATACAGGTCAAAGTTATAATAGTTATTTATGTAACAAGTGTGTAAAGTAGTACTTTTTTGGTCGAGTGCGATGGAAATTGTAGCACGAGACAAAAAATACTATTTTACACACGTGTTGCATACAACATTTTTCCTACAACCGAAATGGTATTGATGTTTCTCATAATACTGAGTGTACAGGCATCCAGCAGCTTCAAATTCTGTTAGTACTCTTTCTCATAACACTGTACAAAATGTAACTTAAACACTTGGAAGAATCTCAGACAGACGATGATTAGTCTTTTATAATGTATAAATTTTACATTTAATATTTATATTAAAAATTAGGTTAGGTTACAATACATGTCAACTAAATGTTAATGTTCTTACAAATTAGATTAGTACTCAATCTGTTAAAAAAATATTAGATTTGTTTCATTTACAGTGTATATTCATATTTCTTAATAAATTTTATTACTTTCATTATTATTTACTACCTAATTATATACTTGACAGGTAAATTAACCGAATTTTAATGTTGCCTAGCAACGCTTATTTACTTTTCAAGCACTAGTACGTGAAAAGTACTTTTCACGCACGGTTGTAGGAAAAGTTGCCTAGCAACATTCATTTACTTTTCAAGCACTAGTGCGTGAAAAGTACTTTTCACGCACTAGTGCTTGAAAAGTGACACTTTACACACTGTAATGAGTGCGTGAAAAGTACTTTTCACGCACGGTTGTAGGAAAACATTATTTTAGTGTAAAAAGTCAGTTATTTGTGACTGACGAGAGAATTTTTTATTTTAATTTTCAATAAAAAAAGCTTCAATGTTATTTAAACCATTATACAGGGAATCGGTTGTATGTTCATTGGTTTTTAAATACATTTGATAGCTTTTTTCAAAATTCTGCGGCGATTATGACATTTTACATTTTGTATGACACCTTGATCCAGTGGTTGCAACTTAGATGTCATATTAGGGGGTAAAAAAACGTGATAAATCAAGTAGGCACAGTATTTTTTTTCACTTAATAATAATTAACAAAGCATATGTTTGAACTTCAGTAGTGCAGAAACCGAACTGCCTCCATCATCATGTTATAAAAACACCTGTTACAAAATCACGTAATTAGGGGATTTCCCTCAGAATTCGACTTATTGAAACTGGCGCCAAATATTCTGTTCGAATTATAAAGATATTCGAGTAATCGAAGTTCGAGTTATCAAGTAAAAATTACCCGTAATTCTGATTCTTGGCGCTATTGCCAGCCAGTTTGATTCGAGTATCCAAAATACGAGTTATCGAAGTTCGACTTACTGAAGTTCGACTGTAATTGTTTACCTACTAATCATAACTACTGCTATATGTTTTTTTAAAATTCTGTATTTGTTAAATTAGTGTTATTCTGTAATTGGGACATTATGTCCAGTTGAATAGCCAATAAAATAAATAAATAAATAAATAAATACGCACCAAGTATCGATAAGACCATCTCCAATTTTAACTCCCGCAGTTAGCTCTAACCAAAGGTGGTAAGAACAATTTTGCAACATATCCATTGGTCAGCACTAACTGTATCTTTAAATAGAGGTTGTAGGAGGGCGCCTTACAGTTTTCTACACAATACGGCCATTAGTTTAATTACAACTTACTTCAAGGCTAATATTGATATACAATACACATTTTTTACGCGTTATCTTGGAAACCCCGTATTTGCGTGTCATTAAAACAATATTTTTATTAAGATTATCCAAACATTAAAGAACTCTCAAAGCGACTCATTTTAACATTTCAAAAACTGAAAACATTATTATGTAAAATAGAAAACTTTAATCCAATTTTTAGTTAATTTATTATGTGATAAATAATAACAGCATAATTTTAAAAATACATCTTTTCTAAGATATTTTCATGATAGTGTCATATTAGAAATATCATGCATATTGATCAGAATAAATTACCACGGTCGGAAACTCACTGTAAAATAATATTGATATTTTTTTACAGGAACCTGGAGAATCTGACAGTCCTGCCGAAACTAGTTTAGTTCAAGGTTATTGTGAAGCATAAAATTATAAATTGTAATAAAATTATACCTTAAAATTATTATATTTATTTTGAGACATGTTTTACAAAACCTATACTTAAATGAAATATATAAATATATGGTTAGATTTAGACTTTAGACAACGATAAAATAATAGTATATAACTTATACGTTATAAAAAATAAACAAATACAGGCTATAAAAGTAATTGTACATATTTTTATGAGTTTTTTTTTACAAAATGTGAACAAGTCCGTTTATTAACATTTAACGGTATACATATTTCAACTTGTTAGTCAAAATTCTATTTACAAATAATTATCATTTTTCCTATCGAGGAAAGCTATTTATCCACAATTGTCAAATAATATACCCATAATTCAACCGATTTTTATCAATTAATAACCTTCGTTACTGTTGCTAATTGAATAATATTGACAGTTCGATGAAATAATATTGAATCGTTATGTTAAATTTAAATCTTACCTTTCAAAGAGTACAACAAAATTACTTTTAATAAGTAATTTTTTCCCATATAAAGTCAAAATTACAATAGTTTGGCATTTTATATACTTTTTGCAATACCTGTACTGTAAGTTACCCATTAATAACAAAATTTAAACACAAAGTGGAACTTTTATTGCACAATTGGTTTCCATGGTTACATCATTTACTTACCGTCCACGGTGGATGGTAAGTGAAACACTTACCGTTCATGGTGGACGGTAAGTAAATATATAATATAATGGCTGTTAGTTACGCAAATTTCAGGAAAATAAATTCAGATTATTATCAAGCATTTTACAAATAAGTATACAGAATTGAATACAAAATTTTAAGCATTTTTTTATTAGTATTTTACAAATAGGTAGTATACAGAATTGAATACAAAACTTTTAATCATC
>OY720451.1:53058809-53243809 GCA_963082715.1 Harpalus rubripes
TTGAAATAGTGTGTTTCTTATAATTTTACTGGAAATATAGGATCTTTTGCTTTCTGTATGGAATTTGTATAAAATACATACAACTGCTTTAAGGTAATGTACAAGAAATAATAATAATAATAATAAATCTTTTATTTCTGCAGATACATTACACTGTATATAGAGAACGTCACAAAATAATTTTCTGTATGAAATTTGCATAAAATACATGCAACTGCCGGAAGGTAATGTACAAGAAATAGAATATTTAATTTAGCAAGGAACTTTCCGTATGAAATTTGTACAAAATACATAGAACTGACGGAAGGTAATGTGCTGGCCACATCAGATTTTTTATTTATGGTAATGTGAAAATTACAATTAGTTATATTATTAGCAGTAAGAATTGAGGTTAAATTTTTATTTATTTCCCTAGTTAAATCAGGATCATCGAGAGAGGCACTCATCACATTATTGGGTATGTCATCTGTATGTAACTGGAACATTCACCATAGAATCATCTTGGTGGGATGCACAATCTTCTTCACTTCTGTGAAATATCTTAGCCACTTCAATTTTGTTCGACAAAGATTCTGCTACATAACTTTCGGCTACTGTCGACAACTTCCAGCCGCCATGTCTTTTCAACCCAATAATGTCGACTCCGCTGTTAGCCAAAAGTGTGGCCGAGGTTCTGCGAAATGAGTGTCCCGTACAATTTTTTGCGTTTTTCAAATTTAAAAATTCTGCAATTTTAGAAGGAATTTTAGCAAAAATGTTTCTCCCAACCGGTTGGTTAATACATTTCTCATTTTTATATCTAAGAAAAAATCTTTTATTATCTGAATTTTTTGGTCGCAGGCTCATATATTTTCTAAATAATTCCAGACAGTGTAATTTTTCGTTGTCATTGTCTACGATGATGTAACTTCTTGGTTCGTGATTTTTTGAATCTGGTATTCTGATAAGTATTATGCCCATTACAGCAACAACCTTTTCCATTAGAAACGTTTCATCTGTCGCTTCGTTCAAAAATTTTATAATACCTTTCATTGTAAATACTACTTCACTCTTTTTGGGACGGTATCCAACATTTTTTTTCTTCAGAAATGCCTTTAATTTGGCGTATTTAGAAATGTCAACATTATCGTTTAGAGTGATAGTAGACCGGAGCATCGAATATTCACACCATAAACTCGAAGGGCAAGAAATTTTTGTAGATCTTTCTAAAAAATATGATAGTAAAACTGCCTCACTGGTATGGATATCCACCTTCTTCCCGTTGCACCACTCTCGAAAAAGATTATAAGTGGTTTCGTACCTCTTTCTCGATCTATCGGGTAGAAGCGATGCACAGGCAACACTGGCAGCTCCTTCTATATCCATCTTATCCATTTATTTACTCAAAGAAGCTGCAAATAAAACCTCAAACGTCAATTTTTCAAGAATTGTTTATTTACAATTTTTTCCTTTGTTTAGTTTCCACCACATCATAAACATTCATGGCACCCTCAGCCTCACCTATCATTCAAATTTTATTTTTGACATCAATCTGACAGCTGTTAATTTGAAACCTATTTTTCTTTTTCTTCTATTTTCGCAGGTATTGCAAAAAATAGCTTACTAACATCGAACTGTAAGTGATTTTTTAGGTCTCGAATGTTTAGGAAATCTCGACCCTACGGGTCTCGACATCCCAAACTACATTCTCGACCTAAAAACTATCACTTACAGTTCACGGTACGTAATATACTATTATTTTCTTCTTAAGCTATAATTGTATCTGAATAGGATATCAAATCACTTCATAGTTTTGTTACAGGAACAACAGTAACTAGATTTGTCTATGTAAACAAAAAAATGTTTGCAGTTGTCACTGAAAATATTCTACTTATTTTTTAAAATGTGTTATTGATATGTTACTAATTGAAAGTTGTGGATAAAGTATAGTATTCTATTCGCATGTAATGGCTATTACCGAGGCCACACGAGAATACAGGCCTGAATGCTCAGTCCGTGACGTCATACCTAGCCTCTTGCTGTCACGCCACGCTTTGAACGACAGCAGTGTATACGGAATTTTAAACAAATAGTATTGTAAAATGTGATTTATAAAGATATATAAATCGTAAATAACTATCCAAATATTATATAATAACTATTTTTTATACATAACTAAACAAATTAAATAAAAAACGAATTATAAAAAAATGGCCTAAATATACGAATAAACTCATGTTTTACTTTAAATTATTTATTATTTTTTAAATAATACAAGAAATAATAAAAATAATAGAAATAATAATAATAATAATAATAATAATAATAATAATAATAATAATAATAATAATAATAACATTAATAAATCTTTAGATCTGGAGCTAACAAATGAAAATAATATAACAGAACATAATATGATAATGATGATAACGAAATTAAAATGAATGATATACGTAGGTACGCACATACACTCGTATTTAAAGTAACCATTACTTTGGAATAAAATACATTTAGTTGCTCGCTGTTTTTTTTTTTTTTTTTTTTTTTGTTAAACTATTTTATAATTTTTTCTTTACAGTTTTTTCTATAATTATTTAGTAAAATGTTGCTGAATATCCCTTAAAAATTTTTCATAGCAACTAAATTGATGTTCTGCATGATATACATTCACCATTTATTAGGAAAACTTGTTTAGCTTCTAATTTTTCTGTCAGTTATATCAATTTAGCTGGATTACTGTAATTGCTCCTGCACATTGGCAGACAGCATTTTAAAACCATTTTTTGCAATATCCTTTAACGAAAAAGAATCGAAATTTGACGTTCTGTACTGCGCTGTGCCGTGCGTCCACTCGCAATGAAGGCTGCAGTTCGACTGTTTTTAGAAGGCTAGACAAGTAAGCTTGCCTCATAGTTTGGAGTGACGCATCGAGCAGGGATAAGCATTCAGGCCTGTATTTTCGTGTGGCCTCGCTATTACTCATTCAAATGATTTACATCACGAGCCGAAATTTCATTCTCATGAATAATAGCATACATTACATGCTCATTGATTAATATATACTATTTTTCCAGATTTATGTTATTATAAAAATTAAAGATTATTAAATTGTCTACAGGTTTGCATTAATACTTTTTAAATATATTTTATGGATAATTTTTATAAAATTACCCAAGTAGCACTGACCGATGGTCGACCAAAAAGTGACGTCGATTATAGGTTGAATATAAGTCATATGCGGCAGTCTAAATTGACATGTATGCGACGGGACTGCGACGTTGATTTTTGATCTGAAATAGGACTATTTAGACGTGTAATTTGACGTCTATGCAACGCCACTGTGACGATTGTTTTTGGTCTGAAATAGGACTATTTAGACGTCGAATTTGTGGACCCTAGGACGTTCATGTAACGACTTTATGTGGTCATAATTAGGTCTATTTAAACCTTTGTCACACGACTAATTTGACGTCTTTACAACGATTATTTTTACTTTATTTTTAATATTATTAAAAATTTGAAATATAATACCCAGGGTATATCGTATATCTAATTTAAATCACGGAGCCTACGCTAAACACAATTCCTTGATTACACAGTTTTTACCTCAAATGTATGTAACTGACAGATAAATGTCAATGTCAAAGAACTCATCATTTCAAATTAATAATAGTAACGTTTTAAAAAGAAAATAGCAAATAGAACCATAATTATATGATGGAATGGCACTTATACAGTTTTCAGCATAAGTAAATATGTAAGTATGTATATTTGAATTAATAAAAATTAAATGGCGGGAGGTATTGTGTTAAACACATCAGATTTTTTTACCGGTTTCAGGATATTAAACCATTGTTTACATATACAAAAGTAGGCTGGTAACTAAGCAATAACTGTATCTGTACGGTAATATTATTAGCATACTGACATGTCAACAAAAGTCTACAAAATAAAAATAAAATAAACGTATAATGCTCTTCATTAATACGTACAGACAACGTTAGTGTATCGTTCTTAACACGGTTTAGGTACTTTATTTTAAAATAGTAAACATGAGGATAAAGCACATAATGTGAATATGTCATATTGACATGTCAAAATAATTGTTCTGTTAATATGGCACTCTGAAAGTAGCATTATTGAGAATTTCAAAAAATAATATTAATAACATCTTCATTTTCTGAAACCGATAAACTATTATTGAACAATCTACCGATGTTATGAATCATAACAGGCCTTAGATGTCTAACCGACATCTGCGGCAGTTATAATACTCATAACAATCCTAGATATGGTAATGGCTATAGAGCGCGAGCAGACATGTGACTCGAGCAACCTCGAAGTGCTTGGAATCAGCTGGTATGTATGCGCGTGTCACTTTTACAAGAACAATATCACTTTGACAATATCAATGTTTTGATTTATTTTAATTTTGAACTATTAAAAAGATGTTATTTTTAATTTCATGTGTTTTACTGCATGAAAATTGTAAAATAAAACATTTTTAGCAACTTTAAATCAAAATAAGTCAAAACATTGGTTTTGTGAAAGTGACATTATACTTGTCAAAGTGACACGCGCACACAAGCACTTTAAGGTCGCTAGAGTCACGTGTCTGCTCGCGCCCTATTAATTTAGACATGAGCAAAGTCTGACAACTTTAAAAAACTTCTCGAAAGAAGTTACAAAAGCTTTTATTGAATCTAAAATGTCTAACGATACAAATTTTCACCGAAATACAGGTATTTTAGTGACTGCTATATTTTTGAGGTTTCGTTTTTCGTTTGACAGCTCAGCTGGCAGTTGAAGGCGCCATTTTACTTACTATATGCAGACATTTGTATAAACTATCTTTTATAGGCGAAATTGCAGTACGTTATATGTATATGGGATAAAAAAAATACAAAACGCTTGTACCGTTCCTTTTTGAGCGACGGTAGCGCCGACTACTGGAAGCGATAAGGATCTTTGAGCTGATCATTGTCAAAGTCTAGAAAATGTGGTTTTCAAACTGTAAACTTGAATGTTTTTCGAAATAAAAGTTAAAGTAAAGGTAAAAAATTGGTGGAAAGCTATGAAGTTTCTAGAGTCAAGGAAATTATTGAAAATAATTCGCGAAAATTAAGGTGCTGTTTTAAGAGAAAGTTCAGGAGATCTTGGCATTAGAGCACATTAAAATATTTTTATAATGTCGAAATTAAGATAAAATAATGCAGATATTACTAGTTTAAATAATAATTAATTTAAAAATATGTTAGGTGAAGAAAGATGCAAGAATCATGTATGACTGATAAGAAGGAAATTTCAGTGCAATTTTGTCAAATTTGAGATAAGACCGGGGCCTAATTTAGGCCAAGAAAACTATATTGGATTTGCCTAGGGCCTGTAATTCCCAAAAGAGAAACTTTTTAATTTTAAATCGACGAAATAACTGTTACAAAATATATGTTTCCCAATAAAGAATATTTGATTTCAATAATGAAAATAACTAATAATATAAAAAATTGATTATAACAGTTTTATATTTTTGTAAAACTATAGTTTAATCGGGGAAAATGCACATATCTAATGTGTATCATATGGCTGGAGATAATAGTGAATATGTGTCTCTCTCTGATTCAGAAAACTACTAATCATACAGAAAAAATATTACAATAATTGTATCGTTACTGTATGTTTTTTTTACCTTCCGCCACCTTTAGGTAAGGAAGGTATTGTCTTTGGTCAAAAAATTCGGTGGTGAGTTTTTAATGAATAAGCACGTTGTAAGGTCCCTAGAATACGATTTTACTATTTTTACGATTATGTCTGTATGTGTGTGTGTGTGTGTGTGTGTGTGTGTGTGTGTGTGTGTGTGTGTGTGTGTGTGTGTGTGTGTGTGTGTGTGTGTGTGTGTGTCCGTGTGTGTGTGTGTGTCCGTGTGTGTGTGTGTCCGTGTGTGTGTCCGTGTGTGTGTGTGTGTGTGTGTGTCCGTGTGTGTGTCCGTGTGTGTGTGTGTGTGTGTGTGTGTGTGTGTGTGTGTGTGTGTGTGTCCGTGTGTGTGTGTGTGTGTGTGTGTGTGTGTGTGTGTGTCCGTGTGTGTGTGTGTGTATGTATGTGTGTCCGTGTGTCCGTGTGTGTGTGTGTGTGTGTGTGTGTGTGTGTGTGTGTGTGTGTGTGTGTGTGTGTGTGTGTGTGTGTATGTAACAAAATTTTCGTCTGCGATAACTCTAATACTACAATTCCAAAAATTATAATTCTTTCATATTCCTCTTCGTTGCATCCATATGAAGAGCTGATTAGATTTTGGTTATAATTGGTCAACCGGAAGTACCCTTATTTGAAGATTTTAACAGTTTTTCTTGAAAAAACGATGTTAAATATCATTTTTTTACATTTAATGTTATTATAAATATTAAAGAACATTGTATTCTCTATACGATTTGACTGCATTTTATACTTAATATTAAATGGATATAGAGTTAAAAAATTATAAAGAAATTAAATTTTATAAAGTAGACATAGCTATGAAAACAGCTACTATATTATGAAAATTCTGATTGAAAGATGTCAGTGTCAATTGACATATTCGTAGTATATTTGTGTTATATTATAATTTTACTCGAAATTTAGGATCTTTTGCTCGAAACTTTCTGTATAGAATTTTTATAAAGTACATACAACTGTCGAAAGGTAATGTACGTATAAGAAATTTAGAATTTTTTACAAGGAACTTTCTGTATGGATTTTATAGAAAATATATAGGCATTTACGAAAATTCTACCGGTAGATACCGCATCTACCGACTGTGTTCGAAAACACGACTGGTAAAAAGTTACCGTGTTCGAAAATTGTACAATATCTACCAGATCCATCTACCGGATTCATGAAGAATCTAATCTCAAAAAAGGTAGTGATACAAAGCGAAGTGCACGCGTTAAAAGTGGAAATGTGTTCAAAGTATGACTCTGCTCAGTTTGTTAACTACATCAAATTTCTAACCTGTTTCAAATTTTCAAATTTTTTATAGGTTATGGATCTACCCTGTTTACCACTTGCGTTCTTAAAATATCGATTCCGGTAGCTATAACCTGATAAACAGCTGTTTACTGGTAACAGTTCACAGGTAGAATTTTCGTAAATGCCTCATATAACTGACGGAAGGTAATGTGCTGGCCACATCAGATTTTTTTAATTTAATCGTGGCATATGAACATATATTTATATCAAGGATGTATACCTATGTAAATAATTTACTGAATATATGTACTTACGTCTGATTAGAGCCCCTGTTTTCTTAAAAAAAAAACATGAATTTTGATTTGATTAATAAAGGAATACTTATATAATTACAACAAAGGAACTTTGATTACAATAATGAAAATGGCTAATCACAATTTACAGCTGCATTGTCTTGTAAAATTGTAGGTCCTAGTTTTTTGATGGTGGCCTGAAAAATATTTTTTGCCTAGGGCCCATAAAAGTCTAAATTAAACTCTGGATAAGACTGAATTATTACAAATTCAAGTTTATTTACAAAATATTTCTTTATTTATTAAAATATTTGAGTGATTGATAGGGTTACCAGGCGTACTCTTTTTAGAGTACATGTACTCTTTTTGGGTTTGCCTCTTTTGTACTATTTACTTTTTTAAAGTTGTATTCTATTATACTCTTTTTTATTATTCTGTTGACTAAATTTATTCAAAGCATTTTATTACAAAATTGGGTAATTCCACACTCAGCGAACGCATGCACATAAAAGAATTTTGCAATTTTGTTAACGTCGGGTATAGAAAACTATTATTTCATTCAAAAAGTCGATGGTTGTCTTTGTTTCCCGTCACCCACCGAATAATTCAAATGTATCCAGCTCTAAAATCCTATTTTTTATCTCAAGAACAAGCTCCAGTAGTTCTAACACGATTTTTTAAAGATGCAATAAATGAAAGTTATTTGTGGTTAATGCATTCTTTTATGTCGTTTTTAAATAAAAATGGAAATAATGAAAAGCGAAAACAACTCATTCATGGAAATATCATCAATTTTAACTACTGTTGAAAAAACATTAACAGAAAGAAGAGATCAGCAATTTTTGCCCTTAAAAGTATAGGAAATTTTAAGAAAAAATGATGAAAACCCGAAATGCACTGAAATAAAAAATGAATTTTTAAATGTGTACGAACGCGGAATTGCGTATTTAAATAAATAGATCAAACATTTCGAAGATTTCAAAATTTTATATAGTCTAATATGGTCACGCAATGGACAGACGAAAGAAATAGACTGTTACCTGCATCAGTGAAAAATATGCTAATGGTTCAATTTAATTTGAAATATTTTAACTGCGAACAATTTTATGCTCATATTTTAACAAATAAATCGTTGCTAACTTCAGTTCGAAGCTATGCAAAATATGAATAAATAACAAATACATTTTTATATTTTTTTTTGTAATTTGTATTATAATTATTAAATTAATTATAACTTTTCAGATGTATATTTTCATTTATTCCTTCACATGAAAGGGGGTTAAAAAGTGCAGAGTGCAATTACGCGTTCCAGAATAAATATTAAATTTAAAAATATTTGACCTTGAACTTAAAAAAAAATCGCCTGCGGCGCATCTTTTCCCATATTAATATTTTATTCAAATTTAGTACTGATGTACTCTTTTTCATACGATGCTATCTGCTAACCCTATTGAAGTAATGTTTCTTGTATTAAAATTACTTATTAATATATTATACAACTAATCAAAGTCAAGAATTCTGCGTTTTTACTTTCAAAATTTGAGTAATTTTGAGCGCAGCATACTCACCTTCCCTTTATCGTAATTATTTCTACTGAACCAAGTAATCATTATCGATGATAAAATCTTTTAAAGTTAAAATAACACGTAAATGCTATTCGCAATCGTAAATAAAATTTTCCCTCTAGTGGTGCAAATCAGTACTACGAAAAGCAATCGTACAAGCGCCATATTGAATAAGTGACAGCTGAATAAGTAGTGTAGTAATTAACAATTAAATATTTTAACTTATCGCCTTTATATAAATAAGTTTTTAAACTCGATTTCTATACACAGTCACCGAAAAACAGTGAACAATGCGAACTGTCATATGTCAAATCCATCGTATGGCGGCCATCTTGTTTCGAAAATCAGCGTCTCTATCGTTAATTTCGATTGCGAATTGAATACACATATTTCTGTCAGCTCAAATATTGCATTTTCGGCCGATTGGCGTCGCCTCGAGCGTTACGGTACGGTACTTACGGTACAAGCGTATTGTAGCTGTTCGTTGAAAATCGTGTCAGTGCAGTGTAGAATAAGTGTAATTGGCAATTGGCACCAGTGTACACTGGTACTTCGGTATCAAAAAACAAGAAAGTGTAGGGCAGTTCATGCTCTGTCATGAGATTTGCAGATTGTTGCAACAAAATATTGATCATTAATTTGTATATTTGTAAAAAATAAAAACAATCACATTCATTTTACATACAAAAGAACAACAAGAATAAAATATAATTTCTTAAAAATATTATCAGTCTTTAATACCTGCATCATACATAAAAATAGTAAATAAAAGTCATTCTGACATATGCAAATATATATATATATATATATATATATATATATATATATATATATATATATATATATATATATATATATATATATATATATTCATAGGTTAGGTTTTAACATCTGTCATAAGTGCGTGAACTGAAATTATAAAATTAAACCAATACTTGAATATAGCCAACTTCTTAATTTAGTTTCATTAGTTTAGTTCTTCAGTTTAGTTACTTAATCGTTGTCATTGATAACAATAAAATTATTTCTACTTGTTTAATTTAGTTTTACAATTTAATTATTTTATTTAATTGTTTGCATAAAACCAACATAAAAATGATGGATCTATGAAATAAAATTTCAATTTGAACTCGGTAGCCCTTACTACGAGCGCACTTTTATAATAATAGCGTTTTTATTATAAAAGTGCGCTCGGAATACGAGACATTGTGCTTATTGTACTCGTATGTACGGAGAAAAAATGTTGGGTTGAGTTTGACGATATCTTAACCCAGAGCCCGCAAATAATTATAGTTAAATCAAGTACATTCTTAATAATGTTCTTTGGATGGTTTTAATTATGATCAGAATGATTTAATAACAACATCCTTATCCTCCTTGTAATAAAAAAGAAATTTGCGTGTTAAAATAAATTATTTATGTGACTCCAATTATTAGCGAACGTAACTAGTTGAGAAAAAATGGGATTAAATTCTACGTCGTAGACTATTTAAAAAATTATTAACGAAAGACTTTCTAGGACTACAGATCGCTTTTAATTTAGCTCAAGTTTTTTTTTTAAATAAGTGTAGGACTCCATTGCCCTTACACAAAAATATAACATAAATTTTCCCTACAGTTACAATGTCTGTCAGCGATACGGCATTTTCAATCGCAAAAGAATATTGATGGATACAAATTTGGCTTTGTTTAGCCAACGTACTGATAAACTATTATTCACGACAGATTACTATTCAAGGTGATTTGTGAGCCGCCTGATATAATATTACTTGCAGATAACTTCATTGCATTTCGTATACATAGGCGTGCAACATGAAATATTTATGGACACATTTTAACTAAAAAAATAAGAGTAATTTATTTGAAAATTATGTTTCTTTTTAAATAATGCCTTTCTGAAAGATTTATGTTCTTCACTTATATTTTTGCAAAATACAAAAACATTGACTTAACTTGTAAACCAAGTAATAATAATTTGATTTAAACGTCAACGCCACTGGGTAAATATTAGCACAGAGGGCAGTGCAGTAAAAAATTAGGTATCTGTAATTCTACGACATACGTCATTATAATTTATAGTGTGTTAGAAAGTAATGCCACTATTTACGTATATCTGTCACACCACATAAATTAAATAGACATAGGTCAAATAATCTTTCTCTTTCTAATACAAAATTTTGCTAAGCTACTGCTATAAAGTGATGTGTATTCTTTCTTCGAACAAATGACCTTGAATAGTCATCTTTCGTGAATAATAGTATACATTGTGTTATGACTTACATTTTACTTACTAAGAAAATTGAAACGGTAACATAATATTTTTTTTACCGTATTTATTTTCGCGATATTTAATAACGTAAGTGATTTATATTTTGATACTGTGTTGAAAATAAAAACATTTCTATCAAATGTGGTTTCAGTTAACTAGAAGAATGTCACAACTAATAATATAACAATTTAATAATTTCTTTGGTATTTATTTTCACAACATTATAACACCGTAGGTGACTTATCACGAGTTGAAAGTAAAAAAATATATTTTATCAAAAATGTGGTTTTACAGATAACTAAGAAGGATGTTATGTTCCTCCTTGGATGTTATGTTATATTCAAATGTCAAGTGACAAGTGAACCTCATCATAAAACAATAGGTAGTAACAAAGAGAGGAAGTTTGAAAATGAAACAAAGTTTATTATTTAAAATATAAAGAAAATATGAAAAAAATAATTTGGTTAATAGTTTTCATTCAAATTTTGTTTTCTGAAATTTTAGACAACTTAGATCAGTATGTGGTAAACAAAACAGGTATGTGTGCATCTTTAATTTCTAAACAAGCTTTACTTGCAGGTATACTAGTCTAAAAAAGAATTGATACAGTAAAAAAAGAAAAATTTAAGTAAAATATTTACAAAAATATTATTTATACAAAAAATAAGTAAAAATGGCGATGTTTTTTATTCCGAATATTGTTTTTTCTGCGAATTTATTTTATTTAAAGAGAGGATGAATGTTTTAAATTAGTTTTAAAATAACTTATAATAGTTTGAGAGTTAAATAGTTCATTTTATATTTAAATAGTTTATTTAAGGTATTAGTGATCTTTTAGTGTTTGCGGTAGTACAAATATATATCTTCAGAATGTAAGTTCACAATATAAACTTTTAAGGTTACAATAAACAATTCGTTTGATCTTGTAGAATGGCTCATTTTATGTATGCGAGAGCTTTAGCTCGGGATTTGTTGGAGGAAGAAATGAATCAAGAAGCTCGAATAACTCGCCGAACTGTCAGAGATACGACAGGCCCATTTTCCATTGCTGAGGTAGAATTTCAAGCCAATTTTCGTTTATCCAAAGTTGCATGTCGCGATTTTATCGAAGATCTAACTCCTCATTTTGATGCTGGAAGATATGCTTCGAGAATTCCGATTCATTTAAGAGTAAGTTTTCGTATCATAACATTTCATGAAGAATTTAATATAAACAATTTACATAAGGTACTGGCTGCCGTTCATTTTTTTGCAACGGGTAGTTACCAGAGAAGTTCGGGATCTTGTCCATGGAGTTGTGTGAGTCAGCCCATGGTGAGCAGAGCAATAAATGAAGTGACAAGATTGATTATAAGATATTGCATGAAGAAATGGATAAAATTTCCTCGAAACAATGAAGAAAAACGCATTGCAAGGCAGAAGTAATTATTATTTATTTGAAATATACTGGGCCCTATTCTGTAACTCGGTAGTTAATTTTTAACCACTGATTAAAATTTTTATCCAATAGTTATTGATTTGACAACTAAAAATCCCTTTTTTTGTTATATGTCAACATACTTGATTGGTTAAAAAATTTAACCAGTGGTTAAATATTAACCACTGAGATATAGAATAGGCCCCACATTCTGTTAAAAGTTATTAATATTTTTTCAGGTTTATGAGAAAGTTTAAAATACCAAATATAATAGGTGTCGTGGATGGAACCCACGTAGCAATTGTAAGCCCCGGAGAAAATGAACATGCGTACATAAACAGGAAGGGATATCATAGCATAAACGTGCAAATTGTAAGATAATAATTAGATGATCGCATTAAGTGACTGATGAAGTTGCTTAAAAAAGGAACATGCAGGAATGCAGTAAAATATATTTTATGTACGACTGCACTTTAAAGTTTGTTTTATAACGTAGTTTTGCGGCCATAAAGTACCACTTTATAGTACTACTAAAATAAAGTAAAAAACAAACAAATTCGTATCCAAAAACATAAAAGTACACTTGATGCATTCTACTAAAATCGTAAACATTTTTATTTTTTTCTAAAAGAAACCGATTTTCGCAGTCGTACATAAAGTTTTGTGTGCAATTCATACATAATTTGGTTTTATTGACTCGCCCTATTTATTGGCCTTGCTCGCTGCGCTCACTCTCCCATAAACTCGTCTCGTCAATAAAGACCTACATTATGTACTTATTACATAAATAACTATATTATTAGTTAAGTTGCTGTTTCTTTGTTACTTGCAACTTCATCGGGAAAAAGACATAGGCTGGTATTCTGAGCACCCGACTAAAAAAGCGACTAGCTAGTCGCCCGACTATCATAATGTCACAATATATACTTTAGACGGGTGACTAGCTAGTCGCTTCCTTAGTCGGGCTTAGTCGCGAGCTCAGAATACCAGCCATAGTTCTTAAATAATTAAAAACATCAAATATTCAAGATTTATTATTTATTTACGTTTTTAACTATTTAACGACTGATGAAACGGCAATTATTAACAATATACATCACATTTTAGGTATGCAATGAGGAGCCAAAAATTATTAGCATTAGTGCTAGGCACCCAGGAAGAGATCACGACGCTAACATTTGGAGGAACAGTAGAATTGGTATGACCATGAAAGCAAATTATGATAATGGAGATGATAGACATAGAATAATGGGTAGGTATAATATATTTTTTATTGATAAAACTTTTTCTATAAAGTGATTTTGTAGGTGATTCGGGGTATCCATGTTTGCCATGGACATTAACTCCTCTTAAAAATCCCCGGACTCCATCTGAGGCGAGATTTAATATGCGGCTTAAAACAACTAGACGTGTGGTAGAACGATGTATTGGACTTTTGAAAGGACGCTTCAGGTGTTTGTTAAAACACAGGGTTTTACATTATACTCCAGAAAAAGCTGCCAGAATTATTATGACTTGTTCTATATTACACAATATAGCAGTACACTACAAAGTGAACGATCCTGAACCAATATTAGCTGATATCGATTTAGATCAACCAAATATACTGGCTCCTCAAGATGAAGCTGAAGACCCCCGTTATAGGAAGTTAGGGCAGCAAAGTCACCAAGAATATATTAATACATACTTTCCATAGGTATATATTTTTTTGGATTACTTATTTCTGTATCTTTATCTTATTAATGTACTCTCTATTCATTATTTAAACGCTCTATCGATCAACCGACTTCAAGAATGATAAGACGAATGTCTGCAGCTGTTACATAAAGATTTGAGGACAAACTAAAACATGGATTAAGAAAATTCATCGTAACTCTATGATTTATTACATCCAAAGCTACTGAAAGACTGGCTGCGGTATATCGCTATCGAAAAGCGGCTTTCAGTGGTGGCAGATGTATACAAAAATCATTATGTTCCGTATGATTCATTTTTTCAACGGATGGTGTACTTCAACTAGGCAAGTTTATGAAGTATAGTATTTGTTTCGTAATGCTAACATGTTTCAGCTTTTTCCCGTGTGGGCTTACTAAATCCTCTATCGGTCGTCTCTCCAAGTGGCGGATAGGGGAATGCTCACCTATATGGTGGGTACCGAGGTAAATAAAAGTACCCGGGGCGGACCAAAATTAGCACAACTTTATTGAATAGATTCTACACTTGCCAGTACCGTATCACCAACAGTTGGAGAACAATTTCTCATCGCACCAAATGGAAAGTAAATTTCGTCTACAGAATAAAATTACAACTACAGGAAAAAAAATTATTTCAATATTAATTCCTGTTGTTGAACATGTAATTTTCTATTTATTTATTTTTATTTAATAAATATTGTACTATGATATCTCATTAATCTCAATTAATATATAAATATTCTAGTTTTTATTTATTCTAGTTTCATATTATATTATTGTCAAATAAATTTGTCAAAATATTAAAATTATTTCATTATTTCAATCCTACTTTCTACTACTCGTACAGTGTATATATGATTAGAATTTTAGTTGTGCTGACAGTTTCTAACATTTTATTTATATTATATATATATATATATATATATATATATAATATTTAAGAAATGTTACATAGGTCATTAGATGTTGAATTGTTTTCATTATTTCAATATGAAATTTCTTAAAATATACCTAGCTATTTTAAAATTATTACTTACATTTTTTAAATTCTTATACTTTTCGAATAAATACGCAGTGAGTAATGTAAAAATTTTAACATGTATTTTTACCCACTGTTGGGTGTGCCAATCAGCTTTTTACGAATATTACGATTTTAAATTTTTAGCGGTGATGTCTGTCTGTTTGTATTGGAGTATCCTTTATACTTCGGATGAAGTGATTAAATTGATAGTGAAGATCTGAACTCTGAACAGATTATTTTTACGAAAAATCTTCTCATATTCTGTATATCAAAGACTTTTATAAGAATGACAACAATTAATAAAATTTGGCTATTAAAAGGAAGTGGAATTTTATTTAAAGCTTTAAAAATTTTCATAATAAAATGTAGATTGAAAAAATTGAATACATTTCCGTTACAAATGATCACAGAAAGATTTTTTGGTACAATTAATAGCGGAATTGGTATGAAATTATGTGGTGGTGGACACATGAAATATTTTATTTTATAGTAGTAAAAAATACTTTATTTTCAAACACAATTATACAACTTCAAAAATAAGACATGAACTTAAATATAATACATGAATACAAAAATAATACATTATATGCGATAAAATATGTATAAATATGAGAAAATTTGTCATTGACTGTTTGCATAATATTTGAAATCTTCTTTGAAAATACCAATACACAGATGTAATAATGTAAGTGTACGACATGAATTGAAGTAATTGTCCAGGTAGTCAATGACAACTAATTTTGGTTCGCCCCGGGTACTTTTATTTACCCAGGTACCCACCATATAGGTGAGCATTACCCTATCCGCCACCTGGGGAGGCGCCCGATGGAGGATTTAGTAAGCCCACACGGGAAAAAGCTGAAACATGTTAGCATTACGAAACAAATACCATACTTCATAAACCTGCCTTGTTGAAGTACATCATCCGTTGAAAAAATGAATCATTCGGAACATCATGATTTTTGTATACATCTGCCACCACAGTTGGTGCTGCAGAAACTTTGCCGCTTTCCCCTTCGTCTTAGCTCTTAGGTCCAACCAAGCCTAATAAAATAACAATAATAATAAATAAAATTTTGCATTTTATTTTTAAATAAACTTACTCGTTTCCATTTAGCTGCATTTTTTTTCGACCCATAAGTTGCTGCGCTAGTACTTCTCACGTTGCCAGTAGATTTTGCCGTCCTTCCAAACCAAAAAACTTACCTGTAGCAAAATCTATGTTTTCTCCCATAAATTCAACCATCCCGAACTTTTGCTCCGACGACATTCTCATGCTCTCGTCATCCATTCTCACGACTCACTCTCAGAAAAAACAATAAATGAAAAAATAAGCAAAAGAAAAAAGCTGTTACTACAAAACTTTTAAAACAAAGTAAATAACTAACAAATAACTATTTTGTTAATTAAATACACAACTACCGAATGTTAATAGATAAATACAGAAAATAACCTTTTAAAAACTACGTATTAACACTTAAAACTATAATTATAATGAAAAACTTGTGCTTAGTAATACTTATTAATATTAGAAATTATTATTAGTAACAAATAGCTTGAACAATGCTCAATACAGATAAATCAGTCCAACGTTTGAAACAAGCGATGGCGAAGATGTGAATTTTGAACCGTGATTATGGGTGGTATTAATAAAAATAAGTAAATACTTATAAGTATGTACTTATAAGTACTAGCATTTACTTATCAGTATCAGCAAGAAGTAAAAGTAAATACTTATTTTCATATTAATAACCAGATACTGATACTTACAGTAAATACTTACTTACTTATAAGTAAGTACTTACATATGAAATTCAGAAGTAAGCCGTGTGTTTGTAAAAAAATAAAATTGTGACATTTATTAACAGTTCATTTTTATATTTATTTATTGGAAGTTGACAAACTAATCTGGAATTCAGTTCTATATCAATTCTTAAAATTTTAAAAATGTTTAGTTTTGAAAGCAGCGACATGGACTAAAATATTAATAAAAAAAGTGTTATTTCACGGTCTTCACCAACACCAATTTGAAAACCTTATGTAATATAACTTTTCGGCTTTTTAAAATAAGGACCCGCAGTTATAGTTTTTAGATGTTTATTTATCAAGGCCGGAACAGTGGCGTATTATCGCAGGGGGCGCAAAAATCGTACGTACTCAGGGTATCAGGGTGCAAAATAATAAATGGTCACGAGGAGCTAAAAAAAAAAAAAAAACAACGCAGCATAGGCTTGTGACGCCAACAAACATTTATTCGTCACTGGTCGGCAACATATCTTAAAAATAATTTCATTTAATAAATGAACACAGATCACCATCTCTGGATTCATTGTTAACGCCAAGAAAGAGTTCTGTTAGCCATTCCACACTTTCGGGTGTAAAGCGATATAATTTGACAAAATTTTGTTCACTGGGATTTTCCCTACGAATTTTATAATTTTTACGGACTCATACGGCGTAGAACATGTTTTTTAAATTAATATAACCTTTTAAATTTTTGTTCGATCCCCCATAAGCATGATAAATATCATACTTATAAATTTATAAGTAAATACTTAATTCTATAAGATTCAATTCCATTTTATTAATACAGTTTTAAGTAATTACTTATTTTGATGATAAGTATAAGTACATACTTTTGTCAAATAAGTATTTTCTTATAGCATCAGCTTTTACTGACACTTTATTAATACGGATATAAGTACTTACTTAAAAAACTGTCAGTATAAGCATTTACTTATTTTTATTAATACCACCCTATAATAACGAATTTTGACGTTCTCCAAAGTGCCAACATCTAGTTGCAAAACATGCCAATCTTTAAAATGAAAGTTCCCAACTATATGACGTCACTCGATGTTGCTAAAAACATGGCTGCCGATTTACGCCAAATGAATTAGAATAGAGCTCAATGTGCAGAGTTGATTTCAATTTGAAATAAAACCTTAGTTATTTATTAATGTGTATATATTGTATTACGAAGTAATAGAAAAATGTCTACTTTGAAAGTATCGTTTTTGCTTAGGACAGTACTTCATATTTCGCGCTATACTCTGACGTCACACTATTCTACCCCATAGCACAGTATAAAAATCTGATGTGGCCAACACATAACCTCTCGCCAGATATTTTACCTGGTTGTACGCATAAAACGAAAAATATTTTTAAATACAAATACATATATTCATGTCTCACTACAAAATAATTCTCACATATTTTTGCAAAATATATGGGATATTTTAAAATAAATGATGTACAATACATACATTTTCTTTATATTCAATATCCTGAAATTTTCTTTTTCTACTTTCCTTTTCTTTTTCTTTATATTCGTCATTTTTTCGCAATTTCCTTTTATATTCTTTTTTACGTATATTCTTTTGCGTTGTTGACTTTTTTTTATTTTCATAATCTTCATAATGTACAACTATTTTTGATCTGAGATTTTTTACATCAAATTATTTTATATGCATTATTTTATCTCTAAATCTATAGAAGATATATATATATATATATATATATATATATATATATATATATATATATATATATATATATATATATATATATATATTTACGACATTATTGTTCTTCGAAAAGTTTATCGTTCGAAATCACTGGATAACTTTATGTCGCTGAAATCTTCATAATTAAATCAATTATTTTAAAAATATAACACATACAGACGTAATAGTTAACGAAGAATTCAAATATTGTGGAATGATCAATCAGACTTCGTGATATTTCAAAAATTCATGGACGTGGCAGCAGAAAAGGGCAGAGCACTTTTAGGAGAAACAGAAGACAACGGATTTCTTGCTGGGGCGCCACAACCAAAAAATTCAAGCGTGCTGTCTGTATGTATAAGGTAAGAATCTTACTAGATTTCATATTATTTGCTTTACAATTCTGTAGCTTTAAGGCAAAAGCAGATATGTCCCATTTAGAATATTAGCAAATTTTGTCTAGTAATTGCAATTATTTTACTTTGTAAAGCCCTTAAATTGGATGGCCTCTGCACTATTTTTTATCAAATCTACTTTCGAAATATCGAATTAAACTAAATGTCAAATACATTTGAAACCATTTAAAAAGTTTTGGATAAAATGTCGCATGGTACACGTGACGTGTATTCATTAAATAAATCAAGTGTCTTGTATGATGAAGACACGTTCGCCATACGAAATTTTATCCAACAGTTTTTTGAAATGGTTTAAAGAATGCCACAAACTAATAATTATTTAATAGGCGGACGTTTTGGTTGGTGTGAGACTTAAAGAAACTTGGAGAATTTCGATGTAGCGTTCGAGCTTTGGATTTCAACACTACAGGTCTTCTAAAGCAACTTTTCTAAGAGATTGCTGAGCACCAAATAAATCTTCTACGACGTAGACGACCACTGATGGATGAACTAGTAAGAAACTTTATTTTTTTTAACTAAATATCTAGTCTCATGTTCAATCATGAGAACTTATAATCAAAGGAATATGACTATATAATATATGTGTTAATATTATCTTTTATTCGAATTCGATTTTGAGTACTATATTGAAAGAAATATAACTTTTATGGATGTCTATATTCAATTTAAAATTGAAATATTGACTATTAACAATAAAATCAATATCTGGGGTCTGATTTTGTAACTTTGAAATCTACTGGAGATAGAAATCCAGCGGATTTGAGATTTCCCCCTCCACGTTATTGCCACCATGTGATGCAGATTTGAAAACGACTGTCGGAGACCAGCCGATTACAATCTACAGACATAGATTTCGAACGTCGCTCGCTTCACTGTGTTTTCTTGTTTGTAAACTTTTCAAATTAATTATTAAAAAAAAGATCAACATTTTCAACAATTTTTAAGTATAAATTTTGTATTTCCTGTAAATTTCGGCCGAATTCATAACCAAATTCGAAGCACCGATCACGGTAGTATTTACAAAATCGCTGTAACAGAGTAGATTTCGACAGTACGGAAGAACAGTGAAGGGGGAAATCACAAATCCGCTGGATTTAAATTTACAGTAGATTTCAAAGATACAAAATCAGACCCCTGGGAACATATGATTAGCATATATCTTTCAGGAATCGGACATCAAGAAGACTGGAATAATATAGTAGATTTTAAGTTAGTTTTAAGTTGTTTTAAATGTATTTTCAGGTCTTAATTAAACTTTGGCTCATCGCGCCGTTGAGCAAGCACGCGTTTTCTTTAAAAATGAAAATAAATTGATTAATTTGAAGTGCATTCCTTGGCGATTCATCATAAAATCGTGCGTGGGCCGTGGGCGTTTGCTACCGAAGTACGCGTCCCATCGCGGGTTGCCCAGACGGCCCCTCGGGAGAGTGAATGTGAAAAGAAAAACATATGTATCGGGGCATGAATGATGCGGATGGATGAGAGAATCAGTAAGAGGGTCAGGAAGGTGGGAGAGATTCGAAACTTGATGTGGGTTCGGGTTTCCTTATTTAACATCACGGTTAGTGGGATGGGTAGGTAGGGTTCGTGCGCAATTTTTCCATAATGGAGTGGACTGATATGGTTAGACATGCCATGTGAAACCAGTTGTTTATTCTGGGGGATCGCTTCGCAATTGTGCGAATGTTTCTAGGGACAGTTTAATTTTTTTGTAGTAAAGTTGCTGGCCATCGTATTGGCCTACGCTTTAGATTGCTGGACTCGAATGAGAGAGAAAAGATTAAACGAACTTGAATGCTATCACAGGAAGCTTTCTTATGGCGTCTATGTGCTCTCCTCATCCGGAGGCAACGTATGTAATCATTTAATGTTATTGGCAACGAATAATTAAAGACAAAGTAAAGTGTTTGTTTGATTTAACTTTGTTTGAGCACACGGGTTGACCGCGTTTGGGGTAGGTATCGCGTATAAGACCGGGCGAGATTACATGTAACTGTCTCTCTTGTCCTTAGGGAGTTCGCGTTGTAGGCTGTACATGCTTTGCATCGTGTGGGGTCGGCTTAACCTCCTCGTAAACTATATGTGAGGACCACCCCGGCGTTCTCACTTTTTGTCTTAGTTCGTATATCTCTCTTACTTCGCCTTTAGCTTAGCATAGTCTAGATATAAGATAGCTTGCGTAGACTTAAGATAGCTTAGATATAAGATAGGCAAGGGTTGTTTTTGCTTTTTGAGAGAGAGAAAGAAAAATTAACGTAACATCACATTTTTAGATTTGATATTCTTTGAACGAGATATTAACGTAAGATAGGCTATTTTGCGCACTTCACCAACTTAATTTGGGGGTTCTACAATAGCTTAAGTTAGATTATAAAATATTGTTGTACACGAAATTGTGTTTATTTAATAAATGGTGTATTTGGGGAGCGTGGGTTTGACATTTGAGGGCGGTTGCTCTCTATATATACAATTTATTAAGTAGAGTTTTAAGGTAGTTTTAAGCTGGAAGAACTAACTCCCTACTGCCCTGTCACTGTCGTCGAGATTGTAGTGCCGATTGGTGACGCAGACCATGGTTTCCTCTTCATAAAAACCTGTTTAAAATGTATTTACACAATAAAATAATTTATACGCGGTCAGGGTAAAGTTAGATTTTAAGTATTTTTTGTACCGAAGCTTTGTATTAAATATATATTTTGGTGAGTGGGCGGTTGGGTGGTAATACCAAAATATATATATATATATATATATATATATATATATATATATATATATATATATATATATATATATATATATATATAATTAATGTAAAGGTTCTTAAACTAGATAAGAAATTTTGTACCTTTAACAATGGGAACAAGAAATCTTATTTATGGACCCCAAGATTTAATTTGTTAAATAGTCTGTATTGTAAACGGAACTTTAACACATTTTATGTTGGGTAGTAAAATATATAATGTAAGTAGAGTTTCGGATCAGTTATAAAACCAAAATGTTTGTTACCAAATGAAATTATGGTTGTATTATTTGTTATTAATTCTTTCGCATCCTTATTCTGTAAATAAAAGTTTTATCTTCAGGTAAAATTTATTTACAAAATAAGGATGCAAAATAATTTATAACAAATATATCCATAATAATGGTAATTTTAACAAACGTTTTAGACTTATAACTAAACCAATAGTTATTAGATTTGTTAACAAATTATGAAGAGAATTATTACAAAAATTAAACGTAAAAGACATTTGTGTTTAATAATTCTGTTCATAATTATTTCTTACTGTTATCCAATTTGATAATAATTTTTAACGTGATAAACAGTATTTAGTTGTAAAATGAAAATGTTTGAAACAGAATAGTTATTTATGCAACAAGTGTGTATAGTAGTACTTTTTTGGCCGAGTGCGATGGAAATTCTAGCACGAGACAAAAAATACTATTTTACACACGTGTTGCATACAACATTTTTCCTACAACCGAAATGGTATTGATGTTTCTCATAATACTGAGGGTGCGGTCCGAATCATGCTATCATAGCTTACAGTGCTCAGACTGCTCACAGCTGGTCCGAATTGAATAAGCGCGCTGACGACTGTGAAGGCGTTAACGATTCGGACCGTTCGTAATCGCTCTTATTTCTTGCTTGTCATTTATGAGTTTAACCTCGATCAATTCATGAGTTTCCTCTAAAAAAACCTTTACCGCGTTAACAACTTCATCTTAACACATAATTTCATTATTTCAGCAAGCACTGGCGTAAACAACATCAAACGTAAGTACAGCGCTTATACTGCCTATCCTCTTGGGCGTGAGCACTGTTAGCATGAGATGATGACGTCACCTCTGACGTTATACACCTCACAGCGCAAACTTTGAGCGTTGTAAGCATGATTCGGACCAGCTGTTAGCGCGCTGTCGGTACTCAAAGCGTGATTCGGACCGCACCCTGAGTGTACAGGCATGCAGCAGCTTCAAATACTGTTAGTACTCTTTCTCATAACACTGTACAAAATGTAACTTAAACACTTGGGAGAATCTCAGACAGACGATGATTAGACTTTTATAATGTACAAATTGTACATTTAATATTTATATTAAAAATTAGGTTAGGTTAGAATACATGTCAAAAAAATGTTAATGTTCTCAAAAATTAGATTAGTACTCAATCTGTTAAAAAAATATTAGATTTGTTTCATTTACAGTGTATATTCATATTTCTTAAATTTTTTTACTTTCATTATTATTTACTACTTAATTATATACTTGACAGGTAAATTAACCGAATTTTAATGTTGCCTAGCAACGCTTATTTACTTTTCAAGCACTTGTGCGTGAAAAGTACTTTTCACGCACTAGTGCTTGAAAAGTGACACTTTACACACTGTAATGAAAAGTACTTTTCACGCACGGTTGTAGGAAAATGTCTTTTACGTTTCATTTGAGTTACAAATTCTGTTCATCAGTGTTACTAAATTTGTTAATAAATCTAATAACAATATGACAAACATTCTGCTGTATACAAATAAAATTTATATATATATATATATATATATATATATATATATACATACAGGATGTTCAATTTAAGTGTTTCACTATTGCTATCTCGAGAACCGTAAGAGATACGAAGTCGGTTAAATTAGCAAACAATTTCTATATTATAAGACTATTAAAATGAGCATTACAAAAAAAAATTTCAACGAGTGGTTCTCAAAATACAGAATTCAACTTTTTAATTTTAAATGAAAATCTACTTTTTTTATTCGCCTACTCGATTCAGCATTTTTTTCTGAATACAAAGATATAAAATGTTTATAGCCTTACATAACGAAAAAAACGAGAAAAATGCAAAAGAAAAATTATTATTTTCATATTTATTTCTACATGTAATCAGAGTGCCATAACAAAAACAATTGAATATTTTGTTTTGTATCACATGTCAAAGTAGTTCGTTTATGAATTTTCTTGTTTATTTTGGGTTAAAATGAATTTTACGCACGAAAAAAAAATTGATATGTACGAAGTTTTCATATTATCTCTGAAAAATACTGTTGCTGCAAAGAATATGTATAGGGAACGTTATCCTGAGCAAGTAATATATTCAGAAGGCTGGAATTATGTATAAATCAGCATGGCAATAAGTTTTGAACAATTTTTATAATATTTTTTAAAGCATCTAAATCGCCCAAACAATGATGAAAACAAAATATTCAATTGTTTTTGTCATGGCACTCTGATTACATGTAGAAATAAATATGAAAATAATAATTTTTCTTTTTTTTTCTCGTTTTTATCGTTATGTAAGGGTATAAAATTTTTATATCGCTGTATTCAGAAAAAAATGCTGAATCGAATAGGCGAATAAAAAAAGTAGGCTCTCATTTAAAATTAAAAAGTTGAATTCTGTATTTTGAGAATCACTGGTTGAAATTTTTTTTAATGCTCATTTTAATAGTGTTATATATAGAAATTGTTTGCTAATTTAACCGACTTCGTATCTCTTGCGGTTCTCGAGATAGCAATAGTGAAACACTTAAATTGAACATCCTGTATATATATATATATATATATATATATATATATATATATATATATATATATATATATATATATATATATTTAAAAAGTCTTGTATTTTTATAATATATATTTTTATATTAAAAAAGTGATTTTCATTTCTAATTTCCTGAACGTATGTAGTTTTTAAAACGCACCTGTCAATAAACTTTGCAATTAAAGTAAAACAAAAGTGCACGAATCCTAAAGGGTACCCTTTAGATTTGTTTGTATTTTTTTTATTCGATTTCATTAATCTAAAAGAATGATGGCCACTCTTTTTTACCCAGTGAATCGTGCATGAATGCTACTTTCGATATACATATTGGGAATTTTAATCCATTAAAAAAGAAGCACCCATGCACCAAATTTTAGATGAAATCGTGCATGGATGCTTCTTTTGATATACCTGTTGAGAATTATAATCCAGTGAAAAAGAAGCATCCACGCACCAAATTTTATATGAAATAGTGCATGGATGCTTCTTTCGATATACCTATTGGAAATTTTAATCCAGTAAAAAAAAGCATCCATGCACCAAATTTTATATCAAATCGTGCATGAATGCTTCTTTTTAAACGCAGAAAAAAGTAGCATCTATGCACCATATTTTCTAAAAAATCGTGCATAGATGCTACTTTTTAATTTATGATTGCCTATGTTTTAGGCGCAAAGAAATGTAATGGGCACCTTTTACAAATCGTGCATGGATGCTGCTTTTTTCTGTGTTTAAAAAAGTAGCATCTATGCACCATATTTTCTAAAAAACGTGCATGAATGCTACTTTTTAATTGATGGTTGCCTATATTTTAGGCGCAAAGAAAAGTAATGGACACCCTTTAGAAATCGTGTATGGATGCTGCTTTTTTAAACACAGTGAATCGTGCATAGATTCTATTTATAAAATAAATGGTTGCCTATATTTTAGGCGCAATGCTTTTCGACAGGTGCTGCCCCTGGCGGCTGATATAAGAATTATGCACGTAATACGTCCACGACTCTGAGGGTGGTTTATAAAAATTAAAACTAAAGATTAGAAAATCAATTTTAAAGTTTATTAGCATATATAATTACAAATATTTTAAAAATATATACATTAACATTTTGTTACAATATAACATTTCTCTTCTACTGCCTTTGGGGTCCTGCTAGTTCACATGTTGATAATCTGCACAGAAAAATTAATAAAAATTAGATTATTAAACATAAATACAAAATAAGAGGGTAAACCAAAAGGAGTTGATATTACTATTGATGTGGAAAAAAAATTAAAATATTTAAATATTTCTTGTAGTATACGAGATATCTAAAAGATAGAACAGGAGTTGTTCGACGAGGTGAACTTAATAAAAAAAAAACTTTTCTTACCTTAACACCTTCAAGTCATGTATGCCCATCTGCTCGGCAACTCCTCACGGCTGCAGGACCCAGTTATCTTCGGACGATCGTTGTTCACGATGTTTCCCATGTTCAACAGCTCCAGGATCACGACAAGCGATTTCTGTTTGTCCGCCCGTCCGCACAGCAGCACCTGGAACATATTAACGAAGTTATTCAATTTTAATTGATTATTACGCAAGAACTAAGGGCTGAAAAATGTTTAGATACGACGGAAGACCCTAAGGACGTTCACACTTATGTTATCCCATTTATCCATATTTATGTATGTGTTTAATGTTTTATCAGGGGCCCACATCATAATTTATTTATTCATGTTTTATTTGTATTTATGTGTATTTTTTTAGCTAAAATGTTAGGTAGGATGTCTAAAAGTAATAAAAATTAATAATAAATTATCTAATTGCGGTAAAACATAACTTTAAACTGCGTCGAACAGGTCGAAAATTTCAATTATCTTCAAAAAATATATATTTTATTTCACGATATCTAAATTATAAAAGTAAAGGCCGTGTCACAAAATCGTAGCTGACTCTAACTTTTATCTATGGATAACCATCGGCGAGAGAAACAATTTTTGCTAACAAATTTTTTCGATATGCTTTAGTTTTCCAGATATTCGAGACAAAAGTCAATTTTTTTCGTCGCCCACTTGCAATCAAACTTGTTTATCGATAGCTCTGGTGAGCTCACGGGAGGTATAGTTGCTCCATCTTCATTTTCAATTGGCGGGAGGTACTTTGCTCTATCTCCATTTGTAATTAGCGGGAGGTACTGTTAGTAAAAAAATCTGTGACCATTATTATGGTTATATTTATTATTTATAAATTATTATACATCTTTATCCTGTAAATAAAGTTAATCTGAAGATAAAACTTTTATTTACAGAATAAAGATGCAAAATAATTAATAACATTTAATACAGTAGTAACAGTTTCATTTGGTAACAAACATTTTGGTTTTATAACTGATCCGAAACTCTACTTGTATTTATACACTTTACTACCCAATATATAATGTATTAATAGAGTTACGTTCCCAATACTTATAGACTATTTAACAAATTAAATCTTGGGGTCCCTAAATAAGATTTCTTGTTCCCATTGTTAAAGGTACAACATTTTTTATTCAGTTTAAGACCGTTTGCGAACTTTTACATTAATTATATTATATATTTTTTTGGTGTTACCAAATACATATATTCATGTCTCACTACAAAATAATTCTCACATATATTTGCAAAATCTATGGGATATTTTAATATAAATTATGTACAATACATACATTTTCTTTATATTCAATATCCTGAAATTTTCTTTTTCTACTTTCCTTTTCTTTTTCTTTATATTCGTCATTTTTTCGCAAATTCCTTTTATATTCTTTTTCACGTATATTCTTTTGCGTTGACTTTTTTTTTATTTTCATAATCTTCATAATAATGTACAAATATTTTTGACAGTGGCATACAAATATTTTTGACAGTGACATTTATGTCTCAATTAGAAACATTTGAATTTCTTGCCTTGAAGTAGTTTGATTTGAGAATTTTTATATCAAATTATTTTATATGCATTTCTTTATCTCTAAATTTATAGAAGATATAATAATGAATTTATATTTATCGAATAAAGAATTTAACATTCTTTAATATAAGTATTTACATAAATTTTCGATAAATAATATTTAGATGATTTTTTTCTTGTAACTACTTCCGGTTGCCCAATTGTTACCAAAACTTAATCAACTCTTCCCATTATTGTTAGATTGAGGAATCCGTAGTTGAAAATTTCTTAAGTCTTATAGTATTTGAGATATCGTGAATCCAACATCCACACACACACACACACACACACACACACACACACACACACACATCCACACCCACACATCGACACACACACACATACGGACATCATCGTAAAAATGTTATAATCGGATTCTAGGGACCTTAAAACGTGCTTATTCACTAAAATCTGGATATGCGATTTTTAGCATGAATACAATACCTCTCTTAGCGAGAGGTAAAAATAATATGAAATATAGTAAGATTCTTACCTTATACATACAGACAGCACGCTTGAATTTTGGGGTTGTGGTGCCCCAATGCAAGAAATCCAGTGTCTTCTGTTTCTTCTAAAGGTGCTCTGCCCTTTTCTGCTGCCATGTCCATGTCTCATGGTCATGCATGCAATATAAAATAGAAAAAGAAATGAATTACTTCACTCATGCTTTGCAGATTTCATTTTGCTCGTACGTTAGATAATTATTATCGCTGGTACATCTTTAAAAATGATTACAAATAACCATGCGACATTTTATCCAACATTTTTAAATGGATGTAATAATAATTATAGCTTAAATATTACAGAATTTATTGCAGTTTTAGTTTACACAAAACGGAAAATGTTGCACACAATATTTACCTACAGTAGACAAATAAACTTTCTTATTTCCATTATTTAGGTTTTCATCACAAACTAATTGAGACTTTAAAAATAAATAATTCATTTCTATTTTTAATAAAGTTACAAATATATTTCAGGAATATACACTGCTCATCAATATAGAAACTCTGAAGGGCTGCAACTCAATGTTACAATCGTAATAATGGTTACATAAATTAATATATTTTACATCTATTATACAAATTTTATTTAACATGTAAATAAAATATATTCATAAAATAATATAATATGTGCATAACAGAAGCATAGTGTAATAATAATTTCTTAATTAACCACACCAAATATTCGGTATTAAAACTATTGTTTTCCCATAAAATGAGCAATTGGTAGACTTATAATCAATATTCAACAATGTAGTTAACAATATATGATATATACACTTATACAAATATACAATTTAATTTAAAATCGACCAGAATGATATTATCCTTATAAATAAATACTGAGTTTAATCAAGTAGGTTAAGTTTACTGTTTGTTTTTCTGAGTTGCGCTCTCCAAGGTATTATATGTTCATCTTGGCGGAAATCTTCGTCTCTGGGAGCGGGAGGTTCTACGATTATTTCCGGTTTGTTTTCCTTGTTGCAGAAGTCGCCGTTGGGCTTAATGGCGTCGGATGCTTCTTGGGCGCTCGTTTGGCGCCAAATGTCGTCACCATCGAGTGGTTTTACGGTTCGGGCGTCTTCTACCTTTGGGGTGTATATTGTTGCTCTATATAACAATAATAATCATTTCTTTTTAGCAATACTTGATTTGTTATGTGTGTATTGGTGGGTTGAGATTTGTATCTTGAATAAAAAATGTGGAAATATAAATTTGATTCAATTTGGAAAAATCATCACCCATGGAAACGATACAGAATTTTCATAATTTTGTTCTTGAATTTTTAAATGTTTTTAAATTTAATGTTGCCAAATTTATTTTAAGAATGGAATTTCTTTATTATATTTTTTTTTCTGATAGTTCGATTTAATAAGGTTCAAAATTTAATGCTGCCCAATTTATTTTTAGAATAGAGTAATTAACCACTTCTTTATATTTTGTGACTCAAAACACTTGCTCCCTCGCTTTCTCTCTCGTTTTCTATTAACCCCTCTCTCTCTCTCTCTCTCTCTCTCTCTCTCTCTCTCTCGTTCTATTATCCGGTGGTAACTACGTCACATCTTTCAAGGATTTTCTATTGGCGCGCAAATATACAAGTTTATGGAAATTAATTGAAAGTATTAGTAAAAATATTTTAATGGGCATTAAGGACTTACTCTTATTATTTAGATGTGAACTAATGAATTTTATTACTCGGATTATTAAATTTGGTTAAGGTTAATATCCTCATTCTGTGACAAACTAAATTTTAGTCATAATTGATGAATAACAAATTTAAATTATTCAATTTATAAATTTTGTTCGCACTTATTTGAATTTTGTACGCTTTTGAATAAATAGAGGCAACTTGAACCACTTCTGTTTTAAATTTTTGTTCAGAATGACATTATAATTATTTTCATATTCTCGTGACAGGAAGTAAATAAATAAGTACTGTTAGTGTTAACAGACAAAGTATGTAAATGCACATTTAAAACATTGTCACACTATGTGATAATTTTTAATTGCGTAAAATGAAATAGAACTTTGTTCACACATAATATGAATTATTAATCATCATCTCACACGATACTTTGTATACAAAATTGCATAACATTGTATAGAGTAGTGGAACAGTGTATTTAATTTGTAACTGATCAATAGATATGATAATGTACAATGTATTTATGTAGGGATCGACCGATATGATTTTTTGTGGCCGATACCGATATATCGGCCATAAAATTTTGTCGTAAATTTGTTGCTGTATAAATGAGGTAAAAGGGATTTATAATGATATACTGTTACCGTTACACGCATTAACCATAATTAATCACAAAAAAAAAATGCAGAGCAAGTGCAAAAAAAGACATTTTTTTTCAAACGTCGTAGAAATGGCATTTTTGTGTCTTAATTCACAAGGTAGAAGCTTTATTTCTACGCCGTCGGAGTAGAAATAAAATAAATAAATATCCATAGAAACTACATAGAATTATCGAATAAAAAGAAAAGTAGTGCGTCTAAAAAAAAAAAATCAATGTGTCATTCGGAATAAAAGTGTCTTTGTGTGCTTCGCATGAAATTGTTCGACTCGCTTCTCTTGTCGTGCAAACTTCCATGATCGCCACACAAAGTATCACTTTTACTCCTAATAACACAATATACTATTTTCAATAATATATTTAGCACCACCGCCAAATAGTATTCCTAGTGAACAGCTATTTTCTTCAGCTGGAAATGTTTATGAAAGCGCAATAATTTTGTTACATTACAACTTGCCAAAACTTAACTTTAAATATTAATTTGTTTAACTAAGTGTGTAACTTTACTTCTACATTTTTAATGACTTTTTTGCTAAATTTTGAATAAGAATAAACTTGATTTGTTTTTTATTTAGTATTTCTGTTTTAATTTCCTTTAAAAAATCCTTAGCAACTGAAATATTAACCAATTTATATTTTTTTAGAAGACCGATATGGCCGATATACCGATACCGATATCGGTCGATCTCTATATTTATGTTTCTAATTATGTTAGATATGGTTTGTTATATTTGTATTTGAGATATTATTTAGAATAAATTTGTGGGGTTTTACAAAAAAATCGAACAATTTCATTTATTGAAGTATCCGGTTTAAGACACCATACCGTTCCATTCGGGCTGTTTAAAGTTTAAAAAATCAGGGCGTACGGTTGTAATTCTACAATCTGAATTAGTCCCCCTTTGAATTTGAAAATATTTTTTTCTACTCCTGCTCTGAAAATACAATTTTCTGGTTTGTTTTTCATGCTGAAAGTGCCTCTTTGCAGCATGCTTCGGCATCCTAGCAACGAATTTTACTTCTGAATATTGTATAGAATATTTGTTGTCATACATACGCAACGCAAATACGAAAATTGACAATAAATGTCAAATTTTTTTAAAAATAATTATTTATTTCCTTATTTTTATATCTTGCAGGAGTAGAAAAAATAGTGTGTATCACAAGTGTTAAAAGTCCTTTGTCGAACACAAACGATTTACAGATTTTGTTTTAGTTCCACAAAGAAACACTTTCAGCACTTGGTAGGTATTAGTGATGCCGCGAGACGAGAAACGGCGAGAATCAATCCACTCTCGTCTCGTATCAAAATTTCGAGACGAGATTACTCTGTGTCTCGTCTCGTCATAATTTTTCTTTCCTCCTCTCGATCTCGACTCGAGTCTCGAATTTATAATTAGCAAAGAAACGCACTAATGAAAACTGATTATTTTACTGTCTGGTATTTAAATGGTTAGGTATAAAAAAATACGCAATATTTACCGTTGCTTGGCGTGTCAATCTGTTTTGTACGCAGATATTGGTAATTATAATTATATATTCGTATTGTGCGGGACTTGAAGCTAGTGTGAAGAATACACTATAGGTATCACTTTTTTTGCTATAACCCAAAATAACTTCAAAATGAATAAGTAAATATGAATGTAAATGAAGAGACAATTTAAATATTTATATATACCGATAAATATTTTGTTCTTTTATAGGTACTTATTTTTTAATGGGAAAATTAAGAAAAATACATTCGATATCTCGACTTTCCACTCTCGTCTCGAGCAAATCTCGAGGGCATTACTCTCGTCTCGAATTGTCGAGACGAGAATAAGGTGAATCTCGTCTCGAAAATTCGAGAAATTCGAGACGAAATTTCGAAAATTCGAGATCTCGCGGCATCACTAGTAGGTATACAAATAACTTTTGTAACGCATTTCAATTTTCTTGACAAAACAATAAAAAATTGAAAAATATACATCTTTATTAGTGTTTGCAAGGCAGTAAGGTTTGTTAACAAATTACTGATCGGTAAGTGATGTGCATCACTTACCGATTAGGAGGCTGATGTGGTAAATAAATAAAAACAACGAGCAAAGCTTACTGTAAAAATAACAACCAAAATTATTTAATATGTTAAAATAATTTTCAAATCTTATTTAATTTTGTGCGTCGATCGTACAAAAAATGTAATACCTACGCATTGCGGTCAGTAAGTGATCTATCGGTATCGGATGTATTGGAGATCTCAACCGGTAGGAAGCACTTACTGCCCTTATTATTTAAATAACAATTTTTTACTTACTTCATTTTATTCTCTGTCTCTTCTTTCTTTAATATGAGTTGCCTTTTCCATTGTGGTATAGACTGCAATCGCTTTTCTTCGGCTTCTTTAAGGAGTTGTTCCTCAAGTTCTTTACGTGCCCTTTCTGCCGCTTTTTTTGCTAACATCTGACGTTTCCATACTGGGATTACGTTACCTATAGTGTCCTTATCTGGAATCTAAACAGAAATAAAAATGTATATTTATGTTTAAATTCATTCATTTAAATTTTAAATGTTTTTTAAATTGACAATGGGTAATCGTAGATATAATTTGCTATACTTCGTTTCAAAAAGAGCTAGCGTAATAAATCAGTCCGTGAAACATATTCCAATGGTACGTCAATAATTATTGTTAACAGAAAAAAAATACATTTTAACATTATCTAACCCAACACACAAAATTCATGCTTGAAAAACTAAGGCCGAGTTTTGTGCGTTAGGTATAGGTTTTCGTTGTTGTTTTTAGAGAAATATACCAAGCTAACGGTTCCGCGTTACTAAACCATGTCACGTGACTTTAATTTTTTGACCACGGTCTCGCGGTTGAAACTCTAGCCAAGTACTTGAAAAAATAAATATTGATAAAGAAATTTTACTTGCTGATAATATAGACACATTAACAAATCTCTCTGCAAACTTCTCTATACGGCTATGCAAATATTCAAAAGGGTTTATTGAGGTCTTTCTATTGTTAGTTATTGAAGTAAATTTTGTCCCAAGTACATTGCCGGGCGGCATTTTATGAGCATCCTAGTATAGATATATCTAATTTTTCTTGTGGGATTATTTGCTGCATCCTTGACAATATTATTTTTGCAAATTTTTATTCTTTACTCCAGCTCATTTCGAAAAAAAGCATATACAGGATGAGTTTGTGAAGATCCCCCTCCCCCTTTAACTTTTTTATTATAAATAATAGAAAAATGGCTCATATAAAAGTTTTATTATTTTAAATATACTATTTGATGGCAGATGTAGATATTTTTTATAAAGTCAGGTTTACAAGATAAGACTATCAACTTTTATTTTTAAATAGCTACCTGTAATAGACCTTTTCAATTTAAAGAGATAGAAGATATGCGCAATGGGGATCTGCGCATAGTAAGAACAACAGAGATCTACGGCGTTTGTTTCTAAAAAAAATTGAAGTAAAATGTGAGAATATCTCAGATAACTTTAAAAAAACTTATCGAAAGAAGTTACAAAAGCTTTGATTGAAGGTAAAATGTCTAACGATGCAAATTTTCACTGAGAATATAGGTATTTTAATAACTGCAATATTTTTGACGTTTCGTTTGACAACCCATCTGGCAATTGTTAGTGCCATTTTCTTACTATTTGCAGCGATAGAAAGAGGTAGCCGTTAAATTGAAAAGGTTTGTATATTGAGATATATGGAAAATAATTTTTATTTGATCTAGGTGGCTATGTGAAAATTAATAAAATACAACAATGGGAAACACCAAAATATAATAACCATTTAATTGTTACTTGTTTAACGTGTTTTTTTTAAATTAATAAGTTAACTTTTAAATTAAATTTTCACACAGCCAACTATAATTTTTGAATAAAAATTATTTCTAATTCTAATATATCTCAATTAACTTATTTTTCTCGAATTTTTTCACATACATTGATAAAAACAACATAGTTGAAATGAGAAAAATTGGCGGTTTATATTATAATAAAATAATTATAGGTTGCTATTTAAAAAATAAAAGTTGATAGTTGCATCTTGTAAATATTACTTTATAAAAAAATATCTACATCTGCCAGCAAATAGTGTATTTAAAATAATAAAGCCATTTTTTTCTAATGCTTATAATAAATAAGTTAAAGGGCGGGGGGGGGGGGGGGCGTCTTCCCAGACTCATCCTGTATAATATTACATAAAAGTTTGTAGCTTAACTAATAGATGGCAGTAATATATTAAATGTTATTAGTGTATAGTGAAGTCCAAAAAAAAAAAAAAAAAAATGCAACGACAAAAGAAATCGTCAACAAAATACACGCGTTTGTTTTATAGGACCGGTGATTGACGGTGCCTGAAATTGCTAAAGAAGTGGGCATCTCAGATGAACGAACATATCAGATCCTATCTAACTGAAGAATTAGTTATGAAAAAGTTTTCGGTAAGATAGGTGATGAGTTTTTTGACTGAGGATCAAAAACGTAGGTATTCGAATTTATCGGGTAGAATGCTTACGCGACAAGAACAAGCCAACTGCATCATCAATCGTCAGGTGCGCAGCAGGGGGAAAGAAAATGACGTTGATGTTTATGATTGACTACGGCCCGAATCCATAGGCTCGTTAAACTGGGATCTAATTACACTCCGTAATGAAGTATATATTATTGGTCGCAAATTTAAAAATATTATTTTTTAGGAATTTTTCATTGCATTTAATAGTGATTCAATGTATGAAAATTTTAAGTTAAATAATTATTTGTATTAACAAAAAGAATAATAGAAAAAAATAAATATTGTGCACGCCGTTGATCATTTCCTTGGAGGCGTGGTCAGCAGAACCGAGTTCTGACATAGCCGGCTTATTCTTAACGTGTACGCACTCTACAAATTTCACAGGATTGTTGGCGCGTTTTTAAAAACATATGAGAATTTTATCCGTCGGTTTGTAACCACAGATGAGACCTGGATCCATTATTATACTTCAGAGTCAAAAATAACAATAAACACAGTGATCCTTCCTTACCAAAAAAAAAAAAGCAAAATCAGATTTATCAACTGGAAAAGTTATGGCTAATTTTTTGGGATGCTAAAGGTCAAACAATTATGGGAAATATTATTCCACCCGTTTTCGAAATAAAAAAAAACAGCTTGCTGGCCGGCATTTTTCTTCGGATTAACAGTAAACAGTTATTTTGAATTCATTCATTCTTGAAATACGTGCTTTGAAGTTCACGGAAACTATTTTGACAAATAAAAGTAAGCTCGCAAGCTTGTCAAATGACAATAGTATATTAATCAATAAATTGAACACTTAATATGTACTCGATTGCAAAATGAAAATAAATAATTTCTTCATCATTCATTCATTGACGAAAGTACAAAAAAGTCAAATGCTAAAGTCATCTATTAGAAATCTTTTGATATGAACACAGATTGGCATACAATTGTAAGCTGAATGTAAAATAGATAATTATAATAAGTAATTGCAGCGTTTGTGTAATTATTTCCATTAGGTACAAGAATAAACAACTGTTAAGAGAAAAACAAATATCGTGACTACTTTGAGTGATATAAGTGAATGACACTAACGGTGACCGATCGCGTGGGTATAAATAACTGCATTTCTTTAATAAAACAGTTACAAATAAAAAATACATTAAAATAAATTGAAAAATCATTAAAATAAAAAAGTGTGTCAATTATTAATGGCATACAGTTAAAAAATACTTACTTTTTCCACGAAGTTAGTGGCGGTAAATTGTTTTGTAATTTCCGTCACCATTTCTTTTTCTTGTTGCACTTCAACTTTAGCCCTTTCCACTTTCAATTTCTTAATCCCAGTTATATCTTTAGACATTTTCAGTTCAGATATAAGGTCATTCTTCTGCGCTAAATAGTTATCACTTTGAAGACATTGCAGACTCATGCTTCTAGTGGGTGCCGAAAAAGTTTTAGAAGCAATCATCTTGTCAGTTCTTCGTAACTGCACTGAATTTAAGTCGTGGATACTTATCGCAGAAAGTGGTTGTTGTTGCTTCTTATTAGTCTCTTTATTTTCTTCTTTAATTGTTAAACTGCCAGTTGGCAATGGAGGCGGCGGTGGAGCCGTTTTGATTTCTTCTTTCTTCTCTTCAACAATTATACACGGGTCATCGTAATCCGAACATCTGCTCGAAGACACACTAGATCTTTTATCACTAATACTGCGAAGATACTCCGACGGTTTAATCAAACAATTGGAATCACCGCTCCCCGGGAAACTGGGTGGAATGAACGGCAACACACGTTGTTTATTGACTAGGTTAGGTCCCGACTTCTCTTCTTCTCCTTCCGTGTTCAGACTGATGATTGTCAGGTCTGAGCAACTTGAATTCAACCGCTTGGCAGCTGTAAGAGAGGGGAGAGCAGATAGTTTCAGGTTTAATTGGTAAGTATAACTCGTAAGAGTGAAATCTAGATTCGTCTGATTATCATAATTGGATTTTTGTTATGTCGGGGAATAAATTTTTCGGTGGTTTGTTATGTGGATTTGCGTGCAAAAAGTGAAAATGATATTTTTGGAGAAATTTAAATACAGGACTGTTAATATTATGTTTTATAGCTAAAATTTGCAAATAAACATGATGTTCAGCGAAATAATTGATTATTAATTGTTTCAAAAATTTGTAACGGACCAGAAAACAGATATTTTGCAGACAATTGTTAATGAAAATATAACATATTTATTGTTTTGAGAAATTTGACTATACAGTCAGGAGCAGACAAAATGTTCTAGGAACATTCACCGCTCACAATTAACTACGGAAAATTCACCGCACATAATAGATATAAGAAAATGTTTGAATGGTGCTAAGGATTGTTTGTATTACATTAATAGTAAGTAACAAGTTGATCAATAAAAATTGCAAATAAAATTGGATGTTTTAGCTCTATGTTGGCATTAACCGTGGTTTTAACTGGGTTGTGGAATTTACTGTTGGACAAAAATTAGTTCTGTTGGACCCGGTGAACTTTCTGCAAAAAAATGGGTGCGGTGAATTGTGGTCGGTGAATTTTCCCGATCCCAATCAAAATAGCGTTCACACCAAATCCGAAAAGTTATTTTACAGGATTTGGAACTTTCAAGACTCATACGCGGCTACTTTTATAAATTGTATACATTCAGTAAAATGATACTTTTTAGGCTAGATTTGATATAGATAGAATAAAAAAATTGAGACACATTGCTATTTTCTTTATTATTTATATTAAACTTATAGTTTAAATAAAAAAACTGGGGCGAACTTAAACGCCATTTTTCGTCGGAATTTATATTATATTACTGTATTTTTTTTCTGAAAGTAATTTAAATTAGCAAAGGCAAATACTTGCATTTTCATCAAAAACATTAACTATATTATTTTTTTTTAATTATGAAATTTTCAGTTTGTCATTGCCAATATTGCCATTATATTTGTACCTTCTTAGTTTCAGTAAATATTTTCTTGTTGATCTGATGTACTCGTATTATTTACCTTTGATTATTTCGAAGAATGGGGTCATATCAAATATTTTATTTCTTTTTCTGAAAGTACACTTAAAACTACTTACGAAAATATATATTTGTTGTCACATAAGTTTCTAATATTATAGAAATAATTTTTTAAGGTTAACATAAAATTTCAAATGATGTCATAATTTTTGCGACCGTGGTGTCGCCTACAGAGTAAAAATGGAATTACATTTGCCGTTTGTCATCACATAAGCAAGAGTAGTCTTGTGCTCCCTCTATTATATATTCTTAATCTTAACTCTATGATTTGCTACCTAATCTAGCTTTACAAGTATATTTAGCGCTCCACTTTGCACTTCTGGATTTAAAATTATTTCTATTAAGTGAGGCTCCGCACTTAAATTATTCGTTTGTAACCAATATCCAAATATTGTCTTTAAGACCACATAATGTTACATGTTTAGCTTTATAAACTGCTTCTCCTTCCTTTATAGGAAGAGAAGACCCAATATATGCAAATAAAGTATTATTCACGAAAGATGATCAAGGTCATTTATGAGCCGTCTAATATAATATTACGTGCAGATAACTACACTGCATTCGGTATGCCTAGGCATGGAACATGAAATATTTAAGGACACATTGTAACTGAAAAAATAAGAGTAATTTATTTGAAAATTATGTTTTTATTTAAATAATAATATCTTTCTCAAAGATTTATGTTCTTCACTTATATTTTTGCAAAACACAAAAACATACACTTGATTTATAATTATTTATAAGTTAAGTGTATGTTTTTTACTTCCTTGTACAAAGTAAAGGAAATATTGTAATCGCGAAAAATTTCGGATTTCAGATTTCAACGGAAATATCCATTTTGGCCATCCCTGAATCCATTTTGACTAATTTCGTCGTGACGTCTGTACGTACGTACGTACGTATTTCGCATAACTCAAAAACGGTAAGCCGTAGAAAGTTGAAATTTTGTATTTGCGACTGCTGTAACATCTAGTTGTGCACCTCCCTTTTTGGTCATTACATAATTTCCAGAAATGGTACTTTATTTGAAGCCTACAATAGATTTTAATGAAAAACTATTTTAAAATATAATCCAAAACTTTTCAAATTTGGTATATAAGACTTTTATGTCAATTGGAATAACATAGTAGATTTTGGTTAAGACAGGCTAACCGGAAGTGATATATTACATGAAGTTGTTAACAGTTTTTCTTGAATAAAATGGTTTCATTTTGATTTTAGAAATAAATGCTTCAAATAATAGTTTTAGAGAATTAAATTCTGCGTCTAGCACATCAAGTATAATTAAATTAGCCCTTTGCATAAGTCAGATATGTAAATTTAAAACTTATATACTTTTTGGTTTTTATAATGAAACTTGCTATGGATTAGGAAAAAAACTAACAAAAAAATAAAAAATAGATGTTAATGTCAAATTACGTCAAATACGTGCAATTTTATAATTGGGTCTATACTTCATATTATGGTCATGCGTACAAGGAAGTCGTGTGGTGGCCGCATCAGATTTTTTATTTAAACGCCAACGCCACTGGGTAAACATTAGCACAGAGGGTAGTATAGTAGATAATTTGGTATCTGTAACTCTACGATATACAACATTATTAGTCTGTTAGAAAGTAATACCACTATTTACGTATATCTGTCCTACCACATAAATTTAATAGACATAGATCAAATATTTTTTCTCTTTCTAATTCAAAATGTTGCTAAGCTACTGCTATAAAGTGATGTGTATGCCATCTTCGAACAAATGACCTTGAATAGTCACCTTTCATGAATAATAGTATATTTCATTGGGCTCAATTTCCACCGTTTCCATTTTTATTATAGTTTACACCAAATCGTTTCAATATTTGTACTTTTAGCAAAAAAGAAACAGATGTCACTATATAACCAGTACGATTGTTTTCCCCATTTGACCGCCGTCCGACCTGCCACCTACATTTCATTTTTTCTCCTATAAGATACGAGTACGTGTGTACCTCACTATCGTGTGTAATCAGAATAAAGATTAAAATAAGTTTAAATTTAAACACAATTAATTTTTCTTAATTGGTTGGTAGTTCAATATAATTAAAAACACTCCATCAGGTAAACGTCAAAATATTTTTTCAAACAAAGAAGACATAGTTTCATTTAAGAAGAAAAAGAATAGTTTTGACCTCTCTGATTGGCTGAAATTAGAGACAAGAGACAAGTTTACCAATGTAATTCCGGCTACTTCAGATTTGCGCTGTTGCCAGTGCCATCTACTGAATGGCATAAATGGAACAGAGCATACATAGATAGTATTCAGAACCTTTCCACACCAAATAGCTTTAAAATTAATAATAATAATAAGATAGTAGCCCCTGCATTCCTGTATACTATTACCTATGCATATCAGCATAAAATGTATAATGAATGAGATAAATATTAGTGTGTACTAAAAGTATTCGGTTAATTTAAATATGTAAATTGTAAAGTTTAATATTTGAAATTATAATAATCAGAAACTGTTCCACTTTGTATGCGGTTTCTTCATTCATTTTATTTTTATGTTTAATTTTTACGCGTAATTTTATTTATTTTATAATACTGATAATTAGAGTAATATAAATGAAACGAAAAATATATTTATTATATTCATTATCTTTAAATAAGCACAATGTGCAAAATTCAGTGGACTGAAACGAAGGATTTGTAAGATTTTGTTTACAAGAACTTGTCCACTTGTTTTAGGTTCTTTATTTAAATTTTAAGTTTGCTTGTTTAATATATTGGAACACACTGTATATAACAATGTAATATATTGTGAACCAAATTTCATGTACGTTTCATACAAATATTAAAAAAATATATGTACAGTGTGCTGAAAGTACTCTGCATGAATATTTCATACACAAAAATCCATTTGTTTATAATGTATAATAAAAATTATGTATTTTAAACATTATGGGGTTTTCCACTATTTTTTTTTTTTATTTTTTTTATAATGAAACTTCATCTAAACTGGAAAGATATCTGCAGTTAATATTAATTGTAATTCCATTTTTCGTTAAGCCGTAATAATTCCTTTAATATTCTGACATAGAAATTTAGCTCACTTTCTTCTCAAACAATGTTCGATAATTGAATTATTTTCACACTTACATGGAATTTAGTTTTGATTACCACTGCCTGTCATATCTTTCTTTCAGTTTCATACATAAACCCGTGATTTCTGTCTGGCGTGGCATTATAAATTCAAACAAGTACCCATTATTTGATAAATTAAGCAATATTCGGGTTTAGTTCTATATACACATTTAATTTATTTAATATAAGTTCTGCAAACTTCTTTCAAGTATTTATTATTTAGTTTACTTTTGTTGTTTCATTAATTTTTGCATTCATTTACTTAAAAATGGTTTCTGGATTTCAATAATGGGGTATGTGACCATATTCGAATTTCAATATATATGTTATAAAATATAAAAACTAACCACTGTAGCTTCTCATTATAATAATAAAAACTAAATATTAATTTGTAATAATATTGTTATCAGCAATTTAATGTTTTGGAGAAGGGATATATGCCGTAAGTATGTAAGAACCGTGGACGAAGACAGATAGACTGCAGGAAGGAAAGAGACAGTTATAAATCAGCCTATCAATGTCGCGTTTATGTTATGGTAGGTGTGGCATGGTCACATCTGGTTATAACTATCCCATACTAAAGCTTAATTTACATGGAACGTTGTCGCCGTTGTCACCGTCAGCCGCTGTGGCCGTTCTCGACTCTGATTGGTTAAAATCAAACGTGAGTAATGGCGCGAACGTTGCAACCGTTCAAGGTCAGAACTGTGTTCTATTCCGCCGGCCGTCAAGACCGCTGCGCTTGCGTAGATTGAGTTAGTTCTATATAAATCAGGTTAGCCAACTGGGTGATATAAATGTTTTCGTATTTGTTTTGAACTGTATAACCTAAAATGTCATCTTTGTATATATAGAAACAATCGCGGTACTTTATATTTTCTTAAAAAATCGAAAATCAAAAAGACAGCGAAGGCGCTGTTGGATTCGACAAATTTATAAAAGAAGAAAACAGCAAGGAGCATTTCGATTTCACCAACAATTTTTTTCCTCATATCGATCGCTAATGCTGTTCCACTATGTTTGAACTGTGGTTGCTTAAATTTTTTAATAATTAGTTGAAAAGTAAATTGTACAACATTAGGTTACCATCTGTGCCAATGTGGTTACTGATTTCAATCTAAATTTTATTTTTCAATTGTAAATTTCTGTAGTTCTTATCCCCCACGTTATATAAATAGGGATATTGCGACACTGCATTAATTATTAATTCGCTTACATTCATTTTTCACTTTCGCGATAACAGCTAGATAACAGATGCGGGGAATTTATTTTTTTGTCTAGTATCATATCATGTAAAAATAAAAATTTGGTCACGTACACCATTTTAAATAGACTGAATAGAGTTGATTTTGTCACGTAGACGTTAAGGGTATTAAAAATTCTAATACATATTTTAAAACTTTCGAAAGAACTTTTTCAAACTTTCGTAGTCCCAGTTTTAAGGTTTTAATTTTTAATATAAATGGCCCATTTCAATTTGATACCTACTATGGTGGACGACACCATTATATTTTTAAAAAATGATACAAATAATTATAATTTTGTAAAACAGGTAAACAAATGGAAATTTATAAATTTTTATCAAAAAAATAATCATGACTAGGTACTTGCTTTGAATTGGTTTTATTGTTCTCAAAGTATTTCAATTTCTCAGGAATTAATTTATAAATATTATTAAATACCTACTTTGAAAAACAAATTGATTTATGATATTTTTCTAATTGTTAAATATTTTTGATATTTTTTCTTGTAAAAATACTAACCTAATTTCAACCTACTTCTTTTGTAGACCAAATGAATATATTTAATTACTTTTATATAAGCTCAATGCAGATTTCTTTATTAATTATAAATATAATAGTGTTCATATCATTGTATATTTATCATAACAAATCGTACAGCTATTATAAGCGTGTCTCTATGAGTCCTGTAATTATTCTTCTGTACCGTTATATATTTAAGACAAAAAGTAAAAGTATTTAGAGCGTGTATTTTCTTCTATCATGTCAAAATTAATGTTGACAATTAAAATTTTAATTAGACTTTAGTATTTATATGAAACAATGGGAACAATTTATTATTTAAATAAATAATTAATTAAACATATATACACTTTAATTGTATGGGTATTTCAAATAGTTTCTTTTTATATACAATAAACAAGAAAATTTATCATTTAAATAATATTAGCATTAAATCTTAAAAGGATATATAACTCATAAATTTGTTTATATTGTTTTATATTATATGAACATTAATTTTAAAAATATTGGCATAATTATAAAAAAATTAAAAATATTTTATTTTATAATTTTAGAAATGCATATTATAAGTTTTCTCACAAAAATCGTCCATTTATTGAAGTTTCTGAACACCATATTATCCGATTTTGGACGCGTCGCATTGTAAGCAACAAGGTTTTATCCGAAATAAATTGTGCAAAGATCATATCAGCCATTGCCATTCGAACCCACGATCTTCACTGTATTTGAAAGTATTTTTGTAATGGGTTTGCGTTTTTAAATAAAATAATAAAAAGTTAAAAAATATGTATATTAGGCACCTATTTTTAAGCATCTTTTCCGTCTTCATTTTTATAATTTCCATTGGAAATGGAAAATTCTTACAAAAACTAAACAACTCCAAATATATGCTTATAAATGATACATTCATAAAAAAGTAAACTAAACATTTTATTTTTATACATTTTCATTTCTTGAAAATTTTGGAGGATTTGTTTTTGTAAAAAACCTTTAATTTAAATATTAATGAATACTTCATTAATATTAATAATATATAAAGCACATATTTATTCAATATTATGATTGAAAATTAGTATATCGTTTCTAAAATTACTCGAAACCTTTGTCATTCCTATATATTCCTTAAGGTACTTCAGTGGCGTGACACAGGGGTACGAGGTCTATATAAAATGACAGATTTTAAATATGTTCAAAGTAATTCCTTTCAATAATAATAGGATTCACCTCTGCTTCGGTCAAAAAATAGCCAAAAGTTGCAAATTGCCAAATCAGGTGGGGATGGCAAATATTTTATTACTTTAAAATATTTTTTCTCCAAAAACTGAGGTTAATTCCATATTTTCATTCTAAACTCTATCTGTTTTTACTATAGAGTGGTGCGAAGATAGGAGCAGTTTGATTTTGTTTTCTGTTTGGATAATACCCCGAAATTATCCAATCAAACAACAAGATCAAACTGCATCTATTTTCACACCAGTCTATAGTTAAAACGGATAGAGTATAAGTTAATTTACGCAATTTAATTACAAATGACAGCTTAGCTGTTTACAATGATAGTGCAAATTTTGTTTTCCACGGCCTACCTGATTTTCTTATTCTCAATAATTCTAGCGTGAATCCTAAAATAATACTATTTGCCAAAATGCGTAAGGGAGTATGTAAAAAATGATACAGGATTTGCCTGTTTTTTAGATGTACTGGTTTTTCACAAATTTCATATGAAAATGAAACAAAGTTACATACACTCCAAATATTATTATGTTGTAGAACATAAAAAGTTTATACCAATATAGAACCGATACTTTTCTACAATCGTGCAGGAAATAAGTGTTCTCAAACTCAAAATCAAATATCATAATCGCTGAAAAAATCATGCATAGCCGCTAAGTAGTCGATATGTCAAAAATTTAGAATAATTTTGTAATTTTTATCATTTTTATGGAAGAGTGGACAAAATTGTTCAATTTCAATAAAAATTATTAAAGAAAAACCTTTTTCTTACTCACCGCTAATCGTCGACATACTCCTAACCATGCCTCTGATGACGTCTGACGGCTTGACCGTCGGCTCCTCTACAACTTCCACTGTTTCAGGCTGCTTCTCATTTTCAGCGTTGGAAGCAGCACCGGCTGGTGGCGGCGGCGGAGGTGGGGGCGGGCAAATGTCCACGGGAACGGACACGACACGTTTCAACTTGTTATCTTGGGGAGCCTTCTTCGGAGGCTGCAAAGAGTGACGAGCAGCTAGTTTCTGTTTCTCGACTTCTTCTTCGGAACAAAGGTCGGATGGTGAGCTGCTTAGACCGCTCTCCTGAGATTATTTTGTTACAGTGTTAGTTTAAAAGGGTTAATACAAAGTAAAGACATCCTTAAATAATGCAATTATTTACAAAGATGATTTAAACAGAACTGCAAATTGACAATTTTATTTCAAACTCCCACGTATTATATATTTCATTCAAAAACAAATTATTATCCATCGCAGGCTCACACGTGATCTTTGTTCTGTGGCCAATCCAAACTTGGGGTGTAATGTCACTTCGGAGGTCAAAGACGTCAAATTCACATAATATAAAATTATGTCGTTTTCATTTATTCTCCAATTATTATCAAAAATATTCAGAAAATTTGAAATAAACATCTTTATACTCAAATTTTTGTAAATAATATTTGTTTACAATATTAAATTCTAAAGAGATCATTGTACTTAAAACAACTATCTCGCCTGATCGTTTTGATTGAATTTAATTGTGAAAATAAATATGATTTAAATATCTTTAACAATAAACATGTTTAAGTTTCAAATACGGAGTGATCCAAGATGATTGAAGGTCACGTGACATGAAAAAGTTCTGATTATGATCAAAATTATCTTCCACGGAAAATAATTAGTATCAATTTACCGGTAATTTCAAATTATGTTACCTATGTTACCGACATTTGGTAAAGTCAACGGCGTTACCTATTTTGAATTTTTTGACATACAGTTTGTTTTTATCTTTTAAAATTAAACTGATATTTATTCAAATCGTTATGTTAGATGGTGTTTACGGATGAACATGACAAGTTTATTTTGGAAGCATATATTCGTTCTGCGAGGAATGATTGAAATGAGTGGAAATATGTACGCCAATGCAATCTGTCAATCGTATTTCACTATCACAATGATGCGGCAAATAAAAAATCAGATCGAGGCGGAACCTTCAATCATTCTGGATCACTCTGTACATATAGGGCGCGAGCAGACACGTGACTCGAGCAACCTTGACGTGTTTAGAATCAGCTGATGTGTGTGCGCGTGTCATTTTGACAAGAACAATGTCAACTTGACGGAACCAATGTTTTGACTTATTTTGATTTTGAAGTGTTAAATTGTTAATATTTTACAAATTTCGGACAGTACAACACATAAACTTAAAAATAGTAATATTTTACCAGTTTAAAATTAAAATAAGTCAAAATATAGATCCTGTCAAAGTGACATTGTTGTTGTCAAAATGACATGCGCACACAAATCAGCTGATTCCATGCACGTCAAGGACGCTCGAGTCACGTGTCTGCTCGCGCCCTATACAGAATGATTGAAGAGGTTCCGCCTCGTTCTGATATTTTGTTTGCCGCATCGTTCAGATAGTGAAATACGATTGACAAATTGTGTAGGCGTACAGTAAATTTTTGAAAGGGGATGAAAATAAAAGTATTCCGTATATTTAGAATAGAATCAATGATATGCATCCAAAATGAACTTGTCGTGTTCTTCCGTAAACACCATTCTAACGTAACGATTTGAATAAATAATAGTTTAATTTTAAAAGATAAAAACAAACTGCATATCAAAAATTGTATATTATTGTTATTAATGTACAAAAACATTTTTACGTACCATTAGCTTTACGTAACTGAACAGAAATTAACAATAGTCGTATAAGAAATCCTTTAATATTAATCTAATCGCTTTCTTTATTTTAATTCAGATATAAATTTGATATAAATGACTAAAACACTTGTCATACAAATTGAAATTCCGCGGCTTTCTATATATCAATTTGAAATATGTAATTTCTTAATTTTATCGCGCCGGCCATAGTGCACCTGGCACCATCTAGCACTTGGATGAAAAGTACTATCCATAGGCTACACATGGTCTGGAATTTGGACACTTTCCATTATAAATGAGTAATAATGGCTAATACAGAATACACTCAAGCTAAGTAGCATAGTTTACCGAAAATCGAAAGTTGGATGATGGCTAAATTTATATCAGAAAACGACTGTTTTACTGTTACCGCATTAAGGTGTGTAAAAGAGTTAAGGCCGCCACGCACTTGAGCGACGCGAAGAGCGGCGAAGCGAAGCGCAGCGAAAAGAAGTTTTTTCATACAATGTAATCTTATGTGAATAGTCGCCTCGTTGCTCTGCTCTTCGCTGCTCCAAAGTGCGCGTATACACATAATAATACATTGAATAAAAAAACTCCTCTTCGCTGCGCTTCGCTTCGGTCGCTAAAGTGCGCGTTGGCCTTTAAGGTAAAATAAAATATAAAAACCAAACCATCAGCTCGTCGACCTACTGCTGCCAGCCACAATTTTCTTTTCTTCGCATCTTTTGGCATATTTATAAATTCAATAGTAGGCTTGTTCTTAGCGCATTTTTGCAAGAAGGCACAATACGATACTGTAAATTACTCATATTATATTGAATTTTGTATTATCTAACACGAACCAAACTCAAAAATTTGACACTTGTTTGACAATTTTGAGAATATATTTATCATAACACTTGTAACAAAACACAAAGAATTGACACAATAAGGAACCAATTGGAGCCGATGAAGATGTATGTGTTGTGACGTCACATTCTGTTTCAGATCACGTGACTTTTTCAAAATATCCAAATTTCAAAAATTAATTGTAAAATATCTAATGGATATTTGGTGATATTTTCAAATTTGAAGCTATTTTAATAAAGATATCTTTTTAAATTTAATACTTAGAAGGCATATATAAAAATTCTTGCAACAGCCATATTCACAATTCTTTCCTTGCACTATTTAAAAGCTCTCAACAAATCAATTTTTAAATGAAAATCTACCCTGTAATTTTTCTAAAAACAAAAAATAGACAATAGTGGCACATTGCCAATTCAAGTGAGTATAGCGGGGGTACTAATACTTTTTTTTATTAAAAACTGAAGAAAATACTTTCTGCTTAACTATATTTTTTCTTACATATTTAAAAAATATATTACTTAAGTTCTAAGTACCTAACTTAACTTTCGCAACTTAATTTTAAATGACAGACAAATAACTATTTAAAATGATGGTGCAAATTTTGTTTTCCAAGGTCTACCTGATTTTCTTATTCTCAATATTCCTAGCGTAACCCTCGTATTAATATTATAAATAAATCCCTTCTACCTGTGAGTTCTTATCTTCTTTTTTGGGCTTTTCATACTTCTGCGCCTTGGGCAAGAACCCATTCTTCTTATCTTTCTCCAACTTAACCACGACGCACCCTGAATTGCTGGAACTAGCAGATCCAGACCTACTGTGACTTCCAGAATCCCGACTTCTAGATCGGACACCTGCAGCCCGTTCCTTGGAATCCTCGCGTGCCATGTAGATGTCCTCGTAGTCGTGTTCGTGGTCTCCAGATCGCTCGGAGAGGTCGCTAGAGCTTAGATTGGAGTCAGAGGCAGCGCCACTGCTGCTTGAGTGGACTTCTACTTTCACTAAGGAAGAATTATTGAGTGTAGTGTTCAAGGGTGTTGTCTTTGCCAATTCAAGTATTTACGACTACTAAAGAATTAGAAAACACTCGCCATGTTTCACAAGATTTCAGCATCTGAATCAACCTCTCGGTCTTTTTTCAGATGCTGGCCTGGACTTGTATGAAATTCAAATATCTTTATTTACACTCACATGATATTTGGTATTTTTCATAACTTGTTACGAAATAGTATATTGTATAACTAGTGCTGAAAGTTGGATATTTCGCACGAGTATGAAATACCCTTTCAGCACGTGTTGTACACGATACTTTTCCGACGACCACAATTTGTTGAATTGACATAACTGTATATACATTTTAAAACAGATTATGTAAACATCATTGCTATCAGAATTCACCAAAAATTGTTAAAATCTGATAAATCAGGGTCCAACCTTCTTAATCAGTGTAAATTCAGCAAATTATCTGCAACTGTCAAACTTTTAAATACAAATTTTTAGTTAGTTTTTACATAGTTGCGGAAGCATCTGATTGGCTAACGAGCTTTCATATCACACAGTATTGCTAGTGATGTGCAATGACCAACTTTCAGTAATAGTTTAGCGTGTGAATTTATGTACTTTTCGTAGTGGTCGTCGGAAAATAACTATATTGCACAGGTTATAATTGAATATAGTTGTATATCTACAAAAACTATAAAAAAGCTTATTATGCAAGCATGTTTCCAATGAGTTTAATACCTACGTTGAAGAATATTAAAAAAATATTATAGCTAAACGAATAACCTTTTTAATTTAACGGCTATCTCTTTCTATCGTTGCAAATAATAAGAAAATGGCGTGAACAACTGCCAGTTGGTCTATCAAACGAAACGTCAAAAATATTGCAATTATTAAAATACCTGTATTCTCGGTGAAAATTTGCATCGTTAGACATTTTAGCTCCAATAAAAGCTTTTGTAATCTTTTCCGAGTATTTTCGAGTTGTCAAAGATTTTTCTCACATCTTACGTCAATTTTTTTAGAAACAAAAGTCATAGATCTCAATGAGGCGCGGGCAGACACGTGACTTTGACAAGTGCTTGTAGGGCCCTACAAGGATGCTAAGTAGAGGACGCGAGCAGACACGTGACTTGAGCGTCCTTGACGTGTTAGGAATCAGTTGATTTGAGTGCGCTTGTCATTTTGACAAGAACAATGACACTTTGATAAGACCAATGTTTTGACTTATTTTAATTTTGAACTGTTGAGAAGTTATTATTTTTAATTTCATGTGTTTTACTGCCTGAAAATTGTACATTAATAACATTTTAGCAGTTCAAAATAAAAATAAGTCAAAACGTTGGTTTTGTCAAAGTAACACTGTCCTTGTAAAAACTACATGCGCACACTAATCAGTTGATTCCAAGTACGTCAAGGATGCCCGTGTCACGTGTCTGCTCGCGCCCTATACAGCTTGTGAACCTTGCATGTGTTGCCAAATCAATTTAAGCGTAAAATTAATAAATAAAATTGTAAAACTAGTTATTATTAATGAATATCATGTTGTTTTATATTCTGACATAAATTTAATTATTAAAATATTTTTTTTATAAAAATAAAGCGATTAGTGCTTCCATCTACGATACGAAGATTTCTTGGCGCGCTAAATTTGAGGAATCCATCAGTTCATGTTGAACGCTCTCTTTTTATAAAAAATATTTTAAAAATTAAGTTTACGTATCACAAAATAAAACAACATGATATTCATTAATAATAACTAGTTTTACAATTTTATTTATTAATTTTACGATTAAATTTATTTGGCAACACAGGCAAGGTTTACAAGCTGCATACTTGACACCCTTGTGGGGCCCTACAGGCACTTGTCAAAGTCACATGTCTGCCCGCGCCTCATTGTTCTTACTATGCGTAGATCCCTATTGCGCATATCTTCTATATCTTTAAATTGAAAAGGTCTATTATAGATTGTTTGAATATATAGGCAAAGTTTCATAATAAAAATAGTGGAGGACCCCATTACTGGTAATTCGGTAAAAATTTAAATTAAACCGATTTACCAACATTTTACCGTTTTTTCTAAGCTACTAATAGTAGTGAAAATAAACAAAGTTTTTTTAAGCTATCATCTGTTAAATGAGATCTTATTTTCGAACTTATTAATCCAACAAATCATACGCCATTTTTGTTATTATTCCTGCTGAAGATTTTTTAGTTTTATTTTGTATCATTTTATATTATGGACTGTTTTTATAAAGCTATTTTTTTACATCCTACGTTTCTACGAGTATAAAAAACTCTTACCTGTGAGTGCAGAGAGAGGCTGATGTTTCTGCTGATTGGTCTGATTGGTGCTAGCCTCAAACAGATCCCGCACTCTGTTGTAGATCACCTCCTGTGGGTTGTGCAGGAAGAAGGACTCACCGTTCACGCTGTCACCGGAGCAACTGCCAGAGCTACTGGAAGTGCTGGGGTTACAATAACAAACACAAACATGCAACATTTAAACATTCTACAACAATTACAAATATTCTACAACAATGGGGTACTCTAATCGGCAAAGAACTAAATAATATTGTAAATTGCACTATAAAATAATAAAATAATGCACAACATGCTCAAAACTATTTTATTTAATATGTTATTTTATATAATGTAGCTTATCGCGTACAAGTTGTGACGTCTGACGATATTGGTAATTCAAAATTTAAATGCCGGTTGCTCCACCATAACTTAAATATTAAACTTGCTCAAATTGATAATATTGCATCGAAATAAAATATCAAATAAATTATATTATATTGCTGTCAAAATTTCAATTTGCAGTTTTTTGTTTAAACCTTGCTTAAAATTTAAGCCTTATTAGTGCATCTGGTCGTAAGAGTTATAAAAATTTGAGCATCACCATTCGAAAGTAAATAAAAAAGTACTTTAAAGAAGTACAAATCAAAATACATTATTTATTCATACGTGCAAGTTAGCTGCAAAAATTAAATTCATCAAAATTTTATTTTGTTTGGAATTTTTTGAAGCTGTGATTGATTATTCTTAGATAATAAAGCTACAATCGGCGATAATTTATTTATTGAAATAATTTTTAAAATGACGTTTCAACTGTGGTTATTTCCATTATCAAGTCAACAATCGATGTAAATAAGAAAGTATTTAAATTACATTTCTGTGTCAAAATTAAAATACTTTGTTATTTACATCTGTTGACTTGATAATGGCCATAACAATGATCGAAACGTCATTCTAAAAATTCTTTCAATAAAGAAATTTTCGTCGGTTGAAGCTTTATTATCCAAGAATCCTCACCCTTTAAAAATTTTATTTTGTCAAAATCTATAGCATGAAACTTTGTAGCTGGCTAACTCTTGATTAGAAAAAAAAAATATTTTAGACAAAAATAGAGAGTTTTGTCTTCTACAAAATTAATAATAACTATTTTTGCTCTAATACTTATGAGGAGATATTTCGCATTTTGTACAAGATCGAAAACTTGGATTTTTTTTATTAAATATATGAATATAAAACATATCCACAAATCAAAAATACCTGATCTTTTGTATAATAAACCCTTATTTCAGTGGCGGTGCATCAGATGAGACAGGTGAGGCCAGGCCTCACCTTTTAAATTCAATACATTTGTAAAATTTTATCATTTTTTAAAAATTAAAATGTAGGTATTGAATATAAAACTACAATAGGTATATGAACTCACAAACAATTATTGTTACTATAATATGCCAAATAACCATTTAAATAGCGTTATTTTCGCGTGAATTTACATAAAGAGGCAAAATTGTATTGTCCTCATTGGGAATATGTAAGTGCGAGTGAGATGGAACGATTGTCCCTCTCTACGCTCTACACTAGTTCCGGTGTGCCAAGCGGTGCCGGCCTCTCTCGTTCCGAGCCGATCGCACGGCAAGCGCTACAGCAGAAAATACTTGCTTCAAAGAAGCATATTTTTATTTTCAATTAGTGTTTTTTAAAAAACGATTTAGTAATTACTATTTATTGTTATTGTTGTTTTTATGTTTTCATAAATTTAAAACTATTATTTATTTCTATTTTAATTGTATTGTTACTTGTCATAGTTTTTTAAACTAAACGTTTATAAATATAAACAATGTATAGCTGTTAATAAATCATGAATTGTAGAATTATACAAATTCCAACAACCAAGAAGAGACGAATTTAACAATATGAACTATTTACAACAATGGGAATAATTTAACTGAACTGATATATTTTAAGAAAAAAGTTAAATAAATAAATTATTACTATAATTACACTTGCAACTAATATTTTCATTATTAGTTCTTCTGAATTATATAAATATAAAAAATATAATCTTATAAGCGTAAAATAGCAAAATAAAAGCATTGATTAAATAATAGCTACCGGTATTATTTAATCAATGATAAAAGCATCGGAATATTATAATGTAATAATATAATATACGTTAGGATGAGAATTTCTCGGCCTCGGTTGAGTGGTGGGGAGAACACAGTATGGCTGGGCTACACGCTGACAGTCTGGTACGCTGGACTGTATAGCGTCTAGCTTGCCATTCGTGTTTCGGTAGCCGTCAGCCTAATAGTCTTTCGCTCTTCAAAAGATTTGCTGATATGAAAGAACGCCGGATTGATTTAATGTACAAATGAATACTTTATTTTTATTTTCGTACATTTATAATAGGTATAGGTAATATCTAATTGTATGTTGATTATTTAAGTAGCGTTCAAAAATGTTTGTGCTTGAACCGAAAAAGATTTTTTTTAAATATTTGCCCTCACCTCACTCTAAGTACAAGCACCGCCACTGCCTTATTTTTATACCCTACGGTTGAACTAAAGAGCTAGTTTCAGAAAAAAATCAAAAGTAGTAGAATATCCCATTGGAAACATTTATAATAGCATATATGATAATAATTTTCTTCACCTGTGTCTGTGGTTGTTCATGGGGTTGATGTAGAGTCCATCCTGAGGAGCATGGGGCGCCTCGATTGAGTTTCTGGATGTTTGGGAAGTCAGACTAGGAGGATGCAGATAAAATGGCTCCGAGCCATTCTTGCAGTTGTTACATTCGCTATTGTGAGAGCTCTACAACAAATAATATACCAATTTGTTTGCATGAAATGTTGCACACATGTGTACCGTATCTAAAAATATGTGAAACATGCTTTTAAAGTACATACTCTGCTTTGAGAATCAGATTTCCTGTTACAAGAGCAAGGATGTTTCAAACTGCGGTCACTATCGTTGTAGTCGGGGGTTGCTCCATGTTGAACAAGGACATTTAGACACTGTAAACAATAAATAAAATATATGTAAATAAAATTCAGTTGATGTTTGTGAGTCTCAATAAATTTATGAATGTTTGTATCAGAGTTTAGAGAACTTCAACCTTCAAAGAGCATAAAAAGAAAACTGTAAAATTTAAATTTTTGGCTATATTTACTGACCTACGCATTCTTTTCAGATACTGCTAAAATGAAATAATTGCATAGGCTTCCACAGTTTGAGTCATGAAAAATATTCGTTTTCCGGGAATGGACTGTGTCATATTTTGAGTCAGAGCTCAACGTTTCGTCCGCAGTCTTATGGGGCATCTTCAGGAGCAAGGGGGATAGTACTGTCTTAAACAAGGTTACCCGACGTGTCAACCACGCTGGAGGCCGAGGTTAAGGAACAAGAGGGGGAGACTCAGTTTACAAGGTTACCGGACGTGTAAACCACGCTAGAGGCCAAATAAACCAAGTGACGAAAGGAAGGCCGAGAAGACAGCAATATACTAATCTAAAGATACGGTAGATGAGCAAAGCTAATGCGGACCATTATTTGAAAATTCCCGCATTTTAGCTCCTGTCCCTGAGTTTTACAGACGTAAATACGGAGAAACTTTAGAAATATGGAAACATGCTAATAACATCAATCGGGATGATGGCTATTTCTTGAGCCACATGTGGAAACCGGTGATTCTCGGAACACGACACGCCCAATCTACCATTACGAACTCGATTCCCATTGGTCCTCATTAGCTTTGCTCATCTACCGTATCTTTAGATTAGTATATAACTGTCTTTTCAGCCTTCCTTTCGTCTCTTGGTTTATTTGGCCTCTAGCGTGGTTTACACGTCGGGTAACCTTGTAAACTGAGTCTCCTCCTCTTGTTGCTTAAACTCGGCCTCTAGCGTGGTTGACACGTCGGGTAACCTTGTTTAAGACAGTACTATCCCCCTTGCTCCTGAAGATGCTCCATACGACTGCGGGCGAAACGTTGAGCTCTGACTCAAAATATGACACAGTCCATTCCCGGAAAACGAATATTTCACTGCTAAAATGGATAGTGTTTGAGATTCTTATGCTAGACACCTTATCCTGAACATTCTACACATAACTCTTAACTAAAAATAATGCTTGAAAACATGTCTAAAATTTAATTTATTTATTATTTAACATTTCGTTTACTAATGCCCAGTGCTTAAATTTTAAGTGACCCATTTGGCCACCGGTGGATATTTTGATTCTCTTCTGTCGAATCGCGTGTTTAGCTCGCATACAAAATTAAACAAACAACAAAACAAATAAATATATCATCACGGCGTATTACCCATTGCTGGGTGTGCCAATCTACTTTGTACACAGATGTCGGTAATGATGATGACATATTTGTACCGTGCGGGCGTTTACCAGGCGTCAACTCACGGGCACTCATTGCTGGCGTGGAGAGTGCACCACAGGGGTCAATTTAGTGCCATTTAAAATTCGAAATATTTGGCGTCGGTCGGGATCGAACCCGGTTCCCCAGATTCGCGACCAGATACTCAGGCACGTGGCCACGAGACCCCATACAACAACAAAAACATAATAAAAGGACAACACATTAAAAGATAAATAGAAGTCACTTCAACTAAAAAAATCTGATGTGGCCAGCACATTACCTTCCGTCAGTTCTATGTATTTTGTAAAAATGTCATACAGAAAGTTCCTTGAAAAAGATTATATTTCTTGTACATTACCTTAAGGCAGTTGTATGTATTTTATACCAAACAGAAACTTTCTAACAAAAGATCCTATATTTCCAGTAAAATTATAACATAAACATACTGTCAACTACACTTGACACTGACACCTTTCAATCAGAATTTTCTATTTTCTTAATGTAGCAGCTGTTTCCAGAGTTATAGCAAAGCTGACTAATATACATGATATTTAATGTCTTTATAATTTTTTAACTCTATGTCCATTTAATATGAAGCATAAAATGCATTCAAATTGTATAGAGAATAAATAATTCTTTAATATTTATAATAACATTAAATGTGAAAAAATGATATTTAACATCGTTTTTTCAAGAAAAACTGTTAAAATCTTCAAATGAGGGTACTTCCGGTTGACCAATTATAACCAAAATCTAATCAGCTCTTCACATGGATGTAACGAAGAGGAATACGAAAGAATTATAATTTTTGGAATTGTAGTATTAGAGTTATCGCATTAGAAAATTTTGTCACACACAGACACACACACACACACACACACACACATACATACACACACACACACATACAGACATCATCGTAAAAATAGTAAAATCGTATTGTAGGGACCCTAAAACGTGCTTATTCATCAAAAACTCACCACCGAATTTTTTGACCAAAGACAATACCTTCCTTACCTAAAGGTGACGGAAGGTAAAAATCTTATGTGGCCAGTACATGAACTCCCGCCAATTCCATGTTTAAAATACAATGAGCTTTAAGTATCACTTCCAGTTGATCGCTGGTATAAATCTAAATTGTAGTTTCAATAAAGATATACGAGTGTAATAGGAAATTTTGGATTATATTTTATTGTTTATACAGTGTGTTTGAAAAAGTGGATACACCCTTTTTCTCGCTTATTATTGCTTATAGGACATGATTTAATCAGTGCAATATTTGTGATTGAAATGAGGAAAATTGTAATTGTCGTACTTCCGGTATAACCAGAAGAGGCATCAACTTTTTAAATTTAAATACAACCTATACTTTTTTTTTATAAATTTAGATTGCATTTTTTGTTTTCTTTCCGATCATACCAAACTTATTAGTATTAACGTTATTCATTTGTTAAAAATAATTACTTTCTTTCGCTCGATTTTTATCGTTAAAAGGTGTAACTTAATATGCATGAGGGTTATGACAATATTGAAGAACTGAAGAACAGAATACGCAATGCCATGCAAGGAATATACCTTTTGAATTTAACGGCTATGTCTTTCTATCGCTGCAAATAATAAGTAAAATGGCGTCAACAACTGCCAGTTGGACTGTCAAACGAAACATCAAAAATATTGCAGTCATTAAAATATCTGTATTCTCGGTAAAATTTGCATCGAGTTAGACATTGTAGCTTCAACAAAAGCTTTTGTAACTTCTTTCAAAAGTTGTCTGACACTTTTCTCACATTTTATGTCTTAATTTTTTAGAAACAAACGCTATGGATCTCGGTTGTTCTTAGTATACGCAGATCCCCATTGCACATAACTTCTACCTCTTTAAATTGAAAAGGTTTATTGACAGAATAGAGCTTAATACTGTTACGAGCGAGGTTACGAGTGAATTTAGAAGACGTAAAATGTAAACGTAATGTTTATTAATGTAAATAAGGAACATGTTGAATAAATGTTTTGTTACTTGTAAATAAACTTATTAACATATCATGAAAACAATTACTGTCGTAGTCATCTCACATATCAAATTACATCTTTGAACAATAAAAATCGACCGAAAGAAAGTAATTATTTAACAAATGAATAACGTTCATAATAAATAAATTTTATATGTTCGGGGAAAAAAACAAAAAAGCAATCCAAATTTATAAAAAGTAGTATAGATTGTATTTAAATTTACAAAGTTGATGTGACATCCGGTTATACCGGAAGCTCTACAATCACAATTTTTATACAATTAAATCGCAAATATTGCACCAATTAAATCATGTCCTATAAGCAATATGTGTATTTGAAATATGCGAGAAAAAAGGTTGTATCCACTTTTTCAAACACACTGTATAGTCAAAATCTAATATGTTGTTTTAAATTATATACGAGTTTTAAATATCAAATTTGAGAAGTTTTGGATCATATTTTAATATATTTTTTCAAGAAAATCTGTTTAGAACTTCCAGTAAAGTACCTCTTCCGGCTTATCAATTTTAGCAAAAATCCAATATTTCGTTCTCATTAATATAAAAGTCTTCAATACCACATTTGAAAAGTTTTTGATTATATCATAATATATTTTACGTTATACGTCTTATTACAGAACTCTGTTTCTACTGGTAAAGAAAGTTTGCTGTTAAAACCATAGTAACATGTATATAGATTTATTTATTCTATCTCGCTTCGCTATATGTTTCCAAAGACTATTTCGATCAATTAGTTTAATATATTGTGTTGTAGGTTCCAATATTATTTTTTTCAAATTATTTACGATTTACTATATCATAAAACATTGTACAATGCTCAATCGTTACCCGAAATTTACGTGCTCGCACGGATAACCTCGCTTCGCTCGCTCGTTAGGTACCGTGCACTCCCGTAAAGTTCTGAGTAACGGTCTTGCAATGTAAATTACTATTCACGAAAATCTGTTCAGAGCTTTAAGTAAAGTATTCCGGTTTATCAATTTTAGGAAAAATCTAATATGTTGTCCCCCTGAATATAAAAGTCTTCAATATTAAAATTGAAAAGTTTTGGATTATATTTTAAAATAGTTTTTTTTTTTAAATTAAAAACTGTTATGGACTTCAAGTAAAGTATCATTTGCGGTTGTCCAATATTACCCAAAATCTAATCAATTGTTTATATGAATAAAGAAAGCTTAAATACGGAACAAAATTGATATAAGAGTTATCGGGCACACTTTACATTGTTGCCGATTCATATGGGCAATGTTTAAAATGCTAAGTTATGAAGAAGTGGCAACACCGAAGGGCGAGGGACAGAGTGCGGAAACTCATTTGACGGCGAGTATAGCATTATTAAATTGTACCTAATTTTCGAAATTTTCTATCTAATATTTTCAGTTACTAAACATATAATTATGAATTTATTGATTTATATGCCGAATTTTATGTATATCTTTTATATGAAGTATTGATTTCTAAAATAATTTGGGAAGGAACATACAAAGGAAAACTGTTTTCCATGTTAAATGTCTACCTACGTAACGGATTTCAAGCGCAACCCGTTATTTTTAAATTTTGAATTTGTTCTTATCATTTTGTTTACTGTACTACTTGAGATTACAGATTACAATTCGACCTAACAAGTACGCCAACTACATTAAATTTAATTTTATGTAACGTTCCCCAAATTTATTTTTTCCTAGGTCTTATTAAAATTTAAACTGCCCGCTAACAAGCATTCAACTAGGTTTTTTGATAGAAAATCTAGACGTTGATCATTTCTAAATCTCATATATTCTGCGTCAGATGTTACACTACTGTTACAATGACGAGCCAACTGACGGACGTTTTGCGCTACTGTTGCTTTATAGTGTATAGAAACCATATGCACTCTGTATTTTTACTGATCATGCGCAAACAACGGTATCTGACACCACAAATGTGTTAAATTGGAAAATCTGTTGAGGAAATTATGCAAATCGTGGAATAAAGTTGTAAAATTAAGCTATTAAATTAGTTTAAAGAATGTGAACTATTTCGAATCTATAGCATACGACATTGCAAAAATAATTTACTATGCCTTGTTCCACCCAAACCAATATGACATGTAGGTTTACTGTCAAATCAATAGTTTGACAACTGACAGTTTAATTTTATAGTTTGCATATTTTGAGGTGCACCATTGGGATCTCGGAAACTATGAGATACGAAGTCGGATAAATTGGGGCAAAGTTAGTCGGCCAACTTAAAGATGTATTTGTTTTTCCCGAAAAACTTCATAGGCCACTAGATAAATACAAAAAATAAAATTGTACTGATTTTTACTTTAACATATAGCTTCTAAATGTGAAACAATATGGAATTTTGGTTTGCACTTCTTTAGGTCACTTTTTTTTTCTTTCGAACGACTATGCTCGATTTTTTTTATCATTGTTAGATTTCGAGTTATGGGGTAAAAGTTATGATTTTTATATGGACGTCATATTGGAAAATTACACCATTGAAAGAAGAATTTTTTTAACTTTCCAACGATTTGCAATTTATTGATGTTCATTTGTTTCAAACAGCAAATATGCAACAATTATTAATTTTAGAGGGCAAAAACAATGATTGTGGTATTGAAACAAAAAAAAAAATAATAAGTTAAGTTTATTGTCATATGTTAACTTGTATGTTTATTTAAGCCTTACAGATCTGTAAATCTGTAAATAATGAACAAAATCGCAAAAGCTGCCACTCTTACGTATAATTTTATATTAATAAACTAAAATAGATGCGTTGTTGTCAGTTTTTTACAGATCTGTAAGATTTACAGATTTTATCAAAATCAGCATTATTCAGCTCTGAATCACTTTTCTAATTTCGTTTTCAATATGGTCCAAGCCTACTATGAGGCCCAAAAAAAAAATTATCAAAATTAATTGAATAAAATTTAAAATCTAATTAGGAAATTAGAAATGAAAATAAAAAATAATTATGTTTTCATTTGTTTCATTTCCACAATCATTGTTTTTACCCTATAAAATTAATAATTGTTGCATTTTTGCTGTTTAAAACAAATGAATATCAATTAATTGTACAACGGTGGAAATCTATTAAAAAAAAATCTTTCAATGGTGTACAAACAAATGAATATCAATTAATTGTACATCGTTGGAAATCTATAAAAAAAATCCTTTCAATATGATGTCCATATAAAAATCATAACTTTGACCTCACAACTCGAAATCTAGCAGTGATAAAAAACTTTGAGCAGAGTCGTTCGAAAGAAAATAAAAATGTGTCCTAAAGAAGTGTAAACTAAAATTCCATATTGTTTCACATTTAGAAGTTATTTGTTAAAATAGAAATCAGCAAAATTTTATTTTTTGTATTTATCTAGTGACCTTTGAATTTTTCGGGAAAAACAAATACATCTTTAAAATGGGCTACTAACGGGACAACTTTGCCCTAATTTAACCGACTTCCTATTTCTTATAGTTTCTGAGATCCCAATGGTGCGCCTCGAAAAACGGACACCTGTTTGTACTACTAAAAATATATATTATTACCTAGTTATTATACTATATTATAAAATGAATACATTATACTCTATCCGTTTTAACTATATATTATAACTGGCCGCCGATGGCTGCGCTATTACTCCAACGTATACAAGAACAGCAATATATTTTTAATAAGTGTTAAGATGGATTTATAATGAAGTAACGCAGTTGATGTAAAGTAGAAAGTAAAACAAACTACCTAATTTATATTAAACGCATAAATTCTTCCTGAAAACCTCTGAAAATCAATCAGGATACTATAATTTCCACACATTTCGTTCAACTTTGACATCTACTGTTGACAAGTTGTCAATCGTATAACATTTTATAGGTTTTTGAGTTTCGGTTTTAATTTATATTTTATCATGGAAAGTGATACAGAAATAAGCAGTTAATTTGTTTTATCCATTTTATAACTACACTACACACAAAAAATTCTGACAGTAACGGATGGATCGGTATCGGTAAAATGGATCATTGCAGCCATGATCCCGCGAAATTTTCATAATGCTGAATTTTGATTGGCCAGCGGTATAACATTTCATAAAGCTGACGCAGAAAGATGAATGTTGACCAACTCCTTTGTTGCAGCTTTTACATTACTGCTTACGTTATTTTAATATAAAAGATCTCTAGCTTTAACATACGCTTATCTTTTTACGTTAGCTATAGCATTTGCTTTACCTCTTACGTTACTTCATTATAAATCCAGCTAGAGTGAAGTAGAGAGTAAGTAAGCCCATAAAAAATTTGGGACATGTAATTTATGACCCGTAAATTGTGAACAATACTCAGATTTACGGTCTCTTTTACTCACTTTCTTACGCGCCACGCTAGAATTTAAATATGTGTAAAGTTATTCCCATTAAAACAATATACATCATTCTTTACTTCCTCTTTTTGAAAGGTTACAACTAATCTTCTATTAGAATGCTTTCAAAATAATCATCAATTGCAGCATCAATCTCTTCTTCAGACGAAAACCTTGTCTATTCATGGTAGCGGAAGAATTTTGAACAAACCCACAAACAGAAACAAGTGGGTTCTATTGGTCGAATTTAAATCTCTATATCTTTTATTTGAAGTATTTTTACATAAAATAATTAGGTAACGTTTGCGCAAAGAAAAACTGATTTCCCATGTTAAACGCCTATGTTCCACGTAGTTAAATATTTTGACAAATAGAAACAAATGTAACAAGTGACATTACGTGTTTTTAAGCGTTATAATTTTTAGGCATATGTCGCTGTTCTTGTACTAAATTATTTATTTAATAAAAATATTCACTTATCAGATGTTTAAAGAATGTAAAGATTTATTGGTTAGCTGTTTGCTTGTTTGTAATAAAGTGAATGATTTATTTCTTAAAAACAGGATGTTATTGTTAATAATTTTAAATTTTGAAATGACAATAAAATTTGCATAAACAATGCAATGAAAATTTAATGTTACATACGTTATTAACTCCAAATAAATAAAGAATTAATACGAATATAATACACGTATACAGGATATTTCACAACTTCAGGTACAAACTTTAAGGCCATTTAATACTGACCAAAATGAATAAAATAGCTTCATGAACATAGGTCTGATCTTCAACTGTTTCCGAGAAAGAGGTTATTTTGTATTAGAACTGAAGAAAAACTTAATGTTCGAACAAAATTTTGTCTGTGCTGGTAAATAAAGAATAAAATAACAATCAAATATTATATTGTAACGTCAGAAACATTTGGTCCGCGAGCTCCGGCCAGCGCAAGCGCGCCGACGCCTATGATAGAAGCGTTCTAGTAGGTAGGAGGAGACTAGGTACGTGATCGATAACATAGATGCGGCGCGCGGAGGCACGCGACCTACTGTGTAAACAAGAGGGGAGATAAGCGTAATTACCGGCGAATTGTTATGACGTTCGAGAGTTTTCCAGAAAATATTAGAGGTGCTATATAAGCGACACTGCTCTGCCAAAGGATAGACAGTCAGTTAGTTGAATGTGTTATAAATAAATAGCGAAGTCCAGCGGGTCGAAACAAATAATCAGTAATATCGTTTAAATAAATAGTGCGTTGTTAATTGTTTAATAAATAAATAATCTTAGTGTTAGTGTTTAATCCGGCGCCTGAGGTGATCGCCTCGCTGCCTCATCTATCGGGCCGGCCCTGGCCCCATGATGGAATTCAAAAAAGTTATGCCCAGTTTTGTCCAACTCTGATTTTATGCCCAGCCTCCCATATGCGTATTCTGTATTTCTATATCGGTGTGATGCCCTGATATAAATGTGGTTGGGCAAAACTTCAATAGACTAAAAATGCCCAGAATTTGTTATACGACGTAGGTTAGGTTAATACTTAATCCTGAAATTGTGACGAACTCTATCGGTTTTATAAGGGGGGGGGGGTGACCAAATTAAAAAAATAAGAGGAACAAAACTGAGCATAATTTCGGCAAAATTATGTAATAGTTTTTTTCTCTTAATAGGGCTGTAGCGAGAATTTTTGACTTCTAAGTACTATATTTTAAAAGATATTTACTTTAATCATCAAATTTGAAAATATCTCGTAATATCCGTTAATTATTGAAAATTGTGTAATATTTTGAAAAAGTAACATGATCTGAAACAGAATGTGAAGTCAGAGCACATGCAGTTTAACATGTGACAAACTATCGCCTACTTTTATTTATATAAATAACGTAAACTGTTTTCCTATTGGCTATGAATGACGTAATGTATGTGTTCCGACGTCACAGGAGTGGGGGTTGTTTTTCATGATTATTTCTGGCGCCAATCTTTTTTTGTAATTATTTACGAAAATAATAAATTATTATTTTTACCTCCCGCTATCCTTAGTAAGGGAGGTATAGGGATCGTAAAAATTGCATATCGAGATTTTGGTAAATGACCACGTTTTAAGGTCACTAGAATCCAATTTTAATATTTTCACGATGATATCTATGTGTATGTGTGTGTGGATCCTGTTTACGCTCTAACTCAAATACTATCATTCAGAAAATTTTGAAACCTTGTATTTACACCTTATTCTAAAATAGAAAGAAGCCATTAGATTTTGGTGTAAATCAGATAACCTGAAATGGCACTTTACTTCAAGCTCAAAATAGTTTTTCTCTGAAACAATATCTTTAAATGTTATTGTTTCGAGAATTTTGTTATTATAAAAATTAAAGATTATTAAATTTTCTATTGGTTTGCATTAATACTTTTTCTATACATTTTTGGATAAATTTATAAAATTATCTATAATTTAAATCAGAGCCTGCGCTTTAAACAAACACAACTACTTGATTAGACAGTTCATACCTCAAATGCATCTCAAATGTATGTAACTGACAGATAAATGTCACTGTCAAAGAACTAATCATTTCAAATTAATAACAGTAACGTTTTAAAAATAAAATAGTAAATAGAACTATATAGTTATATGGAATGGATTTATATACAGTTTCTATTCTAGTATAACTAAATATGTACGTATGTATATTTAAATTAATGAAAATTAAATAGCGGGAGGTGTTGTGTTGGCCACATCAGATATTTTTTATTACTATGAAAAATATTGTATAAACTTCCATTTAAAATACTTTAAAAAATGTGAAACTGGCTCATTTCTACATGTTGGTGCTAACTTCACACGTCTCTATTACTTTACATCGTATGTATTTTTACAATAATATTGTGCAAAATTAATTAAACGTCTAGGGGCCATTTAAAAATATTATTTTTCACCGCCGGAAGTAGTAATCGATATCTCTGAAATTAAAATCATGACAGAAGTAAAACATTTTGCCTCTAGAAAGAAAGTATGACAGAAACAAACCCTAGGGAATTTATATTATTTAGACAGTTCAGTTGTATAATATACAACATTCTACATTTCATTGGTAATAAGTTTAGAATAGTTGCAGAAGCTGCATAAAAAGTATCTTGGGGTTCTTCTGAGAGTTGTTTTTATATTCTTGATATTCCATTTTAGAAAAACAGAACTTTCAGAAAATTCAACAATTCGGTATTGTCAAGGTGCGAATCTCAAAAACTACTAATTTCTTAAATTGATTGAATAGGGGATTACAGCTCAATCGAATTAAGAGAAATTAGTAAAAAATAGTGAAAGTAGATGCTTAATAATGAATATTAATAAAGAAATAAAATGATAATTGAAACACTTCGGAAATAAGGGGGTTTTTGTTTTAGTAGCTCGTCACTCATATGAAAACCATATATATTATTTTGATTGGCGACTCAAAGACCACCTATAAATATATAACGAATACCGAGTTAGGGGGCGCAGTCTACTACCAATGGAAGTAGAGAAATTCAAATAGCGGACACGTGGCTACCAGTCCAGTACTGCAATTCAGCAATTCTCAAAAAGTTTTTATTGAATATAAGTTTCTTGCATTAAACTTAATAATTTTGATACACTTGCAATTATAAAGCATGTAGACTTGTACAGTGTTACAATATTAATTTGTTTTTTTATAAATATAATTTTTTAAAAGCATACATCTCAAGAACATTTTAGACCCACGAAGAAAACAGTTTTATATAAAAACTTATATTCGTGACGTCACATCTATATTTTCAAACTTCGGGGGACCATAACTCGCTTATTAATAGGAATTTTTTCATCGGATTTTCACCAATAGTCTTAGTTTTACTTATACTTGCTGATGAAATTATATTAAAAAAATGGTGGAATCCCCTATTACAAAAAATGACGTCTAACTTTTATCACAAGCTATTTATTCTGAAAAATTTGGATTCTTGTTATGTTTCTCTCCTTTGATGTATATGTAATATGTATATTAGTAATGTAGAAAGAAATTTGATCTTACCTCGACCTGTTGATTTTCCGCGGCGTCGTTGATAGGGCTTTTACCGTATTTATCCAAGGACAGCCTTGCTCCATGACGGAGCAACCAGCGTACAGTATCCAGGTGGCCTCTGGAAGCTGCGAAGTGGAGCGGAGTGGCTCCATCCCCATCTCGAAGATTGGGATCTACTCCTTGATCTTGGATCTACAAAGAAAATATCGACATTGACATTAGTTATATGAAAAATTAATAATATAATGGTAGTAGTTAAGTATATTATATTCTTATCGAATAGGATAATAAACAAAAATGATTACATATGTTAGAATAAATGACAAATAATTAAATATCACATACTGAGCATAAGTACGTGAATGTATAATTTACTATGTATACGAAAGAGGAAAAATAATTTTGGTTAATTTTTTTCGTTTTTAAATAACATATGGTTTAATTTTTCTAATTATCTAGAGACTTATGCATTTTTCTGGTGAAAAAATGGGCTGTAATTAGCCACTTTCAACCATGTACACCGAAATAGAATTTACAGTTTTCGAGATCACCCATAGCGGTAATTCAATTAATCAAATACAATTTACGTATAAATAAGGAAGAAGGATATGTGAAAAATTCATGGACGTCACTTCACATTTACCTATACTTAAATCGTTCACAGTAATTGATTGTTACATAAATTAAATGATGAAAAACAGTCTTGAATATATTTCAAATCCTACAGAGGTCCATGAATATTTTTTAATCCTTCTTCATAATTTATATGGATACATATGTTTAACAAATTATTATATGTCATTTACATAAAAGCTATATTTATTATCTTCAGTACATTTGTATCAAGCGTTTTACATTACCTATACAGTTATAAGAAATAGAGGCATATGGTACCTACTTAGAAGCCGAAGAAGACTAGAACTAGTAATCCAATTTTACTATACGCAAATAACTGTTTCATAATTTTTTAAATTTTGATAAACGCGCCATGTATTTCTACAATCTTCTCCAAAGAAAATTGTTCACATTGTAACAAGGCGAGAGTAAGAGCAATAATAGATAAATAACTTTTTATAAACTTTTTTAAATTATAGTTTTAATATTCATATTTTAACTCTGTTTATCTATTTAAGTCAAAATTCAGTTAAGAAATTCTTATCATATTATGATAGTCACGACGTTTATTTGTTGATCATTAAGTTTAGAAATTATTAAGTATACGTGCGTGACTTTTAGAGCCCTAGCCTATGCACCCCGTACCCCTAAGATAATCCTGTCCTGCAGATAGCGTTATGTTTTTAAAGATAGTCGGATTAGATACTCGTGAGAGTTAACATGTAAGAGTCGAAATCAGTTTGTCGCGTCGGGAAGACGTGTTTTGTTTTGGACATGTAGTGTCTTTCAGTTTTAGGGCGACGCCCGCCCGCTGGGTTACAGAATGTAACTTATTAGTTATGTTAGGTTTAGTTTAATTGTATATAAAGTTAGTAAATCACGAAGTATTTGTTCATGTCCGAAGTGTTCATCAGTATCAAGTGTAAAAAGTGTTAGTGCTGTGTGTTCTTCCTTATCAAGAAGTCATGGACGCCAATCATCCGAGGCGTCCACCAGTCAGTAAGGTGTATCATCGTTGGAGCAAGTATTTGGAGCAAGAACATATGCTTATTTTAATTTGTAATATGTAAAACATTGTAAATATAGGTACCTATTTGAATGAAATTTCAAATTGAACCACTTGTTTTTATGGTTATGGTTTAGTACGCAAACAACTGCCACAGTCATCAGTCATATAATGACCGGTTTTAAATGAGATTTTTTTGTTTTTCTTAAAATAATAAGTTTTAAGGTGCATTGCGAAATGAAAATTAGGTTTAGATTTATGGTTTATATTTTAGATTTAAAGACTTTGGTCGCATATTATGTAATGACTCTATTCACACTTTAGAATTTAGGGTCTCTAAATCCAAATCATAAAGCTACACATTGCAAGGTCCAAACTTTAGGTTTATAATTTAGTTTGACGTCACAAACTTCAACAATGAGAACGAGTCTGAAATGGTATAGATATATACACCCATCTTTATTTAGAGTTATTTAGTGGATTCGGCTTTTTAAACAAATACGAGAAGAACATGGAGACTGTCATAACTTAATTGCTGAAATATAACCAATAATACCAAGCGAATGACAGTTTCACGGCGCACAGATGTCTGTACATATCAAAACAAATTTTCAGGTAATTTAAACTTACATTTATGAATTCACATTCACAAATGAAAATTAGGTTTATGGTTTTTGTTTAGGTTTAAGTATGTCATGCATAAATGTAAGTTTAAATTACCTGTAATTTAGTTTTGGTATGTACAGACATCTATGTATATGCTTCAAAAACAAGATTAAAATATAAAAACAGATACCCGTGCCACAGAATAAGTAAGCCAACTGGCTTATTTATACTGTACCCTTGCGCCGTGAAACTGTCATTTGCTTGGCATTATTGGTTATATTTCAGCAATTAACTTTTTACAGTAACAATGTTCTTATAGCATTTACTTAAAAAGCCGAATCCATCAAGTAGATACTAAATAAAGATGGGTGTTTATATCTATATCATTTCAGACTCGTTCTCATTGGCGAAGTTTGTGACGTCAAACTAAATCATAAACCTAAAGTTTGGAGCTTGCAATGTTTAGCTTTATGATTTGGATTTACAGACCCTAAATTCTGAAGTGTGAGTCATTACATACTATGCGGCCAAAGTCTTTAAATCTAAAGTATAAACCATAAATCTAAACCTAATTTTCATTTGTGAATGCACCTTTACTTAAACCTAAACAAAAACCAGAAACCTAATTTTCCTTTGTGAATGCACCTTTAATCCTGTTAGGTTTTTGTTATAAATCTCTGAAATGTAACTGGCATTATTCATTGATTTCTTCTTATCTTTATCAAATACTTAATTACTCTTTTGCTTCTTTCTTCTTCTAGAATTGAGCACAAACGAAAGTTAATTCATTCATTTGATGTTATCCTCTTTTTCTCTTAATTACTTGTTGATGTGCAAGCGATATGTGGAACACAGCCGTTCATCTACTCTTAACTAAACACTAAACACTATTTTCTAATTTATAAATTGTAATGCAATTATTTATTTCTACAGTCAAACTGGATTAATAGAGAAACTAAATTATTCTTCTTACTAACTAGGCCAAGAAATCATTATTTACTAGAATTTAATTGTTAGTTTCTCAAAATACATCTTTTTAAGTTTAGTTATTATATAATTATGAAAAGATTGTGAAAATGATAAAAATTTTTGGTAATAAATTTCAGAATATTATTAAAACCGTAGTTGAAAAGGTTATACATTTCTATATTTATAAATATTTAAATGTAAAATTGATTAACCATAAAATAATAATAAATTATATATTAAAATTAATATCTACATTTATAGACATTCACGCAGATTTTTTATCCATTAATTTTCTTGTTTTAAATGCTATATTACCAGTGGCGAATTTAGAAAATTATAATAGGGGGGGCACCAAATTCGGAAAAACAAATTTTAAATATATAGGGTGAGCCCCCTCCCTCCCCCACTTCGTTAACTTTTATGTTGTAGTGAAAAAATACTCATATAAAAGTTTTATTATTTTAAATATACTATTTGATGGCAGATGTAAATATTTTATAAAGTCAGAACTTTTATTTTTTAAATAGCAACCTATAATTATTTCATTAAAATATAAACCCCCATTTTTTGTCTTTTTAATAATCTATTTGGGGTCCTGTACCATAACAAAAAATAATAAAATGTACACTTTATACTTAAAGTATTACTCAATAAATAGGGATTAAGATGAAGAATACAATTTTATAATAATTACTTTGCAAGATATTTGAGATTTGTTGTCAGTGTCACTCTGACGTCACGTTAGTGCTACCTTTCTCTCGCCGCCTACTATAGAACTTGTGCGAGAGTAAGATATAGCAATAGATGCCGCCGTGACTTTTTAATACTTACTACGAATTGCTTCAAAATTAAAAGAACTTTCATTTAAAATAATAAAAAAATCAGAGGGCAGGACCCCAAACATGTAAATGAGTTTGAGAAATATGAGAATAGTATATTGTGTTATTAAGAGTAAAAGTGATACTTTGTGTGGCGAGCATGGAAGTTTGCACGACGAGCTAAGCGAGTCGGACAATTGCATGCGAGGCACACAAAGACACTTTTATTCCGAATGACACATTACATTTTTTTTTCAAACGCACTACTTTTCTTTTTATTTGCTAATTCTATGTAGTTTCTATGGATACTTATTTATTTTATTTCTACCTTGTGAATCAAGTCACAAAAAATGCCATTTCTACGACGTTTGAAAAAAAAAATGTTTATTCAAAAAATAGCCATGTGAAAATAAATAAAATGCAACAATGTTATACAAAACTAGTTAAAACATCAAATTAAGTAATAAGAACAACTTAAGACAAAAAATGGCGGTTTATATTTTAGTGAAATAATTAGTGTTTGCTATTTAAAAAATAAGAGTTGATAGACGTATCTTTTAAACGTGACTTTATAAAAAATATCTACATCTGCCATCAAATAGTATAATACAATATATGAACCATTTGTTCTATTACTTATAATAAAAAAAGTTAGGGGGGGCATCTCCAAAATAATAAACAATTTGAAAAATAAATAGAAATTCTGTATTTTTATTAGTATGTTTATTATTTTATTTATCTATGATGTGTAATACGTGAATGATAATATGTAATAATTAAATTTTTAAAAATAACAGGGGGGGCACGTGCCCGAGTGCCCCCCCTCTAAATCCGCCACTGTATATTACTAATGTAATGAATAAGAACTTTATTAAAATAGTGAAGTGTGTTTCAAGATATAGTACACTGACTTTCACAACAGGCGATTTGTTATGACGATTATAAGGCACTGTCGCATAATCTAATTATATTAAATATATTGTTTGTAGTATTTGTTTTAAAATTAAAAAACCATTATACAAAGTGATTTGATAACCTTTGTTCTAATGTTAATCACAAATTTAGCTGTTCAGGTCCAGCGGCACTGCTCTATTCGTCCTAATTCCTTATAGGATATAACCGAATTATTTATTCATTTATTCGTGTCGAACTACAAATATACTATACAAGTAGTGCTACAGTAAGCAGTATACAGGGTGTTCATTTTAAATGGGCCACCATTGCTATCTCGAGAACTATAAGAGCTACAAAGATGGTTAAATGGCCAAACAATTTTTATTTCACAAGACAAGTTTGAATAAAAGAAAAATTATTTTTTTAGGCCCAGTGGTTCTCAAAATACGGGACAATTTTAATTGACAACATATATTTTTTATTTGCTCATTTGTTAGAGTATTTAATTCAAAATTCAGTGATATCATATTTTTATACCCTTACATAAAGATTTTTTTTTTGAGAAAAATACTTGTAAAGTATTATACTAATTTGATTAAAATATTGCTATAATAAGAGTGCCACGAATGGGAAAATGTCTACATGTTATTTTTATTACACAGAATTAGAGTGCCCTGACAAGGCATCGGCCAGCCAAATGAATGTGCCAAAACACTATCATAGTTCCAGGAAGCAAACTGTAGAGGCGCGACTGTGCTTAAATTTTAAGAAAATGGATTAAATCACCTTTGTGTTCAACACATTTTGCAATATTTTGAATTGTAAAGTCACATAAGTCATCACACATGTCATGAACGTACGCTTTAACATCTTTAATTATTTGGTAATTCAATTTGTAATAGTTTTAGTTATAGTGCCAGTAGTGATTTATTTCGTGATTTCTCCAGTTTTAAAGTGTATTAACCGTGCTTATTTTTTGACGTAATATAGAAATGAAATTCAATAAGCTGATGAACATTGGTTCTGCTGTTGGATATAAAGAGCAGTGCAAAGAGGCAAATAGACGTTTACTTTTATATTTAATGATGAAATATACCATTTCTAATATCCTTTTATCTTACATACTCTTATAAACAAATATTAAAATAGAAGTGTATGTCTATCTGACAAGTAATTTTAAATTTATTTAGGAATGAATTTATAGTTATTGTATTGTGATTATTTAAAATATATGTATGTACTTATATTCAATTTTCTTATTATGTCTTTTATTTTAAAAATTCAAAATTTCAATTTATCTGTACATGACATGTAGGTATCCTATGTCACAAACTACTAAACCGACTAAGCCATCACAGTGTGCGTTAGTTCATGGAAGCAATCTGTAGATGTCATTATTTTGTATTTCGAAAAATACATTAACTGTCCTATCTGTAGTTGAGGTGATCCGTGACCCTGACCTAAAGAAGTGGATATATTCATGTATTTCTTTCATGGCAATCTAATTCTATGTTAAAGAAATCTGATGTGGCCAGCACATTACCTTCCGTCAGTTCTATGTACTTTATACAAATTCCACACAGAAAGTTTCTTGCAAAAGATTCAATATTTCCAGTACATTACCTAAAGTCAGTTCTATGTATTTTGTACAAATTCCATACAGAAATTTTCTATGTTTCTAGTAAAATTATAACACAAACACAGTATGTCAGTTGCAATTGGAGTAAAAATAAATGATTTTTAGTTAATTTCACAAGTTTCCTGATAAGTATTACAATCAGTTTCATACCTAAATAAAGTTCTAATATATTGTCAAAACCAGCAGCGTCGTTAGCCTCAGCTATTTTATATATTAAATATTCATATTTTAATTTATACATTTTTTTCCTCCCATTTTTCCTCATGTGTACTCGTACATATGAATACACGCTTCTATAAACCTATTGTTGTACTACATACTATTCTTATTTTAGATATTAAGTATTAAATTTTACACTGACAACTAAATGACATTTGAAAATATTTGAATATTTATGTCTGAAGCTTACTTTGATGGATACAAGGGCTAAACTTGGTCTACGTAGACTAGGTTTAAACGGGGTCTAAAATTTACTATGAATAAGTCCAGGGTAGTATAAATTAGACTTATTTTAAACCTAGTCTACTTAGACCTAGTTTAAACCGGATCTATCTCAGTTACTATGAATACGGCTGCAGGAGTAGATAACAAGACTAATATAAAATGAATTGCAATGCCAAGCAAGGATAATGACGATTAATCTTGCGATTAATATTTGGATGGGTAGATTTCTAGAAACACCTTATGCAACTGATCAGATAGTCTGCACATGACAACAGTTGCGCATGCGTACAATTACATAAGCAAATAAAATTCTGCTCACCATCCACTTGACACAATTCAGGCATCCCATCTGACTAGCGGCATGCAGTGGCGCCATCCCATCTTTTGCTCTGACGTACAAGGACCCTCCTGCTTCAAGAACAAGGAACTTCAGGACCTCCAGATGTCCTTCCTGAGCGGCTAGGTACACAGGAGTGACGTCGTTGTCCATCTGCGTGTTTGCACTGAAAAGAAACACAAGATATTAACATTATCCTCAACATGTTAAACTAGTACCACTTTCTACCACAAAGGCGCTGCAAAGAGCGGGAAAGTTAAATATGTGGAGCAATAAAAAGCAGGAATTTCTATAAAATGTGGAAAAATGTCAGGAAAATATCAGTAAGTAAATTAATTAAAATAGTAAGTGTTACTAGGATTAAATATGGTAATGTTAGTATGGCTTTTGAATACTAATTAAGTGGTCATATCAAAATAAAGTAAAAGAGAAATTTTAATATACATGTTTTGTAGATAAGTAAATCTGTGTAAACAAATACCTTATATCATTAATTACAAGTATGGATTCCATCCATCGAAGGATAAAGAACTGCGCGAGATAGGGTTTATATTTACGCGTTTGTAATTGGCTAATTGCCAAGACGAATTTACACTATACAAGTTTTAATAGTCAAACATCTATAGATTCAAAACTGAAGGTTAACTTCATAATTTATCGAGAGCGTGCAAGCAAAAAATCATTAAGGTTTACGTGTTGAATAATCTTAATCACTCTCTAAGAAAAGGGTTATTAGGACTTCTGGAATGGTTAACATGTTGAGTAATCCCGATTTCTCTTTACACTCTTAATACAGTTTCGCGTAAAATTTATTACTGAAGCAGAGAACTTTGTTCTCGAAACATAACTAACACAACTAACATGTTACATTCCGTAACTCAGCGTGCGGGTGTTTAGCGCGTGCCCCAAAACTAAAACACACTACATATGCAAAATAACAAACGTCTTCACGACACAACGAACTAATCTATAGTTAATTTTTTTTAAGAATGCAGTACAGGGAAGATAGGGCTTATTTGGCCTTGTTCTCTGATTGGCTTAAATCGAGGAGAAGTTTACACCGACGATATTTATTTCTCCATCTCAATCTTTTCTCTACTCATCTCTCTCTTTGCACATACATTTGTAGTCATTGGCGTAGAATTTATCGATATTTAATTAAATGAATATAATACTACGAATAATTTCTAAATATATACTATAATGTAATATAATATATTATAATGTAATATAATAAAATATAATATAATTTAATAAAATATAATATAATAGAACGTTAAATTATAATACGGCTAATATTATTGTTTGTACGCCACTGCATGTTGAGCTGGCAGTTGTCAATGGCTGCCGTGTATATCATTCTCATTCTCAACTGTCAACTGATCTGTTTGTATCATTTTGATTATTTGCGTTTTTCTCCATTAATGTGTTTGCATTTTATTTTTATAGTTGCCATTTAGTGTATTTAATCTATATTTTTCAATACAAACAATAGTAGGTATTCGTTCTTTCTAGTTTTGTTGTTTTATCTAATTGAAGAAAGTGTGCACTGTCGTGTAATTTTTATACTTCCATGGCTGATAACGAGGTGCCCAGTACTTCCAAAGGTATACAGAAAATTCCGAAGGAAAAACTTTTAAAAAGTGAACATTAGGTAATGGTCGACAACAGTTATTTGGCCCATAAAAGTAAGGGTGCAACAAAAACTAAAGTTGTGGCACTCACTGCAGCAGCTGTTGGAATCTCTGAAAGATCTATGTACAAAATTGTTGCGAAAATGGATAAAACAGGACAAGTTTCATCACCAAAGAAGAAAAGAACCCGCGAAGATTTGTATTCAAAATTATCGGAAGATTATTATGGAGATTGTGCCACAAGGATGATTTTCATGTAACAAATTGTTAAAAACTGTTGACAAACAATTTACTGTGTTTATTTAAATTAACTGATTTGCAAACTTTTGTTAATTTCTTGATATTTCAAATAAATCCATTTTAATTGTATAAGATAATTCTTTTATTATTATTACCATCTTTGTACAATTATTACTTTTTCAAATGCAGTTTTATACAATAAATTTAAATATGTGTTTTCATTAGGCCTTTTAAAATAATTATAACTTAATCAAATTCTTATTTCAAATTACTAATTTCAAAAGTAAATTTAACATTTTTCTTCATTTTGCTGTAATATTTTAATAATTACTGTTACTAAAGTACCAATTTTATATTCAAATGTAATTACATGACTGTTAATATTTCAAGTAACTATATTTGAATTTAGCGCCAAATTTTGTAACTAGATTGACCATTTGTCATAGTGTAAATCAGATTTCTAGTTACTGCATTCTTAAAAAAATGGACTATAGACTCTAAAACAAAGCGCTATCTTCAGGACAGGATTATCTTAGGAGTATAGGGTGCATAGGCTAGGGCATTCAAAATCATACACGCATACATAATAATTTCTAGACTTAATGATCAACAAATAAATGTCGTAACTATCATATGACAAGAATTTCTAAACTGAATTTTGACATTTATAACTAAAAATAGATATACTTAAAATATGAACTGAAACTATAATTTAGAAAAGTTTATAAAAAGTTATTTATCTGTTATTGCATTTACCCTCGTCTTATTACACGTAATTGCATAAATTAATTTCATTGTTAAATTATTTTACGTAGTAGTTATAGCTAATTTTTTTATTCCTAATATTATAGTATCCAGAGGTACAAAATATGTACTACCCTTAATTATAGGAATTTTGAAAGAAATAATTTTGTTCCGTAACCGGTACGTTATGTACCACATGACATTCTAATATGTACCTGAAGTTGTGGGATATTCTGTATACTTTCTTCTGTTACTGTATCTTCTTAACCAGAAGCGTATCTATGGGGAAGCCATGGACGTTATTCCTAGTTATTTTTTACCTATAAATATTTCTACATTTTTACTTATAAAATATTACATACAATGCAAACATACACAAAAAATATACTCTTGCTAAAACTAAATAAATGCAGTAGTTTTTGAGATACATATTTTAATTTTTAGAAAAAATCAATTATCCAAAATATTTAGTTAAAAAACAATCAAGTTACCAGCCTGCATGCAATTCATAATAATTTAGAAGTTCATACATATACCACAATAATAATACATCAGTGTTACATAACTTTTATTATACTTCTAGATCTTTTCCCGTTTTGATCTATATTATTATAATTCAATAATTCTATAAAATGCGGAAGACTTTTTCAGTTCACAATTTAATAAACTATATTGGGCGTACCAGACAATCATCCTGTACCTACTCCACCAATATAAAATTATAAATGTCGGTTATGAAATTCTAAGTCTGTCATTATTATTACGTAAAGAATATTAGACTAAACTACTGTAAGTACTATAAAGTAGAAGATATTGTTCACTTCCTGTGAACATCTTTCTCTGGTTTTCACTTTATTTTTTTACTATTTTCTTATTGTTTAGTTATAACATAACGTAATTCTAGATTATTAAGAGATGTTCTGTAATGTCTAGAAAAATAGAAATAAAAAGTTTATTCTTTTATAACACTTTAACATGAAGGTTGAATTTACGATTAAAATATACATTACTATAATTGAATGGTGTTTTAAGATATACGGGGTGTAATCATACTTCGGGAAAAAAATGAAAGCGCATATAGTACTGATTCCAAGCACAAGGTTGCTCGAGTCACGTGTCTGCTCGCGCCCCATATGAGTTATACCTATTTGCACTTAATGACAAATTTATTGTCGAACTATGCTGTTCGGAATATTAAAATAGTTATATATACCTAGGACAAAAAATTGCATATTAAAGCAAACAAGCGAGGCTATAATATGCATTTTTTTCCGAGGTGTATATTACATTTTTCTGTCTACCTTACTAATAATAGATCTAGAAGGGTAGTACATATAATTACAATAATATTAGATCGTAGTAGGCTTAGCGGACGAAAAATGATGGTTTGGCGTACGAAAAAGGTTTTGCGGACGAAAAGGTCTGCAGACGAAAAATGTTTGCGGACGAAAAGTGATAACCTTCTGAAAAGTGTCATTTTTCGTCCGATTTATATATGCAAAATGCAACAATTATTAAGTTTAGGGTAAAAATTATTATTAATGTTGCAATAAACCAGTTGAAAAACAAAATATAATAATTTGGTTGTTTTCATTGCTAATTTGCTATGAATGATCTATGAATTTTAATCGACTTCGTATATCTTGATATACCCATGTTCAACCCTAGGCATCTTGTGTACCTAGATCCTGAATTCAAAAAAATGGCAAAATGCAACATCGAAAGAAGTAACAGTAATTGTTTATTATTTTCACATATAATAATGTTAAGTATTAAGTATTCCCAATTATCAATTTTTATGATCTAATTACTATTGATTATTTATCTTAACGAGGAATTTTATTTGATTGACATTATTATTTTACCTATTTTGCAACTTCCTGAATGTGCAAGTTCATTACTTGCAATAATAACAAGCATACATTATTTAAAATAATTATACTTGTCTCCATTGAAGCATAAACGACCTAATCAACCATTTACCTACCCATAATTTGAGGATATCACCAATTTACAACACTGTACATATAGAAAAACACTAACAACAAAGTGAACAGCAGTTGACATGGATTGAAGCACAGAAGTGAGGTTAGCTGCAATTTGCTTTGAAGAAAGTTCATAAATTACTGTTCAGTTTCCACGGTAATAATGAGTTGTTTACAGAAGAAATGACAAACGTTTTTTCAGATCTTATAACTCATCGTTGAATATATTAGGCCAATGAAAGTGTGCCAATTCACACTTATAGGAGTGGAATTACCTACTGCAAATAGATGAATTAGGTCTATTTGCATAGAAAAGTAGAAATAGGAAAATAAACTTGAAGCTTATCGCGAAAGTGTCATTAATAACGAAATTTAAATGTAAATGAGAAAAGATTTTTGTTAAAATAATGAATCTCACCTAACTTTAATGGCAAAGGAATTCAACCAGTTTTAGAAATTATTTATTAGAATTTTTATATAAATAGATCAGCCAATGTTAATAGACCTTTTGTGACATTAAAAAGATAATAAAGCAAGTGATCTAAATAGGATCTACTGGAATCTCTCTCGAGAACTGTAAGAAATACGAAACGTAGTCGGTTATAGAGGAGATAAAAGTTGCCCCATTAGGTCGTTTTAGTGATATTGTCTACTAGTATATGGAAACAATAAAAGATTTCTAGGTATAGGTTAAAATGTAAATGTTGCAATTTTTATCTGTTGCCACCAAAGGTAAGAGAAGTATAGGGATCGTGCTGAAAATTGCATATAGGGATTTGGGTAAAAACATGCATGTTTAAAGGTTCCTACAATCAAATTTTATGGTCTTTTAGCTCAATTATGTAATTCAAAAAATTTTGTATTCCTATATTCATTATATTCTAAACAGAAAACTCCCATTATATTTTAGTGTCAATCAGATAACCGGAAGTCACTTTAAATAAAACTTTAAACTCCAAATGGTTTTTCTCAGAAAAATACTCTTAAACATCATTTTCGAGATTTCAGTTATGTGAATTACTTAAAGATCATTTTTTTTATAAATATGCATTAATATTGTAATATTTTATGAACAAATTTATAAAATAATGTTTTATAAATTCCGGAGACTGTATGGTCAAAGATAAACACTTCTTGGTTACGCAGTTCAGTTCTTAAATATACAGAATGCTTCTAAACCAGTGACAAATTTTAAAGATATATAGTACTGATCGAAATAAGTAAAATAAATAAATAAATATATACATATATACAGGAAGTTCATTTGTTAACTCGAGAACTATAAGCGCTACGAGGTCGGTTAGATTAACAAACAATTTCTATTTTACTAGACTATTTTAATGAGCGTAAAATTATTTTTTTTCAACCTGTCCCCACAGGGGACCAACCTTGTTATTTTAAATGAGATCATATATTTTTTATTTACTTATTAGGTAGAGAATTTTATTCTAAAATTAGTGATATACTATTTTTATACCCTCACATAACGATTTTTTAAAGAGTGCCACGGATGGAAAAAATGAGTACATGTCAAATTTTTTAAAATAAAAATAGCGTGCCTTGGTGAATATTTTCTTCTGTCTATTGATCATAAATGTCAACATGTCAACCGAGTTGTCAACGCGCATAAAATATTCACGTATTTGTTTCATGGCAGTCTAATTCTATGTAAGAAAAATAACATGTATTCATTTTTGTCCATTCGTGGCACTCTTATTATAGTCATATTTTAATCATATTAATATAAAATTTTATATGCATATTTCTCAAAAAAATCGTTTTGCGAGTGTATGAAAATATTATATCACTGAGAATAAATTTATATATATATATATATATATATATATATATATATATATATATATATATATATATATATATATAAACTGTAATAAAAACAATTTACTACGATTTATTACGAACACACAATATATTAAATTTATAAGTAAAAAAACAAGTGTTACAAATCAACGAATATTCTTTAATGTTCCGAAGATGTGTGGCTATGCTTGTTCAAATTTTGGATTGCCCCCCTCTGGATACGTCACTGCTGATAATACGAACGGGGTTTTACGGATGTTTGGTTTTATTACCAACAATAGCAACACTGTTAAATAACCGGCGTTTGTAATACAAATTTAAAATCGATCTTTGGGTCAAGGTTTACGAAAACCACTAAACCACGTCCACATTACCCGTTGTAGAAAAATGAATACTTTTCGTCCTACATTCTTGTATTTGGTATTTCACAAGTAAATCTAATAATTGTATAAAAGAAATAGAACAATGCAAGTTTAATTTGTAATATTTATTGTCAGATAACAATATTGCTCGAAGAACTACTTGTATTTCACAAGAGTAATGACGATATTTTTCTAAATTTAATTGCATTTGCACCAATAGTAAAGGTAATAGTAACAACTGAACTTAAATCATGTACGTGCTATGTTATTTATTTACCTAAAAATGTAATTTAATTTTGCCTTTCACTGTTAATAATAATAATATAATCAGACTTAAATAATATTTTTAAGATTATGTAGTTTGAATGTTTAATTTATTAGACCAGATTAAATTATACTAAATTGTAACAGGAAGAAAATTATTTGAAAGATTTTACTTCTTAAATACAATCTAAGAAAGTCGCTGCTATAATTTTGGGAAATAAAATGGCTTTATTGCTTTTCAAAATAATCGAAAGAGCCTCGGAACGAGCTTTTATTTCGACACGCATTTTTTTTTTTTTGTTTTAGAATGTTGGTACTAGATGATATTCACTTGTTCATAAATCAGAATTGACATGATATTTCAAATAATTTCAATAATTCAAATTTCTCTAACTCGATTCAATATAGCAGTTTTTAAAAAATTAGTATATAAAAGTAGCAAAATATAAAAACTAGTATAAATGACTCATTTTATAAGACTTTTTTTCGCACTTGTCATTTACAAAAACTTTTGACGCGCGCGAAAAAACATGTGTCGTTCTTTAATATATTACAGGGGTCGGCGCTTGAAGTGTTACCAATTAAAAATGCTGTAATTTTGTCAATTTTTTTTTCATATATAAATTTTCAGATTGTTACGAGAGCTGGTTGGCTAGCAATTTATTGAGTGGCATTGACAAAAAAATCACGAGTTGTCATACGAGTGATTTTTGATCAATGTCACGAGATGTATTGGCAACAGGCTCGAGTAAAGCACACTATTTTTATCTCGAGAACTATAAGAGCTACGAGGTCGGTTAAATCAGCAAACAATTTCTATTTTACTAGACTATTTTAATGAGCGTGAAATTATTTTTTTCGGCAAGTGGTTTTCAAACTGTGAGGTCCAATTTTGTTATTTTAAATGGGATCATAAATTTTTTGTTTACCACGAATGGTATTCGGATGACTATTTCCAAAATAAAAATCAGGTAATCATTTATATATATATTTTTCTTGACAAAAATCTTTTAATTGTTATTGTGTTTTGAGGTGTTAAATTTAAGTTTGTTTTTTTAACGTTTTAAATAGATTCCTGTCCGAATCGACTCATTTTTAATAAAAACTGTAACAATGAAAATATACACACTTTGACAGGTACGTAAACAATATGTTTCTAAAACGTCAAAAATTTTCGCTTATCAAAACTCACTTGTAAAAATACGACATCTTATTAGCTTATTAGCGAAAATATTTTTGTGACGGTGTTTTGTCAAAATGAAACTTGGTAACTATGTAGAATCCTAAATTTGGATTGGCTTATAAATGTATGAGGAAATAGTCATCAGAAATGACCAACGTGCAAATGTTTTATCACATCTGCTCTTGCTAGGCGAACTGCCTTTTGAGCCGGTGTTAAATCTTTCACTTTTTCTATTGTGTAGAGCTTCAATCGTTGTCCATTTTTTAATATGCGCCCCGTCCTTCGAGCAGCACATTGAGATTTTTCGCCAATTGAACTGCGCTTTGTTGTGGATTACGTTGAATTCTGACTTCTGGCCTTCACCTTTCGAACCATACCTTGCGATGTTAAGATTTATTTATTTGTTTTAATATGAGAAAAAAAGACAATTTAAGATCTCTAGTATAGTTGACATATTGAGTAATTCTAATTTCTCTTTGCCTTTTTAATATGGTTTCGCATAAAATTTTACTACTTTGGTCTCGAAATACACATACATACGGTAAGTGAAAAAAACAGAGACCAACTCGGAGACAATAGTAATAATAGTATATTACAATACGAGTGAAGAAACTAAGAATTTCGCTCACACATGTGCCAATTGAGCGAATTCGTTTCTTCACGAGTGTTGTATAGCGTTTTGTTCAATTCTGCTATAGAAATATTAAAAAAATATATTAAAATTTGTATTAATAGATTCATACATGGAGTGTAAGTTAAAATAGGCGGCGGGTTACGTTACTATTGTTTGTGTTTATAAACATTTGTAATTGTCAAGAATAGTTATTTGTTTAACTGGACACTAAAATACCAGATTTACAGCAGAAGCAGCCGTTTCATCGTCGAGGCGAAACCGAGGCAATAAATGCCGTCGAAGCTGTAAATCTGTGTTTAGTGCTGTGTTGAACACTTTATTTTTTTACCGATTGAAAATTAACATCAATTTAGTGTTTATTTTTAATACATATTATGAATGTTATCTCCATCAAATTATGTTGTTATACGTTTGTTGAACGGTTGCTATGTAATAGTCAGTAAAAAGGTTCTAAATTAATTTCCGGTTTTCGTGATATATTTTGGCAAATAATAATTAACATTTTCTATAAAGAACTCTATTCATTCTTGACAATTACTATAATCTAGCTAATTAAAATTATCAGACCAAAATACAAATTACTTTTCAATGTATTAATTTATTAGCTAGCATTGTAAAGAATTTTTATTGGATTTATACTGTTAGCTGTTAGCAGACATCTTCGTAATTAAAGGTGAAAATTAGTTTGGTATTTGATGAGTATGACGAATAAAAAGTGAGTCTATTTGATGGATTCGAAGACTCAAGAACCAGTTTAACAATGTCTGCCATACAGACTGAAGAAGGCTTCCAGAAGCTAACAAGTAACGGTAGTATGAAAGATCTGCTACTATATAAAAGTAAAAAAATAGGTATGTTCTTTAATGATTGCATTTATTTTTAAGGCGCTAATAAAAACTTATGATATTTGCGCTAATTTTTTCATTGCTGTAATTTTGTTCTAGTTTAGAGAATAGTTACAAACATTTTTGCTTTTTTTAGGCTAGATAAATGCATAATTATATCGTTAATGACTATGATATTGTAGCATTTCGCTTGTCATAGATTTCAGCAAAGAGTAATTCGTGAAAGATACACGGTGTATACAAGAAGATATAATTCAACTAGTGTGTTAATTAAAAAGCGAGCGAGTTTTTCCTTGCGCAAAACCGTGGCAAAAACAACCATACCTAGTCCAACTATCTTAAATACATACAAAATTATGTATAGTTACATCTACTTTCAAGGAATCTTGGTAAAACTATTTATTCAATGAAGAAATGCTGAAAAAAGGAGTGCTATCCATTGCAATTTACTAACTGAGGTCGGTTTGTTACATAAGACTGAATCCAACGCAATAATGATCCATGAATTCCCAGCGATTCTAGTTAGGGTAAGGTGATGGACACGATCAAAAGCCTTGCTGAAATCCGTATATTGTAACGTTTCTGATTTATTTGGGCAAAGTGTAAATATTAGACAATTATTATTAAATAAAATTTATTAAACTATAATGAAAGTTACTATTACTAATATTAAACAATTATTGAAAACTAATTAAGACTAAAACTATAATTAACTAGGTAACACTAACACTATTTATTTAACCAATTAACACTACTATTTATTTCCACATTATAAATTATTTATTTCACTACGCGTTCCAATCTTAGACGGCCGGTCTGTTGCAGACTCTTGTAGACTGTTTACGCAATGTTTATATCACTATATTTATATCACTATATACTTATATCACGTTCAACAGTCCGCCTACCGACCTCCAAAGCGTCTATATACTCAACTGACTCAGCAGCGTCTGTATATTCAACTGCTCGGACAGAAGTCACCAGTTTCACATCACTATCTGTCTATTTATGTAACTCTCTGCCTAACTTCCACAGCCTTAGTATCACCGACTGTCCGTATGCCACAATTCTTCAACACCACTGCCGAGTATCACTTCCACTTGCTATTACTGTCCCCGTGTACCTAGCTTCCCAATACTCGTCAACACTACCGAGTATTCACATTAGAGGTGGGCGCGTGAGTAACTTTTTGTTCACGATCACGCACGCTCACGGAACTAAAAATGTAATCACGACCAATCACGTACGAGTTTTTATGCTTGATTCACAATCACTCACGCTCACGATTTTATTTTGGCAGTCACGCCCGGCGGGTCACGTTCGTGTCACGTAATTGTTTCTATGTACATTTAAGCCTGTTTAACACAGTCATTAGTTTGTTATCAAATTTGTTAACAAACTGGTAATAAGTTAGGGAACAGATTGGTTTCATTGGAAACGAATGTTTATGGACCAATAGGTTTTTCTATTCCATCACAAATATCACTATAAATTTGGTGACAAATTTGTTAACAAAATTATGAACGTTTCAAACGGGCTTAAAGATTTGTATATCTTTAGTGAAATTGCTCCAACTGTGTATACAATTTTAGGTACAACAATAACACTATTTTTATATAAAAAAATACTGTTGATGACATATTTGGACATAATAATAATAAGAATGTAAAATAAAAGATGGAAATTGACAATTTTTTAAATAAAAAAATAGAAGAAAACTTGCATTCACGCCCGATTAAATTTCAATCACGACTGATCACGCACTATAATTTTTAGTGCCTCATGCTCTCGTCCAATTACGACGCAAAATTTAAATTATATTCACGATCACGCGGGTCACGTCGTAACCCATCGTGACCCGAAAAAATCACGGCCCGCGCCCGCCTCTAATTCACATCCACAGCTATCCCAATATACCAGTAACTTCCCGAGTACCTACTCGACACCATCTGCATACGCTCAATACGATACTGCTGTGCTTCTCAACTCACTAACACTTTACTCTCTAACACTCCATGTCAATGTCTCTATGACTCTGTATGTAACTAACTGTGTCTCTTGAGCATAGCTACGTCCCTTATATACAGCTGTCATTATTTTCTAGAAAAGCCCTAGAATGTTCGACCGCATAACAATGAACACAAAAGGCTCAGGCGACCGGAAGCAATTAAACACGTTGCGACTGGTTTGTTTACGTAGCCCGGCTGCTAGCGCGATTGCGTCATCGCTATAAATAGACACTCTCTCATTGCTGCAGCGACGGCGTGGCCACAGCGGCGGCGACGGCGGGCGTTCCACGTTACAATATATAACATCCACTTGCGTTCTATTATCCATATTTGAACTTAAGTATTCAGTAAAAGGAACTAAATTTGTAGTAATGGATTTACCGGGACAAAATCAGTTTTGTTCCGGAATAATTATATCATAAAGATCATTCTCAACCACTTTTATAACAAATGTATTTTACTTTCTAGAAAAGAAAATGTTCATTGATTTTCCTGATGGTAAATTACGAGATTCTTATAAAAGAACCAATGTCCTATAAAAACCAATAATAAATACGTAATTGCTCATCATTTTCATTTTTGTTAGTTAACATCTAATTTCTAACATACTATAATCATGAATTTGAAATAAATTGAATTACAAAAATATTTAACAAGAAGAAAGAATTTTTTTTATTGCCTTACATTCAAAGTAATGGACTAGGGTGTTTTTGCCGGAAGCCCACTAATTACAAAACGTGTAGGTATGGAAGAAAATAAATATACATAAGTAAAGAAATCAAAAGTAATGAGGACAGCTAAAGAAGAAGGACCCGTACACATATGTAAAGGCCAACGCGCACTTCAGCGACCGAAGCGAAGCAAAGCGAAGTCTTTTCATTCAATGTATTCTTATGTGTATACGCGCACTTTGGAGCAGCGAAGAGCAGAGCAACGAGGCGACTATTCACATAAGAATACATTGAATGAAAAATCTTCTCTTCGCTTCGCTTCGCGTCGCTTAAGTGCGTGGCGGCCTTAAATATTAGACAATTATTATTAATTAAAATTAAGTGTTTATTAAACTATAATAAAAGTTACTATTACTAATATTAAACAATTATTGAAAACTAATTAAGACTAAAACTATAATTAACTAGATAACACTAACACTATTTATTTAACCAATTAACACTACTATTTATTTCCACATTATAAATTATTTATTTCACTACGCGTTCCAATCTTAGACTGCCGGTCTGTTGCAGACTCTTGTAGACTGTTTACGCAATGTTTATATCACTATATTTATATCACTATATACTTATATCACGTTCAACAGTCCTACAAAATCCAGAAAGGTTAGTAACTTCGATTAGCAATTGTAGGGAAGAAATTAGGTGCAGAATTACTCAGCATACAGTAAAATACAATTAACATCAAGGCACATTAATACAGAACTACGAAAAAGGTTAAAATGCTTTACGTGGAGTTCTATGTTGTATGGATACAAAACATAGACTTAGACATAGGAAGAGGGAAAAAAGTACTTGGAAAGTGTTGAGATAGTTGTGGCATGGTTGTAGAAGATGGATAGGAAGAGAAAGTCAGGAATGTGGAGTTGTTGAGAATTGAAGAATGAAGAATTTTGAGATTAATAAGAAAGAGGAAGGTTATCTGGATTGGACATATTTTAAGGAGATTGTTTTCAGAAAATTATAATTTAAGGGAAAATACATTACAGAAGGGAAATAGGAAGAACGAAATTTAGAATGTTAACAGATATCAAGGAAGAGAGAGGCGCAGGATAGGTTCTCCAAAGTAAGAAATCACAAATGATTATGATTAATAAATGTCATCTATTAATAAATGTCTAAAAGGATAGGCCACATTTGTCAATATGCGTAAGAGGTGTGAAAAATATGACAGATTAATAATTAGAAATATAATTTTTGAATATAATGTGTGTATTCATGTTTATATATTACTATTAATTATTTAATAATTTGCAGAAATCCTATTTCCCTAGTAGCCGACATCTATTCATATATTAATTTATAGTCCATAATTATATCTTTAAGCTGCCTATCTCCTATACTAGAACCTGTTCCATGCACACATACGTATGTATTTGTACTCATATATACAATCAAAATTAAAAAGTTTATATAATAACTATTACACTCAATACTAAATACTACAATTTCATAATTGCTCGAATAAACTGTCACACGTGGTAGAAATTTGACTTGTACTAATTTGCTTACAATAGAAATTGTAATTATTAATGGTTTGAAAACAAAGAAAACATATCATTAAAATATTTGTGTATGTTACTTTTCCTTTTATTCGCAAAATTGTGAAATATAGTTATGTTAATTATAAATATTACAGAATATCTGTTACATTTCTGGAATAATTATACCGTAAATTGTAAGAACGCAAAAATTGCATTTCTTTCTACATTTTCACACTTTATACGAGTTCATGTTTACAGGATATTGTGTAAATGGACTTTCGGTTTTTAAACAAATGTGATTTTCTATTAATTTCAATCATAACGTATTTAGAAAATTAATTTCTTGGTCATAAATACATGTAAGTACGGGTAAATTTAATTTTATATGCGGATAAATGTAAATGTAGATAAAAATTTGCATGATTTTCAATTTAATGAACAGATGATTCACGAATTTGAATAAATTAATATTATATTATAATGAAAAAGAAATCACTTGTAATTTATTTGATCAAACATAAATTACATACTACATATGAAGCATGTTAACTATTATTACTTTAAAACATAACAATTGAATTATTAATACAATAAAATATATTAAAACTTGGACGGCCTTATTATAAAGCATGTATTTCTAGTGATGTCAATGATACGTGACTACACAACTCCTTATTCCATACTTTTTATAATTTCACTTGACAGTATAACTAAAACTAAGATAAAGGTGAAACCCGGTTAAAAAATTATAAGAGAGTTACGAGTCCCCTGAATTTGAAAAAAGTGTATATTTCTAAATATGACTACGTTTATCTCGACAATTCAAGCGGCTTCAAATATGTTATGACTTGAAATATCCTATTAGACTGGGCGCCAAGAATCATTCTGAACCGTGTTGGGTACACTATGGCCCGCTACAATACTTTGGAGCTGGTATAAACTGCTGTGAAGACAAAGAAAACGACCATCGATCGTATCCGGCAACCGTGCAGGGCGTTTAACACGCGTCACCTCACGGGCACTCATTGACGTGTGGAGAATGCACCACAAGGGAAATTTTAGTGCCATTTAAATCCGAAATATTTCTTTTTGGCATCGGTCGGGATCGAACCCGGTTCCCCAGATTCGCGACCAAACACTCAGGCACGCGGCTATTTTACAATATTAAATTTGTATTTTATAATATTCGTGATGTTTGTAATTTCATACCCTACAGAAACAACTTTTTAGTAGTAATAAACAACGTTTTCTTGACCGATTTCATCAATAATTCTTATACCCCCTATAAAAAAATTGACCACTGACTTTGTCCTGCAACATTCAGAATTTCATTCTTTAGATCTTTCTGAACATAAATCATCAATCAGAATGAATCCACCGGTTTTTTTCAAACGGAATATTTCTAGGCGCCTGCACTATATAGGTTTATTCCAGCGAATTGAAATAGGATTGAGTTATTTTAAATTTTCTAGTTTGACTAATCATTGATATCACCACAAATTATATTTGATGTAATTATTTGTATATCATCAACTTAAAATAATTATTAATAACAAATTATGTGAATAACAAATTAAAAATTAGTATTATTTGTTGAACAATGTTTCTACATTAACAGTAAAAAATCTGATGTGGCCAGCACATTACCTTCCGTCAGTTCTATGTATTTTGTATAAAGGATACCTACAGAAAGTTCCTTGAAAAAAATTCTATTTCTTGTTCATTACCTTAAGGCAGTTGTATGTATTTTATACAAATTCCATATAGAAAGTTTCTAACAAAAGATCCTATATTTCCAGTAAAATTATAACACATACATACTGTCAACTGCACTTGACACTGACACCTTTCAATCGTATAGAGAATAAAATATTCTTTAATATTTATAATAACATTAAATGTGAAAAAATGATGTTTTACATCGTTTTTTCAAGAAAAACTGTTAAAATCTTCAAATGAGGGTACTTACGGTTGACCAATTATAACCAAAATCTAATCAGCTCTTCATATGGATACAACGAAGAAGAATACGAAAGAATTATAATTTTTGGAATTCTAGTATTAGAGTTATCGTAGACGACAAATTTGTTACACACACACACACAGACACACATACACACACACATACACACATACAGACATCATCGTAAAAATAGTAAAATCGTATTCTAGGGACCTCAAAACGTGTTTATTCATCAAAAACTCACCACCGATTTTTTTGACCAAAGACAATACCTTCCTAACCTAAAGGTGACGGAAGGTAAAAAGAGACTTTTCTTTCACAATAATCCTGCTCATTGCAATATTCAGAGCAATATTCTTCAAAACTATGAATACCCATGAAATAATTACAAAACCGTTAGAAACATTCTTTCCGTTCATCCTATTTGAAATGTAAAACTCTGCATTTTTTCATCACGAAACGCACGAACTGTATAGACATTAAAATGCAATTTAACACTGATTTATTTTTATACACTATCACGGTCAGTGTAACAGTGACATTGCACTTTAATTTCAGCTCGAATTTAAGAAAGTTTTATTTTATACGGTCCACGAGCAGCAAGTAAAAAGTTTAATTCAATTTGAAAGAAAAAGTTAAGTTGGATAATTTTATATTCAGGTTTTGTACTCTTCAACGTTTGTAAATAAGTAGTTGTTAAATGGTTCGTCAAGTTTTTGAATTGAATCATTTATTAAATAAAAAGTTAACAATTGTAATAAAAAGCAAATATACAATAAAAACGTATTAAAAAACTGAAGTATATATCTACTTATATTTTAACGCAATTTAAATGCCATATACATTTTTTTACTTCCTTGTACAGAGAAAAGGAAGTATTGTAATCGCGAAAAATTTCGGTTTTCAGATTTCAACGGAAATATCCATTTTGACCATCCCTGAATCCATTTTGATTAATTTCGTCGTGACGTCTGTACGTACGTATATATGTACGTGTTTCGCACAAATGAAAAACGGTAAGCCGTAGAAAGTTGAAATTTTGTATTTAGGACTATTATGACATCTAGTTGTGCACCTCCCTTTTTGGTCATTACATAATTTCCAGAAGTGGTACTTTACTTAAAGCCTGTAATAGATTTTAATGAAAAACTATTTTAAAATATAAAACAATACTTTTCAAATTTGGTATATAAGACTTTTAAATCAATGGGAATAACATAGTAGATTTTGGTTAAAAATAGGCTTACCGGAAGTGACATATTACTTGAAGTTATTAACAGTTTTTCTTGAATAAAATGGTTTTATTTTGATTTTAGAAATAAATGCTTCAAATAATAGTTTTAGAGAATTAAATTCTGCGTCTAGCACATCCAATATTATTAAATTAGCCCTTTGAATAAGCGAGATATGGTTTTTGTAATAAAACTTGATATGGATTAGGACAAAAAAGTATAAAAAAATAAAAAATTAATGTTAATGTAAAATTACGTCAATAACGTGCAATTTTATAATTGGGTCTATGTTGGTCTTGCGTACAAGAAAGTCGTGTGGTGACCACATCAGATTTAAAAAAAAAATCAATTGATGTAGTCAACACATTACTTCCCGCCATTTAATGTTTATATCACGATAACATTGGGAAATATTTTAAGTTTTCACTCTTGTTGCAGCTCCCTTATTTACTCGACCTCGCCCCAAGCGTCATTTTTTAAATCCCTAATTGCTAACATCTCGTTTCCAGTGGTGTATTTACGGGGAGTGGAGGATGGGGGGTTATGTTTCCAAGGGGTTCGTACTTTCAGGTCTTGTTACGTAAATTACTATCACATAACAATTGTAAATACGCCACTGCCCGTTTCTATCACATAAAGGATAACGACAAGTCTCAGAGACTCCTTTTAAAAAGTTTAACACTGACACGCCTAGAATTTGTTTATAATTTTAAAAAAAGCAATTGGAAATGGTTTGCACGAATTTTTGGATAAATTTAATATTAAATTTAAGTCACCCATTACACTATTCCAAATTCATACTATTTTCAAGAATTTATCGCCTTTTTGAAATCTGGAATCCATTGCCAAGAAATTTAATGCAAAAAATAACGAAACAACGAAAGTAAACAATATATTATTTGTTTTAATTTTTGATGGCATGCCAGATAGGAACCACATACGTTATTATGAAAATAAACAATTAAAACTTGAAATTTCGACTGTAATATACCAAGTTTTTTATTAATTAATTTATAAAATTGCTTAATAAATAAAAATAATTGTTAACAGATCGCTTTCAATTTAGATGAAGTTGCATAAAAAATAAAATAAAAAAATAGTAGAGTAGAGCATGTAAGGAATTATGGACAGAAATCTATAAGAAACGTTTTAGTATCAAACAAATCAAATATAATAAAAGAGAGATTGGGACATACAACACAATGTAAGATCAACAATTTGAATTGCATTAAACTATACAAATTAATCCAAACGACGTCAATACCACGGTATTTATTGGTTATTATTATTCGTGTCCAAACAAATATGTCATCATCATTACCGATATCTGCATACAAAGCAGATTGGCACACCCAGCAATGGGTAGTATGCCGTGATGATATATTTATTTATTTATATATATATATATATATATATATATATATATATATATATATATATATAATATAAATAATTAATTCACAATAAATATATAAAACATTACAACAAATATTTCTCACTCCTTATATTGAAGTGACCGATTTTCGGTAGCGAAATACCGCATCCGGACCAAATGGAGTGAGTTAGCTGAGCTTGTTGTTATAAACATATAAATAGTCAAATTTGGAAATTATGGAAGTAGGCCTTATGCATCGCCCGGCATTAACTAGGACGGAGAGGATGCATCTTTTCCGAAGATTCTCTTCTTCATGCCAGAGGAAAAACTGGCAGAGAAGTGGCCTATCTAAGTATTCATCCAAAAAATTGCACAGTTTATAGAAGCTGGTGTTGCCCTAGCCAGATCTTCTCTCGTGCATTTCTCTTCTAAGTTGGCGCACGTGAACAGGTGCGGGTCATTGTTTGTTCTTGACCACAATGACGTAAAGTGGGTTCAGTATTTATTGACCAAAAAGAAAAATATCAAGATGGTTGCCAGATTTAGATGTGGTAATGAAGAGAGAAACAACAAATACTGGTTGTTAAGTGAAGAGAGAAGGTGCAGGCTATGCGGGAGAGTAAAGGAAACATTTAGGCATCTAAAGACATCGTGCAGAGAGGTTCAGAAAGAAAGAAGAAATGAAAAGGTTCTGTTAGACGACTTACGGTCAGGACAAGACTGGATGAAAGAAGTCATCAAAAAACGCGGGGATGATGTATTATCAATATAAAATGTATTTATACCGGGTGTAGAAATGAAATCGACGCATAGTGATTTCAATGTAATTTTTTTAATACCGCTATACCTCATTAGCTATTCATTTTAGTGCAAGAAAGGTAAGAATATAAGTTGTCCAGAAATGAAAAAGGCTTCCTACAAAGGCAATTTATTTACATAATCATTCATATTTCACAAGATATTAATTAAATAAAATTTAATGTTGTTTAGAAAAATTGTTAGAATGTCTTGAAGAATGAAACAATAAGTAACCTGAATAAAATATTCACTTTAACATTTTTTATTTGTTGTATAATTTATTTTAGGTATAAACTCAATTTTTTCGGAATTTATACAACAAATATCAAAGTGAATATTTTATTTAGGTTACTTGTTTCATTTTTCAAAGCACTGTAACGATTTTTCTAAAAGAACATTAAATATTATTTAATTAATATCTCGTGAAATATGAAGGATTATGTAAGTAGGAGCCTTTATAGGAGGCCTTTTTAATTTCTGAACAAGTTATATTCTTACCCTTTTTTGCTAAAATGAATAGGTAAAGAGATAAAGCAGTATTCAAAAAATAACTTTGAAATCGCTATGCGCCACATTTCATTTCTACACGCGGTATATATATATATATATATATATATATATATATATATATATATATATATATATATATATATATATATATATATATATATATATATATATATATATATATATTCTAAGCAAATTTGGCAAGAATAAATCTAATCTAAATATAATAAAAAATGGATTTTAAAATACCGTGGGGCACTACAGGATTTTAAACGACATCTTAGAAGATGAGTTCCAGAGTTGCTATCAGCAATAGCATCACCGTTAAAAGATGTATATGTGTTGTAACAAGGTAACTGCTTTGAAGTTGATAACATTGTAGTTTGTTAAAAATGTAAATGAAAGTTTTTTTCGAACCAGTCCTATTACACTTTACTTTCAACCACAGACAAATAGCAAGCTTGCTGTTTTCTGTGTTTTAACATACCCCAGTCCTTCTAGTCCAAGCCCAGTATATTATTAAATATTTTCCAAGAAAGCTACTATCCTATTACCATTTGCGAGTAAATTTCACACTTTATAAAGAATTAAACCATATTAATTCCATTCCAACAAGCATATAAAGAAAGTTTCTCTCCGCTCGAGACAATTTCCATATTTATCTCATGTGAGATTTTCATTCGACTTTCTTTTCATGGCACGCGTCTTCTGTTTGCACATGCGCACGCACTTTCACTGCGCAGCGGGATAACAAGAGCACATCTCCACGCCTACTAGACGAGTGGAGTGACGAGATGAAGTTAGCAATGTAACACTACCTGTCAGCAGATAATGAATATTAATTTGTGAAAATGCAAACTACAAAAGCGTAGCAAGAGACAGGAACATTGTAATTTGTCAGAGGTGGTAATGCCTTTATGTAGAATGTAGAGCAACTTGAATAACAAATTATAATAAAAGAGTATTATATACAATAGATTTCCAGTGGCGTATTAAGCACTAACATTTTGCGCCCTTTTCGACTGTTTTTCTTTTTTGGATATAATAAGTACACAAACTTTATACAATTTTATATACTAATTTAAAAAAATAGTTGGTTTCTTACTATAATCAAAATGAAAGCATTCAATCAATAAGAAATAAACATTAATCCAATTTATACAATAGAGAATATAGGTCGGTATTAACTTACATAAGTACTTAAGGAACTGGGAACTTACGACATAAACAGGGCCGCTCCGTGGGTATAAGGCGCCTTTGTGCTATATTATATTTTAGCGTCCCTTCCCCTCATGATGTAAAATTTGCTAGATTTAATATATTGATGAATTTTTCCTAGATTCATTCTTGGAATCAATAGGTTATAATCAAAATCGTTTGTAGTAATCAACAATTTCGCAAAATAATAGTATGTATTTAAATATTGGATTCATTGTGGAGTTCATTCTTGTAATCAATATTCTTGAGTTATAATCAATATATTCATTGTTGTAATGAACATTTTCATATTTATTATTTCAATATAGCAATGCTAGAATAATAACGAACCAATTGATACGATAATACTAGAGCTCTAATGCAAACAAATTTAAAAATATATTGTTCACTTTTATCACGTTAATTTGTAAGTTTTATAGTAATTTTGTCTTTACGAACAAGAGAATTTTATGAAAATTTACTATTATTTACTTTACTGTCTTGAAACGGCGCCCCTCAAAGTCAGGCGCCTTTGTGTGGGGTACAACCTGCCCACCACCACGGAGCGGCCCTGGACATAAAACTAAACTAAAATAGTAAACAAAACTTAAACAATGATCATATAGAATAAAGAAAGTAACATTATGTAGAGAGAAAAAAAGCAGTAAACATAGACATTAAGTAAATTTATTTTTTCGAGCTTTGTTATTAGCAAAAATGTCAATAATTTCTGTAAAATCAAGATTAACAAATCAGTTTCAATAGCCATTATAGCTCAACTATTCAATTTTGTGTCGAGAGTTTTGATCTTTCTTATAACTCTTAATAGGGCCCTCCACTCTATTTTTACTTCCTTGTACATAGTAAAGGAAGTAATGTAATCGCAAAAAATTTGGAAATGGAAATATCTATTTTGACCATCCCTGAATCCATTTTGACTAATTTCGTCGTGACGCCTGTGCGTACGTATCTCGCATAATTCAAAAACGGTAAGACGTAGAAAGCTGAAATTTTGTATTTAGGACTACTATAACATCTAGTTGTGCACTTCCCTTTTTGGTCATTACATAATTTCCAGAAGTTGTGCACTTCCCTTTTTGGTCATTATATAATTTCCAGAAGTGGAACTTTACTTCAAGCCTATAATAGATTTTCATGAAAAACTATTTTAAAAATGTAATCCAAAACTTTTCAAATTTGGTATATATAAGACTTTTATATCAATGGGAATAACATAGTAGATTTTGGTTAGTTGTTAACAGTTTTTATTGAATAAAATGGTTTTATTTTGATTTTAGAAATAAATGCTTCAAATAATAGTTGTAGAGAATTAAATTCTGCGTCTAGCACATCCAATATTATTAAATTAGCCCTTTGTATAAGCGAGATATGTATATTTAAAAATTATATACTTTTTCTACTTTAGTTCTTTAATATGTACTTTCTTTATGACATCCAAATGAGTTTTATAAAATATTAAAATACATATTATGCAACCGACATTGAAATTCCTGGACATGAAATAATGTACATTTTTTGAAAAAATGACCAAAATAGAAAAAATAGTATAAAATACACGTTTCATAAGACATTTCAGCGCACTTGTCACCTTAGAAAACTCACGGCAAGCAGCTCGTTTCTAAGAATGACGCGTGCGCTAAAATAATGTCTTATGAAACTTATTGTATCTTAATGTACTATTTTGTTTTTTGTAATAAAGCTTGCTGATTAGGACAAAAAAGTATAAAAAATTAATGTTATGTTAAATTACGTCAAATACGTGCAATTTGATAATTGGGTCTATACGAGTATTTCATGTTGGTCTTGCGTACAAAGAAGTCGTGTGGTGTCCACATTTTTAATAAATAAATTTTGGAAACAAATAGATAGTGCTTAATATCTCTGAAACTATTAGGAATTTTGAAAAATAAATCAATTTTTACCCCCCGCCGACCGCCCTGTAGTGTTTTGGCTTAAAATAACTATCTAAATTTCAAACCATTAAGCCCTTTGAAATCTAAAGAAATTTTGGCAAAAAATAGATAGTGTTTAATATCTCTGAAACTATAAGGAATTTCGAAAAATAAATCAAATTTTACTCCCTGCAGACCTCCCTGTCTTGTTTTGGCTTAAAATATATCATATCAAAATTTCAAACCATTAAGGCCATTTGAAAACGAAATAAATTTTGCCAAATACAAACAATTGAAATTTCACATTTTGACAGTGCTGTGAATTTTGTATGATTGTTTACATTAATATACATTGTATAAAACCATAGCTACCTATATAGATGGCTATGACCAAGCAGTGCGTTTATAGATCTGCTAAACAACGTGCTTTTAGTGATTCATAAGAACATCGAAATAGAAATAGCAATTAACTAGTGTAGCGGAAAAGTGGATGTCCATTGGGAGCGTTCACGCCAAACTTTTGCAGGTGGCAGCACACTGGTCACACATTTTATTTTATATTTAAATTTAATTTATCGTTATTTTCCATTCTTCTTGAGCTATTGCTTCAATCTAATCTAAACATTTTATACTTTCGGTTTCATAAATAAATGCCCTATTTTATTTTCACAGTAGTGCGGCATTTTGTTTGGTTATGTAATATACCGACAGAGCAGTTATATGTCAGATTGACCTGTGAAGGTGGTAAATGTGTAACTACAGTGCTATTAGTTCCTGACTAAATGTTTTTATTAAGAACGTAGACAAGTGACATTTCTCAACAATGTATAGTTAGAAATTTGGACAGAGAGCGTTTTTTCTTTGTCGCGCATGAGCGGCAAAGTAACATTTTGCGTTGACAAAAGAGAGCGCAAATGGCTACTTTGTAAATGAACTGTAAAAAAATTATTAGTCCAAGTTTCAAAAATGTAGTGACACTAACGTCACTATGGAGCTCGTCTTTAAAACGGGAGAACAGAAAACGTATAATATAAGATTTCTAATTTAATTAAATGTGATACCATTTTTATTGATTAATATATTAAGTTAATTCATCTTTTGTTATATTTTAGATGTGTGACCAAACGTATAAAGGTGCATTCGCACAAATGAAAATTAGGTTTATGGTTTTTATTTAGGTTTAAGAAAGTCATTCATAAATGTAAGTTTAAATTACCTGAAAATTAGTTTTGATATGCACAAACATCTGTGTAAATGCTTCAAAAACAAGATTAAAATATCGGTAGAGCAGTACTCAATAAGACACCTGTGCGCCGTGAAACTTTCAGGTTATGACAGTCTCCATGTTCTTCTCGCGTTTGTTTAAAAAGCCGAATCCACCAAGTGGATACTAAATAAAGATGGGTGCATATATCTATATCATTTCAGACTCGTTCTCATTGGTGAAGTTTGTGACGTCAAACTAAATCATAAACCTATAGTTTGGACCTTGCAATGTTTAGCTTTATAATTTGGGTTTTGAGACCCTAAATTCTGAAGTGTGAATGGAGTCATAACATAATATGCTTTAAATCTAAAGTATAAATCAAAAATCTAAACCTAATTTTCATTTGAGACCCATTTTTTAAGACCTTAAAACTGGGAGAAAACAGCTTAGTTTCCGATTTTTTGAGACCAAATACCTATTGATAAAGGTTTCGGTATACTTATAATGTAGTTTTTCTAGTCATGTAAAAAAACTTTATAATATTTTTATGGAAGAACGAACGAGTTTTAATATTAAAAACACAAATTTCTTGATTTGAAAAAGTAACACCTGGTTTTTCCCTGTACTCTTTAAATATAAATTTAACCAATAACAATAATCTCTAATTTATAAAAGTAGAACTTTCATATGTGTCAAATAATATAATCTTAGCTGTACCTTAATTTAGATCATTTTAATTTACGACGTGTAGTCGAAAATTCATCAATAAAAATCACATAAAACAGTACTTGTCTTGAGGTATACAATATTCGCAGTTAGAAAGATATAAATTGTTACTTGTGGTATGTGAGATATTTAACGGAACGCTTTTGCAATTTTTAATTAAATGATAGAAAACGATAAATGATTTTTTCAATTAAAAATTGAATTATGCACAGGATAATTAAAATTTAAAATGGCGTTAAAAGAGATAATTATGTATTGTATGTTATAGCCCAATAACTGCAATTTCTAAAAATATTTATAACTAATTAGCTAATATAAATCACGCACTTATTTTCGTTTTTAGTGCAAATTGTGCCAGCACTTTCCAATTTCTTTTTTATTGCATGTAATTCATTATTTTGCACTTAATATATTGTTACAATTTAATAAAAAAACATGACATTTTGCTATAAATTAAATTAAGACGGAAAACGGAGTGATATTTTCTAATTTATTTCTATTAATTTTATAAACGCATTAATCAAATTTAAATTCACATTTGTTATCTTTTTGCATGCTCTAATTTCGGTATATAATTACTAATATAATAATTAAATTAATAATTTAAATTTATCGTTTTATTATTTTTAATATACCTATTTCAATAAAGTTGATTTTAATTACTTAAAAGTTTTGAGAAAATTGATATTTACGTTGTTATTATTTTGATTATAAAATTATTTTATTGGAAGAATGGAAAATAATCGGAGCGGCCTTACATAAATTATTTATGGGCGGAATAGAGATGAGGTAAATGTTTTAAAATGAGTTTTATGATGATTTGATGGGTTTTGATAATAAAATGTGTAGATACGAGGCCAAACTCATATTGGTTGCACATTTTCATGAGAGTATTGTCCCATATGTCTTGCAAGGTGAATTTTACTGTACGCACTGAATTTTTACGAAGTTTCTTTTCACTGTGCCGAAAGTACAGGGTTTCGGTAGAAGCTAAATCTGGACTAGAAGATGACCCTTAAAATACCTCTCGAAGTATTATCACCAGTCATTTGGCCCACAGTTTTCTAAAAGTTTTAAGTCTATATTTAAAGTAGCCGAAAGAATGTGAACAGGCCCAACTAATATGAGTTTAAAATTAATTAATTCAAAATATATTCATAATTACAAGTGCTTTTTTACCTTTTTACCTTCCGTCACCTTTAGGTAACGAAGGTATTGCCTTTGGTCAAAAAATCGATGATTAGTTTTTAATGAATCAGCACGTTTTAGGTTCCCTAGAATGCGATTTTACTATTTTTACGATGATGTCTGTATGTATGTATGGATGGATGGATGGATGGATGGATGTATATATGTGTGTGTGTGTGACGATTTTTTCGGATCGCATAACTTCAATATCACCTTTCCAAAAATTATAATTTTTGGGTATTCCTTTTCTTTACATCTATATGAAGAGCTGATTAGATTTTGGTTACAATGGGCCCGTCCAACTTTTTTTGAATTTTTTATATGTTATGAAGAATTTAAAAATAGAAATTCCGTATTTTTTGTTTTCTTGAAATTATGCTTAATAACGCCAAAAATAATTATTAAAGTTTTAGCGCGAAATTTGTGACGTTAGTGTCACTCCGTCATAAGTAGCGAGAACCGACATACGTTACCATTAATAATGGTAATATAGGTAAGTAAAATTAATAATTTTTGCTCGTTTTCATAATCAGATTAATCATTCGCTTTAATTAATGTGATTTTAAGACTTTCTTTAATATAATATTGCAGGTTATTATACACACCAAGTGTCATTATTATAATTAAAATAGTATTTAAACAGTTTTCTATTTATAATTTAATACAACAATGACAGTATTGATTACAATAATCAAAGCATAGTTCATAATAAAAAGTAATACAACATTTACATTTCTATTTACTAAATGATTACAACAATGACAAGTATTAAGATTACAATAATTAAAACAAATTATAATTTTATTTATTTAATAAGTAAATTTTCTTTTGATCTTAATAAAAAATTACTCGGATATATTAAATATGTACGTGTTAGAGTATGTATAAAGCCAATCGCGAATTTATGAGCAAAATATGCATGGTCCACTGTACAGTGACGTTTTCACAAGGTAACTGGACGACTGTAATGACGCTGACGTCACAACATGGCGATCGTTTTACGCTAAAAACTTTAATTACATTATTATAGGTATAAAAATACAAAATATACAGCAATTTTTATTTCGTTTTCATTTATTTATATTCAAAATTCATATGCGATATGTAATTTCTAAAAAGTCGATGACTTGGACGGGCCCATTGGTCGACCGAAAGTACCCTAATTTCAAGATTTTAACAGTTTTTCTTGAAAAAACTGTAGTGTGGAGCAATGGAATTTTATTTATCTCGCAAATACTGATGAATTATTATGTGTAAACGAAAAAAGCATACCTATAATGGCTTTATTCCATTTTGGCAAATGTTTTTTTAAATAAATTCAGTAATGAAGCATTCGTTTGAAACGTAAAGCCTCTTTCACAAATTCCATTATGGATATTTTTATTCTCAAATCCTTTTTAAGAAATGCTACCTAGCTAGCAAATGTCAAAATTATATCGTTCAACTCTGTCTAGCATTTTGCTACAACTTAGCGCTAGCAGTATATGCTATTTTCGTGTGTTGAACGTACCCATTGATATTTCCAATTTTCAAGATAGCGGATGGGATCATATATTGAATTTTAACTAAAAAAAATCTGATGTGGCCAGATCATTACCTTCCGTCAGATCGTGGTCAGATCTGTGTATATATTAAAAATTCAACAAAGAGATTTTCTTGTAAAAGATTTCATAATTCCAGTACATTACCTTCAGTTCTATGTATTTTGTACAAATTCCATACAGAAAGTTTTTTGTAAGAGATTATATATTTCCAGTAAAATTATAACACAAACATACTGTCAAATGCACTTGACACTTACTTGTCAATCAGAATTTTCTTAATATAGTATATGTTTTCATGGTTATAACACAGCTTGCTGCTTTATGAAATTTAATTTCTTTATAAATTTATTACTCTATATCCATTGAATATGAAGTATAAAATGTAATTAAATCTTATAGAGAATAAAATATTCTTTAATATTTATTATAACATTAAGTGTGAAAAAATGATATAGCTTTTATAACTCCCGCGTTTTGAACTTAGCAAAAGAATCTAGCGTCTAGAGGTGGGCGCGTGAGTAACTTTTTGTTCACGACCACGCACGCTCACGGAACTAAAAATTTAATCACGACCAATCACGCACGACTTTTTATGTTTGATTCACGATCACTCACACTCACGATTTTATTTTGGCACTCACGCCCGGCGGGTCACCTAATTGTTCCTATGCACATTTAAGCCTGCTTAACACAGTCGTAAGTTGTTATCAAATTTGTTAACAAATTGATAATAAGTTAGGTAACAGATTGGCTTCATTGGAAATGAATGTTTATGTATAAATAGGTTGTTCTATTCCTTTCACAAATATCATTATAAATTTGGTAACAAATTTGTTAACAAAATTATGATCGTGTCAAACGGGCTTAAAGATTTGTATATCTTTAATGAAATCGGAGCAACTGTGTATACAATTTTGAGTACAATAATAACACTATTTTTATGCAAAAAAATACTGTTGATGACATATTTGTACATAATAATGATAAAAATAATGTAAAGTAAAAGATGGAAATTGACAATTTTTTATATAAAAAATAGAAGGAAACTTGTACTCACGCCTGATTAAATTTCAATCACGCCTGATCACGCACGATAATTTTTTAGTGCCTCACGCTCACGTCCAATCACGACGCAAAATTTAAATTATACTCACGATCACGCGGGTCACGTCGTAACCCATCGTGACCCGACAAAATCACGGCCCGCGCCCACGTGTACTAGCGTCTTTCAGAAGCGCTCGGGGTTTCCGCTAGATGCTCGAGCAAAACTAAATTTAGCAGCACGTTCAGAATGAAAAAACCGCTAATGCTAGCTAGCGCAAAGTGAATTGAACGCACACAATGAACTTGGAATAAAATAGGATGTAAATAAAGGCGGTAAATTTGAAAAATTATATGTTAAAATATTTTTTAATAAAAAAAAAAAAACGAGTTACTGTACCTATAACTGCCAATTACTCTGCTTCGCTCCGTGTTAATAAATGTGGATATTATCACAATTTCCGTGAAATATTCGTTAATATGCATGACAATGAACGACACTTTTTAACTACAAAAACAAATCAGATCATCACAATTTCTTGCTTCCGCACCATAATTTTGGTTTATTGTATTGAATAGAAAGGTAATTTACCGATATATAGTCATTTAAACGCATTTTAAAGCATATACCTAATCTCTATATTAGCCTTATTTATTTCTTGGCCGACATTTCGACTGTACAAAGTTCTTGAAGGCTAGACCATTCCTAGTCCTGAAGAAGACTGCTGACAGTTGAAATATCGGCCAGGGAATAAATAATATATGTAATAGTGCGTGTCAGATTATTTTCCATTCTCCAATTCTGTAAACAATCGACTATCGTTTCAAGAATAATTATTTTAATTTAATTCCGGAGAATATCAAATATATTTCTTTTGGAAAAAATATTTGAAATTCTTCATTTTACAATAAAAAAACGTGTTGGGCGAAAACAAAGAATAAGAAATATATCTATGCGGTGCACTCTCTACGAATAGATTGTATGCCCTCTACGGTACAGATTGTTGAAATCTATTAATAAAATTAAACTGACACACCATGAAACGGGCAATAAATCAATAATATATTAATTAGTTTTTCAGAATAAGTGCTGAATAACTGACAAGTAATAAAAAGTATTTCAAATCAGTTTCGAGTACGTTCCACACAAGAAAATAACAGATGGCACTTGAAAGCCGACCGTTTCTACATGCATTAATTAAACAATTTAAATTCATCAGACCAGATTTTGTCAATATTAAAAATTACAAAGTGTAATAGCCGATTGCTCCAATATTTTAATTGTAAAAAGTATGAAGCTGATAGGTGATAATTTTTTTTCTAGTTTTTGTAAATTAAGTGTGCCTTCTGAACAATCAGAGGGCAGAATTTATTTCCGTATCTATTTTCTTATGTAACACGCACTATGTATGTACCAAAAAATATGGCCCGTATTCACAGATCACCATTTTTTGTTGAACGTAGTTTCAATTAAGAAAGTCAATTGCATACATAACACAAGGACATCACTGCGCATAAATATAGAACCAAATAACATCTTTAATTCAACCAACATTCAACAAAGGGCGGTTTGTGAATACGGACTTATATGTTTGGGCTTGGGCTTCAACTTTGGCACAAATCGAATCGTTGGAATAAGCTACATAAATACAATAAAAATATTTGAATATATGAGCTAATAATTAATAAAAAATTTATGAAAAACGTAATAAAGTGTATTATTATTTTTTAAATTTATAGACATTTGTGTAACCAATTCGGTAGTTCACGGTTGATGATATGATGAAAGATGAAATAAAATGACCAAGCTTGACGCAGGAATTGAACCCATAATCTTTTGGTCGGCAATTAATTAATAATAATAAGAGAGGCTACGCATAAATGGAGAAAACACATAATACGGGCTATATGAGATAGATTGGGACATACAACAGCAAGAACAACAATGTAAGATTAACAATTCGAATTACAATAAACTATACAAATCAATCCAAACGACGTCCATACCATGGTATTTACTGGACGAAAAGAAAAATATCAAGATGATTGCCAGATTCAGATGAAGAGAGAAACAACAAATACTGGTTGTCAAGTGAAGAGAGAAGGTGCAGGCTATGCGGGAGAGAAGAGGAAACATTTAGGCATCGAAGGACAGGAAAGAAGAAGGAAAGAAAGAAGAAATGAAAAGGTTCTGTTAGATGACTTAGGGTTAGGACAAGACTGGATGACAGACGTAATCAAAAACGGAGGGCTAATTTAATACGATGTATTATCAATATAAAATGTATATATACAAATAATATATAAAAAATTAGATTCTAAGCCAATTTGGCAAGAATTAATCTAATCTGGTTAATAATATTATTCAGTAACAAAACAAAAATACAACTCTAAAATAGTGCAACAGATAATATGTTTTGGAACGCATTCCTGCTTTGAAAAACGTATCGGTTCTTTGTTTCGTATCTTTCCGGGCTTAACACAACAATGTAGTAAGTTAGGAAACCTCCTTTGAAAATTACAATGGTTACAAAATTTTAAGTTCTAAACTAATTTAAAACTGCCGACAATTAATAAATTAATATTATGGAGTCGGAGGCTAGAATTAAAGATTATCCATAACCGTAAATTTAACCGGGCTCGATCCTGACCGACGCCAAATATTTCAAACTTTAAATGGCCCAAAATTGACCCCTGTGTTGCACACTCCACGCCAGCAATGAGTGTCCGTGAGGTGACGCCTGGTAAACGCCCTCTCGGTACAAATATGTCATCATCAATACCGAATTCTGTGTACAAATCAGATTGGCACACCCAGCAATGGGTAATATGCCGTGATGATACATTTATTTAAAATTAAATAAATAAATTTCTAGAACAAAGCTCTTCTGTAGTAAAGTTTTACTCGAAACAGTATTAATCAGGGTAACGAGTACTCAACTTGTCAACCATGCCAGACACAGCCCTTTTTTCTCTGACAGTGATAAAAATCACTCTACATGCAGATCTATATTAATTTAAATAAATAAATAAATATATCATCACGGCTTATTACCCATTGCTGGGTGTGCTAATCTGCTTTGTACACTGGCTTGCAAAAAAAAAAACGCGTACACCTTAAAAGTCAAGTAACCGAGTGTTTGTCATTTTTTAGCTCTGTAAATAGTGTAAAAATTGATAATGTTGTCACTGTCATCACTATTTGATCTATTATAGAGCTAGTTCTTCATTGTGTTTAATTTACCTACGGTTAAATTGCAAATACATTCAAAAAAATTAAAGAACAACCAAGTATGTATTTGAATTTCTGTTAATTTTGACATCTTAATTGACATTAGTGACATTGACAAGTTAAAAATCCAGATCAATTCAATATAGCGAAAAGTAGGTGTACGCGATTTTTATGCAAGCCAGTGTACACAGATATCGGTAATTGTAAGCCGCCGAGTAAGCTGTATTTAATATAGATTCAGGCGGCACAAGACCATTTTATGATAATTGAAAGAATAAAACACTCTCAAGAAGTCCTGAAATATTTTAATATTATACTTAATATGGATAAGTATGTAACTTTATACAATTTCAGGCAATCTTACAATATGAACGTTTTATCGGTGTCAGAAATATCCCTACAAGAATAAGAATATTCTTAAAGCAATAGACGATTCTTAGCAATAGTGGTTATGTGTTACTATAGATAACTTTGCATGTTTATTCTGGATCTTCAAAATGTTGTTATGCAAATATTTCAGTATAGGAGGTATTTTTGATCATCACACCCTTATCTAAACATTCACAAATGTGACAGAAAGGCGCGCGCAACTGTCGGCTAGTAAAATTTAAATTTATCTCCACTCTGTAGATTTTTCTACCAATGCTTCCAGCTCTGAAGTTCGTAGGAATATTCAAAAAACGGCCAATGAGTTACAGCTAGAAGAAGTGGGAAGATTTCTGACACCGATAGAACGTACCTAATATTTTAATCAAAAATAATTTGAAATAGTTTTGAATTAATTTAAAAAAAATATGTTTAGCATAGTTCCAGACAGTTTTGTGTTCATGAAATACTTGTGAAGCATAAGCACAAATTCAGGTGGTATAAGAATATTTTATAATAATTAAAAATACTTAAAAATTAAAACAGTTTCTGGAAGTCCTAAAATAATTTAATAAATTCTGGAGAGTATATAAAACAGTTTCAGCTAGCTCTGAAATAATTCAGTAGCGAACATAAGTAATTCGCAAAATAATTTCAGGCAATTAATTCAATTAACACATACTGTGAAGAAAATTTACGAATTTTTTGTAGTGCGACTATATACGATTGGTCTCTAATGTGTACCAATTGCATTTCTGCCGTCAGGGTTTTTTATTTTTAATATTTCAATCTAACTGTATGTTATTGACTATAAAACAAGCTCTTTCATGTTATCTTTTACTATTAATTCCTCTAGAAATGATAGAAATTACAGTTTCTACAAAGTTGTAAATAGGCATTAAGTTTTGCCGCTCTACGGGAATGTTTAAAAAGATTAAACGAACGTATTTACCTATGTATACTTACATGACTTTACGTGTTACCCTGTAGAAGATATGTGTTTATCGACACATGAGTTTTGTAAAGATTAAATGTTATATGATTAATATTTCGAGTATTTGTCAATCTACCTACATCACAGCCAAAAAATTTACCCAATTTTAGTTTCAGATGGTCTTGAATAAATTTAGTAGAGTTGTGAACTATGTAGGACAGTTTTAGATAATCTTTTTTCATTTAATAATATTAAGAAGTATTCCAACCAGTTTAACCACATTTTAAAATAATTAGGAAGTATTTGTCTTAGTTTCAGGAAGTCTTACATTATTTGAAGATAATTTGAAAGAACTTAAAACAATTTCAGGCATTCCTGAATAATTTTAATACAGTTGAAAAGCATTTAGAATAATTTCAGACAACCCAAAGATACTTTAAATTAGTTCAGAAATATTTCAAACAATTTTAGAACCTCCAAAACCAATAAATTAATTTCTACCTTATTTTGGAATTTACCATCCTGCTCCTGCGTCTTGCTGACCCATTCCTAGTGGCCATCACTCACTAGTAACACTACTGTTCAAACCACTGTTACAAAATACAACAGTGCACACATGCTATAACAGCCGGTACCGAAGCGCACATCTTCACCAACAGTTAGAACGGGACTGAACAGTGCGCACAGCAAGAAACAGTTGCCTGGTAGTAGGATAGTGGAGGGGGAAAGCAGGGGAGCTTAGAGTAGCAGGACATCAACATTACAGCAGGAAAATAAGATTTAGGTTAAGAATTGTAAATAAAAGATTATTTCTCATTAATTTTGTATATAGGTTGGTAACAAGTCATTCCAAAAATCTAGGAGCAAATAAAGTACACACCAAAATGAGTGAAAAATGCTTAATCAATATGTGTTATGGGTTCACAAATTAACCATTTATGCTGGATTACTGCTTGGCTTTGTTTAACCCAAATAAAATTGTATTTTTACGTTTAGTAATTTTGACATAACCTCTTTTAAATATTATTTATACGAGGCTCACGCTAGAGTTATTGAAAATAAAAAATTTGATAGGCAGTGGAAAACAAAATTTATACTATCATTCCAACAGTTACTTATTCGTCATTTGAAATTAAAAGTTAAACGAAGGTTAAGATAGTTAGAACTTATACAGTTTTTATTAAGAAGTATCAATACAATCACAGAGCAAAAGGTTTTCGTCTGAAGAAGAAATTGATGCTGTAATTCATGATTATTTTGAAAGAATTCAGCATTCCAAAAGAAGATTGGTTGGGAGCTTTTAAAAACTGGAAGGAAAGAAAGGTGCAGGGTATTATTGAACTACTTTCAACGTATTTAAAAATATGAACCATGTCGTATTCTCAATAATTCTTCGTAACTTTGTTTTTGTGCTATTTCCGAAATACAAAAAATCTGATGTGGCCAGCACATTATCTTTTGTCAGTTTTATGTATTTTGTACAAATTCTACACAGAAAGTTTTTTTTTGCAAATGATTCCATATTTCCAGTACATTACCTTCAGTCAGTTCTATGTATTTTGTACAAATTCCATACAGAAAGTTTCTTGTAAGATTCTATTTTTCCAGTAAAATTATAACTCAAACATATTATGGAAATTTCACTTTGACACTGACATTTGTCAATCAGAATTTTCTTAATGTAGTAGATGTTTCCATGTTTATAGCACAGCTGGCTGCCATGTAAAATTTAATTTCTTTATAATTTTTTAACTCTATATGCATTTAGTCCAGTACGTGGGGGTTTTTTGAATGCAAAAGGTGGGGTAGTAGCGATTTTTTAGTATGTTGTTAAGCTTGGGGCCTTAATGAAAAATCCAAGTTTTCGACCTCGAGGCGCATGCGCTCGAGCCGCCATCTTGGATTTTAGGTACAAAAAGTTGTTTTTTTGATAATAACTCAAAAACGGTGGCTTTCCCAACAAAAGATGTTCTATACAAAGTTAAAGAGGACAAAATTTCCTATTTTCTTTGTAGAATTTTTTTTTTGTAGCACACATATGTTAGGAGTTACAGATCCGTGAATTTGCATTATTTGAAAAAAAAAAAATGCGGGAACTTCATTTTGGTTGAGTTTTATTTTATTATTTTTATTATATATCATTATATTTTTACATTATTATAAGAAAAACTAAAAGGCACTTGAATATTATCATTTAACAGTATTATACTTTTCATAAACAAATTTAAAGGCGAAAAGTATATCGCATTTTTTGTATAAATTTAAGAATAGTAAATTATGACTTTAGAGCGTTACAAAAATTAATTTCTACTACACTTTGGTACGTTTCGATGGTCCGGGTTGGTTATTGTCGGTGTCCTGGTCGTAGTTTTGGTTCGTAGCCTGATTAATGTCGTCATCCTCGTCCTCACTTTTAATGCAGATTTCCGGCATATATCCGCAAGATTCTCCGTTGCAGAAGCCGCATACAACCGAACATTTAAGTCCAGCCTTTCGGCAGCTGCATGCGCCACCACACCCCTTTTTGCAGTTACAAGATACCGATTTTAATAAGGAATCGGGAGCTGGTTTTTCCGCCAATGTTATGGGAGTGAGCCCGTAAGCGCCATGCTTCCAACCCCAGTTTTCAGGATTTCTGTACATGGTGGTATGTCCTAAAGGCGTGAAATTATTGCACCATACAAACGAAATCTCGATGAGATGAGTGATGTCCTCTTTTTTTTTTGTTTATTTAAAAAGTCCGGTGTAATTTCTTCAGTACAGAGAAAACACTGTACCTACCTACTTTAAAATTAAAAGTCGGTATACTAGATCTGTGGGATGTCGACGCTACTTGAGGTTCGCTATCTTTTTTACGACAAAACGCGGCGATCAGTTTTTCATTAATATAATTTTTTTGACATGCGCCATGCACAGTTACAGAAAATAGTGTTCTCAAAATGCGCGTATGTGCGCGATTACCTCGTAACTCACTCGATTTTAAAAGTGTCTTTACACCTCTTTCCTTTACAACGACAACGTCACTTTCATTTAAAGTTTTCTCATAAATAAAGCACAAATCAACTTGGGGATTTTCCATTATAACAACGTAACCTTCCGCAAGCTAGACAAAGCACACTGACGCATACAGCGTATTAATATAAAATTAAAGTAGAGTCTCTTTAAAAATTATTTCAATATGATTTGCATTTGTTTAAATTATTTATTTTAGTTGTCAACAGCCAAATAACAAAATATAATACTTTTTTTTCAAATAGTGCAACTTCACGGAGCTGTAACTCCTAACATATGTGTGCTATAAAAAAAAAATCAACAAAGAATGTAGGAAATTTTGTCCTCTTTAACTTTGTATAGAACATCTTTTGTCGTGAAAGTCACCGTTTTTGAGTTATTATCAAAAAACCAAATTTTTGTACCTAAAATCCAAGATGGCGGCTCGAGCGCATGTGCCTCGAGGTCGAAAACTTGGATTTTTCATTAGGGCCCCAAGCCTAACAACATATTATAAAATCGCTACTACCCCACCTTTTGCATTCAAACACCCCTTTTTGATACCCACGTACTGGACTAATTGAATATGAAGCATAAAATATAATCAAATCATATAGAGAATAAAATATTCTTAAATATACATAATAACATTAAATGTGAAAAAGTGTTAATTAACAGCATTTTTTCAAGAAAAACTGTTAAAATCTTCAAATTAGGGTACTTCCGGTTGACCAATTATAACCAAAATCTAATCAGCTCTTCATATGGATCTAAAGAAAAAGAATACGCAAAAATTATAATTTTTGGAAAGGTGGTATTGGAGTTATGCGATCCGAAAAAATCGTCGCACACATATATACATACATACATCATCGTAAAAATAGTAAAATCGTATTCTAGGGACCCTAAAACGTGCGTATTCATTAAAAACTCATCATCGAATTTTTTGACCTAAGACAATACCTTCCTTACCTAAAGGTGACGGAAGGAAAAAAATGTATAAATCTGAATTGTTGTTGTTGAGATAAAAATTCCATAATTTAAATTTGTTGCAAATATTTTTTCCTGTTGTTTTGGGGCCGTAAATAAATACGTCGTTTGAATTCATTGTTCTAGTTTACAAATAGGGTATAAAAATGTAATATTAAAAAAAATGTCAGAAAAAAATAACAGTTATGTTCTATATAGGTAAAATAAATTCTTACTTCCGTTTAAACGTATTAATAATAAGCAGTTACGGACGAACAAACATAAACCATATATGAATACTTTGTTAAACAACATATTTATTTAAACAGACTGTTATTTAAATGTCGTGCACTTAGAAAGGAAATAAAACCATCATATAATACTTTCATGTCTTATTGTTGAGCTAATAAACTGTTATATCGGTTACCCATCGATTGTTATGTAAATAAACATGAAAATTAAACGTACTATTTCACAAATCATTTGCCATAAACTGTAAATCCAAAAATTGTTCTTTGTAATACTTTCTCTTTTATTCAGCAGGAATTAATGGTAAATGTGCTATGCTTCACATATAAATAGAAGCGAGAAATACGATTATTTATGAGTGAATTACAGAAATTAATTTAATATTGCGCAAAATGAAATAAAATAAGAAGATCAACACTTTCAAATCGTCATCAAAGGAGTAATAAATTATTGTTTGTAAATAATATTAATAAGCTGAATCAAATTGGTGAAAATGCAATAGTGAAATTTTTTCAACCTGTAGCTGCCAGTGACCTGTTTTATAAAACACTAGTAATTACTTCAGTATATTACTGAAGTAAATTTTATAAAATGCTTGCGTAAATTAACTTCTTTCATAAAACATAAGTACATAGATACCCACGTATTTACTCACGTAGACTTGACGTTACTAAGGTACAAATAATTGTTTCATAAAAATAAACATACCACTATGAAAAAATTACCGCTGCAACACACTGCCACTCTGTCATATAAAAATCTGACAATATGTCAAAAAGAATTTGTGTTTTTTGATAAAAATTATAGTTTCCTTCGGGAAATATTAAAATATAAAGATATTCTGTTTGGCAAATTTTCAAATAATTTAACATGAAATGGAGAACAGAAGAAATGGAATGACATTTAAGATTTTGCAGTGTCATTTGGGATTATTAATTGATAATAGACTATGCTTCAAACAATATATTTTTGAACAATTTATTTACTAATACATATTAAATAATTAATTAATCTTCCTTATAAACCAATCTCAGGTGCAAATGTTCAAATCGTATTTCATTTATAATAGTTATTTAATTTTTGTAACATGTAGTACATTTTAATGCAAAAAAGGCAAGCTAAATAATATGAAATAGAGAATTTATTAACTAATTAATTAAATGTTGCAGATTCTTTTAAAAAAGAAAATTTCAATATTATAGAGGAATTTCCACTATCTTCCTGTACTAATAAACACTAAACACAATACAAAAAAATTCGTAAGTGCAAAAAAAATAATTAAAATGGGTCCCCGAATAAAAGTAAAAAACGGGTTTTTATTATCAAAAATATAAATAATAAATTAAATATATGTATTTTAAACGTTCAACACTTTCTTATCTTTATTTTACCCACCTACCGACTGGGGTAATTTCTGGTTTTAATAAACTGCAGTAAATTTCAACATGGTTTCAATGAAATTAAATTATTAGTACCTAAGTAAATACTAGAGTAAATCCTACCACTACTACCGTACATATTGCATTTTTTACATAAGTAGCTTTATGAAACAAAAGTTAGAAAATGTCACAGATAATACCGGTAATTTACTGGTATCTACTCCAGCATTTATTTATGAAACAAGCCGCTATCGAATAAAATTGACTGTAATAACTTATAATTAACCACGATTTTTACTTTTCTTTAATTTTTACTATGTAAGTAGTGTAAGTATATTTATTCAAACAAATAAATTAAAATGAACAAAATTTGGTTGAACGTTTTCATTTTTTTTTTTTATTTAATGAATGTAGAACTGGTAAATTGTTAAACGCCGTTTACTCTATTTTCAAATGAAATGAAGTTTAGTACAAAATATGTATATTATTTCAAATTTTGTTCTTTAACTTATCGTTGAAATCACCAGAGTTTCATATTTAAAATATTTTAGTAAAAATTATGTATGATTCTAAAAATTGTTATACTCGGAACAAAACCATTTAGGAGTGACGACAAATCAAATCAATGTAATTAACGACATTAACAAAATTTCTCTCGTACAATTTTTACTCGTATAAAGGTGTCCGGATTTCGAAGGCCACCATTGGGATCTCGAAAACTATAAGAGATACGACGTCGGTTAAATAGGACATGTGGTGTGCTGGGGGGGGGCTGTCATCTTAGATGCCAAAATTTCTTATAGCTTAGTAGATAATGGTGGAAAACTGAATTTGGTAGATTTTTCCATTTTTAAATTACTTCTAAACTATCAGTAATCGCAAAAACTGTTCCAAACAAAAAATAGACATTATTATTGTCCATCCAGTGGCATACGAAAATAATTTTTCTATCGGTAAATTTTCGAGATATAACACAAACTTACATTTTTTGAAATGGAACCCATATTTTATTTTTGCTTCAAAAAAATAAAAATACTTTAAGGGTAAAATAAATTTAAAACACAATAACCATTATACAAATCAAAAGAGAAAAATAAGTATTTTTTAAGCAAAAATCAAATATGGGTTCTATTTAAAAAAAAATGTAAGTTTGTGACATATCTCGAAAAATTGCCGTCAAAAATAGTTATTTATGTAACAAGTGTGTAAAGTAGTACTTTTTTGGTTGAGTGCGATGTTTTACGCATTCGGCTGCGCCTCATGCGGAAATTGTAACACGAGACAAAAATACTATTTTTTTATATGCCGCTGGATAAAAATATCATTTTTTTTTTTGAAATATATTTCTAGATTACATATTGTTTAAGAGTTATTTGAAAATGAAATTTTCGACAAAATCGGTTTTACGACATTATCTAGTAACGTATGATAATTTTTGGAAAAACACAGCACATCTATGATAGCCCTCAGAGGCGTACCAGATGTCTTATTTTTACCGAAGTCGAACCTTTTATAGTTTTCGAGATCTCAATGGTGGCCTTCGAAAATTAAAAACAAAAAAGTCATATTTTTCTGCCAACCAAAATCTTCTGTTTTCTTAGTGCGCTGATAATCTTCATCACACTCATTGTCGTTCATATTTATTTCGAAATCATCGTTTTCACAAATGTTTATTAAAATAACATCTTCTGACGATTATGGGGTCTCGTGGCCGCGTGCTTGAGTGTCAGGCCGCGAATCTGGGGAACCGGGTTCGATCCCGACCGACACCAAATATTTCCAATTTTAATTGGCACGCAATTGACCCCTGTGGTGCACTCTCCACGCCAGAAATGAGTGCCCGTGAGGTGACGCCTGGTAAGCGCCCGCACGGTGCAAATATTTCATCATTACCGATATCTGCGCACAAACCAGCAATGGGTAATAAGCTGTGATGATATATTTATTTATTTATTTATTTATTTACTGACGATTATAAATTGTACTGCTCTTATTTTTTCCGTTTCTTTTTGTTTATAATTATATAATTCTTTTCACATATACTATTTTTCGCTTCCAAAGACAGTTTTAAGTTTCCCTCCACCCACTAACCTCTATTTGAACGTCCAATACATTTTTATAATTGGTCAGTGGATCATCTATACTTCGATTTTTTGAGGGCATCGTAGATGTGCTTCTGTTTACTAGATAATGACAAAAAAATGAGTTTCGTCGAAATTTTTACTTTCAATAAACAATACGTAATTTAGAAAAATGTTTCTTATAAAAATACGGCAATAAATTAAATTCATGCGAGTGCTCGTATTTAAAGGCCTCGCCTCCGGCTTGGCCTGTAAAAGTATATTTGCACTCACACAAATGCAGTTTCTAGACTATAGTGACACAAATAACTATTGTAATAGTTTCATAAATTTAAATTATTAGCACAAAATGAAAATGATCTCAAATATACAAATCATTAAATTTGAAAGGCGTATGAATTTCACTAACTAATAGTTAATTTCTTCTCATTTTAATTGTCTGTCAATCATATCTCCAGGTTGTGTTTGAGTATTGCGTGCATTATCTAAATTAAATACAAAATACTACTATTAATACAGTTTGCGTGTACTTTTTATAGTGTTCGTGGTAAATCTGTAGTAGAAATAGAAACTGTTTAATTGTTGTCGCAAGCATCAATGACTTCATAATAACTTTGACACTGGATTTTTAAAAATGGATACAATTTTTTCAGGTAAAAATAAATAATGAGTTAATATGAAACATAAATAAGGTCTTTGGAAGGTATAGTTAATACTTAATTTTATAATTATAGCCTTTTAAACAAATTGGTGCATTTTATTAAGCAATTATTTTAATAAAACTTACGAACATGTTTTGTAATCATTAAAGTAAGAGAATATAACTTATAATTTTTGCATTATTAATTCTTGATTAAATCGATGTAATAATTACACATTACCAATTGTGTATTTAAAATAAATTTATTCTTTGTAAAATTCTATTTACATATATTAATAATGAAATGAATACAATGTACGTAAATCACATTTAGAAATCTGTCAATTTAAATTTTATTATTTCCGGATATGTTTGAATTAATGAATTATTAATATCATTCATGTTTGTTATATTAAAACTAGGAAGTAAAGATAGGAAGCCGCTTTCTTTTAAAATATCAAAAAATGTAAAGCAATACAAAATTTGCCCTCTCAAAAATATGTTAATAATAATTTCTATATTGAGGAAATAATATCGAAAAAATGTACGAGAATTTGGTTAAAAAGTTCCTGGCTTTCAAAGACAATGACACGAGAGTCACGCTATAATTATTGAGAATAAGAAAATCAGATAGGCCGTGGAAAACAAAATTAGCACTATCATTTTAAACAGTTATTTACCTGTCATTTGAAATTAAGTTGCAAAAGTTAAGTTTGTAAGCGTACATTACACGACGAATTTTTTCTTTTTAAGTGAATTGAAAAGTGTCTTTATTTTATTTTCGAATCATAAACTTGTTTATCCGCCCTTAAAAGCGGGTGCAATTTGGCTTTTATCGCCCGAGAGCTTATAAAGTTTCCAAGCAACAATAACTATTCAAACGTCAAAATAGTCGTTTTTAGATAAATGTCAGACAATATAATAAATTCGATAAATCACATTTTTTGAACGCCACTGCTCGTAAAACTATTCGTATCCTTTCTCGTATACGTGTTTTCACTTCTGTGGAACTAACTTGCTCTGGGCAGCGTCAAATTCATTCGATATTTCTTTTGAATAATCGATATCTTCCATTTTCATTTGACACTAAATTAAAATTTGTTATAAACAAACAATATAGCTAGAAACCACAGCATTCTTAAAATTCACAACGGCAGCAAAACGTTACCGAATACATACCCATTGAATCCTTGAATTTCGAGAACCAAAATAAAATAAAGCGTTGTATGTACCACGGGCATAATCAAGATTATAGCACTCGGGAAAATTGAAGGTTTCCGCTACGCGTCGAGCTTTAAACATTCCCCCGTGCTACAATCTTCTGATTATGCCATTAATACATAAATAACTATTATAAGTGACCTTACAAGTATATTTACACGATCAAGTTTTGCGTGAATTAAAATATTCAAGTGTCAAAAGTTAAATTGTACCTTCATAAATTGTCAATTAATTTACATTACTTGAAATTTTCGTATACATATATCCATCAAGATTTCAATTACATCTCTACTCCATTTTACCATTTTTCTAATTAATATCAATCACTTTTAACACCATACTTGTACTCATCAAAAATATAAACACAAATAACATTTGACAGTTACTTAACAGTCAAAGCTTATAGGACTTTTAAAAAAAAGTAGCACATGTTTTTCGTGAAAAGTTTTTCTTTAAAAGTAAAAGATTATGCGGGAGAGAAAACTTTTCGAGCCATATATTCATCGTGTAATGCACTCTTGAATTTATAGCCGCATTCTGTACGAAACAGATCTGTAAATCTGTAAATAAAGAACAAAATCGCAACGAAAGCTGCCATCCTTAGGTATAATTACTCGATAATAACTCGATTTGGGGTCATAGGTTATAAATAGTTAAACACAAAAGTAAACAAGAATAAATATTATATTTATTAACAAAAACATGTTAAATAATAAACAATAATAAATAGAAATAGGTAAATTTATTTGATATTATAATATAAACGAATGATATTTAGCAATATATTTCTCATACCTAGGGTAGATTACCCATGAACGTATATGGTCTCATTTTCAGCTTAGTTGAATCGAATGAATTGTAATGTGAATCTAATTGCAAGACTATTGACAGCCTTTGTAATTATAACGTAACATTCTATTGATATAAATAAAATACAAGATTGCAATAATTTGACTGAATGACAAGTGCAATACCCTCGTGCCAAAAAGGTTAATAACTTTAAATTGACATAAATTGCAAATAATTTTGTTAAAACGTAATATTTAAACAAACTTGGGTTTGTTACAGTTTTATTATAGAATAGATATGTAGTTAATTAAATTTTTTTAAATATCGTCAAACTAAAGGAATTAACCAAAGAACATTTTAAAATAATATTTTATTATGATTTCAAAAAACTTATCCTGCACTTTATCCGAAGATGGAAATACCGGCCCTAAGAAACGTTAATGCCCGGTTTTATAAAAGCGAATTACATTTTTATCTAGAATTAAATTTTGTGTATAAAACCGGGCATAAGACTATTAAATAGTGGCAGACACCATTTTTAGAAGTACGGGATTGGTAAATGCAATTAAGTTGGATGGATAGAAGACAAATACAGATAAATGGTACACTGAAAATGTCTGGTGTGCTCAATAGAGTTCCCGAGACAGGAATTATGTCAAATGATAAAACTTCTTCGAGGAGAGGAAAACAACAAAGTAACAAAATGGGGGCAAACAAGAAAAGCTTACTACCAAAGAAATGGATATTTAATGCTACGCATAAATGGAGAAAACCTTTATTCTGAACTCACGACAAGACTGGAGGAAAGAAGTCATCAAGAATATTACTAATTGTAAAATATAAAATATAGATTCAAGACATTTGGCAAGAATAAATATAATCTAATCTAACCCATAGGGTTGCTTCAAGACTTCACTTTTGCCTATTTTTTGGACTTAAAAAATGTAATACGAGATAGAAGATTTTTGTCCGAAGAAAAGATTGATGAGTGATCATTTTTCACTTAAATTGTAATGAAATGAATAAATTCGAATCAGTTTCTCTGTTCTTATGAAATCTGAATCATTGCTGTCAAAAATGCGCGTTGCATTTTTTCTTTTTATATACATTTATCGTGATGTAAATTTTAAGAAAAGATTAAATTTCTTTATAAAACCAGTTCATAGACATTTAGAGTAAAAGAAATGTTTGCACGATAAAAACTAATCAACTTCACTTAAGAATTATACTCCTTTTACAAACCATTACAAAAAGAAAGCAAACTTGCTCTTGAAACTATAAAACATAAAACTATTTCTCCATTAAAAATTTATAGTCCGACAACGTCTCATCAACATATTTCCTGCATCTCTTAATCCATGCTTTACTCTGTCAAATTAATTACAATGTGTAAACAATCGTGCTCTAATTGTTTCTCAAATTACCGGAGCTGGCCGTGAAAGTACTAGACAACCAGACACATGATAGCAAACAAAATTGTTATAGATAGTGCTAGAAATTTTCTCCAAGAAATTAGAAGGATGAATTATAGATAAAGCGATTAGAAATGACAAGTTTTTGTACGATAATTGCAATATTTATGCGGCTGTTTATGTATATTAAAGAAAAAGTAATTGCAATCATTTATATTTAATATACAGTTTAATAGCTAGCAGTGCTCTATATATTATATTGTAGTTTTTGTAAAGACTAATTTATTGCAATTTTCTTCATTATAATATTAATTTTAAGTTTTGGGTTAATTATATTTACTTTCATGCATAAAATAAACATTACAATGGGCCTGTTAGATTTGTTTATATTGTGCCTTTGCTTTCTGATAAAAAACATGGTAACAATTCAACTCAACAAGATTTTATATTTGTTGAGTCAAATCCTTTACCAAGATACAGAGTAGACGGGCAACAAGTCATAAGTTTGGATTAATTACTACTTGTGGACTAAGGCTAGGCGCTGGCAAGCAATTTTCAGTTGTGAAACAGTTTGATTGCATGAGTGACTGCTAAGGGTTTATATGACCAATTTTAATGTTTGTGTATTGTCACAATCGGATCAATTTCAGAACCGTTTGCATCTTCTTTGAGTCTTGTATGTTCAAATATGTCTGAGTTCACTTGCAACTTGCGACCAAACTGTAGCACAGATAAAATATTTTACATTCATTGACACGAGAATACAGAATATTTTTATAATTAGTTTTGCTGCTCTGAAGGAAACGGTGCCTTCACCAATGGAACAAGTTTAAAACATTTATAATTCAGAATTAATTAATCATTTTTGAAATTACATATTGAATAATCAATTCGAAAATATGAACTAGATAATTATAAATAATTACAGCAATACTTGCACATTTGATAAATTGAAATCTACTCTAACTTTCTTATTTAAACGAATATTAAATTTTAAACGACAGTGGTGCAACGAGTTGAAATAAATAAAATCCATATTGAAATCAAACAATCTAGTTCCATGTGTGTTCACTTCATGGTTTCATTGCATATATGTTAGCGCGGTTTAGCCCTTGGATGATCAAATTATTTTGAAACAGTTACTCAATTGAAAATTGCATATCAGCCGCCTAGCCTAATTCGACTTTTGACGATTCAAACTTAGAAATACAATTTTAATAACTGTTCCATTCCTGTACTCTGGACATTATTAAAAGGGGACAACTAATAATAAAATCAATGAAACTATAATAGTTATTTGTATATCAAGGCCGCGAAATCACTCTTTAGCGTACCGAGAGAAAAATTGTCGCCGAGGCCGCTTGCGGCCGAGGCAAGACAATCTCGAGGGAGCTAAAGGATTTCGCGGACAAAGTGTACACAATATTTTTTGTGCAACCGTAAGAAATATGTACTTATAAATTTTATTAATTTTATTAATTTTAAACAGTTTCATTGTAAATAGAAAGTTAGCTTTTAAGGTGGCTATGGGATTAACATTTGATAAACAAAACCATGCAATTCTCAAATGTCAACGTGATTATTTACCTAATTTCGCGGCCGCTACCATGACAACGGCCGCGAAATTCATTTCGCGGACGTTACCATAACAACGATCGCGAAATTTAATTTCGCGGCCTGTATTGCGGCTGCGAAATGCTAATTTCGCGTCCGGTTGCACAAAATTTTTATTTTTAATACTGTCACTAAGACCAAATACCTGTAAAATGATATTAAAATCACTATTTGTGAAATGCAAAAAGCATAAATATTTATTTATCACGACAGACTTTTGCGATATATTTACATTTTATTCGTCTTACATTCAGTCGATAATATCTTCTTTTTCTGTGAAACGAATGGATGGTTTGCGATATTTACATATTTGACAGGACCTTAATATCCGCCATTAATTTATTTCTCTAAAATTCCGCTGGTGACGCATAATATTCTCCGAGTTCTAATAGCGGCCGTAAAGTAAAGCGGCTGTAATAGTTATTAACGTCACAAGGCTGATATGAAGTAAATAAGACGCGGTTGAATCAACCGAGTCAGTTATTTGTATATCAGCCGTGTGACGTTCAGTATTTTTCATAATAACATAAAATATCTTCTGAGAATTCTATTTTCTATGGCATGTTGACAGGTGACAGCTCTTCATGACAATTTCATGATGATTTTAGGAACACATGATTTTTAATAATTGTACTGTTATAAAAAATAAATGGCTGTTTTGACATATATATTGGTTGAGCATATAGTACTGTTAAAGCACATTTAACAGTATGGTATTATGAAATAGCTATTAACATACTTAGGATTGTTATGAGTATCATAACTGCCGCAGATGTCGGTTCGAAGGCATCTAAGGCTTGTTATGATTTATAACATCCGCGGTTTGTTCAATAGTTTATCGAGAAAATGAAGACAAATTCTCTCATTAATGCTATTTTCAGAATGTTTATGATTAACAGAACAATTATTTTGAGATATGTCAATATGACAAATTCAAATTATGTGCTTTATTACTCATGTTTATTATTTTAAAATAAAGTAAACCGTGTTAAGAATGATACACTAACGTTACCTGTATACGTTCATTTTATTTTATTTTCATTTTGTAGACTGTTGTTGACATATCAGTATGGTAATAATATTACAGTACAGATACGGTTATTACTTAATTACAAGCCTACTTTTGTACATGTAAACAATAGATTAATATCTTAAACCGGTAAAGTGATTTTTGACAGATATTTTACCTGTGCTATCAAACAATTGTCAAAATCAACATCAAAAGACAGTCACAGCAATCTAATAAACATTTTATCCATGCAAAAACAATGTAAGATAAAATTCCATAAGAAATACATACATTGCATTTTACGCATCGTTATAAAAAAGTCAGTTTTCACAATATCACATACTTCGATCAATGTGCTAAGCCTACTTCACGCACGGAAGTAGATTTTTTTTATACGATACTTATGTAAATATAATTGAATTGGCTAGATGTAATGAGTTGACCACAAGAGTTTTAGTTACATGTACACTCTATATCTCCCAGCTGATCCCCACGTCATCAATTTCTGATGCAAGAATTACAAAACTTTTATCTAGCATCCTTGGCGTACACACACTGCATATATGAGACTTTTATTTGCTATCTCATTGTCGTTGCTTTTTCAGAGGGAAATAAGCTATCTTCGTCTAACCAACGGCAAAAAATGAAATAGAAACTGTATTGTAACCACGGTAACGAGTGTCATTTTCAAATATTTGAATTACTTGAATCTTCATGTCATTCTGTCATTTATGTGATTAAGGTCGACAATAATTTGTGCTTCGTTGTGTGTTGCCAATTTTCTTAATTCTTGGGATTATACATATCGTGCATTTTGCTATTAATTGCAAAGACGGTGATTTTAAGTTTACCGACAATTATTGCAACATATTGCCTGTGGACAATAAAAAAGGTATATTTCACTCATTATATATCGTATTTATTAAATTGGTTTATTATTTTAAAAAAACTATTTATACTTCGAATTTTGATGAATAACGAAACTGACACAATATTGGTCATACTGTCAGTTTTGACATTTCATCATAATTATTCAATTACGAAATATGTAAGTGTCACTTCGAATTTTGATGAATAATATTCACAAAAGGTATATGTTATATTAGCGAACAACAAAATTATTGCAAATAAAATATTGAAAATGTCATATATGAAAAAGCTTTGTCATACTCAACTTTATATCAAACTAGAAAATTAAATCCCTATAATATAACCATGTTAACAATATGACGTCACCAATTCTCTCCCACCCCTGGCGATTTGAACCATATGTTTACTATTGATGACGTGGGGATCAAGTCAAGTAGAAACGGACTTTATATGTGAATACCCTGAAAATATTTCTAATAACATCCAATATCATATACAAGTAGCAGAATAGTTGACACATTTATTTATAAAAAGAAATACATGACAATCTTTTCCTTTTAAAGACAGAGAAAATATTGTCTCATGTTTTACATTAGTGAAACGCAACCTTACTTATATGTAATTATTAAGTTTCTCATATTTCTTCTTGAGATTATTTAATATATCCGTTGATCTTAACATTGACCGTTAAAGCTTATTATTAACAATATTAACATTGTTGAAATCATGTTTAAATATTTGCTTACTCACTTTCAGTTCTATTAGCAAATTTACAGAGAATTAAGTACCGTTGTAGAAATTTCCTTTTTGGCACTGAACTGAGCAAAAATTCAAATTACAATATGGTAATTTAGCCATAATTTCAGTACTTAAAAACAGAAAATACTTTCATAATTAATGTCTTATTTGCTAACTGTAAATGAGTAAATGCGCGTTACTAGTAATTGCAACCCAACATTTATTATTATTGTGAGGCGTTAGTAATTTGCATGAAACTAAGATACTTACATATGTACGTTTACTGCATTTTAAATATACCGGGTGGCGCTCGAAATCCGTTACATAGGCATTTAACATGGGAAAACCGTTTTTCCTAGCGCGTTGCTCCCCAAATTATTTTAGAAAAAAAATCTTCAAATAAAAGTTATAGAACATAAAATTTTGCATTTGTATCAATAAGCAAAATTAATTTTGCATGCTTTGTAAAAGCAGAAATTAGGTATGAAAATGTCAAAAATATACTCAAAAGTAGTGATAGCCATGGAATTAACAAAAAGCTTAACAAACAAACGTGTGTTTATCTGTCATAAAATTTAATTTACTTTTATTTATTTAATAAAATTATAACAACGTAAAATTCTTAATAACAATTTAATTCTTCTATATTGCTCAAATATTCACTTTTCTTGACAAAAAATCACAATATTTGACATTTAAATCTTCACATTTGTTTGAGTTTTTTGTTTTAATTCCATGGCTAGCATTATTAAACTGAAATTTTCAAAATTTTCATATTCAATTTCTGGAATTACTAAACATACAAAATGAATTTTGTTTTCTGATTTACATGCAGAATTTTAGATTCTATAACTTTTATTTGAGGTATTTTTTTCTAAAATAATTTGGGGGGCAACGCGCTAGGAAAAACGGTTTTCCCATGTTAAATGCCTATGTAACGGATTTCGAGCGTCACCCGGTATATCCAGTATAGGGTGATTGAAAAAATTGGGACAAATGGCTATTTTCTGTAATATTAATTTTAGATCTATAAATGATACGTTTTGGTACACCATGATATTTGTATACCTCCTTTGTTTGCGAAAATATTTTGATGTTTATTTGTTTACTTGATTTTGATTATTGTGAACAATTCGTACAGTACAAAGCCTATTTGAGACGGTCATAATTTTAACAATTTCGATAAGTAACAAATTTTTGATGGAATAGATCATCTTATTTGTCCAATAAAATGGTTTATTATTAAATTTTGTCAAAATTGTCGGCACCGTTGGGTCAATGGTTAGAGCAAAGGCTTTTAGTCATAAGTACGCTAGGGGTCCCGGATTCGAATCCTGGCTAAGCTTTATTAAAAATACAGGGTGTTTCACAACTTAGGGTAAAAACTTTAAGGGCGTATAGTACACATACAAACCAAAATGAGTAAAAAAGCTTAATCAACATAGGCCTAATCTTCAACTGTTTCCGAGAAACAGGCCATTTTGTATTAGAATCAAAATTTTTATATAAACATGATTATTGTAACGTTTAATTTAATTTATTTGGGTGAAGTGTAAATATTAGACAATTATTATTAATTAAAGTAAAGGTTTATAAAATTATAATTAAATATTATGTCATTGGCTAATCGGCATCGTATCGAAAGCCAGGGGGGTTAAAAAAATAAATATTAAAAAGGTATTAAATAATAACGATTTCTAATATTAAATACTAATTTAAAATCTAATTAAGACTAATTACAATTAACTAGATAAAACTAACACTATTTATTTAAACAAATAACACGACTATTTATTTATATGATCTTACGGATTATTTATTTCGACTATTTATGTCACTATTTATTTATTTACCCAATTAACTGTCCGCCTACCGACCTCGATAGCGCCTATATACTTAACTGACTCAACAGTGTCTATATATTCAACTGCTCGGACAGAAGTCACACTTTTTCACCTCACTATCTGTCTATTTATGTAACTCTCTCTATTCCACAAACTCAGTAACACCGACTGTCCGTATGTCACAATTCTTCAATACCACTGCCGAATATCCACTTCCACTTGCCGTTACTGTTCCCGTATACCTAGCTTCCCAATACTCAATACTACAGAGTATTCACTTCCACAGTTATCCCGGTATACAAGTAACTTCCCGACTCGTCGTTAATGTCCTTGTACAGTATAGCTTCCCAATACTCGTCAACACTACCGAGTATTCACATCTACAGCTATCCCAGTTAACCAGTAACTTCCCGAGTCCTCCACTCGACATTATACTGTATAAGCTCACCACAATACTGCTGTGCTTCACTAACACTCTATGTGAATGTCTTTATATGTCTCTCCATGTAACTAACTAACCCCCGAGCATAGCTGCGTCCCTTTTATACAGCTACCATTAACTTCCAGAGAGCTCTAGAATGTTCGACCGGATAATAACAATGAACACAAAAGGTTCAGGCGGCCGGAAATAATTAAATACGTCGCGGCTTGTTTGTTTACATAGCCCGCCTGCTAGCGCGATTGCGTCATCGCTATACTTAGACGCTTGTGCGGGGCTCACACGTTACATTATCAATTTCTAATAGTTAAGAAGTTATTTGAAAATTAAAATATTTGTCAAGGTCGCCAAAACATTTAACTTAGTATATATATATATTTTTTGAAAAGTAAACAAAATGTCTAATTTAATCTAAGTCGTAACTCTTATAATTAGTTTTCGAGATAGCAGCGGTAAACACCGTAAAACTCTATTTTCACTACCTTACTAGTATATCTCGGAAACTACTGAAGATCGGACCCATGTTGATTAAGCTTTATATACATATTTTGGTCAGTACGTAGTATTATATGTTCAAAGTTTGTATACATACCACCTACCAAATGAATACAGCATATACTCAGCAGAAATGATTAGTATTTACTTCAGCTTGCAACATATAGAGAAGAACCCCAAGAAAAACTACACCATTTGCACAGATTCTCTTAGTAGCCTCCAATCCATCATGACAATATACCCGAAACATCCCATAACAAAATACATCCAAGATCTTCTATTCCAACTCATTACAACCAACATCCAAGTAAATTTCATTCATCCCATATAGGTATACCACGCAATGAAAAAGCAGATACAGCCGCCAAGGTAGCCACAAAAATACCTCTCACGCCTATTCCCATAGAATCAAGAGATATAGCAGCAACATTTAAAAACAAAATCAGAGAAAACTAGAACCTACGATGGAGCAATCTCCAAACAAACAAATTAAAAAACATACAAGAAAAAATCCAACCTTGGCAAGAACCCGAAAACTCTACCAGAAGAGAACAAATAATATTTACAAGAATAAGAATTGGACATACCAGAGCAACACATAAGTACATCTTTGAAAGAACAAGCGTCAAAATATGCACTGATTGCAATACTCAGATCTCAGTAGAACATATTAAACTACACTGTAAAAAGTACGATGAACAAAGGAGGAAATACCAGATACCACAAACAATAAAAGAAGCCCTGAACATGAAGAACTACACCCGAATAATGAAATACATTAAAGATACCCAAATACTCAATGAAATGTAAATATAAATGTAAACTCGAATTATATGTATACATATTATGCTAATACACCATGGGTGAAGCATTATAATAATAATAAAAAAAGTTTGTATACGAAGTTGTGAAACATTCTGTATTGATTATGTAGAGAATAAATAAAGGTGTAGTCTAATGCTCGATATATCAATTCAAAAACAAAATATTTTGGGCTTTCTATTTTTATTTTCTTGTATACAAATTGTAGAACACAATAATTTAGCATACAGTTAACACAAGTAATTTTAATTTAATATAACGAATCCAATTCACTACGTAAACATTATAATTTTTGTTTGTAATGCCCGGTAATGTTTTCGTTGAATATTATTTCATATTCAATTGCAAAATCCGAAAGTACAATCTAAAATTCGGCGATGTATGTAGGTTAGTTATTCTACAGCCCTAATTGAGTATTTTTACTTCCATTCACTGCCTCACAACACAACTGTCCGGTCGAAGTATCCAATGTATTGTACTTTCACATTTAAATCCAACAATGAATTCACTTAAAATAATAACGGACTTTCAGTTACACTTATCGTATCGTTCAGACGTCAATATGTTGTGGAGAAGCGTGCAATATTATACACTTTCTAAAAAATATTTACGTTCATTGGTAACCATTCATCAAACTATCATCAGAACTGCTAAATGCAGATCTTATGAAACGATGATTTCACGAATTTGTAATTAATATTCCATTCAAATGAAACAGAATTTTAGAAAGAAATATCAAACTAAATTTATATGCATTTTAATGATATAGATTATGAAGAAATACCAAATACCTATCATTTCTGCAAGAACCCTATCAAGTAGACAACCAGAAATTATAGCTGGTTAGTACAATCTCGCCAATAATATATTTTCTTAATACAACACATTATACTTGTAGAGATAACTAATACAACTAAGATAACTATGTAATAAAAAAATTCGGTATACAATATAAAATGTAGGTACTTATACTAGATTGACAATTTATCATTAGGTAAAATCTGTCGCAATATACAGAGTGTCCCATTTAGGTACGAATGCATTGGGATCTCGAAAACCGTAAGAGCTACGAGGTTGGTTAAAAGACAAAAGTTGCCCCATTAGGAGACCATTTTAATGGTGTTTTGTTATTTGCGAAAAAATTCATAGGTCACTAGATATAGGCGAAAAGCAAATAACTTCGAAGTATGAAATTATACTGGATTTTGGTTTGCACATTTTTAGGGCACTTTTTCATGTTCTTTCGACTGGCGATGCTAAATTTTTTTTATCAATGTTGGTTTTCGAGGTTTGATGTCAAAGTTTTAATTTTTATATGGACGCCATATTGGAAAGTTACGCCATTGAAAAGATATTTTTTTTAGCTTTACAATGATATAAAATAGTAATAATTTATTTTTATAATTAACAGAGAAATTAACAAAAAATGTTATTAATACTAAAATTCACAGTACAATATTTAAATATTAGATTTGGAGGACAATGGATAGGGACCACCAGCGAAATCAAGTGGCCTGCTAGATCTCCAGATTTAACACCTTCAGATTTTTTTATGGGGATACTTAAAAAATGAACTTTTTATTCGGGAATATCAGAATGAAAATGAATTAAGAAATGCCACAGTAAGAATTATAAATCAAAGTAGGCCAAGAATGCTGAGAAAAGTTTTAGAAGGAACAGAACGAAGGGCGCAGAAGTGCGTAGAACGAAATGGTGGGTTAATAGAAAATTTATTGTAAAGTTTTTGTAAATAATTTTTGTATTTTTAACATTATTTGTTTAGTTAATAGTTATTTTCTTAAACAGCAGCCTTCGATTTACTTTTTTCAATTAAATTTTAGTATTAATAATATTTTTTGTTAATTTCTCTGTTAATTATAAAAATAAATTATTACTATTTTATATCTTTGTAAAGCTAAAAAAATTATCTTTTCAATGACGTAACTTTCCAATATGGCGTCCATATAAAAATTAAAACTTTGACATCAATACTCGAAAACCAACATTGATAAAAAAAATTGAGCATCGCCAGTCGAAAGAACATAAAAAAGTGCCCTAAAGATGTGTAAACCAAAATCCAGTATAATTTCACACTTCGAAGTTATTTGCAAAAATAAAAAACTGCAAAATTTACATTTTCACCTATATCTAGTGGTCTATGCATTTTTTCGCAAATAACAAAATACCATTAAAATGGTCTCCTAATGGGGCAACTTTTGTTTAATTTAACCAACCTCGTAGCTCTTACGGTTCTCGAGATCCCAATGCATTCGTACCTTAAATGAGACACTCTGTATTTGTTTATTTTCAAAATTTATATTTATATAATACTTCGTTTCACGTAAAATAGTAGATGGCGCTTGAAAGCTGCCCTTTTTACCTTCCGTCACCTTTAGGTAAGGAAGGTATTGTCTTTGGTCAAAAAATTCGATGATGAGTTTTTAATCAATAAGCACGTTTTAGGGTCCCTAGAATACGAATTTACTATTTTTACGATGATGTGTGTGTGTGTGTGTGTGTGTGTGTGTGTGTGTGTGTGTGTCTGTGTGTCTGTGTGTCTGTGTGTGTCTGTGTGTGTCTGTGTGTGTCTGTGTGTGTCTGTGTGTGTCTGTGTGTGTCTGTGTGTGTCTGTGTGTGTCTGTGTGTGTCTGTGTGTGTCTGTGTGTGTCTGTGTGTGTCTGTGTGTGTCTGTGTGTGTCTGTGTGTGTCTCTGTGTGTGTCTCTGTGTGTGTCTGTGTGTGTCTGTGTGTGTCTGTGTGTGTCTGTGTGTGTCTGTGTGTGTCTGTGTGTGTCTGTGTGTGTCTGTGTGTGTCTGTGTGTGTCTGTGTGTGTCTGTGTGTGTCTGTGTGTGTCTGTGTGTGTCTGTGTGTGTCTGTGTGTGTCTGTGTGTGTCTGTGTGTGTCTGTGTGTGTCTGTGTGTGTCTGTGTGTGTCTGTGTGTGTCTGTGTGTGTCTGTGTGTGTCTGTGTGTGTCTGTGTGTGTCTGTGTGTGTCTGTGTGTGTCTGTGTGTGTCTGTGTGTGTCTGTGTGTGTCTGTGTGTGTCTGTGTGTGTCTGTGTGTGTCTGTGTGTGTCTGTGTGTGTCTGTGTGTGTCTGTGTGTGTCTGTGTGTGTCTGTGTGTGTCTGTGTGTGTCTGTGTGTGTCTGTGTGTGTCTGTGTGTGTCTGTGTGTGTCTGTGTGTGTCTGTGTGTGTCTGTGTGTGTCTGTGTGTGTCTGTGTGTGTCTGTGTGTGTCTGTGTGTGTCTGTGTGTGTCTGTGTGTGTCTGTGTGTGTCTGTGTGTGTCTGTGTGTGTCTGTGTGTGTCTGTGTGTGTCTGTGTGTGTCTGTGTGTGTCTGTGTGTGTCTGTGTGTGTCTGTGTGTGTCTGTGTGTGTCTGTATGTGTCTGTGTGTGTCTGTGTGTGTCTGTGTGTGTCTGTGTGTGTCTGTGTGTGTCTGTGTGTGTCTGTGTGTGTCTGTGTGTGTCTGTGTGTGTCTGTGTGTGTCTGTGTGTGTCTGTGTGTGTCTGTGTGTGTCTGTGTGTGTCTGTGTGTGTCTGTGTGTGTCTGTGTGTGTCTGTGTGTGTCTGTGTGTGTCTGTGTGTGTCTGTGTGTGTCTGTGTGTGTCTGTGTGTGTCTGTGTGTGTGTGTGTGTGTGTGTGTGTGTCTGTGTGTCTGTGTGTCTGTGTGTCTGTGTGTGTGTGTCTGTGTGTGTGTGTGTGTGTGTGTGTGTGTGTGTGTGTGTGTGTGTGTGTGTGTGTGTAACAAAATTTTCGTCTGCGATAACTCTAATACTACAGTTTCAAAATTTTTAATTTTTTCGTATACTTCTTCGTTACATCCATATGAAGAGCTGATTAGATTTTGGTTACAATTGATCAACCGGAAGTACCATCATTTGAAGATTTTAACAGTTTTTCTTGAAAAATCTATGTTAAATATCATTTTTTCACATTTAATGTTATTATAAATATTAAAGAATATTTTATTCTCTATACGATTTGACTGCATTTTATACTTAATATTAAATGGATGTAGAGTTAAAAAATTGTAAAGAAATTAAATTTCATAAAGTAGCTATAGCTATGAAAACAGCTACTATATTAAAGGCGATTTCGGGCGACATACCCGTTCACTTCTTAGGATCAGTTACGGTCACTTGCGGTATGCTATGGTCAGTGGTGGCGCCAAAAATCAATGGTTCACTTGTTGACACCGTGCTTGGAGGTTATGTGTATTGTGCGACATTTAATACTGTCAAAAATAGTGTCTGACAATTAAAATGCATTAACGGAGAAAGATAGTTTTTTCCATATTTGTCCAAAAACGAGTCAACGAAAATAATGTCACTCTGTTTGACATAAGACCACGACTCCGACTGTTTTGAATTTTGACATTTCAAAAAAATACATGATAAAAAGAGATAGAAATAGTGAACAGAGAGCTGACCCGACTCGCAAACCCGTTCAGCTGTGAGCACTGATCCAAGCATACCGGGTATGTTGTTCCTAGCGCCCGAATGTGTGAACGCACCTGAACGCAACATACCGCAAGTGAACGGTTGTCGCCCGAAATCGCCTTAAGAAAATTTTGATTGAAAGATGTCAGTGTCAAGTGAAATTGACATAGTGTGTTTGTCTTATAATTTTATTGGAAATATAGGATCTCTTGCTTTCTGTATGAAATTTGTATAAAATACATACAACTGCTTTGAGGTAATGTACAAGAAATAATAATAATAATAAATCTTTTATTTCTGCAGATACATTACACTGTATATAGAAAACGTCACAAAATAATAATTTAAGACATAAATTTTCTGTATGAAATTTGCATAAAATACATGCAGCTGCCGGAAGGTAATGTACAAGAAATAGAATATTTAGCAAGGAACTTTCCGTATGAAATTTGTACAAAATACATAGAACTGACGGAAGGTAATGTGCTGGCCACATCAGATTTTTTACAAAAGAAATACCTAATATTATGCGTATATACATACATCAAAAATATTAAATATTATTATACTTTTTATTCATGATTTTCTTTATAAAGAGTCTGATTTTGTGACGTCATAATTTTGTACACAAATACACGATAGTGTGTGTTTTTTAAAGGTATCTCGGGTAATATTAATGATAGATCAAAACCGTTTGCACATTCCAGGGTCAACATTTCCAGAAAAGTTTAATAGTCACCACAGGAATTTTCGATCTTCTTTTGTTTCTGAGCTACAGGCAAAAACTCGTTTTTCGTTCATTTTGAAAATATATCATCTTATTTTATTATGATAGAGAAAAATTGATTTTACAAAAATTTTATTGTTTTTTAGATAGAATAAAATGGCGTAATTAGATTTTTGAAAACTTAATAATTCTCGAGATATAACACAAACTTATGAGTTTTTAAATGGGAACCTATGCTGAAAATAGTCTCGTCTTTTTGCTTTGCCCTGTATTTTCCGAAAAAAATAAATAAATTGGAAAATGTGGTATGCGTATGACCCCATTCTTGAAACAAAACTTTGTCTAGGTATCTACTAAATATTTTTATGTGTAAAAATATGCCATACCTAAATATTAAAAATTATAAAGTCGACATTAAATATCACTGAATTCTATTAATTTTATTTGATAATTGACAGCTGATAGGTGATATTTTTTTCGTTTGTGTGAATTAGGTGACCAATCAGGGGGCACATTTTATTTCCCTATCTACATCAACGCTATGTTCTTATTTCAAACGAACTATACACAGTTGTTAACAATTACTCGAAATCTCAGTCTAACAGCATTTATTCTTTTATCCGACGTTTCAGTACACTATTGCATTTTCATCTGGATAAGTAAGAATAAATAATTCTGTTTGACTGCGATTTCGGTCGAGTAATTGTTATCTGTTAACATCTATACAGATAATATTTAATTGGATTTATAAAGGACAATGCTGAAAAAGTTCAATTTCGTAAGGAATTTTTAACTACATACGTATTTTTACTTTTACGATACACTATACACTGAACCGTAAAACTCTTATTATAGATCTCTGTCTCTGCTGGTTAAAACAGTTTTTACGACCTAGCCCGTAAAAAAAATTACGAGATGTTAGAACCATAGCAACATATACAATATTTATTTATTCATTATTTCGTCATGTTTTCAAAGACTCTTTCGATCATATTGTGACAAGGCGAGGGTAAGCACAATAACAGATAAATAACTTTTTATAAACTCTTCTAAATTATAGTTTCAATATTCATATTTTAACTCTGTCAAAATTCAGTTTAGAAATTCTTATCATATTATGATAGTCACGACATTTATTTGTTGATCTTAAGTCTGGAAATTATTATATATACGAGCGTGACTTTAGAATGACCTCGCCTATGCACCCCATACCCCTAAGATAATCCTATCCTGGAGATAGAGTCGGTATTAGTCAGCCATGGGATAAACATGGGAGAGTCGACATCAGATAGCCGTGGAGTGAACATGTAGTGTTTTTAGTCTTGGGGCGCGTGAGCAGAATGCCCGCCCGCAAGGTTACAAAATGTAACAGTTTTGTTAGTTATGTTTAATTAAGTTATATTTAATCATGTAAATAAAGTTTAGTTATTAAATCAACAATTTGTGTTCATGTCCGTAGTGTTCATCAGTGTAAAGTTAAAGTGTAAAGTGTGTTCTTCCTTATCACCAACAGTAAATGAAAAGTGTATCATCGTTGGGAAATAATCAGTACCTGTAGTAGTATTACCAGTCAGCATTAAAGAGACCCCCTCGTGTTACAATATAGTTTACATGTATTGTGCTGTACGTTCCAATAATTTTTCTTTTACAAATTATTTACGATTCAGTATATCATAAAAGACTGTATGTACAATGCTCAACCGTTACCCGAAATTTACGTGCTTGCACGGATAACAAGCACGCTTCTCTCGCTCGTTAGATACCGTATACGCCCGTAAATTTCTGAGTAACGGTCTTGCAATGTAAATTACTATTTGTGAATTAATATAGTTATATAAAAATTGTGAAAATTTGTAAATTTATACGTAAAATTGGATAATGATCTCACCAAATTAACATCTATCTATGCCCATTTTTAGTAAGACTTCCGAAAAGCCATTCCAATTTTAATATGTATTTTTAATTCCTCTCATGTGCTGGTACCTGGTAAATTTTAAAACCGAATGTCCATATCTTTTTTCACATCCGAGATATTTGAGAAATTTATATGCGAAAAACAGCCAGTTTTGGGTTGTAACTCAAGAATGGACCGAGATTCAGATCTGTACACATTTCTGATGTATACCTATAATTTTAAATGCAAATATCTCAGATTTGAGTTGTTAAAATTTTAAATTAAGACGTTGAGCGGTTAAAAATAGACAAATAGGGATTTACAAAATTTTGTTTTTAGTTAAATTTGAATGTACCTTCATGACTTTTTGGGATAATAAGTCATTGTGTAGAGATATTTATGATAGTATCATTACCTATTTGATTCTATAATACCTATTGGGGCTAGTTAGCTTCCTTGTAGTGCACCCTAGGTAACGCTAAATGAACAAGCACAAATCGGCTACCCGATAATCCTCAAGGATCTTGAGGATATCCTGATTACTACATTTGTCACAATGGCTCAAGTCTCGTATAATGTGGTACCAACGCAGTAGTTTCAAAAGTACCCCCCGGCAATTCAGGAAAAATAAGACAAGACAGTACTACACCATCATAATGGTTCCTTCTATTACCTCGGCCGACTCAGTCTTTTCAAGTGTAGTATCCACCTCAGTACATTGTAAGAAGCAGTATTTCAATTGCGACCTCGTCCAATATATAACTTTATTTTTACATCTGATTTATATCATGACCGTATTATATTTAAATTGTATGCCACGATTTTATACACTAAAATAAAATAAATAAATCTATAATATAGAGAAAATTTAGAATCTAATTCTAGAAAATCAAATAGATTCAATTTCTAGAATGAACGGTAAGGACTGACTGCCCATGAAATGACCAGTTAGAAAATGAATTTCAGATATTGTTTGAAAACAATGTCTGAAATATACTCTTATAATTTTTAATACACATAAGATAAGCTTCTTCATAAATGCAGCCACTTTTTAGTTTAGAAAAATAATTTTATACAGATAGTAAATTATTCTTTACAGCGTCTACCTCTGCAATTATCTTTTTCTAAGTGCATCAGCGTAAAAACTTCATAATTTCTCTCCAGTAACGGAGAACAGAAAATGCAGACAAGCGGTGTCTGACATTTGAACTCTGGTGAGTAAACAGTAATTTGCTTAAAGATGCTAGCACGGCTAACAGTCAGAGATGACACTGATGTAACGCCTCATTATAACACAGTTTTCTTATTAACGACTAAAAGATTCAAATTGGACATGAGATGAATTTATTGCAATCTGAGAGACTTGTAACTAAAGACAAGATGATATATAGATGTCGTCCTTTATGGTTACCGTTGATTGAATTGCAAAATTTGTTGTTAAAGATGCGTAAGTCGTTATTACGGACGTTAAACTTTGTGCACATTTGTCGTAGCCAGATTGCAAAATCTGTCTTTTTTTAAACCCCTAGATATTTTATAAAACGTCATTATTTTATAAAACGCGGCCACATTGTCAAACCTTTGTTGACTTAGCGGTGTTTTACAATCTGACTAAGGCCCACTTTTACAATTGATGGATAAACTATGGTAGCTGTCGGAGATATAACTTTATCCTATAGCAATTATACCTTCAATAAACAAGACTGTCTTTTACAATACATTGTTATCTATCCGATAGTTATACCAGGAATTACGTTAAATTACTTTAGGTTGGTATTGATACAATAAAATTATCTTTTTCTTAGACTATGTTTCTTCAATATTGTTATTATTTCTGCCTTCTAATGTGCATTTTTCACGATGTTAGATGATATAAACGATATTTTTGATGCTGAGTGATGATGAAATACTTTGACATCTGTCAAACGTATAAATAACATATCGTTTGTGTTTACGTGGTAACCATAAGAACCAGGGATAAAATTATCCGAAGTTTATACGACCGATTTCCATGGGATAAGAAATACTGGTGTTTATTCTATCTGAGGTTTATCCAAGCGTTTGTAAAATACAATTTCCAATATTATATCTGGTATAGCGTTATACGAGGTTTATCTAATGATTGTAAAAGTAGCCCTAAAGGTTTTATAAAACGATGAACAGCTTACGGCTTATGGCCACATTGTAATATGAATATTTGGACATTTTCGCTTGCAATTTCTATAAATTCACCTCAACGTAACCCAAGCTAACACACAATCTCACGCTTAGAAAACCGAATTTTATGCATTAGATTAGGTTATGTTTGTTATTTAAGAGAAATATACAAGCTACGTAAGTTTTTCGTCGTTTTATAAGACGACTAGCCAGATTGTAAAATATCGCTAAATCAACGAAGGTTTGACTGTCTGTTATAAAATGACTATTTTCCAACCTGCAGCTACGACATACACATATTCAATTTACAAAGTTCAAATAATTCTTTAGATTTTATATCTCTATAGATGCAGTAAAATGTATTTAATAACTTTTATTTCTCTGCATGTAGATATGTACGATGTTGCGTCCATCCGGAGCGAAGGACTAAGTAATAAGGACCTAGTGGCTCGAAGGACCAAATGTTCAAACCCTAAACTAGCGAATCTGGTCTAGAAGAACCAAAATGTTTTGATCCTGCTCGCAAGCCCAAATGCGATGTCTCTAAATCAGCGAATCCGGTCTAGAAGCATCAACAATGTGTTTGATGTTAAATTCAATGAATAAACAAAACTATATGTAAACCAAATTAATTACAACCTTCGATAGCTGGTTCACATCACTGGACTTGGCCAATATACGGGATAATATTAATTTGTGAAACGTACTAATTAACAACGGACGAAGGACCAGATAGTTTTACGAACTAACAAACGTGCTAAATATAATTGCAACAAAATAACAAACAACTGAAATACAATTCTGAGAGATATGTGATAGCGTATTGAATACAAGTGACATAAACAATAATAAACCAAAGATAGAACAAATACGATATTTGTTGAATTAACTAAATCATTTCATAAGTGTATGAACAAACAAATGTAGTTAAACAATATTAAGAACTCTAAATGAACTTAATAACAACCAACTAGAATGCAAAACTTGTTGCATTGAATGTACCTAGTCGACAATAACAGCAGATGCGCTGTGAATGACGTCACTCGAAGGTGAACTTGTGTAAACAGGTTTACAAAGAAATAATAATAAATTCACCCAAGGAAATATGAATCAAATCCCTAACAACACGAATTCCCGTGAGAAATCAAATTGTACAGTTCGATTTTACAATTGATTCCTGAGATGTGTCTATTAGCTGCATAAATTGGCGCCGGAAAGTATTCACGGACTATAAAGTACCAAATTAAATGAAAACCGAACGATACTCCTTGAATTAGTCGTGTTAGGCTAATCAAGCTACGCGTACGATAATTAAACAACCAATTACTTTACTGACCATATGAAAATCAGAAAGTTTTATGCAAAATGGTGGACAACCACTCTCGCGGACGACGACGCGATACGTGTTTACCGTTTGCAAGCCAGAGACACTCTGCTGAGTTGGTCGCAGTCGGTCAATGCTGTAGCAGCTGTACGCTGGGCGTGTGGGTGCGCGCGCACTCGCGTGAAGCCAGATGCAATAATATTAATATTAATAAATAGTTTAAGATACTACAGCTATTTCAAACAATACTAAAATTAAACTTAAACACGTAAAAACATATAACTAATTTTTCCAAGTAACAGAAACAGTTATTTCCATTTATTTATTGACTTATTTAAATAGAGTCAGGGCGGGTTAACCGTTCTATTCCCAAGTGCAGCGGGTTGCTACCTCAAGGAGTTGATAATTTCTAATTTCTCTCATTTAAAACATATTAGTTTTAAACATACGATAAAGAAATTATTTCAGATATAAATTTCGCAACATTTTCATTAATAGTCGAAGATAATTGAAATAATTTATAATTTCTTGATCCAGGGATCATATATTTACACAATTTCTTACCTTCATGTCCCAAGCTCAAAAGCAAAAAAATCTGATGTGGCCAACACATGACCTCCCGCCAATTCCATGTTTAAAATAGCAATGAGCTTTAAGTAACGTATCAGTATTATATACTAATTTTAAATAACAAATTTGAGAAGTTTTGGATCATATTTTAATAATTTTTTTCTAGAAAATCTGTTTATAGCTTTAAGTAAAGTACTATTTCCGGTTTATCAATCTAATATGTTGTTCCCTTCATATTAAAGTCTCAAATACTAAATTTGAAAAGTTTTGAAATATTTCATAATATATTTTTCACGAAAAGCTGTTCAGAGCTTCAAGTAAAACATCACTTCCGGTTTATTAATTTTAGCTACAAGCTAATATGTTATTCCCCTTGATATAAAAGTATTATATACTAAAATTGAAAAGTTTTGGATTATATCAATATATTTTTCACGAAAATCTGTTTAGAGCTTCAAGTAAAGTATAACTTCCGGTTTACCAATTTTAGCCAAAATCTAATATGTTGTTTCTATTCATACAGAAATCTTAAATACTAAATTTGAAAAGTTTTGGAATATATCATAATATATTTTTCATAAAAATCTTTTCAGAGCTTCAAGTAAAGTATCACTTCCGATGCATCAATTATAGACAAAGTGTAATATGTTATTCCCTTTGATATAAAAGGCTTAAATACTAAAATTAAAGAGTTTTGGATAGTATTCTAATATAGTTTTCCATTAAAAACAGTTATGGTCTTCAAGTAAAGTACTACTTTCGGTTGTCCAATTTTACCCAAAATCTAAACAACTCTTTATATGAATGCAGAAAGCTTAAAAACAGAAAAAAGAAATTTTTGGGACTTTGATATGAATTATCGTGGACGAAAAAATCGTCACACACACACACACACACACACACACACACACACACACACACACACACACACACACACACAAGCACGCACGCACGCACGCTCGCACGCAGACATCATTGTAAAAATAGTAAAAACGTGTTGTGGGGACCCTAATTCGTGCTTCTTTACTGAAAACTCATCATCGAATTTTTGGACCGATATTATTACCTCCCTTACCTACGGTAAGACGGGAGGTAATAAAAATAGTAAATATAACCTGAACTGTAATTCGATTTCAATTTTGTAAGCGAAGATAACCGAACCGAAGTTCATCATTAAATATTAGCTATTAATGTTCATAATTTGTACCCAGGGTTCCTAAAGCTATTCACTAATAATCAAGTTTAACCAATATTACACGCTTGGTATCGTGAAAATAAAGAAAATTCTGAGAAAACTAATCTTGCCTTATTATACTTTCTGAAGCAATTGCGTTAAAAATTGTTTGTGGTAATAAACAAGTGCATTTCTATTTGAAATAACGTTTATTTCAAACAGTAATAAATGCAGAAATATATGCCAATGTGACAGTTAGGTAGCTGCGTGCCTCTTTGGTGTGAAATTTGGTAGAAATGCATTATTCACATTGAAAGCGAAATCAAAAACCGTAAAATGTAATATGAGCCTTCTAGACCGAACAGTTACTTAGCTGTAATATCGAATTTCCTTTTATTTATTTCAACGTTACAGACAGTTGACTAGCTTAATACAAGCACACGCGGGATCTTATAGAAAATTAATATATGTAGATATTTATTAATTAATTTTCCCAATAAATGTAAAATGTTTAAACTTAGATGATAATTCCTAGAGAATTGATATTTACATTACTACATTTTGTTGATGAAAAAATGCTTTAAAAGTATTACAAGATTTTGTAATAAAATAAAATATGAGAATGAGTTAAAAAGTAATAGCAGACTGATGATATGATGTATAACATGTCTAGTCTACATTCTTTTGTTTCAAACATGATTTATTAATTTATAAGAGTGAAAAAATGAAAATTATTAAGACAAATGAAATAATCAATTATATATCATCACTTTTTACCTCCCGCTACCCTTGGTAAGGGAGGTATAGAGATCGTGCTAAAAATCGCATATCGAGATTTTATTAAATGACCACGTTGTAAGGTCCCTAGATTTTGGTGTAAATCAGATAACTGTAAATGGTACTTTACATAAAGCTCAAAATAGTTTTTCTTCGAAAAATACCTTTATATGTTATTTTTTCGTGATTTGTGTTATTATAGTTTTGCATAAATACATTTTCTATATATTTTATGGAAAAATTTATAAAATTATCTATTATTTAAATCCCGGAGCTTACGCTTGAAACAAGCACAACTCCTTGGTTACACAGTTCATATCACAAATGTATGTAACATGATGATGTCAGTGTAAATGCGTGTAAGTGTGTATGTGTGTGTAGATCCTCCATTTTAACTCAAATACTATCATTCAGAAAAATTTTAAACCTTGTATTTCGAACTTTTTCTGTAATGGAAAGAGCCCATTAGATTTTGGTGAAAATCGGATAACCAGAAATGGCACTTTACTAGAAGCTCAATAGTTTTTCTTCGAAAAATACCTTTAAATGTTATTTTTTCGAGATTAATGTTATTATAAAAATTAAAGATTATTAAATTTTCTGTAGATTTGCATTAATACTTTTTCTATATATTTTATGGATAAATTTATAAAATTATCTATAATTTAAATCCCAGAGTCTACGCTTTAACAAACAAAACGCAGTTATTCAAATATATGTAACTGACAGATAAATGTCACTACCAAAGAACTAATCATTTCAAAATAATATTAGAAACATTTTAAAGAGAAAAAAGTAAATAGAACAATAGAAAAGGAATTCAATACAGTTTCCAGCATAAGTAAATATGTAGGTATGTAATAACAAAAATGTTTAAGCTAATCCTCATTTTTGAATTAGTTAATTCTATTCTATCCCGGTATTTAAAATTTAATCTTCATTTTATTATAGCTCCGGTGGCTCAATAGCCCTCGGGGCTCTGAGTTCGAATCCCATTAAGGCATGGATGTGTGTGAATGTGAACCCACTCTGTAACTGGGATTTAATACCGTTGAGGGGTTTAAAAAATGGTAGTTACTTGGATTAGATTAGACTATATTTTAAGAAATAAACTGTCAAAATTAGAGCAAAATTCGTTAATCCAAAAATAAGGATTAACTTAATCTTTTTTGTGACTTGGGCTTTAAATGGCGGGAGGTATTGTGTTGGCCACATCAGATTTTTTATTTTAATTCTATATCTATAAATTATTTCTCAAAATTATTTTCATATTAAATTATTTTTTTATCGGCGTTATAGTTGGCTTTGTACAATTCGAAAATTGTGGATTAATATGCTTGCTGAAGTATATAATTTCAAAAAATGAGTAAAATAAAGAAAATAACTTTAGAAATACACAATGTTTTATTTAATAAATGAAAGAATGTAGTCATATTATACATTGTCATTTAAATTTATTGGTATTACTTGACTGCTAGTATGATTGTAGGGATGATAAGAAATAATTGGAGATGCAGTCGTGGTAAACAGTGTTTATTAAATAGTAATTTAATCAACTTTCCTCAGTTATCTTTAGTTGTTTCTGATGCTTGCAAGCATTTTATTACCATTGATATTTTTTGACGACATTTGATCCTTACATTTTTGATTTTGTAATATAATGATCTTATTTTTCAACTGTACTTTAACTATCCCTGATGATGATTCATTTGGAATCGAAACATAGGAAAGTCATCTAAATTGCTATATAATAAACACTGTTTACCAAGACTGCAACTCCAATTATTTCTCATCTTCCATACAATTGTCATTTAAATTGCAATTTTGTAATTACACCACATTATACCACGTAAAAAAACCATATAAAAATTATCTTAACATTTTTTCTTTATCTACCTCTTAAAAAAGAGAGATATTATGAAGTATTTTTAAAATAAGTGAAAAATAAGTTTTAATCTGTAGCCGATAGAAAATGCCTGTGGTGACAATGTAAATTTGACTCAAATAATTGATCCTGGATGAGTAAACAGTTTTTCTCTATCATTAATATTACCCGAGAAACTCTAAAAACCAGTACAGACTGTAGGTCTAATATGAAACTTGGACGGAAAATAGTGTTAGAGGTCGGAACTAGTAAAAAAAAGTATGAAAAAGTCCGTAGTTCGAAACTTGGATGTTTGGTTTATCCTGTTTTACATAATAATTAATCACAAAACAAAAATACACACGGCATAATATGTTTTATTTGATATACCTACGAATAAATAAAATAAATATTTATATGAGCTTGGCGAATATGGATAACATCTTCTAATATGCAAATGAAACTTAATTTTGCGAAAGTACTATTAAGAACATATTCATACCGTACGGATTTTAAACTTTTTCTCGCATAAGTAACAGGAAAAAATTATCTTCTGCTGCATACATAATTAGAGAAATGTCAGCAGAGATATAAACTTACAATTTCTTTTTGATGTTATCTCGTAATATTCTCGTGGTTTTATGATTTAATTGATATCATAAAATTCTTTGCAAGGACGTTAAACCCGTCTATAAATTGCAAGAAAATTATGTAAGATTCCACAAAATTTTTGAAAATAAATCTATATCAGATAATATGAAGAAATGATTTAATTCACATGATAGTTATGAAACGTAAAAATAAAAGTAGTTTAGAAGATTTCGTTTACGTTTTGCATAAAATATTACCAAAAATGATCTAAATATTTGCAGATTATGAAAGTGATATAAGCTTACAGTTTTTGTAAATTATTACGCTTTTTAATTTTCGTAATGGGGTTGCTATTAACATACCGAGGATTGTTATTACTATCATAACTGCCGCAGATGTCGGTTTGAAAACCGAGCTCGTAAAGCGAAGATTTTAAGACATCTAAGGCTTGTTATATTCATAACATCCGTGGTTTGTTCAATAGTTTAACGGTTTCAGAAAATGAAGACATTATTACCCAGCAATGGGTAATATGCCATGATGATATATTTATTTATTTTAAGACATTTTAATTATATTATTTTTATATTATATTAATTTTTGAAATTCTCTTTTTAATGCTACATTCAGAATGCAAATATTCAAATTATGTGATTTATTCCCCATGTTGTATTATTTTAAAATAAAGTAAACCGTGTTAAGAACAATACTCTAACGTTATCTGCATGTATTAATGAAGAGTATTGTACTTTCATTTGATTTTATTTTCATTTTGTGTTGTAGATATGTCAGTATGGTAATAATATTACCGTACAGATACAGTTATTACTAAGTCACCAGCGTACTTTTTTGTACATGGAAACAAGAGTTTAAAATCCTGAAACCGGTAAAAAAATGAAAGTGATGTGTTGCCGGGAAATTCTTAATTGTTATTAATTAAGCCGTACTAACTTTTTCAATATTATATGACGTAGTTGTTAGGCTCATTTTATTCTCAAACACTGCAGCTCGCTAATAATTGAAGTCACATGACATAAATAGAACAAAAGCGTGCCTAGATGGAATTATGGGAAAATAGGTTTTCCTTGCGCAAAAGTAGTCTGTTAATTTTAAACAATAATGCTGCAAATAAATATTGTAGAAAATTAAATTTTACATCAAAATAAATAATCACATTTTATTTTAAACTATTTGTAACCAGTCAAATGAATTTAATTTTTTTTATAAAAGTTAGTGTTAGGCATTTCGTAATCATTTCTTTTATAATTTGATAAAGTGCCAAGCAAAGCCGGCTTGGTTTTGAAAATAATTGCGTATTCCCATGTATTTTAAATGGGTGAATTGAAAATCTAGTGGGCTTTGATATTATGTATCTTACGGAATGTACTCATTCTGTAACAGTTCTCAGTTACAGAATGAGCACATTCTCGAAACCATAGACCTCGCCTACGGCTCAGGGTTCAGCCTACAAACTTTTCGCTCGCGAGGAAATGATCTATTCCATACTAGTTATAGAATATACTATTATTCCACGCACTTATTTTTAGGTTAGTAACGTATGTCGTTTGATACATACATTTTGAAAATTGTTCAGCAATAGTATCTTGTGTCTATGGTTAACCACTAATATCAATTATTAATAAAAATTATACATTAATAGGGGTCATTAATGAATGACATACATTAACATAACCTATTAATAAACGGTCAATTGAAAATAAATATGAAGCATAAATCAGGATGCGAATCCAATATTGTAATTTAAAGATAGAATCTCTTGTAAAATAAAGAAATTTAATTACATATAATCATGAATGTTAAAGTTACCAAGCTTATTACCACTCGTAACAGTAGTTACTAAATGTTAAATTATCATGTTTGTAATTATTTCTCACCAATCTGGTTACAAGTTACATCACTTGTAAATAACAATCATTACAATTTCAACAAAGATTACTCATAGTTTTTGTTATAATTATAAATTAGTTCTATCTTTCTTTTCATCTTTTCTAAATTTAGAAATAGGTTAGATTCTTAGCTGTACTTTCAGATATAAAACTGTTTCTAATATTTCATATTTATATATTTTATTGAGGTTATCTTTTGTTCTAATACTTTCTTTGCCATATGACACTTGACACTAGATGTGAATCAGCTAAATTCGATTGTTTCACTGAATGATTATTAATAATTAGTTTTATAGACCTAGCAAGCAATATGTTGTCGTTTTTAGGTCAGTTGTATAAAATATTAAAAGTTGAACAGTAATTTCACTTCATATTTAAATTGTTGGGAGTATTAACAATTTTGGTGTACTTTCGAAAACTAAATGAGTATAATCATTTAAATAATGAATATGCATATTAAATGATGGAAAATGACTATTATTATTAGGTGCCAAACTACCGCACAATTTATAAAATCTATGTCAGCATGGAACTTGTTTTAATTTATTCTATAAATTCAGAAAATAAAAAATCTGATGTGTCCAGCCCATTACCCTCCGTCAGGTCTATGTATTTTGTATAAATGTCATACAGAAAGTTCCTTGTAAATGATTCTATTTCTTGTACATTACCTTAAGGCAGTTGTATGTATTTTATACAAATTCCATACAGAAAGTTTCTAGCACTATACTATATTTCCGGTAAAATTATAACACAAATATACTGTCAACTGCACTTGACACTGACACCTTTCAATAAGAATTTTCTTAATATAGCAGCTGTTTCTAGAGTTATAGCATAGCTGGCTAATATATGATATTTAATTTCTTTATAAATTTTTAACTCTATATCCATTTACTATGAAGTATAAAATGCATTCAAATCGCATAGAAAATAAAATATTCTGTATGTGAAAAAATGATATTTAACATCGTTTTTTCAAGAAAAACTGTTAAAATCTTCAAATGAGGGTACTTCCGGTTGACCATTTATAACCAAAATCTAATCAGCTCTTCACAGGGATGTAACGAAGAGGAATACGAAAGAATTATAGTTTTTGGAATTGTAGTATTAGAGTTATCGCATTAGAAAATTTTGTCACACACAGAGAGACACACACACATACATACAGAAATCATCGTAAAAATAATAAAATCGTATTCTAGGGACCCTAAAACGTACTTATTTGTCAAAAACTCACCACCGATTTTTTTGACCAAAGACAATACCTTCCTTACCTAAAGGTGACGAAATATAAAAAACTTACAAAAAATATATTAAGATAGATTTATGAGTATAAAATAGAAGTGTGATCATATTTAGTATTTCATGGCTCCCATGACCAAAACGTAGTGACAAGTGTATTTTTAAAATAAGGACTAATAAAAAATTGTTATGTTGAATATTTTTTTGTAAACCTTCTAGATACTCGTATTGTGTTACTTTATCATTACCTGTCTAAAAATACTAAAAAATTGAGATTTCGAAAAAGTTACTACGCAAACTTCACCAGCCATCATTACATGCTTATTGAATAATATTCTATTATATAGAGGGCAGTGTCTTGTATTTTAATGACAACTTATTTATGGTGTAAGTATAAGACATATTTAATCCAGAACCGGTTTACAATTGTTCTAATTTCCGCTAGTGGATAAAATGTCTTTTTTCCAGCATTCCGGCACCTACTTTTAAAGGTCTTTTTTGATTAAAATTAAAGAAGATATTTTGGACTATATTTGACATTAGTATTAACTCATTAAATAAAGTGTCACTTCACTTTAAAAGTAGGTATAAGAATTATTATTAGATACTTTAGATATATATTTTATATCTGCTTTACTTATATTTCAATATGAATGTTGTGAGCCTACTGCTTTCGTAAGAAAGCAACAATTTCTACAGGGAATTTACTGATTAATTTCAGAGTTGTTGTGAACAGACTTAATAATGAAATAAACAAATTGTAATATAGTAAAAGGAATGAAGCAATACTCATTATTATATATTAATATATTTACTTTTCTTTTTCTTTTCATCTATGTAACTAACTAATGAAGTAATCACTAATCAATGACATATAATTATAATTTCCAGTCTAATAACAAATATTTCAACATCTACGACTATACAAAATAAAATAAGTTTTAATAAATTAAAGCACAAATTGCTATTATTATTATTATTATTATTATTATTATTATTATTAGTATTATTGTTATTATTAACTAAATCTATTATTAAATATCAAAATTAGTTTATTACTATTCAAGAAAGTAATTGCTATTTGCTATTGTTTGATATTAAAGTAAAGTAATAGTTAGTATACGAGTTTTATAATATAACGTCAAGGGAGAGAAATGCATAACTTTTTTCGCGGTGCAGTTTGAATGCACCAACAGGAAAATAACATTCTCTCCTCAGATGTAAGAGTATATACTATTTTTTTCACCACTGGGAATAGACACATAACAAATTTAAATTTTTAAGAATTAAAAGCTTGTGACCAATTCGATTGTCATCTTTGAGATTCCCACTTTCACAACACAGACTTTTGTTATACAGTTGGATTCTAAAATGTCATTTCAAGAATTCTGAGTTCTGCGTCGTTCTTTATAAATTGAAATACCAAGAATATAACGAAGAACCCTCCAAAGAACTCCAAGAAATTCTTGATTCAGCTTCTGTAGCTATTCTAAACTTATTACCAAAACGAAATCTAGAAAGTTATATGATGCAGCCTGAAACCTATATTAGACAACTGAATAGATCAGAAAAGTGAATTTAGAATTTGCTTTTGGCTCGAGTTCATAGTTTGAATTCCCCAGTATAAACTATTATTCACGAAAGATGACTATTCAAGGACATTTGAGAGCCGTCTGATATAATATTACTTGCAGTTAACTTCATTGCATTTCGTATGCATAAGCGTGCAATATGAAATATTTATGCATACATTTTAAATGAAAAAATAAAAGTAATTCATTTGAAAATTATGTTTCTTTCTAAATAATACCTTTCTGAAAGATGTTTTTTTTCACATAATGTCTTTGCAAATTACGAAAACATAGATTTAACTTATAAACCAAGGAATAATAATTTGATTTAAACGTCAACGCCACCGGGTAAATATTAGCACAGAGGGCAGTGTAGTAGATAATTAGGTATCTATAATTATTATTTATAGTGTGTTAGAAAGTAATGCCACTATTTACGTATATATGTTACACCACATAAATTAAATAGACATAGGTCAAATCATTTTTCTCTTTCTAATACAAAATGTTGCTAAGCTACTGTTGTGAAGTGATGTGTATTCTTTCTTCGAACAAATGACCTTGAATAGTCATCTTTCGTGAATAATAGTGTAGGTTTCATATGGGCGTTTAATTTTACAGACAAAATAAAATATATTTTGTACAAGAAATTAAGCAGCTCTTGTTAAGAATTCGATAATTTCTTTAATCAATAATATGCCCCAATTCTGTATGAAAGTTGTTAAGTCTTAGCAACATTACTATAATAAATAGCCAATAATAATTGCGAACACAGAATAAAACTTGAAAATGACAGGTTTTAGATTTGTTTCTATTGGTTAAATTTTTTAGCAACGTTGCTGACTTAACAGCTACCTTACATAATTAGGCCGATAGATTGCAACAGTTTAAACCCGAGAAGTAAAGTATGAAAATTATTAAAAATTAAAATGTTAGGTGCAAGCCAACGCATGTCGTTGATAGTCTCTCACCCGCCAGTAAATAGGTCAGTGCAACAGAAGATTAAGCATGTAACGAAATTGTAGGATCAATCGAGACATACGATCATTGAATTTTGTAGTTGTCTTTTTGTTTACTGTACACAGTTCATACGAATATTATTATACGAATCAGAAAATAAAGGATCGGTCTAGGTGCTACATATAATTTTTTGCAAAAGAGATTTAATTTTATGAGATTTCTCGGCCTTTAAAGTTGAGCAAACATTTCTCCCGTAAGAAATAACATAGAATGATGTTCTCAGCGTTATGAACTGAGTTTGAATTTAGCGCCTATATTTGACCGTTACACTTTTCTGGTCTATTGTCAAAATAACATAAACTTCATAGTGTTCATCTTTGGGATATGTTTTACAGCTGTTATGATTTTAATAAAAGAGATAACGAATTCTACTCCCAGTGGTGAAAAATTTCATATTATTTTCGCCTGGAAAATATAGCTAAGCGTAAAATTATGTTGCTTATTTGATATAAACAACTCTGTATCAGATAGAAACTCGAGTCTAAAACTTACGACCTGAATAAAACAAAGACAACTTTGCAGCATCTGTCAGAAGAGAACAACCGTACGTCTGCACAACAATTTGTAATTTGCCACTTAATTATGAAGTTGTAAATAAGTTTCCTATTTGTTTTATAATTAAAGAAGCTCGTTGTCATCTGTTTATTATTTATGATATAATTAATTATTTTAAAACTTTGACATTTAACTATTTTTGAATCAAATAAGTTAGAAAGTGTTTCAAAAAGCCAAATGTCAGCAGATGAACGCATTCGTTACAAAATGAGGAACACGTATTTAAAATATGTGTTGCATGAGTTTTTCGAAAATATACATGCGATATTATGAAGCAATCGGTATAGTCTATTAGTGATGGCGTGAAGGAATAAATGCATATTTTAGCACTGATTACTTGTTCAAATATATAATTTGTTATTTGTCAGGGAAGTTAGAACGTCTTTCAAATTTAATGATATATGTTTTTCAATTTATTTACAGAAGTGTTAAATGACATAAATTAATGAAATTTTGCAAAATATAATTTGACTTTATTACCTATATAATAGATAGAAACTATAATTATATTTGTTTATAAACATATCTTAAACTAAGGATGCAATGGAGTTCTCTCCTATTTTTTAATTATTTTTTTATGAATATTAATATTTCTTTAATTTTTCTACTTTTTAAACAATGGTTTTTTTCGATTTGATTAAAGGATTACTATTAGATGCCCTCCACAATACGCTAAATATACTTGGGAATCGTTGGACCATCATTATCAAAGACCCTAGGATGGTTAGACAGGACATGTATCATAGCACGCGCGCTCCATTGATTTAAAACCTCTGGACTTTTTGTGTCTGAGGTGCCATTAGACAAAAGGTTTATGAAGCGCCAATAAATGATGTATTTTCGTTTACGAAGAATAGTTATTTAAGGCCAGTAAGTGCTTCCTACCGCTAGAAGAGCACTTAATACCGCAATGCTTATTACGATCTAGGCACAAAATTTAAAAAAAAAATAAGATTTGAAATTATTTCGACATCAAATTTTTTTAGTTGTCATTTTTAAAGCAAGCCTTGATCGTTGTTTTTATTTATTTACCGCCTCGCCTACTGATAGGTAATTAATCACAATCACTTACTGATCAGTAATTTGTAAACAAAACCTACTTGCTTAGAATTTGAAACCCTATAGATAAACATAAAAAATATGATGTGGCCAACATCAAAACCTCCAGCTATTTAATTTTTATTAATTTAAATATACATACTTACATATTTAGTTATTGCGGAAACTGCATTAAGATCCATTCCATATAACTATGGTTCTATTTACTACTTTCTTTTTAAAACGTTACTATTATTAATTTGGAATGATTAGTTCTTTGACAGTGACATTTATCTGTCAGTTGCATACATTTGAGATATGAACTGTGTAACCAAGGAGTTTTGCTTGTTTAAATCGTAGGCGCCGGGATTAAAATTATAGATAATTTTATAAATTTATCCATAAAATATATAGAAAAAGTATTTATGCAAATCTGTATAAAATTTATTAATCTTTAATTTTTATAATAACACAAATCTTGAAAAATAACATTTGAACGTTTTTTTCGAAGAAAATCTATTTTGAGCTTCAAGTAAAGTGTCATTTCCGGTTATACACCAAAATCTAGTGGTCTCTTCCCATATTAGAATAAGGTAAAAATACAAGGTTTCAAAATTTTCTGAATGATAGTATTTGAGTTAAAGTGGAGGATCTACACACACATACACACAGACATCATCGTGAAAATGTTAAAATTCAATTCTAGGGACCTTAAAACGTAGCCATTTACCAAAATCTCGATATGCGATTTTTAGCACGATCCCTATACCTCCCTTACCAAGGGGAGGTAAAAACGATCGAATAGTTATTAACGTCATAAAGCTGATATGAAGCAAATAGCAGATGAGGTTGAATATTGTAAAATCGAGGCGATAGCCAAGAATTTACATCAACCGTGTATGTTATTTGTATATCGGCCGTGTATTTTTCATAATAACATAAAATATCTTCTGGAAATTCTATTTTGTATGGCATTATGGCATATTAACAGGTGACAGCTCTTCATGACACACTTCATGATGATTTTTTTAGAAACATTTGAATTTTAATAATTGTATTAACGGCTGTGGCTGTTTCGACGCATATATTGGTTGAGCACATTTAATAGTATGGTATTATGAAAAATTATTAACGCACGTGCATCAATAACACCGATAATATGTGGCGCAGCAACTGCATCATTAACAAAATTGACTGATGAAGCTGTTTGCATTTGGTAAAACATGTGTGCAAGGTCACCATTTGAACAAATTTTGTAAAATAGTACCTATGTAATTTTTATAAATATATTATCACGGCATATTACCTATTTCTAGGTATGCTTTGTACATTTTGATAATGATGATGACATATTTGTACCGTGCGGGCGTTTACCAGACGTCACCTTACGGACATTCATTGCTGGCGTAGAGAGTGCACCACAAGGGTCAATTTTGTTCCATTTAATATTTGAAGTATTTTGCGCCGGTCGGGATCGAACCCGGTTCCCCCGATCCGCGACCAGACACTCAAGCATCCCATGTAATTAATATATTTTTAAAATAAACTTTTGATAGTTATGATTATTTAATTGTTTAAAGTAGAAATTCTCGTAAGAATACAATAACCTCCTTAATGCAAATACCTCTAAAACAAAGCATCTGTGAAAATTTGCTTACGTCTAATTGTCCACTTATTTTTAGGTCCTTTACTTCAATTTTAGGTTTTGTTGTTTAATTTTGAAACACCCTGTATCCATATAAATTACATACTAGAAATTTCTTTACAATATCATCTCTCTTCTTGTTTACGCACTTCATAATTTATAATACCTAATTGTTATTATGTATCTTAACACTTCTTAGTAAATTGAAATAAACAAAATCATAAACAAAGGTTACTCAGTTATTATCATCTCGCGAGGATAACAAAAGACTATGTTTGTTTATAAAAATTGACGATCATTTCGCAACGTGAAAGGAACGTAAGTTAACACTCTATTTGGCTAATGGCTAGAAGAACCAACTGCAGTACATTTGTCGAAATCTATGACATTTACATGACTAACATAAGTAAAATACAATAACTTTAGAATATTGTATGCTCTAATTATTGTTAAACTCAAGAAATTTGTTAAGAGTGTTGAAAGAGAAGTAATGGGCTGGTAATTGTTTACAGAGAGTGATTCAAGATGTTTTATCATTCATTTTATGGACTGCATAGCGAAGTGCACCGGACGACAAAATTAGATTTTCTCCAATTTAATAAAAATACGATATAAAAGATATATCATCACGGCATATTACCCAGTGCTGGGTGTGCCAATCTACTTTGTACACAGATATTGGTAATGGTGATGACTTATTCGTACCGTGCGGGTGTTTACCAAGTGTCAACTCACGGACACTCATTGCTATCGTGAAGAGTGCACCACAGAGGTAATTTCTGCGCCATTTAAAATTCGAAATAATTTTAGCGTTGGTAGAGATCGAACCCGAGTACCCAGATTCGCGATCAGACACTCAGGCACACGGCAACTAGACTACCGAAGGAAAAATATTGAAAAATGTTAGAATTATTAATCGTCTTTATTTATCCTACACAGGGCGAACATGATAATCCATGACATAGACGTTAAAATGTCATTTCGTTTAAGCTTTGTTTATTTAACTGGCTGTTAAAATTTTACCCGAGATTGTAATATTAGCCATTATGGTGTGCGTGATTTCAAGAAATGAGCGTCGATTAACTGTCATACCTATATTTTGATATGTTACTTGGTTTGACAGTTTACTTTTTAAATAATCCCCTATACTCATTCCAAATCCATTTTTATCACATCTATAAATTTAGTTTGTGCACTAAATTATATATTTAAAATTTTATTCTCATATATTGGCATCTGAAAAGTTCTATAGAGGCGCTGCGTTCATTTAAGATGGCCGACTTAGTTGATAATTTTCTGAGATGTGATTGGCTGCCATTACCAATTCGTAGGGTTCGCAAGTTTGCCACTTGGTGGCTACGGGTTATTTTCAGTCGCGTATAATATCATAAATGGTTCATTTTTTCCGGAAAAATTTTCAGATTGTTACGAGAGCTGGTTGTCTAGCAATTTATTGAGTGGCACTGACAAAAAATCACGAGTTGTCAACGAGTGATTTTTCATCAATGTCACAAGATAAATTAGCAACAGACTCGAGTAAAGTAATCGAAAAAATTTTCCTGGATAAAATTTAACCACGAATAGTATTCGGATGACTATTCCCAAAATAAAAAGCAGGTGTTAATTTATAGTTTTTTTTTCTTGGCAAAAATCTTCTAATTTTTATTGTGTTTTGAGGTGTTATATTTAAGATAGGCTTTTCAACGTTCTGTCCGAATCGACTCGTTTTTAATAAAAAAATGATAATACTGAAAATATACACACTTTGACAAATATGTAAACAAAATGTTTCTAGGCACTCTTAAAACGTCAAAATAATTTCTCTTATCAAAACTCACTTGTAAAAATACAGCATCTTATTGGCTTAAAGCAGGGGTCGCAAACTGACGGCCCGCCAAAGATCTGTATACGGCTTAAAGCCTTAACAATATATTTTTCAAAAATTTCACTTATGACTAGATACTAAACTAGACGATTTAAATTAACATAATTTTATAAATACGTATAGTCGGCTAGGTAGAAAATGTTAAAATAGTCAGTTGTGCTAGTAGTTTAAACGGTTACAGGTAAAGCTCTGCCAACAACTCTACGTCCCTAAACAATCTTACCAGTGCACATCTTGCCTCAACTACCACAAATCGTTGGTTGAGCTTGTCAATATTTGGAAGTACTTACGATTGTGAGCAGTTATTTTCTATTATGAAACTGAATAAGTCAAAATAGCGCTCAGCAGATTAAATGCAGTACCACACATTGGTAGGTAATGAAGCAATTTTGATATCTTAATGCAGAAGAAAAGGTGTCAGGTCAGATCAGAATTAAAATAAAGAAAAATTGATATTTTCTTTTGTTTGTGTAACGTTATTTTTATGTATAATATTTTTTAAATATTTTTTGTACTTGTTATTTTTGTTTATAGATTTTAGTTTAGTTTTAGTAAAAATTGAATATGGCCCGCGGCCCGCGTTATTTATTCAGCTAACCTACTGGCCCTTTGCTACATTTGAGTTTGCGACCCCTGGCTTAAAGGGTACAAAAAAAATTTGTGACGGTATTTTGTCAAAATGACACATGGTAACTTGGTAGAATCCTGAATTTGGATTGGTTTACAAATTTATAAGTGAAATAGTCTAATCTAAACACCGCATACAGTTTTACGGAACAAAAAATATTTGAAAAGAAACTCTTTTCCCATGTTCTATGCCTATGTCACGGATTCCCGCCTTATTCACTCAGAATGTCATTTTAAAAAACGTACATGAAAAGCGAATTTCTTTAAATCCTATACTGTGTAGTGTAAAATTGCTAATATTAATTTACTAAGTTATGTATGATCATTTATAAAACTACAAGGACAATTAATATTTATAGTCTTCAAAACATATACTTTACTTTTGTATAAGATAAAATATGATGAGTACACTAATTGTTTTATTATGTAACACAGTAAACTAACCACTAGGTCTTTATAATAAATTTCCAGAGAATGGTAAATTGTTGTTTTGTTAATATTAGCAAATTTTAGAAAGGAGAAGCATTAATAATTTAATTTATATTACAGTTCAGTAAACAAATAAAGAGAACAAAAAATAATAACTGCACATTATAGAAAATATACATATCCTATTAATTATTTTAACAGTGTATAACCAATTGCAGTTGTTACTTAAGAATTGCGATACCTACAGTTGCACTGCCGAATATACAATAGGTACACCCTTAATAATGGTCGCTATAACTTTCAAGTAACAATATGTAAATATACATATTCTTGGGTTGGACCTACTGTCTACAGAATATATATATATATATATATATATATATATATATATATATATATATATATATATATACAGGCTGTAACAGCTAAACGAGCTACCTCAAATAATTTCTATATTATTAAAGATACAATAAAATACTATAAGGCAATCTTATAGAAGACCAAGCGGAACATCCGAATACATAAGAAAATATTTTTTTAAACCAGTGGTTCTCAAGTTATAACATAACGTTATATTTTTTTAAATTGGATGATATATATTTTTTTTTTATTTTTTAATAATACTTGGTTTTATGTTTCACAATTATTTTATTATATTACTAGTTTCGCTATAACATTAGCATCATCAGATCTTTATCGTTTAATTATAAATATATATATGTCTGTCTAAATTATTTGATATAATTTAGACAGACATATATATATTTATAATTAAACGATAAAGATCTGATGATGCTAATGTTATAGCGAAACTAGTAATATAATAAAATAATTGTGAAACATAAAACCAAGTATTATTAAAAAATAAAATGAATTGTAAGTTTCACCAAGTAAGAGCAGACACAATTAAATATATTTTTTTGATCCATTTATTTTTTCTGAATTCAACCATCATCATCAATCATTTTATATCCTAACATAACAAAAATATTTAGAAAAAATCAAATGAAATTTAAATAAATTTGATTTTTATGGTTATTTTTCAGTAGGCTATGTATGAAAAACAATAACTGCTATCTGTCAATTTGAATTATTTACGATAAAAATCAAATAGAACATTATTTATAAAGTCATTAACAAATATCTGTTTCATTTACATTTAAGTTCAATTGTCTTTCATACATAGCCTACTGAAAAATAACTATAAAAATGAAATTTATTTAAATTTCAATTGAATTTTTCTCAATATTTTTGATATGTTAGGATATAATATCGAATGGGCACAAAAAAGATATGCCATCCCATTTCTAATATAACTTTGTGTTGTAACTTGAGAATTACTGGTTTAAATATATATATATATATATATATATATATATATATATATATATATATATATATACAAATGTGATTTGTCTAAAAATAGTGAAGTAAATTTATTACAACAGATCGTATGAAAATTGCTGACAAGAAAATTTGTTGCAATAAATTGTGAAAACATCATGTCAGCTACTAGATTTTGAAGCCGAGAACTTATATTGCCAAAGTAATAGTAATTAACGGAGAGTTAATAGGCTATATTTGATCTTTTCAGAATTTATTACAAATATATAGACTGTTAACTCTCTGTTAATTATAAATTTTGTTACCAACAAATTTATGGTAAAAATTATTGATCGCTTGAAAGTCAATGACAATTAAAATTAATTACAAATATATTTATTGCATGGAAATCTAATTAGTCGAGTCAATGAAGCGGAAAAAGTAGTAAATCTTCTAAATCCTCAAAAAAAGATCCGATTTTGTTGTTTTTTTTTAAAAATGTTTGTTATATTCAATTATTCAAAATCAGAAATATTTCAGCTGGGGCACTCGATTATTTATACCAGTTTCCGGGTTTTGAAGGCAAACCATTGGAATTTCGGAAACTATAAGCGATACAATTTCGGTTAAATGGGACATGAGAACTTTTGGCAAAACAAAAGCACATCTAAGATGGGTCTCCAAAGACACACCACATGTCCCATTTAACCAAGGTCGTATTTCTTATATTTTCCGAAATTCCAATGGTGCCTTCAAAAACCTGGACACCCTGTATAAAAAATTGAGCGCCCTAGGGGGGCAATTCTTGAAAAATGAGATGTCAGTGAGATTTGACAGAAGTGATAAAAACGTCACGTGACTTACATGTCACATAGTGAGATTTTTTTCTTTAATTCTTGAAAAAATTTTGTCGTCTCACTACTTCATATTTCATCTCACTACATGCAAATTATCTGCCCACCTTTTTGGTGGTGAGAATCAATGTCACTCGCTAAATTATTATTATTAATTAATATTACAAATAAAACAATAACAAATATCATGGTTGACGAAAGAGAAGTAACTGCTGCTTTAATGCATTTGGAAAATATAAAAATTACTTTTCGAACCAAATTTTTGAAATATTTCGGCTGAATAAAAATTTAGTGGATCGCTTGGGTGACAATTTAAACCAACCAAATCATAAATCAGCATTAGGGATTCCAAAAAAATTAACTAAATAAATAAATTTTGATTTGTTCCAGCTTGGTGTTGGAAATAACATATTTAGCTATTATAACTACAACCTTTAAATATTTTACATCATGTACGTATACAATACAAATACGTTTATACGTAGTAAGACACATTTTATTTGTAGTTGTTCGATAACGGCAATAAAAATAATAAATAGTTAATATAGAAATTTAAGTTAGTCACTCGTAAGCATAGGGGCAGAGAAAATTTGGCCCACGGGATGCCTACCACAGACCACTACACTACGGATACGGACTACGGACTCAAAATTCAATAAATCTAGAAAAAGTAGTTACGAATGACAACATTATCAATACCAGCTAAAATAAAAATAAGAATATCACGGCAAATATGTAAAGGCAATCAAAGAAGAGTGCAATGTAGTACTGTCAATGTCAAAAATCACACTGGTATGTCAAATTTTTCACTTGCTAAATCATGGCCATTTAGATTGGTGAAATATATTTCACTTCATTTATTAAATTAAAAGTTGTTGTTGTTGTTTCTTTTCCTTGATTGTATTAATTAAAAGAAATATATTTCACTTTGTTTTGGGAATTAAAAAAGTGAGAAAATATGAAATGAGATGTGAGAGTGAGATAAAATTGTGAGAAAATTCTCATATTTCAAGAATCGGTATCCTGAATGTTTCTGATTTTGAATACTTATTTTAAAAAAATCATCAAAATCGGATCTGTTTTTCAGGGTTTAGAAGTAAAAACCTTTGTTGATTCGGCTAAACAGTAATCCAAAATATGTTAAACATTCCCCATAAGATTCAATCCGTTTTCAAATTGACTAAGCGAGTTGTAATATGAATATAGTTATGAACATTTTAGCTTGTAATTTTTTTAAACATTAACATAACAGAAAATTGATGCCTGCCAAACTCGGGCCGAGAAACTAAAATTTTATAATTAGTATTTATCTTAGTGATAAAGTTTTGTTTAATTTGTTGTGCGATCTTATTCGTAGCGATCAGTTTTCCTTGATATCAATTTATCGATTATTAATTAGAAAATCCTTGAGTCATCATCATAACTTCTTAAAAGTTAAAAATACTCGTATATAATCTAGTGCTCTCCGTGTAGAACCGTAATATTTTCTTAACAGTCTCTCAATACCATTTGGCATTTGCACTACATAAGATGAAAAATTTATCATACATCTACTCCTGAATCAATAAATACTGGAATTTACTTACTGTAAAAATATAGTGTTACATTGCACCATTACTAATTGTAAAGTAATAAAACATTTCAGTCACATTTAATCGATTACAGAACAGTTTACATCGTTGACAACAAGATAGAGAGGTAAGATGATTTATAGATCCAGTCGAACCGTTATGAAATACGGTGTAGGAATCATACTAACACGGGGAAAAATAGTCTGTTACTATCAGATCAAATCTCAAACCCAATCATTTGAAATATTTAAAGTTTAAAGGGATTTAAATGCCAAAGATTTTTTTATTAAATTATGTGCCAGCTCTAATCGTATTTGGAGAAATGATATCAATGACATAAATTTCATAATTTCATCATGGACGTAGTGCGTAAAATAAACTCCATAAGAAATGCATTGCATTTTACGCATTGCTATTACAAATCAGACAACTTGGGTACAGCCATATTTTTTAAATCGCTTAATTGTTGTTAATTCCGGAGAAGAAGATTAATAAAGTTTTGGAGAGGAGATATGTGACGTCGCGTAGGAGAATTAGAATTCATTCGATAAAATCATTAATCATAGAATAATCTACATTTAGAAAATTATTGGAATCTGCTTTTAGAACTCAGATTCTATTTTTTAAATGATGTAGGTAAACAGCCTTCGAAAACCATATAAGTCATATGGTTTGGAAGTCAATGTCATATGATGAAGTGTCAATGTCATATTATATGGCGTTGGCACTTCAATGCAAACAAAATTTACACCAAAATCGGTTCATTAAAATCTCACTTCCCTCTCATTCTCTTAGGTGACGTCAGAGATATTGCGCAGTTGCATAAATGTTAATTTCAAATACTAATTTCAGTGAAATTATAAGATAATATATAGTTTTTATCATTGGCAGTCACAATGGTTAATTTTTAATTTTTATACTTTATTACCTTCAATTCGACAATGGTCATATCAAAACGAAAAATTAAAAGATCTGAAGAAAAGCCAAAAAGTATAGCGTGGACATATTTTTGTAAATTAAGAAACAAAAAAAAAATTATCCTGTATAAAAATATTATTTGAAGAAATACAAAAATCTTTCATTTATTTCCAAATTGGAAACAACCCAAATCATGGAATTGATTTTGCCGAATCCTGGGTTTACAAATATTAATAAAAGAAGATAATACGGATTTCGTTTATTTCCTACAGGACATTTTTATTTTAAATAATTTTTTCTACTATGACATCAGTGTTAAAAAGTGACAAACCATTGTTACTTTTAACACTACTGTTAAAAGCGAATTAGTTATCTTGGTAATAATGAATGGAACAACAAATTATTAGAAATACAAATTTAAATGAAAACATAGTGTTTGTAGAAAAAATAGTGTATGATAGTATGACAGACGTGTTAAAAGTGATTTTATTTTGTTCGAAGGTTTGGAATCACTTATATCATAAATAACTGCTTTTTATTTCGGTGTTCTTATATGTGTCTAGAAATGGACTGAAAACACGTTGTTATGAAGATTTAAACGCACTGTTTTGACGCTTTTTGTTTCCTACTTTCAAAAATGACAGATAAATAACATATAACCTCAAATTGCTGTCAGTCAACAATGCATTTTCATCTGTGAATTTAAAACGTTAGCAGCAAGTCTCATTTTTGATAAATCACATTAAAAAAAAATTAAATAGAATTTATAATAAGATTACCTCAACAGAAAAAATAGTATAATACATGTTTCATAAGGACTGTTATCGTATTCGCACTTTGTAAACTTGGACTCGTGCGTTAACAGAATGCTTTATGAAACTTGTTTTTAATACACTATTAAAACACATAACGACGCTTAAATTTTCTTGTAGATACTTGTATATACTCGTACATTACAATAAACATTCTTGTGTATAAAATTATAAGTGAAATGAATATATGTTTCCTTATGCTTCAGATATGAGTGAAGAAAATTTAATAGCTAATAATGTTTTGTTTACTAGAGCTAGAGGAAACACGTTGCGGATGATGTGAAAACGGTTAAAAATCGCTTAAACCTACCGTCACCGTCATAAAACGAGAAAGTCTGTGACATTTACCGTGAATGTTCATTTCCGCCTTTTAAATCCTGAAAATGATTTTTTTACTGTCGTATGGTTTAATTTTTACACAAGCACTTAAGCTTTATAAACAAATGGTAAATTAAATTTTAAGATGTATTTGTAATTGTTGCTCAGGATACCTACTTATTATTATGAGTACAACTCACAATATATTGGACCTTTTACATTTTTATTGCACCCTGACGTCATATTTCAATCCGCCACGTAGTGAAATTCTCACGAATTAGAGATGAGGAGGCACCATGTTGTCAAGTAAAATGATTAATAATAATAATAATAATAATAATAATAATATTTTATTGATCATATTATGTACAGAACATTTATGATACGTCAGGATATTAACATGAATTATTAATTAATATCAAAAAAGTATAAATTAAATAAAAGATATAACAAGATAAATGTCATGTATACTCCATCTTAAAGTCAATGTAGAAAAAAGAGAACGTAAAAGGTACGATTGAAAAATCTACAATTTATTATTTACCAGCGTAAATGACAACTGAAAAAAAAAGAATAAATAATATGTAAGATCTGTTAGAGCTATTCATGGAGTGAGATATTTAAATATTCCTCAACAGAGAAAAAACAGTGCGTGCAGAAGAGTTTTTTAATTCTGGATTTAAATTGTTTTAATCCTAATGATTTTATTGATGCAGGCAAGTGATTATATAATTTTACATTTAACGAATTTTTTTCAGAAATTTTGAGTCTATATTTTTTTATTCTAACATCCTCAGCGCTTCGAGTATTATAGTGATGTATATCACAACCTTTAGGGAGTATGGTAGATTGTTTGTGGATTTCAATTAAGCTTTCAAAAATATAGCAAGAAGGTAGTGGAAGTATAGAGAGTAGTTTAAATATAGGTTTAGTGTGTTCAAAATAACCAACTTTTGTAATAATTCTAATAACCTTTTTTTGCATGACAAACGCTTTATTTGCGTTACTAGAATTTCCCCATAGCACTACTCCATAAGTCAGAAGACTGTGAAAAAGAGCAAAATATACCATAATAAGGCATTTTTGGTCAAGATATTTAGATAATTGCCGAAATAAAAAAATTAAAGACGCAAGTTTATTACAAAGAAAGTCAATATGGTACATCCAGTTTGTTTTTCTATCAATAAAAATTCCAAGCACCTTAACTGCAAAGTCTTGATCTGAGTTAGATGTAAGTGAAATGATCAGAGTCTGTGTTTTCTCCTGATTCAATTTTAGATTATTGTAGTAAACCAGTTCTCTGCTTTGATTATTATATTGTGGATTATATTTTGTAGTATATCTGTGTTAGGGCTTGATACTAATAAAGTTGTATCATCTGCATAGAGTAGACATTTAGTTGGAGAGATAAAGTCAAAAAAATCATTAATATATAAAGTGAATAGGACCGGTCCAAGTACCGATCCTTGTGGTACTCCATGGTGAATGAATTTACGATTCGAATTAAGCTCTCCAATATTTACAAACTGCTGACGGTTCCGTAGATAGGAGGAGAACAAATCTAGGCACACCCCCCGTATGCCGTATGATTCTAGTTTATTTAATAATTTTTTGTGTGAGACACAATCAAAAGCTTTTGAAAGATCACACTGTATGATCGCAGTATGAGATTTATTGTCAAAACCTTCGTTAGCTTCATTAATGATCTGTCTTACAGCTTGTATTGTAGATTTCTTTTTCCGAAAACCATATTGATTGTCATTGAGAATCTCGTATTTGTTAAGATATTTGTTTAATCTAACAAGAATAAGATATTCCACAATTTTACCAAATAAAGGAATAATGGATATTGGGCGGAAGTTTTCTGGATCAGTCCTATCACCCTTTTTGTAGATTGGTACAACTCGAGCAATCTTAAAAGCGTCTGGAAATGTTCCACTTTCAAAGCATTTATTAACAATTGTAGTTAACGGGCATGATATAAAATCTATGATATTTTTAATTATGTGGTTATTTAAGTTATAAACATCTATTGACTTAGAATTTTTTAGATTTTTGATTATATTTATCACTTCCTCAACAGTTACAGGTGTTAAGAAAAATGAATTAGTTTGCTCATTTATATTCACTGAAGACTTTGGGAATTCAGTATCTTTAGGCAGGGTTTCAGATATTTTATTTGCAACAGTAACAAAATGTTCATTAAGTTGTTCAGGATATAGATCAGTGCGTATATTGTTATTTTTACTGTTTTTTTCTAAATTAACAATTTTCCAACAATTTTTGGAAAGGTTATTGTCATTTTGTGATTTATATATGAAGTCTTGATAGGTATTATGTTTTTCTATCAAAATTTCATTATAATAAATTTTTCGGATTATTTTAAGCGCATTATAATGTGCAGGGTTTTTAGTAACGTTAAAAATATCTTTAACACTTTGTACTAAGTCTCTCAGTCTTTTCAGCTTGTCATTGAACCAGCAAAATTTGGTATTCATTTTTCCAGAGAAAACTTTTTTAAATGGAAAATAAAGACAGATAAGACTGCTGAGTTTATCTACCAAAAAAGATGATAAATAATTACAGTCCAAATCATTATTTTCAAATATGCTCCAATCTACAGATTCTAGAGCAGTCAATAAATTTTGGAAACCATTAGCATTAAAGTTTCTTAGCTGTCATCAGTGCTATTGTTTGTGTGTTGAATTTTAATTACTTGTGCGCGATGATCCGATATTCCATGTTCAACGACGTCTGTCTTGAATATCGGCTGGTCTAAATTTGTAAATATATTATCAAGACACGCATTGAATCTGGTTGGTTTATTTATTGTTCTGTACATACTATATGTTTTCATTAAGTACTCAAGATCTCTGACTTGTGGAGTGTCTACAAGAAAATTTATGTTAAAATCTCCTAAAAGAGCAATGTTATTATACTTAGGAGTTAAAAAGTTCAATAATGCTTCAAGTTTTTGCATAAACAAATTACAATCACCATTAGCACCCGATCTATAAACCGTGATAACTGCTAAATTTAATTCTTTAATCACAATACCGCAAAATTCTGCATGAAATTCGCTACTGTATTTATTTAAGTCAAGTACATCTACTTTTAAAGTGTTTTTCTCGTTTATAAAAATTGATACACCTCCATGAATTGCTTTAGTGCGACAAAAAAAGCTTAATAATCTAAAACCAGAAATTTTAATCATTTTCATAACGGATTCATGACACCAGTGTTCAGATAAACATAAAATGTCGTATTTATTCTGTTCTGCTACAATTTGAAGTTCATTCATTTTATTTGTTACACATTGTACATTAAGATGGAATATACTTACCATATTAATTTTATTTATATTACATTTAGCATTTTCACTTTGATCTATGCCTGTATAGTTTTTAATTTTATCTTTTGACGCCTGTTCTGTATTCACACTCACAGCTTTTGTGTTTTCTTCTTTGTCAAGTAGAAAAAACGATTGAAGCCGATCCCTACTGGCCAGATGTCTGGGTCCATTGCTGTTTTAAAATTATTAGCGTAGACCATAACCTTAAATGTAGAATACTGGTCGGGAAATTTTGACTTCAGTTTTTCAGCCTTGACTTCCGGAAACTTATCTTTTAAATAGTTAATTACATCATCTTCCGTTGTATTGGGATGAAGTCTGTATATATGTATATAAGAAAACTTTGGTACAGATTGTAAAAATGAATTTTGATTTTGATTGTTTTCTTTATTGCCAAAGAGAGACTTATTTTTCCGTTGCTGTTTTGAATGTTTACCTTCTTCCAAATTAACTTTTTTGGCAGCATTTATAGATTCAGATGAATTCAAATTATCCTTAATTTCATTAGTAGGATCATTACTTTCACTATTCTTGTTAATGATACTATTTTGATTATCACTATTATCTTTAAACTGTATTAGGTTATCGTTATTTTGTGGTTTGTTTTTACCGATTGTGTTACTATTTGTTTGTATTGGCCTTGTCCCTGCCGGCAGACAAGAATTAACCATTTTAGTTTCTTTATTATTATTTTTCGTTTCTTTTTTCTTTTTATGAGAAGATGGCGTTGACTGGTTTGTTTTATTATTAAAATTTATTAAAACTTCATTTAATATGTCTAACTGCTCTTTTAAAAATTTTATTGTTTGCTTTTGATTTATAATTAATTCATCTTTCTGTATTATTATTTCTTTTAAGTAATGGACATCAATAGGAATTATATTTTCACATGCACCTGTAAGTACCTTGTCCGTGTCCTCATCACCTTCACCCACATTGTCTTTATCTTTTGTACAATTTGTCGTACTGTCATTGAGTATTGGTAGTTTCATTGTATTTACGCAGCGCGTATGTGACGTGATGTTACATTTTACACACCTTAGACCACTATTGGCTTGTTTGTGACATCTTTTACAGAGGTTTTTTTCTGTTTTATTTTCTTTGCCACTAGAAACGTCAACACTTGGCGCCATGTTGATATACACAAATTAATTAAAAAAATAAGCATTTATTTTCGATAAAAAATTATTTAAACAACACAAAAACTTAAATAATTTTGTCTTTAACTGTATAACTGTAATATCAAACTGGCAACTACGCAATTATCTGTCACTTTATGTGGTGTTTATTTCGCATCTTGTGGAACAAAAAACCACTTTTTCTGATTCCCATCTCCTCTTCCTCTTGCTTTAAAATATTCATCACAAACGCTTTGTGTGAATTTATTTAAGAAAGTTATGTTTTTGCCAGAGTTTTTACTTTCCGCCATTTGTAATTTTATTTGAAATGCAACTGGTCTCCTCACAGCGCAAACAACCTACTGCGCACTACATATATGTCATTTTTGTCTATCTCTCTCTTTTGATGTAAAAGGTCCATAGATATTTTCAAATTCCATTTTTTACAAAAGTATATAAATTAGCCCGTAATTTTATGGGATAGATAATATTTGGAACAAACTTTTTTCTCATATCAAACGACTGTCATGGATCGTAGTCGTCCTGTATATTCATAGTTAACCAAAACACTCTTTAATTCATACTTGTGATTACAGAAATAATAGAAATTTTAACTATCGTTGATCCCTGAGATCGGGTGTGTATACTGAAGGGTTAGACTATTGTTATAAAAGTTACCTACAAATAACAATTTTTCCATAAATTAAAATGAAAATCTCATGACATAGTAACTTCTCCGGAGATTTCAATGTTTCGTCAAGTGACACCTGCGCATTGCAGTTTGCACGTATTAAAGTATATATTAAAAATTAAATTTGAAACCAGCAGAATTTCATGTTGGCTTAAAGTTGTATGCTAAGAATTTATGTTTTTATAATTTACAGGGTGCAATCATACTTCGGGAAAAAATTAAAGGGCATATAGTACTGACCAAAATGAGTAAAAAAGGCTTAATCAATATGGGTCCGATCTTCAATAGTTTCCGAGATATAACGCAGTGACAAATGAGTTTTTACGGGGTTTACCTCTGCTATCTCGAAAACTATAAGAGTTACGATTTCGATTAAATGTCTTTTTGTTTACCTTTCAGATGACAACTTAGATGTGCTTTTGTTTTTTTTTATAAAAAAATCAAATAATTGTACTAAGTTAAATGTTGTGGCAACCTTGGCCCATATTTGATTTTCAGTTAAAGATCAGACCTATGTATGTTGATTAAGCTTTTTTAATCATTTTGGTCTGTACTATATGCCCTTGAAGTTTTTACCCGAAGTTGGAAAACACCCTGTACACTGGTCACATGTTTAGTACAGTTTGCGATTTACCTTCCACAACAAAGCCCGTATGTCACGATCTATAATTCTGCACAATAGGTATTATGGACATAAATATTGACAGTATTTTATAGACGGTCGTATACAGAAATTTTTATCAAGAATTTTTTCTGTCCACAAAGTTCTATTTTTATGAACAGAAAGTGTGCGCGCAATGTGTTATGACATCTGGCAAAGATTTTTGATAATTATTGTGGTCGTTGATTATTCTGTACATTTTAATTTAATAAAATATTATTAAATTATCTTGGATTCGTGAATTAGTAGCGAAGCTCATTGAATGTTATAAACATCCATGTTTATAGCCAGAATTATGTAGCAAATCACGATCACAGATCATACAGAATATTTGTATACATAAAATTCGGTCCAAAAATTTGTTCATAAAAATTTTGTTCAGAATTCTTTACATAATAATTCTGTCCAAAATTATAGATCGTGACAAACAGGCTTAATTCATTGACTATTAATATTACATTTATTTACACATAGTGATATGCCGTCAAAAAATTTCCGCCGGGAATTAGTATTTTTCCGGGGAAAATCCTTCATCCGCGATTTTTGGGAAGAAATTTTGTTACTTTTTTTCCCGGAATTTTTTTGGCTTTGACGTTTCGTGCAAGTTGTTATAAATAATTATTCAGTATGTAACATAATTTAAATTTCCTTCAATATAAATTGTTATTCTGGTTATTTTTTTAAAGTAAATATAAGTATTTGTGAAATTTAGTACGATGCTTTTGAATTACTCATTTACGGTTTTATGAATATTGCACCTTTACTTTTTATAAGTATGAAAATTTATTGAATATTTAAAATATGGGGGAGTATTTTTTATTAGTTCTTACAGAGTCGCTCTACTCGTATGTATGACCGATAGTGAATAAATATATTGATACGAGTATATGTATGTATTTCTTTTACCATAATTTTACTGAAAAATAAAACTAAATAAACCTACAGTTACAATTTTTATTCATATGTGAAATTCCTTGGGAAATTTCCCGAAAAATTTCCTGTAAAATATCCTTCCGGGAAATTTTTTAGAAATTTTCTCGTATCTTTAAATATCGGGAATTGAGCCATGTCTATTTACACATAACGTAAATGTATGTATCCAGAGAAACCTCGCAAGCACTCTCGTATGATTTGGACACGTCAGTAACGAAATTTTAAACCCTGCAAAGTCCATCAAGCTTTCAGTTCAAGTTGTCAGTTAAATCGCTTAATCGCTGTAAATTCGGCTTTTAATTTGACTATGTATTTGACATTTGTCTGTTTCGTGGGGATACGTATGAGGTTGGTATTAACAAGTTTAATTTAAGAATTGTAATATGAGTGAATGGAACTTATACATATAATAGTTAAACATTCTATCGAGCTAAGTACATATATTTTCATGTTGCATCTAAATTTCAGGAACAAGTAAAAAGTGATTGTAAATGGCATAAATTTATAAGATGCATAATTTCCACTTCAAGTTTAAAGGGTCTAAAGTGATTGTGCATTTTCCGTTACATAATTTCTTACGTATGCACTGAAGACATATTAATTTATAAAAACTAATAATTTAAAGCATGGGGCAGAGTAAACAATAAAAAATCCAATTTCCTACCTTAGTTCGGTGGTGCTATCAACCAACAACCTCACGCAATCCAAACACCCTCTAGCTGCTGCGTAGTGCAATGCCAGGGTGCTGGACGTCCCAGGACTTGAGTGGTTGATTTTGTCGCGTTCCAGGGCCGGCATGGCGTCCCCTTGTTGCTCCTGCTCAGGAACTGGATCTCCTGCGCCTGACTCCCACAGCAACCAGCGGAGCACGTTCAGCCGACCGTATCTGCAACAGCAGGAAAGATTGTGAGCAACCAGCCGGACAGAAATGATAGGTGGGTCACGGAAAATGAGGAGAAAGTCAATAATTCATATTTATATATTTCACGTTAATTTTACGTATGTTATGTATACAGATGTCCACGATAACGTTCTTAACGTGGGTTTAGTTTGTTTCAAGATATAGTAGATTTAATCGTCCTCATACAATGTATTCGGGTTCGGGTACAATTATATCAATAGGGTAGTTCAGTAATGCGACGCGCTTCATTTAAACTACTGTCCTACCGGTAAACACATATTTCAAAGTGAACCTTATTGCCACAGCAAATAAGAACTATATTTTTAAGCAGTTCATTTCGTCCCCAATATCTTACTTAATTAAGAAAAGTTAACTATTTAAGCTATCATTCAGTTAAGTTTGAATATTACCCTCTCAATTAAACAAAACGTATTACCCTAAATTATAATAACAATTATTCTATTTGTTATAAAAAACTTTGCATGGAATTACACGTTCGTTTAATCTCGAAGTTATTCGTGAAACATCGCGTGAAGCGGCCGAAAAAGCCCGTTTGAAATATATTATTAATATATTCATGTGGATAGACAGAGTTATTTATGTACCTTAAACTTAAAAAGAAGAAATGTAAAGTTCTGAAAAGAACTGATTTGAAAATGCTCATAAACGCTTACAGGCACAATTTCAATCGGTATGTTTGTAAACTCTCGGATATGCTTGAAGCTGCGCAAATCTGTTACTGTAGTTCAAAATGTGCAGAGTTGATTTCAATTTGAAATAAAACCTTTGTTATTTATTAATGTGTATATATTGTATTACGAAGTAATAGAAAAATGTTTACAATTTTATGTTATTAATATCTCAAAGTTAACTTCTTCATAATGACAATAATATAAGCATCAAATTACAAGCCTTTAAATTCTGACCCTTATGTGTTCTGTCGATAGAGTCTACTTTGAAAGTATCGTTTTTGCTTAGGACAATGCTTCATATTTCGGGCTATACTCTGACGTCACACTATTCTACCCCATTATCAGTATTTGAAACAATAGCTTTGTTTCGGGCCGAGGGTCTTTAATTCTAAATAAATAATACATAAGTTAGTAAAATTCATATTTTTGATATTAGTGTTATATATTTGAAGAGTTAGGGAAAAGAGATGAATGTCACAAAATGTTTCTTTATCAGTACGCGAATCTTAAAGTTTGAAACCCCATCTCCATATGTTTTCGGAATGACAAAGTGTATTCAATCTTAGGCCAATACTCAGAATGATCGTTTCTTAACATTATTATGCCCACAGATGGGTCGAATTTCAACATATGTGGGACCTAATACAATTTTACCAGTCTGACTACAGAATCTACTAGGCAAAAATGATGAAAGTCCATGAACTCACATATTTTTGAAATTCAACGTTATGCTAGTTTAGTAGGAAGATACAGTTTGGCTATAAAAACCTATTTTTATTATTCAAATTTGAGAATATTAAACAGAAGTGATTATTAAAAAAAAATAGATATGAGGTAAGCTAGAGCCTTTTTTATCGCAGAGTTTCGAAATTTAATAAAATCGCATATGTTGTTTTCGAATTGCTTCTGAAAATTTCAAATGATTACAAGTTTACTTTAACACTATAATTTCAAAATTATAATTCTTTCGTATTCTTCTTCGTTACATCCATATCAATTATGATTATTATCAATTCGACACCCAATGTTAGGCCAAGAACCACCTCGGTCACGTCTAAAATCTAGACACAGTTTCCTCTCTTCAGGGCATCCAATGACAGAGAACAAGACTGCAACAAGACGCTTAATGTGGGATGAGACATTAAAGCCAGAAGATAAAGCAAGGGGTATCCTTCCACATGAGAAACTACCACCAGGTAATGAACAGAAATGGCCCATTTGGAAATCGTTAAATCGCCTACGAAGTCAAGTAGGAAAATGTGCAGTAAACATGTTCGACTGGGGTACCAAGCAGAACCTACTTTATGTCATTGTGGTCAAGAACAAACAATGACCCACCTACTCACGTGCGACAACTTAGTAAAGGAATGCACGAGAGAAGATCTGGCTAAGGCAACACCAGCTGCTATAAACTGTGCAATTTTTTGGATGAATACTATTTAGATAGGCCATTTCTCTACCAGCTTTTGCGGACGGTTTTTCCTCTGGCATGAAGAAGAGAATCTTCGGAGAAGATGCATCCTATCCGTCCTAGTTAAAGCCGAGAGATTCATAAAACCTATTTCCATAATTTCCAAATTTGACTATTTATATGGTTATAACAATAAGCTCAGCTAATTCACTTCATGTGGTCCGAATGCGGTATTTCGCTACCGAAAATCGGTCACTTCAGTATCTAAGGAGTGAGAAATATTAGTTGCAATGTTTTATTTATTTATTTATTGTGTATTAATTATTTATACTATGTATATGGTTTGGACACGAATAATAATAATAATAATAATAATTATTATTATTATTATTATTATTATTATTATTATTATTATTATTATTATTATTAGATTTTGGTTACAACTGGTCAACTGGAAGTACCCTCATACCCATACCCAAGACGTGGAAAAAAATTGCATTATAGTTTTAAACAGGTATTCGTGAATAAAATCACCGGTGGCGGCGCTGTTAACAACCAAGATGTCGGATGATTGTCGTACTGTCATTTTCAAACGTACTTGTTTACATGTTAAAAACGCAGTTTTCAAGAGTGTTTTATTCTATTATTAAAATATTTAGGCAGGTTTTATTTTACTTACTGATAAGTTTGAAGATTAAGTTTCAATGTTATTATTTCAATTTTGTGCATGGACGTTTCAAAATTTGTTTATTTGCAGATAAATATGACAATGTTCTTTGAAAATAATCTTCAACTCTCATAAAGAGAATTATTTAAATTTTTAAATTCCAATAATTCTTCAAGGAATTTTAAATAGAAAATAGAGTAAATGAAGAAAAAATCAGGAAACTTTCAGTCATTAAATAGAAAAGTGTAAAACAGGGTAAGGATGAAACAGGTTTAAACTGGAAAGTAGTATTCAAAAAATCTGATTTTGGTCAATACCTATGTATTGAAGTTAGGAATGAACACGTAAAATAGAAATAATAAAACAAAGACTTACTGTTCACAAACAATAACCAAATAAAATAACACTAGCCCAAATAGCGTTTTCAGTAAAGTACGACAATAATTAGTTCTTATTTTGCCACTAGATGGCTACGGCTTAATTTTATTCGCGAATTTATCGAAAGGTAATTTAGTTACAACTGAGAAAATCAATTTTTAAAGTATCGTTATGAGTGAAATGTGGGAATTAGCCAGAGCATTTTATTTCAGTTCTGGGGTAGAAAATTTTCGATTGAAAACGCGTTTGGTGCTGCAATAATGCAATTTATGAGTATTTTGAAAGGATTCCTAAAGAAGAATGATTGTGACCTTTTAAAAACGAAAGAATGGTGGAGTGTGGATTATTGTTGAGGAGAACTACTTTGAACTTTGAACACTAAAAATTATGAACCAAGTGCCTTATTCTCAATAATTCTAGCATGATCTTCGTATAACCATGACATATTTTACACCTATACATAATAATAATATATCTTGAAACACGCCATTTAGTAAACGGTTGCAAGATTTCAATTCCATAAATACGATATTTTTTCCTTCATAACGAAGTATGAAATTGAATCTGAGATATTAATGAGCATTCCTGTCAGCAGCGCCAGCGGAAAATGTTGGGACTATAATTAAGCCTAGCATCACTGATCAGAAATCATAATTTTCCTGTCCATACATATTAGATACTCTCCATCTGTCGTAGAATGTGTTTAATGGAAATATTCTTATCAATTTGTTAACAGCTATGCTCATTTATATTTTATGTAAATGTAACACTACGCCTACGATATACAATATGTGTGAAATTGATTGAAATAATAATATATAGTTTGCAAGTACAAATGTCGGACAGGACAATTAATATTAGAAGATATATTTGATTGCAACTGTTTATCAAGATGAACTGGTTAAAAATAAACATAATCGTTGATACATATAAATAAACCACTGTTTTCTTTACCTATATTATGTCTATTGTACAGGTGCCCATTTTAGAAGTTCCCGCTTGAAAATTCATGAATAGGCAATCCATGATACATTTCATCAAAGGAGAGATCACTTATATTGCCAACCTTTGTCATTTGTGGCGCCATCTAACCGCCCAGGCCCCAACTATTCGTATTTAAATTAACCAATGAACAAGTTTTCAGTGCGATTTTCCTCGCGTCTTATTAAAGTACTTTCTGAATAAAGAACGATTTGTTGCATTTTGTGACTTTTCTTCAAGGTAAACAATAAGTTACTTCATCAGATAATGATATTATTTAACAATTACTAAATTTTTGTAGTAGATGGCGAAAAGGTTATGTCGTTTAGTTGTATATGAATTATATATTTTACTTAAAAGCCACTCCAAATGAATTGGGTGTTCACCAACAATATAGTCTTAAAAAGGTAATATTATTCAGTTTATAATTTAGAGAAACAAAATTATTTGAACTTTTATTATCAAACAGAAAATGCAGTTAACGGATTTATCAAGATAAAGTAAACCACATATTTCTAGAATCTTCGTAGAAACACCATCAAACAAATCAGAGGAGAAATAAAGATCATCATGGTATACTTAGTTTTAACTCTGTACCTTAAATCTTGCTACTTAAGCGGATCATAAAAATTTGCCATTAAATTAGTGGTTCATTTAATATAAATAAATTTAATTATAAAGTCCCATTTTTAACCAATTCAACTTCAGTATAATGTATAAATGTCCTTATTAACTTTATATTAGAATACTGTGAAATTAATTATGCTGTTGATTATGTATTATAGGTTAGCAAATGTATGTTTTATTTTGTACTACAGGTTTTTGATGTGTGTTTATTTAAGTTTATTTGTAAAAAAAATTAAATTTTAATAAAAAAAAAATTGGAAAACTGTCATGAGAGACATCTTGCGGCCCGGTCCCCAACTAACCGACATGCCGCCTTGGCGGTTCTATTGTTTTAACATTGAGTGCACACTCCTGATCCTCCTTGCATTTCATAAGTGATTTGGTTTTGCCTGTTCTTAAATTTTCAGACGGGAACTTATAAAATGGGCATCCTGAATATTAATTCAAATTAAAATTTATTAGTATGTTTTCCGATATTATTCCCACTTAAATTGATTAAGATTTTACATTTTGTGCTCATAAAATATACTTTCAAACAGAATTTGTCAGTAAAAGAAATCCATGATGACCGACGTGAGCGAGGATGCTCCTTCATATGCAACTATTTGCTAATGGGTAAATGAATTCAAGAGAGGAAAACCAGTACCAGTGTTGAAGATGCATTTCGGAGTGGATGTCTGAAAATCGTCTCAACTCCAGAAATGATTAACCAAGTTCATGATATCATTTTAGGGGACAGGCAATTGAAGTTGCCAGAGGTAGCACAGATTGTAGGGTATCCCTAACGAAATTCGCGTGAGGTAATGAAGTGATTACGGTTGTAAATGCGTGTTTTGAGAGCCTGGGCAAAAACCACTTAGGAAAATATTCAAAAACTTGAGCATCGTTGGACAAATTGGATTAGGATTAGAAGTGATTATAAAGGAAAAAAAAATGTTCAAAATTATTGTATTTGTAGTGATGAGCATCAGCTCACTGGTTCTCAAAGCTATCGCAAAATAAAAGTAAGTATTTACTTTCGGCAATAAAACTTGTTATAATAATAAAGTCCCGACCGACGCGAAATATTTTTCGAATTTTAAATGGCACAAAATTGACCCCTGTGGTGCACTCTCCACGCCAACAATGAGTACCCGTGAGGTGACGCCTGGTAAACGTCCGCACGGTACAAATATGTCATCATCATTACCGATATCTGCGTACAAAGCAGATTGGCACACCCAGCAATGGGTAATATGCCGTGATGATATATTTACTTATTTCATTTATTTATTAAATGGTTGCAGAGAACTAATCTTGAGTAAAGTAAACGTACAGTTTCCTGGTTATAGTTACCAAGAACTATTTAGCAGTTCTTGTATCTAACAAATGTTGAAATAAACTAATTGAAAGTACTCAACAACAATATCTTAATATATAAAAGAAAATTACAATGAATATAAGCACATAGAAAAACAATATAACTTTTTATATCGCTTGCTCTTGTTTTACAGATAATAACTACTTTTGTTAATATATCTAGTAACACACAAGTGCAAAACATTAAAAGTATAAAATTACAATAAATGCATTATCTACTTAATGTGTATGTAATATAGTCAAGAGTCTTGATGTTTTTCAGCATTTTAAAGTGTTAGTTTGAACTACTTTAATCAATAGTTAATGTGAACAATATGCCTCGGAAGTTACGGTACATGAACGAGAATCATAAACGGTAGCTTCATTAAAATAATACATGGTATATAACGCGTGTGCTCCAGTTTAATTTACATTTATAACGGGAACACTGAAGATTACACTATGATGAAATATACAAATTTTAATGGACACTACACATTTTTCTAGTACATTACTTAAACAAGTAGTTGAGCCGAGATATCAACCAACGTGCGACACAGATGTTACACATTAATTTAAACCAAACAACTTTTATCAATATTTAAATAAATGATAAATAAATTCTACTTTATTCAGTTTAAAGTTAATAGTTATTTAAGATATAAGTGGGGTATAGACATTATTAACGCACGTATTGTGAATTGGCGTACGAGCCCGTAGGGCGAGTTAGGGTAATCACATAGTGCGTTAATAATGTAGTATCCCATGAATATCGTAGAAAATTTTAAGTGTCACCGTATACCATATCGCACTAATTTTAATTATTTAATAGCCTTGTTATCCCATTGAGTGCTTTAATGAAAATTATTACCACATTAGAATTTCATTATCGCACTCATTGGGCTAACAAGGCCATTACATAACTAAAATGAGTACGGTATGGTATAACTTATCCTACCCTATAATATATATATATATATATATATATATATATATATATATATATATATATATATATATATATATATATATATATATATATATATATATATATATATAGTCGAGAGAAATTTATAGAAATTTCTCACCATTTGGTTTTATAATTTGTTTGTTCAAAATAAAAACTGACCGAACTATTACGAGTTTGGGCTCGTAGTATTAATAGTGGACTCACAAAAATGAAGAGTAAAATAATGATAATAAAAAACAAAACGATGCAAGAAGACAGCGAAATATAAATAAATTCGATAAAATTAGAAAGAGAGCTTACGAATGTCTAAGAAATTTGGTAATTATAAGATGGATAAATAAATCTGGAAATAACCAACAGACTAAAGAAGGCAGATAACATTTAATATGCGATATTGGGTAAAATTACATGTAGAAATAAATATGAAAATAATAATTTTTCTCTTGCATTTTTCTCGATTTTTCGTTATGTAAGGGTATAAACATTTTATATCGTTGTATTCAGAAAAAAATGCTGAATCGAATAGGCGAATAAAAAAGTAGGTTCTCATTTAAAATTAAAAAGTTGAATTCTGTATTTTGAGAACCACTGGTTGAAAAAAATTATGAAATGCTCATTTTAATAGTCTTATAATATAGAAATTGTTTGCTAATATAACCGACTTCATGTCTCTTACGGTTCTCGAGATAGCAATAGTGAAACACTTAAATTGAACAGCCTGTATAGTAGAAGCTGGAATTATGAACAAAAAATAACAAATGGGAAAATGAGGAAGGAAGAAAGGTAGAATTCAGAAATAAAAGAGATGGATTTAAAATTAAACTTGAGAAAAGGAAATCCTACAGCACAGCCGATTTCAGGCACCAGGGGATGGATAAGAAGTTGATCTTTAACAATTTACTGTAAATTTTGCTTTTTTTATGCATTAATAATCACGAAGTAAATAAAACATCATTGATTCTGTCCATTGGCTTCACTATTCTCGAAGTAGTAAAGTCTATCTTTTATTGTCATATAAGATTATAATAAAAATTGCTCATCACAAATAAACTTATTACTATTATTATGTTATTAGTATTAATGGGTAACTGTTGAGGAAAATACATTGCTGTGTGTAAATGATTATGAATCAATTATCAGTTGTACTCGTATGTTCTTAAAATGGTAGAAGCTTAACAACCTGTAGCACTTGAATGTATAATACATACTTAAAAGCAAGTTCCTCGTCAGTGAAGTTTATACACCGTTCAAATTTAACGATGTAAATGGAAAAGTTTCTACAGAATATAAACTGACTTTACAAGTTCCACAAAATTTAAAAATCCACAGTTGTGGTTTTACTTATTTATGAACATATCTTAAACTGAGTACAGAGCGTTAGAACCGTACCGTTCGGAAATTTCGAGCCTATTTTTGAGACAATATTAATATTTACCGTTTTTGAGTTATAGACTAAAATTTATTTCACGCTCATTTTCAAAATACTTCATATTTCGCTTATTGTGAAAGACACAGAAAAAATGTTGACAATTTTATCACGGTTTTTTACGTATAAGTAAAATGGTGAAAGTCTCAAGATACGAGATATAACACATCCATAAATGTGAGCCTATGTTGAAAATACTCCTTTTTTATTATCTCCCGCTACGCTTGGTGAGGGAGGTATAAGGATCGTGCTAAAAATCGCATATCGAGATTTTGGCAAATGACCACGTTTTAAGGTGCCTAGAATCCAATTTTAACATTTTGTGTATGTGTGTATGTGTGTGTGTGTGTGTGTGTGTGTGTGTGTGTGTGTGTGTGTGTGTGTGTGTGTGTGTGTGTGTGTGTGTGTGTGTGTGTGTGTATGTGTGTGTGTGCGCGTGTGTGTGTGCGTGTGTGTGTGTGCGTGTGTGTGTCTGTGCGTGGATGTGTCTGTGCGTGTATGTGTCTGTGCGTGTATGTGTCTGTGCGTGTATGTGTCTGAGCGTGTGTGTGTCTGTGCGTGTGTATGTGTGTGTGTGCGTGTGTATGTATGTGCGTGTGTGTGTGCTTGTGCGTGCGCTTGTGCGTGCGCGTGTGCGTGCGCGTGTGCTTGATCGTGTGCGCGCGCGTGTGCTTGATCGTGTGTGTGCATATATGTATGTGTGGATCCTCCACTCTAACTCAAATACTATCATTCAGAAAATTTTGAAACCATGTATTTCGAACTTTTTCTGTAATGGAAAGAGCTCATTAGATTTTGGTGTAAATCGGATAACCGGAAATGGCACTTTACTAGAAGCTCAAAATAGTTTTTCTTCGAAAAATACCTTTAAATGTCATTTTTTCGACATTAATATCAAAGAACTAATCATTTCAAATTAATAATAGTAACGTTATAAAAAGAGAAAAGTAAATAGAACAATAGGAAAGAAAATCAATACAGTTTCCAGCATATGTAAATATTTAGGTATGTATTTAGATTAATAAAAATTAATGATTCCCAAAAAAGTTTAAGCTACTTCTCATTTTTGGATTAGTAAATTCTATTTTATCCCAGTATTTAAAATTTATTTTTCATTTTATTATCAAAAAGGTAGTTGCTTGGATTAGATTAGACTATATTTTAAGAAATAAACTGCCATAATTAGATTAAAATTCGCTAATCCAAAAATAAGGATTAGCTTAATCTTTATTGGGACTCGGGCGGTAAATGGCGGGAGGTATTGTGTTGGCCACACCAGATTTTTTTATAAGCTTTCCAACAATATATAACAGGTGACTTGGCAATACCTTCTAACTACCACGTTCAGCGAAAACAAGTTAGTTGTAATTTATACGTTTCTTGTAGTCTTGTACTAACAATATGTCCTATTCCCTATCTTTTATTTTTGTCGAAAATGAGATTTGGATTTTGCGTGTCTTTTTAGATGGTAATTTAAAAGAATCTCGTAAAATTTTGCTAAAATCACATAGGAGGTATGCCCAGTCACCCACGATATACTTAAAGAAAATAAATTTCATTAGTGTTTGGCTTTTAAAGCATACTTCCACTATCAATTTATTGTTGGACAAACTGCAATATAAATTCTAAACGGTATTGAAATATATTGTTATGGAAACGGTATCCATGGGAATAAGAAAGAAAATGGAGGCCATGAAAAACAGGAGAATAAGCAGGTGTCAAGATTTTGGTTATGTTTGACGTCCTAATTCTATGTATATATTGTGTTTTACTTGAGTTGTATGTTATAAATAAAAGTTCTTATTGTTATTTAAATATATAGTTAGTATTACCCACAATTCGTAACAATATTGTAACGTGAGAGGGTGGGTGCCTGCGACACTTGGTCTGCGAGCCCCGGCCGTCGCGTGCTGATCAACGCCTATGAATAGAAGCGTTCCAGTATGTAGGAGAAGCCGAGGTAGGCGATCGATAACATGGTGCAGTGCGCGGTAGGTAGGCGACGCAAGGTGGGCAGTTAGGTAAACAAGGGGGAGATAAGCGTAATTACCCGCGCATTGTTACATAGTTCGAGACGATCCAGACAACAATATTAGAACAACTATATAAGCGACGTACTTGTGTACAAAGAGACAGACAGTCATATAGAGTGTTAGTCCGTTAGAAGGACAGTTACATAAATAGTAAGAAGTAAGGAGTCAGTGAGTTGAGTGGCACAGCAGTATCGCGGAGAGCGTATGCAGTTTGGTGTCCAGTAGAGTACTCGGGAAGTTACTGGTATACTGGAATAGCTATGGAAGTAAATACTCGGTAGTTTTTAGGAGTATTCGGAAGCTAGGTATACGGGGACAGTAACGGCGTGTAAAAGTGGATATTCGGCAGAAGTGTTAAAGAGTTGTGGCATACGGATAGTTGGTGATACTGAGGCTGTGGAAGTTAGAGAGATAGTCCGTCAGAAGGACAATTAGACAGTAAGGTGAGAGGAGTGAATTCTGTCCGGTAGTAGAATATACAGACGCTGTTGAGGTAGGTAGGTCGGACAAATGAATGTGATATAAATAAATAGTAACATAAACAGTGGAAATAAATAATCAATACTATCGTGTAAACAAATATTCATGTTAATTGTTTAAATAAATTCTTAGTGTTGGTGTTTAACTAGTCTTAATATTTGTTTAGTCATAGTGATCGTTAAGTTTATTATCTTTTTAATATTTATATATTGTTTAATAAACATTTATTTTAATTAATAATAATTCTTTGTTTTTTACACTTCACCCAAATAAATAAAAAACGTTAAAATATACACTCCAGTCTCAAATGAGAAATAAATTATATGGGCAAGTAACGCTAATGAAAACTGCATATTCGTTTACTACCAATTTTATTAACATTTTAATCTTGTGGTACCTAATATAAAATAGATAAAACAAATTTATCTATTAAAGTTTACCCTTTACTACCTGCAGAATAAATTCCCTATAACCATATATCTCTAACTTTATTCACTTAATTGCTTTATCTATATATGTTCGTTATTATCTACGTGTATCGTCTAATGAGTATAGCACGTATGCGGTAAACTGTATGTACATATGTTGTTACCAGGGTCAAGGAAAAAAGCAAGGTCTTTACTACACACCAGTGGTTTCAAAACATCACATTAGCTTGAGAAGGGGAAAACTATTACTGGAGAATACTACGCATCATTTTTGGAGATACTGAAGGCAGCGATCGCGGAAGAAACTTGGGTAATAGTCAAAAAAGACAATGTCTTGGCTGCCGGTACCGGTTCCCATATCTGCAGCCGGCAACAGCTAAATAAAGTTGTCTCCCCCATGTTAAAGTTATTTAAATGCCCATAATTACTTTCTTTTTGTGTTTAAATGCACCACAATTATTTTATTTGCACTAAATGTAAAAAGATTAGTGATACACGCGAGGCGAGACGGAACGAGAAATATAAAACATCGATCTCGTCTCGTTTTCGGATCTGTAATCTCGATTTCGATCTCGCTCTCGTTCTCGCACAAAAATTTTTGGCTCTCGTCTCGTTCTCGCACGAGAGTTTCCATATAAGCGCTTGCGCACTATGTATTTACGTAACAATTTAACTGCAAGAGACAAGTTCGCACCGTGTATATGCAGTCGTATAAGAATAATAATAATAATGAGACGAAACACTAAATTCTGGTCACCAACTTATTTCAATACAAACATAATGTTTATTCATTTACGGTCATCAGAAAATGTGATAAGTTAGTAAATAATTTATCACCAAATTGGGATCTCTAAACTATTTCAATACGAACATCTACTAATACATTCTGTTATCAATAAAACGAATTAAATATTAAAAAATTATTTTTTGTAACTAAAAGTACCTACACTTTATCATTAAATATACGCCACTATTTAAGTAAGATTTAATAATAAAAAACCGCGACACTAGTAACTTGCCGGCAATCAGTCACTTCGCTTCTCTCCCTGTTGACTCCCCTCGACGCTTAATATAACATCCTTTACTTTTCAGAGGCGGCAAAATTTTTATTAACAGTAGTTTTAACTGGGGTGAATTAGGGGCTGAAATATTGGAGAAATCTAGTTTTATTGGATGCAAAACCGAATTTTGTCTTTATTTTGCATTTCCTCGCTCTGGGACCAATACCAATCGACTCTAGATAGACTCAATAATACAGTGAATTTATATAATTTTCACATTCACGTATTCTATGCACGAATTATTGTTGACTCCACTCCTTGTACGGTACATTTTTCATTGAATTTATGATTCAACGCTATAAAGTTACAAATACTTTTTATTGCGATAATCTCGCGAGATTTCTCGCTTCTCGCAGTTGTTATATCGATCTCGCCTCGAATTTTAAACTGCAATCTTGCACTCGTTCTCGTCTCGTATAATGTAGCGAGACGAGACGAGATGCGAGAGTATTCTCGCCTCGTCGTACATCACTAAAAAAGGTAAATTTTGATTTCGCTATTTTTCTAATAGTATAACAAAATGCCAGTTCCAATATCTGCAGCCGCTATGAACTTATATTATAGCTACCGGCACCGGCTGCCATTTAGTTTTTTCTAGGCAAAATAGTATATTATGTTATTAGGAGTAGAAAGCGGTCTTTTTGTGTTGAACCCAGCTATTGCGGCCGAGGCGCCAGCCGAGGCTAGGCAAGCTGGATAAAACACAAAAAGGGCGTTCCACTCCGAATGACATATACTATTGTTTCTTCAAGTGTATCAAAGAATTTTTTGACATTTTTTTCGAATTTTTTATCTGTAGTGTATGCAATTTCAGCCAAAGCTGGCTTTGTACACTACAAAACAAAAACGATACAACTGTCAAATAACAATTTTCAATATAATCTGTGTTGCTGTGACAACTGCCGCCGCCAGCGGTGAACTAACACACTAACATTTTTTTACTAGTACAACAATAACAACATTTTTGTACTAGTAAGACAATGAACATCTTCTATAATGTGTATATAGGAGCATAATATGAATATTATAATACGCTTGAAGAAAAAAGATGTTTTTCCTCCATGATAATGCATTCAACCCGTGTATCTCAGTAAAAATTGACCAAACTATATTTTTATCGTTCTGTTATAGGACACTTCACTTACCGGATCTTGTACCGTAATATACCTACTCATGTACAGTGCTGGGCACGTGAATTAAGCCTTTTTCAAAAAGTTACATATTGGGCTTGTGTTTAAAGTCCCTTAAATCAAATTGATTTGAATTTGTGAATTGTTTTACTTATTATATTCTAGATTAATTCCTTTTTCTTCAGACCATTGTTAATTTTAACACTAGTGTTAAAAGGGATTTAATTGCCTTGCCAATGGCGAATGAAACAACAAATTGGCATTTTTTTCATACGCCAAAAAATATTAGAAATACAAATTTAAATTAAAAATAGTGTTTGTTGAAAAAATAGTATATGATATACGTGTTAAAGGTGATTTTATTTTGTTCGAAAGTTTGGAGCACTCCGCTTCGCGTTGTATTCCAAACTTCCTTCCCATAAAATAAAATGTGACTTTTAACACATATCATAAATAATTACTACACTATTATTCACGAAAGATGACTATTCAAGGTCATTTGTTGGAAGAAAGAATACACATCATTTTATAGCAGTAGCTTAGCAACATTTTGTATTAGAAAGAGAAAGATTATTTGACCTATGTCTATTTAATTTATGTGGTGTGATAGATATACGTAAATAGTGGCATTACTTTCTAACACACTATAAATAGTAATGACATATGTCGTAGAATTACAGATACCTAATTATCAACTGCACTGCCCTCTGTGCTAATATTTACGCAGTGGCGTTGACGTTTAAATCAAATTATTATTCCTTGGTTTATAAGTTAAGTCCATGTTTCTGTATTTTGTAAAAACATAAGTGCAGAACATAAATCTTTCATAAAGGCATTATTTAGAAAGAAACATAATTTTCAAATGAATTATTCTTATTTTTTCTGTTAAAATGTGTCCATAAATATTTCATGTTGCACGCCTATGCAAACGAAATGCAATGAAGTTATCTACAAGTAATATTATATCAGACGGCTCACAAATGACCTTGAATAGTCATCTTTCGTGAATAATAGTTTATTTAATTAGTGTGATTTAAATAAATCTAATGCCCCAATTCACAAGAAGGCTTGTAATTTGTATTTTACTTACCTATCAAAATGAATTGTAATTACCCGAAAAAAAATTTTGATTTGTGAATTAATTCCTTTCATTAGTGATTTTGCTTAGCTCTGCTCGTATATACTATATCTATTGACTGAACCATAGTTTCAGAATCAATGTTCTTGACTATAAAGACGGTATAGTGAGAGTTAGTAAGAGGTGAAGATACCAGCATTGCCTATTACGGATATACGAACCTATAAAACGGTAGCAGACAGTTTGAGATACGATTCGGATTGAAGTAGATTTGTGAGAAAAGAATTTCTCAATGATTACTTTATAGTTTATATCGAAACAGTATGAGAGAAACAAACAAGACTTTACTAAAATGTATCTTACAGTAAATGTACTTATAGAACATAAGTTTTAATTGCAAAATCTGCGATGATAATTTTTGTACAGTAAACACATTTGCAGATACAATATAGTAATATTTTTCATTTGAATTATTGATCTTGCTTTTTTCAAAAAAGTCAGTATTATGCATCATAAATTTCGTATAGATTTTATTTTATTTGATGGACTGCATAGCGTCGTTTTTATACTTTAAAATTATACAACACAAGAACTATACAACTTTTGGTTTTACATTTCAACTAGGTCTGAAATTATATGACACTCGTATTATTTCTAAAACATTGAAATCTCATTCATACAGCATTTATTCTTTCAAAACAGTAGGGGTGACCGGTGTCAATTGTTACAAAATTTAAGTTTTTATTTTTCACGAGTTAACGTTACATTTCGAAATTTTGAAATTACCTATATGAGAACTTACCCACCTTAGTGAATAATATTTTGAATTTTAAACTATTAAAAATGTGACAAATATAAAAGTACACGGACTTTTAGTCAGACACTACAGATGTTACAAATGCCACCCAACTGGTGTCAATAGTAACAGAGCCAGTGTTAATTGTAACAAATTTTAACAGAGAATGTAATAAGATAAAATAACGGATAAGAAGAAATTATTGAAAAAAAAAACATTTATTTAATACCTCAGAAAATCCAAATATCAGATGACTCAACTAAAAGCGAATAAAATAGATATTCTGATGGTGATATGGAGCATTTTGACCAATGCCTTTAGTCGCTAATGGAATTGCAGTTTAGGTAAACAAAAATAGGTTTTACTTCGTACAATTTAAACGTGCCCGGTGTCCAAATTTTACATTTTCGAAACTGCAACCAATCGCCTGTGCTCAAAAAATATGGGCCAGTACATATCAGCGAGTTTCCTCATTGCAGCCATCTGAAGAGTAATCTGCGATTGTTACTTTCGGGACCGTTTTTCTTTTCTTTGCTCTTCTTCTTTTATGTTTTCGATAGCAGTGGTTTTTTCTTGTAATTTTTATCATGATCAATACTGTACTTAATTATTAAACACGTTACAATCGACACCGTGGCATGTGTTACAAATGACACCGCTTAACTTATGAAGATATTATTTGCTTTTTTTGTATTTATTAGGTAAAAATTTGAAATGTTTTTAATGAAAAATAAAAGCAGATATAACTCACAAACTGATCCTTAACTTGAAATATTTCCGAGCAGAGCACTTATAGTGTTTTAGAAACAATGTATGTCACTACCTGTATTTACTTTTTTGTCGATTTACAGACATTCTTCAGAAACAGACGCCGTATTTGCGCGTATGTACTTGCACTAAATACCAAAAAACTATGACTCTGCTTCACTCTGTAAGCGCGTTTTAATCTACTTCGAAAAGATGGCTCTGTTACCTACCCTTGTTACATTTGACACCTGTTACAATTGACACTGGTCTCCCCTATCTATTCAGATGTCGGTTTTGAGAGTGAACAAATGTGTATATATACTCTTTGCGAATTTTTGTACTACGTTTGTAAAACTAAATGTTTAAACCTATTTACTATTTTTATTTTTCATTGCAAGCAAGTAACATAATTTCATTTCAGATTACTTTACTTCGTACAAAACACCTTATATTTATGGAACGAACATTATAGGTGAATTTTCTGTGCCATACTCGTATCTAATGGATAAGTAACCAAAAGCAACGCAAATTAAATTTTTGTTCGGATTACTCGTATAAGAGTCATATATCCTAAGTACTACTTTTTATTATTATTTAAAGCTCACAAATGAAAAAAAAAGTACCGTTTAGTCACAAGTTATACATATAATTTTTTGCAACACCACAATCTTCAGTTAAACAAATTTAAAATAAATTTTAAAAGAAAAATGTCATTTTGATGAAAATGTCAAGATACTTCAACGTATTCACTAATCACTTTATTCATTATTTACACTTTATTTACTCAATAATACAATTTAATAATTACAACTTTTTAAACTACAACCTCGAATATAACAATGAACTTTGCAACTAGAAAAACATATGGTCTGAAATCACATTGTGACGACAGATGTCACTAGTGGTACTATTTCAACACAAAATACAAGATCACAGTTCAGCTGTTGTAATTTGTTTTGTTCTTTTGTTAGTGGTTATTAACAAAATTTATTTTGATATTTTTTGCTATTATTTAGTTCTTCAAAAAGATGTAAAATGAGCAAAAATGAGAGCATTAGTGATACTGGTGATTTTTTTTTCATAGTTATTTTTTATTTTACAGTTATTTTTTTATTTCACACTTTTCTATAATGACACATTTTAGCCATTGAAAATTGTGAAATAAAGACATCTTTAGAAGGTGATGTTGCAAAACTGTACTTAATATTAATCTTCACTATCAATTGTCGAACACAAGCAAACGAAAGTTTCATGTCCTTTTCAACATTAATTATAAATAAAATAAACGTATCTTTGCCATATATTGAAGTATTTACATCACGCACACGTAGCTATAAAACATTGACTTGAAGTATTTAGTTCCGAAGCTAAGGTAGGTTGCCAATTCTATGCAACGTACGTAATTGCTTGTAAAGCAAATATCTCAGGAATGGTTCGATGGACGATATCGGAATATCAATGATACGGAAGTGTAAAGGATAAATTCCAAAAACATATGCTTTATTCGATATTACAGCAATAAGCCATAGTCACTATAATTGTAGTATGTGCTTTTAACATTATTTCCCGTAATTGATATGTATTTTATTGAACATTTTATGCGATTATAAGGTAAACAAAAAGGCTTGTAATGTAAATATACCTATTAATGAAAGAAAATCCGTCTTCGTTTATATATTTAATACCTATTAATGTTGCGGGTTTACATGGTTCATTGAATAATAACGCTACTGGTTCTTTTTATTAATAATCATGGAAATTATGTAACTATCTATGTATTTGCAAAATAAACTAAGGTTGGCGACGGCCAGATCATTGTCAACATGGCGGCTGGCAGACTGATACTGATACTAATGGGGTGGAATAGTGTGACGTCAGAGTATAGCGCGAAATATGAAGCATTGTCCTAAGCAAAAACGTTACTTTCAAAGTACAACAAAAATTTTATTTCAAATTGAAAACAACTCTGCAGATTCTGAACTACAGAGTAACAGGTTTGCGCAGCTTCAAGCATATCCGAGAGTTTACCGACATACCAAACTGAGATTTTGTTTGTTAGCGTTTTTGAGCATTTTCAAATTAGTTCTTTTCAGAACTTTATATTTCTTCTTTTTAAGTTTTTGGTACGTAAATAACGCTGTCTATCCACGTTAATATATTAATAATATGTCGTGTTCTTAGGGTT